>CM059433.1:71628416-72828416 GCA_030390025.1 Squalus acanthias | reverse complement strand
GCATTGGTGAGCAGGTTATTGGTGAGTAAGTGCCGCTTGATAGCACTGTCAACGACACCTTCCATCACTTTGCTGATGATTGAGAGTAGACTCATGGGACGGTAATTGGCCGATTGGATTTGTCCTGCTTTTTGTGGACAGGACATACCTGGGCAGTTTTCCACATTGTCGGGTAGATGCCAGTGTTGTAGCTGTACTGGAACAGCTTGGCTAGAGGCGTGGCTAGTTCTGGAGCACAAGTCTTCAGCAATACAGCTGGTATGTTGTCGGGGCCCATAGCCTTTGCTGTATCCAGTGCGCTCAGCCGTTTCTTGATATCACATGGAGTGAATCAAATTAACTGACGACTGGCATCCGTGATGGTGGGGACCTCATCACAGTTTTATAATGTTGGTTTTTGTTCCATTGTTCAATGAGGTTCTCAACTGAATCACCAATACATGTACAGCTAATCTCAAATTCCTTTTGAACCATATTCTTGGAGAGTAATTTGTAGATCAGTTTATTTGTAAATCAGTGGTGTCAAGAGTGGTTTGGAAAAACACTTTTGTAAAGCTATTTAAATAACAACACTCTGTCCTGTGGTATGCCTCCCCAAGAGATCACATCTAACAATGTGACTGTGCATCTTCACACACTGGTAGTGAGCTCTATTCTACTGTCTATCACCCCAAACATCTTTATGAGCACTACCTTCATGTATAGGGACTTCATACTACACAGTTATGTAAGTAAGCAAATGGTTGTAAGGAACAGACATGCCATTTGAGGAATATAAACAGATCAGGCAGTGATAAGCATGGTAAGTTAATTCTTCACAACAGTTTTCACAAACGAAGACTGTAAATAATTCCTGAACCCAGTCATTTTGGCTGAGCAATTTATACCACACAAGTAAATGTTGATGAAACATGTGTCATGGAGAAAGTTATGTCTACAAAGCACCTGCATCAAATAGTTTGTATTCTACAAACCTCAAGAAAATGACAAAAAAAATAGGAGAGGCTTTGGTTAACATTTTTGGTATGCCTAATGACGTAAGAAAACTACTAGGCACTTGGTCTAAGCGTTAAACAAAGCTTTAATCAACTGTTTTTCAACATGGAGATCTAGTTGTGTCCTTCACTAATTCCTGTTGAGGAATGTCCTAAGCAAGCTGGGCCCATGCCCGAGTATTTATACTCTCCCTGGACAGCGCCACCAGCAGGCCGCCCAGTATTACTTCATACATGAATGACAAGATTCATGTCACCTAATTTCTCTGTATCTACCCGATCAAATCCTTTTTATCATTTTAAACACCTCATTTAGATCACCCCTCAATTTTCTTTAATCTTGTGAAAATAATGTAATCAGAATTTAGCTTGTTGCCACCTGTATTTTTGTTTAGATTATCAGTTAGCTGTTGCCACAAACCACATTATGGGAATGAGCCCAAGATCAAGAATATATGTTGAAAATTTAAAAAAGCAATAAATCCATCATACAACTGAAGGGGTAAAATAAGTCAACTAAGAAAACATTTACCTTCTTTCTGTTGCCTTTTTGTTTTGTTACGTACAACAAATCTTCAATGCCTATTTGAAAATGCTTTTCCTTAGTAACTCCATGCAATGGCTGAAATTGATTTAAATTAAACAGACAGAAATGATATCTATGCGCATTAATTTATACTCACTCAAGAAGGGTGATTTTTTCTGATAGAGCAGCTATCACACAGAAAAGTTCAAAGTTCAGCCTGTGCCGGCCTGGCAACTCAAGAACCTAATGTAATAAAAGGAATTCAGAATAAATAGGTACAAATTTCCAACACAACCTGTTATTGGACACATGCCATTTTTTTAAACCAAGCTTGGGATAGATCTAGGTTGTGGTAAAACTTTTGCTTGTCCCGTAGAGGCATTTCTGACCCTGTTTGAAATCCTGAGGTTAGTGGCATTAACATATTGTGAAGACGTTCCAATGTCATTTTTAGTGCAACTGCAGTGCCCGTCTCAACTGAAGAGAGGGGGGATGGATTTCACTGCAGCACATTACATCAGTGCAAGTGGGTTGGCTGTGCTGGTGAAAAGTGAAAGCGTACATGCAGACTGCTCACGGGTAAACAGACTTTTTGAATCTGCCACTCAGTTATTTTGTACAAATAATATGCACACCACAGTCTACAAGGCACAAGTCAGGAGTGTGATGGAATACTCTCCACTTGCCTGGATGAGTGCAGCTCCAACAACACTCAAGAAGCTCGACACCATCCAGGACAAAGCAGCCCGCTTGATTGGCACCCCATCCATCACCTTAAACATTCACTCCCTCCACCACCGGCGCACCGTGGCTGCAGTGTATACCATCTACAAGATGCACTGCAGCAATTCGCCAAGGTTTCTTTGACAGCACCTCCAAAACGCTCGACTTCTACCATGTAGAAGGACAATGGCAGCAGGCGCAAGGGACGACCATCGCCTCAAAGTTCCTCTCCAAGTCCAAGTCCTGATATGGAAATATATCGCCGTTCCTTTATCGTCTCTGGAACTCCTTACCTAACAGCACTGTGGGAGTACCTTCACCACACGGACTGCAGCGGTTCAAGACGGCGGCTCACCACCACCTTCTCGAGGGCAATTAGGGATGGACAATAAATGCTGGCCTGGCCAGCGACGCCCACATCCCAGGAACGAATATAAAAAAAAGTAGGATTACTGAACTTTTATCATTCATACTAATTAAGAAGCTTGACAGCTGCTTGCGAAGTTTAAAGGTTGATATTACACTTATGTTGTGATTAGCTGTTTTTCTGTCATTCCCACTAATTAAGTTATCGTCAGTGGAGGACAGTAATAGATCGTCAGTGGAGGACAAAATTTGGGTGTTTCTCGCTAATCGGCGGTTTTAATTATAAATCCCACCGGACATGCACATGGACACAGCCCTGATGCCAGGTCATAATAAAAATGGTAAAGACATTGCAAAATGCAGGCACCAGTATTCCAGCAGAATAAAGGATTTCTTTTCTTAACCCTGGAAATGGCTGTCCCAATTTGTTTTTTTCCTTGGTCTCTGTTTTTAGTAGATGCACTGATTCAAAATGGATTAAAAAAAAATCAGGGGGAGCTGGCACCTGAATTCCCTTTATGTGCTCCTGCAGGCTGAGGCTCCCTGTCAAGAACAAGATTTGATTTAAAAAAATTACCCCATACGAGAGTAAGATCATTCAGATTGATTCAGATAAAAAATCATGTACTAAAAATGGGAAAACCATCCTGGCAGACCACTTCTACAGATATGTCATTAGAACATTCTTTACCTCACATCATTATGGGAGCGTGCATCTCCAGAAGGACTGCAGTGGTTTAAGGAGAAGGAGCACCACCACTTTTTCAGGGCAAATAGGGATGGGTAATAAATGTGGCTTTGCCAGTACTGCCCACACCTGAGAACAAATTTAAAAAACAAGTCTGGCCAAAGGAAATGACACAAGGAGAAATTTCAGGTCAAAGTTCAAAACTCTAGGGACGATGTTAACCCTACCCGCCTAGCAGACTCTGGGCAGTTAAAATCACCCTGGAGCCACTGGGGTATGACGGGTTGGGATTTTCACCTCCTCTCCTGAGGGAGCAGCAAGGACAGCCGGCCAAAGCCGGTGGGCTCCTTCTTAACATATGTATGTCTGAGTCGATGACATCATCGATATCCGACTGCAATTTTGACTCAGTGGTTTGAGTTGGAAATTGCAATGAGTTTCTCACCAGGTTAAACAATAACAACAACCTGCATTTATATAGCGCCTTTAACATAGCAAAATCTCCTAAGGTGCTCCACAGGAGTGTTATCAAACAAAATTTGACACCAAGTCACATAAGGTGATATTAGGGCAGGGAGGTAGATTTTAAGGATCATCTTAAAGGAGGAAAGAGAGGTAGAGACGCGTAGAGGTTTAGGGAGGGAATTCCAGAGCTTAGGGCCTTGGCAGGTGAAGGCACGGCCGCCAATGGTGTAACGATTAAAATTGTGGATGCGCAAGAGGCCAGAATTGGAGCAGCACAGATATCTCGGTGGGTTGTATGGCTAGAGGAGGTTACAGAGATAAGGACGGGCGAGGCCATGGAGAGATTTGAAAACAAGGATGAGAATTTTAAAATCGAGGCGTTGCTCAACCGGGAGCCAATGTATGTCAGTGAGCACAGGGGTGATGGGTGAATGGGACTTGGTGCAAATTAGGATACGGGCAGCAGAGTTTTGGATGAGCTCAAGTTTATAGAGGGTGGAAGATGGGAGGCCGGGCAGCAGTGCATTGGAATAGTTGAGTCTAGAGGTAACAAAGGTATGGATGAGGGTTTCAGCAGCAGATGAGCTGAGGCAAGGGCAGAGTCATAGAATCATAGAACATAAGAACATAAGAATTAGGAGCAGGAGTAGGCCATATGCCTTTCGAACCTGTTCCACCATTCAATAAGATCGTGGCTGATCTTCGACCTGAACTCCACTTTCCTGCCCGATCTCCATATCCCTTGATTCCCTTAGAGCCCAAAAACCTATCTATCTCAGCCTTGAATATACTCAACAGTCATTGACTATAAAGCGCTTTGAGACGTCCGGTGGTCGTGAAAGGCGCTATATAAATGCAGGTCTTTCTTTCTTCTTCTTTCAAAGACTGAGCATCCACAGCCCTTTGTGGGCGAGAATTCCAAAGATTTACAACCCTCTGAGTGAAGAAATTCCTCCTCATCTCAGTCTTAAATGGCCGACCCCTTATCCTGAGACTATGCCCCCTAGTTCTAGACTCTCCAGCCAGGGGGAACAACCTCTCAGCATCTACCATGTCAATCCCCCTCAGAATCTTATATGTTTCAATGAGATCACCTCTGATTCTTCTAAACTCCAGAGAATCATAGGCCGTGATTTACCCTACCTCGGTGGATCCGCGACGAGCAATGTCGGTGGTGAGTCTCGGTTCCACTGCTGTCTCCATCCTGGCCTCCGAAATGACTTTCTGATGATTGGGCCTGTTAAGCCCGCCCAACGAGTTTCGCAGCCAATTGAAGGAAGTGGGTCTGATGACACATCATCAGCCGGTTTCCTTAAAGGGACCATGCACAAATTTACTTTGACATTTGTGCTGTCAGTGTTCTACAGCACTGAGGTGCAGCAAACACTGACAAGCACTGCACAGAGGTGCACAGCTGCACCCAGGCTCTCCCATGACTCCCTCCATATACTTATGGAGGGAGTCACAGCACGCAGGGAGGTCCTCTTCCCTTCCCATGGGCGGAAGAGACCTCCCCAGGACACCAACGCAGCCTGGTTGCACACTGCACAGGAGGGCACAAGCAGGGATGTCGTCAGGAGGACCTGGCTGCAGTGGCGCAAACCTTTCAATGATCTCAGTAGATCACGATACATTACTGCAAAGCCACACTCAACCTCATCCTGCTGTGCCTCTCATCACAGCCCCATCACTCTGCCTTCCCTACCCTACTCCTGCACATCCTTACTCACACCAACACTACAATGCACCTCCACTCATCCCTCACCAGCTACATTATCACATCCCCATCTCACTAGCCACCCCTCACACTCACCCTCATCCTAGTGCAATCATACCAACTAACAACACACAAGGGTAGGCGCTTGGGTGTTTTAGCCAATGTTCATGTAAAGTTTCTGTTAATGTGGTGTGAAACATTGAAATCTTTATTTTCAACACTTTGCTTTCTAGGACGGATTTGTGTGCACCTTTGGAAGTGGCTTAGTGAGTTGCAGTAAATGGTGAGACATAACAGTACCCCCCGCAATGGTGATGAGTGTGAAAGGAATAGCTTGGGCATTGTAGGGATGCTTTATGTTGTTGGTGTGGGGTGGTGCCAAACCGGCACATCATGTGGCAGCCAGGGTGTACAGCATCAAGTGAAGTAAATGTGGCCATGGTGAGGCCATCCCTGGCCTCCTGGGCAGCAATGTGGTCGGGTGCTGATGCCCTGTGTCCTGTGCAGCATCAGGTGATTGCAGAGAAGGTTGGCGTGATTGTTGGTGCTGCTGGTGTGCCTGGTGATGCTGGTGTGCCTGGTGCTGCTGGTGTTGGGGCTGATTGTGGTCTGATTCTGAGGACCAAGGTGAGAGAGTTTCAAGGGCACCCATGCTGATGGAATAGATGGCAGGTGAAGTAGAGATGACAGAAGCGATCTGTCAATGGTGGGAGCGGTAATAACCTCAGACTGGATGGAGACTTGTGTAAAGACTTGCAGCATCCTGAATCTGTAGTGGAAATGCAGTTTAGAGAAGCTAGTGGTTAAGGGAACATATCTCAATCAGCTGGGAGCTTTGACTTGACATTTGAAGCTGTCAACTCATCAGCTGATTCAATGGCCACTGACCTCCCGCCTCAGCTTCACAGATGAGGTCTAGGCACAGCGGGAAACCAGTGGGCGACCTGTCAAGTCCAAAAAGCTGGGGAAAAAAACAGTGATAAGTGGCTTTAAACAAGCCACTAATGATTTTAATTGCCTCCCCCGCCGCTGCGTGTCGGATCTGCTCAGCGCTGGCAGACCCGACATCGGAAAGGCCAGTGTGCGCATTGTGACAGCGGGTTCCCGACCTGCTGTCAATCATTTTAAATTTAACAGCTGACCCGCCACCCATCCCGTCCAATGAGCGCCGGCAAAATTCCAGCCATAGATTCGGGCAATGTTACGGAGGTGGAAGTAGGCGGTCTTAGTAATGGCGCGGTTATGTGATCAGAAGCTGATCTTGGGGTCAAATATGACACCAAGGTTGCAAATAGTCTGGTTCAGCCTCAGACAGTTGCCAGGGAGAGGGATGGAGTTCGTAGCTTGGGAACGGAGTTTGTGGTGGGGACCGAAGATAATGGCTTTGGTCTTCCCAATATTTAGTTGGAGGAAATTTCTGCTCATCCAGTACTGGATATCAGACAAGCAGTCTGACAATTTAGAGACAGTGGAAGGGTCGAGAGAGGTGGTGGTGAGGCAGAGCTGGGTGTCGTCAGCGTACATGTGGAACCTGACGTGTTTTCAGATGAAATCGGCGAGCGGCAACATGTAGATGTAAAGTAGGATGGTGCCAAAGATAGATCCGTGTGGGACTCCAGAGGTAATGGTGTGGGAGCGGGAAGAAAAACCATTGCAGGTGGTTGTCTGGCTACAACTGGATAGATAAGAATGGAACCAAGCAAGTGCAGTCCCAACCAGCTGTATGACGGAGGAGAGGTGTTGGTGGAGGATTGTGTGGTCAACCATGTCAAAGGCTGCAGACAGGTCGAGAAGGATGTGGAGGGATAGTTTACCACGGTCACAGTCACATAGGACATCATTTGTGACTTTGATAAGAGCCGTTTTGGTACTGTGGCAAGAGGGATTCAAGCATGGAGTTCCGGGAAAGATGGGCACAGATTTGTGAGGCGACAACACGTTCAAGGACTTTGGGGAGGAAAGGGAGGTTGGAGATGGGGCGGCAGTTTGCAAGGATAGAGGGGTCAAGGGTTGGTTTTTGGAGGAGAGTGGTGATGACAGCAGACTTGAAGGGGAGGGGGACAGTACCTGAGGAGAGAGAACCATTAACAATATCAGCTAACATGGGGGCCAGGAAGCAAAGTTGGGTGTTCTGCAGTTTGGTGAGAATAGGGTGGAGGGAGCAGGAGATGGGTCTCATGGACAAGATGAGCTCAGAGAGGGTATGAGGGGAGATAGGAGAGAAACTAGAGAAAGATGCAAGTTTCAAGCTAGGGCAGGGGTGAACTTTAGAGGAAGTTTGGCCCGGTGGGCTGGGGGAAGGGAGGGAAGCGGCAGAGGCAGCCGATCGGATGATCTCAATCTTAGTGACAAAGAAGTCCATGAGCTCCTCGCACTTGTTGTTGGAGGTGAGGGTGGAAGAGGCAGGGAAGAGGGATTTAAGAAGACGGTTTGTAGTAGAGAAGAGAAGCCGGGGGTTATCTCTGCATTCCAGGATGATCCTGGAATAGTGAGCAGTTTTGGCAAAGGAGAGCAGGATCCCAATAGTGCTTTATGTAGTCCAGCCAGATCTGGCGGTGAATGGCTGAGCCAGTTGTCTGCCATAAATGTTCAAGTATGTGTCCCTTGGATTTAAGGGAGCGGAGATGAGGGCCATACCGGGGGAACGACCAGGATGAGAAAGAGTAATGGTTTTAATGGGGACTAGTGCATCAAAGGTGGAGGTGAGGGTGTGATTGAGCAGATCAGTAACTGCAGAAATGTCATGGTGAATGGAGGGCCAGACAGTTCAGATTTTGAAAGTGTAGTTGTAAGTGAATTGGGAGAGAGTTTTTTCTCAGGGGCGGACACAGAAGGAAATACGGTTGGGAGGGAGAAGGGGCATGTGGATGGAAAGCGATACAAGGAGGTGATCAGAGATTGACACGATGAGAGTAGCGAGGCCACGTGAGGTGGCAAGGTCAAGGGGGTGGCCGTGAACATGGGAAACCAGAAAGAAAGAGGGTTGAGACCAGAAGAGGCCCAAAAAAGGTAAGCTTTTGAAACATTTTTTACTTTTCTTGTGGGGCAAAGTGGATCAGGCGTGTTCCTTTGAGCCCTAAAGGAAAGCTTAGGCTTCCCCTGCCGCGGACTTGCCATTTTCAGCTGCTTCCTGCCAGGACCAGGGTGGAATTTGGCCGACGGGATTTAAACAAGGCCCAAGAGTTAAAATACTGAGGGCCTCATTTCTAGAGCAACAGGTGAGTTTCTAACTCACTGCTGCCTACCTGCCCAAAACTGGCATGGCATTAAAACTGCAGTGCATGTAAAAAAAACTTGTGGAAAGTACAAAGATATCTTCTGCCAGTGCAAACAAAGTCTGCGGCATTATTCCAAAGGGAAGGTTCTGTCACAATGTACATTCGTTGACATATTTACCTAAATGGGACTGACATCCGATGCTCTGCCAGCAGAAGTGCGGCACGGCAGGACCTAAGTGTGTCCATGCCCGACGAGACTGATCCCATTCTAAATTGTGGGAATGGGGTCATTAGCATAGTTGGGGTGGGATGTCAGTGCCTGCAAGGGTGTTTCAGTGATGTCAACTACTATCTGCCCTTATTCAAAATAATAAAATAAATCAAAAGGGTTATGAAAATGTTTTTAAAGTGGTGGTGGGGAAATCATTGGCACAGTGGGTTTGGACACCATCCTTTCACACGTTGGACTGGGGTTCAAACTTACCTCAGACTGATTCGTTGGAAGGTTTTGTTGTAAGGGTCTTGTCTGAAATAGGTTTGGGTCAGCTTAACCTACTCCTTAGTGGTTATGGACTCACAGCACAAAATTGCCCTTGGAACCACAACATAACTAGAACCGATATGTGCTAATGGCATTGCAGCCAACGCCTAGGGAGCCTTTCTTTTATAACACAAATACTTCTACTTTCATAGCTCAGGGCTTTCACGCAATCTTGAAACCAAGCAGACCATAAAAATATCTATAACATTCATTCCACTTGATTGAGGCACAAATGGCAGTGTTCCATGCACGAGACATATTTCCATTAACCCTCTGAGTCCTCAAATATACCTATATCTTTGAAATTAAGTTCTATTATTTTCATCGTCGTGACAAAGGGCAAATTATAACTCCCTCTGCCCGGTGGATAGTGGGCAGCCTGGGAGTTCAAATTAAAGCGGTCCATTTACTGCTCTTTTTCTGCCATGAAGCTATTTTAAAGATGGCAGCTAAGGCATCCGCTTGACTTGGGCAGAAGCCTCATGAATTTACGCACATCGGGTTCCTATGACATAGATAGGACCCCAAAGCCATTTTAACAGCCTGCTGAATGGAGCTTCTGCCATGCACACTCTACTCAGTAGAAGCTGCCGGACACCCAGCGGAAGCAATAAAAGGTAAGTTAATTTTAAAAAAAAGAAAGAAAGTTTTGGGCCACTGATGCCCCAGGCCCCTCCCCCTTTCTCACTCCCGGTACCCTCCCGAACTTCCCCCCCCAACAATTTACCTCCAGGCTTCCTGACACTGCACTGGCTGGAACCCGGCAAGCTACTCCTGGATGCCCGTTTTGATTGGGTAGCAGTTTGTCTGCATTTAACTGAGGTTCGGTCAGTAAAATGGACGAGGACTCCCCTTGCACTTCCTGGATGGTCTGCCTGTGCCTCCTGCCAGTCGACCGCCCGGGAGTTAAAACTCCCCCTAAAAATTATTCTGCTTAAATGACCAGTGATGTATGATATAAAATGGCATTCAAGAAATTTACAGAAATTCATCGTATTTTGCCAATGAAATTTAAAAAGCATAGTTCATGCTAATATAATTATATGATTTTAGTTCTGAAATGCAAAAACAAAACTCAAAAGGTTAATTCCTAGCACTAATATCTTATTGCTACTTTAGATGTTCTTCTCTCAGGTGCAGTGAGAAAACATTGTAGCATGTCTAAGGTCTAAGCTTAAACATTGCTCTCAAAATTCACAAAATGTTCATCAGACCAAATGCAGTACAAAGAACAGAACTGTGGCGAAAAACAGTTTGTACAAGTCATAGTAGAACAGCTGAATAAACAGTAAGATAGAGACTGTTTCTGTGTAATGCTTAAGAATCAAGACTGTAGCGTTGATGAAAAAGGTAAAGTAAAATGCCAAAAAATCACTTAAAAGGTTTTTCTCAAACGTAATGAAAAGGTAAATTTAATACCAGAATGAAAAAACCTGCTAAGTTCAGAAAGAACTTACATCTTTTGGACTGACTGGCGGATTGAATCCAAATTGAAATGCGTTATGATTAAACACTTTGATAAATCTGTTTGTTAAAATTTATAAACCCTTTTACTCTGTCCAAATCAAAATATCAAAGACTTACTAAATTTGTTATTTCAGTTGCTACCAAAGAGTGGGGTTGGCCTCCTCGCAAATTTTCAGGTTTTACCAATTTCTAAAGAAAATGTTGAAATAATAAGCTCTGCTGAAGGGAGACACCTGAAATATTAACTGAACTTTCTCTTTCATATGCTAATTTTGACATATTCCAACACACCAACCTCCTCCAACACCTTTCCTTATTGTCCAGCTCAGTGAGATTGCCCACACTTGGATCCACTTTTACCAATCCAATTGTAGCCAGAGCATCTCCAATAATGGCATCTCTTCCAGCCCCCCACACCATTGCTTCTGGAGTCCCCAAGGTTCTATCCTTGGTCCCCTCCTCTTCCTCATCTACATGCTGCCCCTTGGCAATATCTTCCTACTGAACCCTGAGCTGAGCTTATGAATCCATATCCTTTTCATCAGAAAGACCGCCTATTTCCACCTCTGTAACACTGCCTGCCTCTGCTTGTGCTTCACCCCATTTGCTACTGAAACCCTCATACCCTTTGTCACCTCCACACTCAACTACTCCAATAATCTGAAATAAAAACAGAAAATGCTGGAAATACTCAGCAGGTCAGGCAGCATCTGTGGAGAGAGAAACAGAGTTAACATTTCAGGTCGATGACCCTTTGTCAGAACTGGAAAAAGCTGGAGATGGAACAGGTTTGTAAGCAAGTGCAGGGGCAGGGAGAGGGGGGAGGGGAGGAAAGAACAAAAGGGAAGGTCTGTGATAGGATGGAAGGCAGGAGAGATTAAGAGACAAAAGGGATGATGGTGCAAGGCAAAAGGAGATGGTAATGGGACAAGGTAAGAAACAAAAGATGGCTCTAGATGAAGTGTAAATGGCAGAATGAAAGACAGCTGCCATGTGAGAGAGAGAAAAAAAATGGGAAAAAAAAGATTGGGGCAGAGGTTGCTTTTTTGCTTTTTTACTCCAATAATCTCATGACCGGCCTCCTATCCTCCACGCTCCATAAACTTCAGCTCATCTAAATCTCTGCTGCCCGTCTCCTACCTCGCACCAAGTTTCACTCACCCATCACTCCTGTCCTTGCTGACCTACATTGGCGTTTGGTCGCCCAAAAATGTTGTTGACTGACCTGCTGTGCATTTTCGAAATTGATGTTTTTCTTTGTTATGTTCTCCCCTGCCATGCACCGTTCCCCAGCTGAGAGTATGAGCAGTCAACCTGCTCCAACACCACTTCTCTCTGGCACACAAAACCAAGCCAAGTTGACTTGAAATGATATTTTCCTTCACTTTCAGGTTTTATTTCTCTCATTAAACTGATTTGATCTGGATGTTGAAAAGTTTAAGAAGTCTAACAGTTACAGTTAGTTTACTTCATTACCAGCTTTGCAACGCAGGAAGCTTCAATCAAACGATGTCAGATACTGTAAATCCAGATTCATGGTTTAGGATATGATGAAGATTGTGGTTATCTAAAGTTCAACTTTCCTAAGCATGTCAGTGTAAAAGTACTCACATGGTAGATGTACTGGTATTCCTGTGGTGTAATGAGGTGATTGTTCACTTCACTGAGAGCTTCTTCCAAGTCAGAGATGTCAATTTCTGGGTCCTGCAGAAAACCAAACAAAAGTGCAATTGAAAAGCTCTTTAACCAAAAAGTAAGCTCCATAACAAACTGCACACACTGAAAGTTACACAGCAGAATAATTCATTGTACTTTATTTTCTATAATGCTTCTATCAGAAGGAAGGAAACAAGAAAGTAGCAATGAATGAATAAATAGCATTTCTTTAGCAACTCATCATGTATCTCAGAAACATCCCAAGTGTTCATTACGAATTTGGATCTGCCGCAGATACCTTCTCAGGTTTAGTGGCATCAGTTGCTCCCTTAAGTAGTCTGAGAATCTCAATTTTATGGGAGTTGACTCAAATTGCTTTATATTTACTTTAAAAAAATGATGCTAGGGATGTACCAATAGCATCTCGTTGTGATATATTCATGTCTTTTGCAAACGTATTTCTTCAATCTCTGAAGGCAGACGAATGGTCACTTGGTGAGATGAGACTTGATATGAATCGTTAAGCTGCTTTATTTCCCATCAGCTAAACATACAGAACAACAATTATGATTCGATTCACTTATTTCCATAATATAATTTATCTTCGCATAACAACATAAAAATAATCAATTGCTATGCTACCCTATTTCAGTGGGTCATCTTGCTTGACTTAAAACTAATTTCCTAACATCCCATCCTTCTCATAGCCTTTTACTGCCTGTGCATCACCCTGTCTCCTAAAAAGCCAGCCTCCAGCATTTCTGTTTTTAAAAAATGCTCGACTCCAGTGTCAGCTTTCAGTTAAACTGATAACTCCTCAAGAGCAGAATCCACTAGTCTAACTTGGCAATGGCCCCTGCTAAATTCAAATGAATAGAGTTGTTACAGAAGCAATGGGGGAAATTTTAACCCTCCCGCCCCAGGACAGAAGGGAGTAGGGATTAAAACTTCAAAAATGGGATAACCGACCCCAACCCGCTCCAACGTGCCCAATGTTGGTTTTAACGGAGGCAGGTTGTGGGGGCGGGGGTGGGTGGGGTGGTGGGTACTGGTGACTAACCCATTCTCCAGAGGTGGGTCACTAATTTAAATATAATATTGAGGCCGCATGCCTCAAATTTTAGCTGTGTTTTACATTTAACACCTGCGGGACAGGTTTCCCAGGGCTCAGGAAACCAGACAGTCGAAGGGTAGCGAGAGCGGCCAGATCCAGCAGGTAAGTACCTTTCCAGCTCTGCTTGTGGGCCAGGAGGAGCAGGAGTGCTCCCCACCGGCCCCTCAAGCTAACCTGCTTCCCTCCCTGCGATCTCACTCAAGATTAGACCCGCCCTGTGATTGGACCCCTGCGTGCTATCCACAAGTCCCCCTGCCCCCCCCCCCCACCCCCCACGATCTCTCTGGCCCCCGACCGATCTGTCCACGGACTGTGATCTATCCACACCCTCCCTGATTTCCAACCCCCCCCCCCCCCGACCTACAATCTCACCCACCCTCCTCTCTGCTCCCCGGATGCGGCCTGGTGCCTCAGGCCTTCCTGCCCGACAGGCAGCCAGCCTCTCAATCAGTGATATTAATAGCCCAGCACATCAATCTTGGGCACTGCTCGAGCAGGGCAGGTGCAGCATACTTGGTGTGTACTACACTTGTTCACTACCAGGACAGACTGATGCTAGGAAAATTGGTCCTCAAATATTTATACAGTACCGATATAAAGTACAGATATCCGTTTGATCTCACTGTCTACCACTTCCATGTAAATACTCAGCGGCTCATGAACATGCAGAGTGAAAGTGGTTACCTTATCTGGATGTAACCTTTCATATAGCGGACTTTGCTGCCTTCTGATTTCTGGAAGAGTCTGAGATTTCTGAAGTGCCACTTGTTTGTACTCATTACTCAACAATCTGCCTTCTTCTGCAGTATTAAAATAGCAAATTACTGATTAGTAGAAAAATAAGCAGAACTGTGTTGGTGATGAATTCAGGGGCATAGTAACATATATATGTCTTTGGATCTACTGTCTATCACGCCTCAGGCATCACACTTGGTAATGCAAAATATCTGTTACACTTACCTCTGATTGACTCAAATGTCATATGCTGAAAACAGCAACAAATCACGGTCGAAGAAGTCAGGAATGTACCAATGATCAAAGAAGTTGGAACAAAACCTACCAATGAAGCATTTGGAGAACTACTAATCAAAAATCAGCAGCCAGAAGACAGCTTCCAATAGCAAGGAGCATAAAGAGAATCAATGAGATCAATCCAAGTACTTGTTGAAATCCTTTGGCCAATATCTTGTTTTATGACTAAAGTGAGGATTTGGTCCTGAAAATAAGGGCCCCAAAATTCCTGAGCTGGGTGGGGAGACATGCAGTGGATGTACAATCAGGGTGAGTGGGCCATAATTTGGGGTGAGACTAGGTCTAGCAGGTCTCCGCCCTTTTGTTAAATGTATATTGACAAATTGCTTTGGAAGTGGCAACTTATTTATACAGTTGCCAAATGTGTTTTTTGTCAGATTCTTGAATTTACGAAACTTCCTGGAGCTATCATTGTGGGAAGAGACTCAATCAAGTATCAGACTATAATGTCCAGAATGTATCAGTGTTGTTCTGTGCAAACAATCTGTGCACTACTCCCAGAATAAAGTATAAGCCTTCTGATTTTAATGAATAATTAATATATTTTTCAGTATAAATGTTAAAATGGGATGAAGCTCATTAATTACCCACTGTGCTGAACTCCTAGGACTTTTAAAGTTACCCAAATTAATTATTCCTGCTTCCAGTCCATGGTTAGATGTTAGCTCTCACTGTTAAGAACATAAGAACTAGGAGCTGGAGTAGGCCATTTGGCCCTTCGAGCCTGCTCTGCCATTCAACAAGATCATGGCTGATCTTCTACCTCAACTCCACCTTCCCGCACTATCCCCATATCCCTTAATTCCCTTGGTCCACAAAAATTTAGCGACCTCTGTCTTGAATAAACTCAATGACTGAGCATCCACAGCTCTCTGGGGTAGAGAATTCCGAAGATTCACAACCTTTTGAGTGAAGAAATGTCTCCTCATCTCAGTCCTAAATGGCTGACCCCTTATTCTGAGACTGTGACCCCGTTATCTAGATTCCCCAGCCAGGGGAAACATTTTCCCAGTATTAACCCTGTCAAGCCCTGTAAGAATTTTATATGTTTCAATTAGATCACCTATCATTCTTCTAAACTCTAAGGAATATAGGCCTAGTCTACTCAATCTCTCCTCATAGGGCAATCCCCTCATCCCAGATACCAGTCTAGTGAACCTCCACCGCACTCCCTCTAAGGCAAGTCTCCTTAGGTAAGGAGACCAGAACTGTACACAGTACTCCAGGTGCGGCCTCACCAATGCTCTGTAATTGTAGTAAGACTTCCTTACTCTTATACTCTAATCCCTTTGTAAAAAAGCTAACATACTATTTGCTTTCCTAATTGCTTGCTGTACCTGCATGTTAACTTTCTGTGATTCATGTACAAGGACACCCAGGTCCCTCTGAGTGCAAACATTTTCCAGTCTCTCACCATTCAAAAAATATTCTGCTTTTTTGTTTTTCCTACCAAAGTGGATAACTTCACACTTCCCCACATTGTATTCCATTTGCCATGTTCTTGCCCACTCAGTCAACCTGTCTATATCTCTCTGCAGCCTCTGAGTCCTCCTCACAGCTTACTTTCCCACCTTACTTTGTATCATCAGCAAACTTGGATACGCTACACTCAGTTCCTTCATCTAAGTCATTAATATAGATTGTAAATAGCTGAGGACCAAGCACTGATCCTTGAGGTACCCCGCTAGTTACAGCCTGCTAACCTGAAAAAGTCCCGTTTATTCCTACTCTCTGTTTTCTGTCATTAACCAATCCTCAATCCATGCTAATATATTACCCCCAATCCCATGAGTCCTAATTTTGTGTAATATCCTCTTGTCTGGCACCTTATCGAATGCTTTTTGAAAATCCAAATACACTACATCCACTGGTTCCCCCTTATCCATCCTACTAGTTACATCTTCAAAAAGCTCTAACAGATTTGTCAAGCACGATTTCCCTTTCATAAAACCATGTTGACTCTGCCTAATCATATTATGATTTTCTAAGTGCCCTGTTACCACGTCCCTAATAATAGATTCTAGCATTTTGCCTACTACTGATGTCAGGCTAACTGGCCTATAGTTTCCCCGTTTTTTCTCTTCTTTCTTAAATAGCGGGGTTATGTTTGCTACCTTCCAATCCTTGGGGACTGTTCTAGAATCTAGGGAATCCACTATCCACTATCTCTGCAGCTACCTCTTTTAAAACCCTAGGACGCAGGTCGTCAGGTCCAGGGGATTTGTCGCCACTTAGTCCCATTAATTTCTCCGGTACTATGTTTTTACTTATACTGATTTCTTTAAGTTCCTCATTCTCTCTGTTCTGTAGAAGGGGCCAGTTTCTATATAAAACACACATCAGGCGGGCAGTGGGTGGAGCAATCGCACTACCTGTCTGATGGCACTTTCATGATTGGGTCTTATTTGAATATGATTGACGATCATGGGTGGAGGTGGTAATCTGGCAGCCCCATTGCACAGCAAAGCCGGAAGTGAGCAGTTAAAAGCGGAGGAGGCTATTCGGAGTGAAGGGGTGGCGGGGGGGGGGGCGGGGGGGGCATTGAGCAGTGACAGCGAATGGAAGCATTCATGCTGCTCCCGGCCCCACAAAAATCAGTGCCACAGGTTGTTTTGGGCCGCTGGTTAGGCCGCTGTAAATTCAGTACCAATAGGGCAGCGTGCGTTGCACACACTCCATCCATTGGTACCTGCAAATTGCAGCGGGGTACTACAACTGTCGTAGAACCCTGATTTAAAGACTTGAATAATGCTCCTGCCTGTTTTGGGCAGGAGCCCTGGCTGCCCATTTTGAAGCCCACTTGAAAATTGTGTTGGGAGGGCCTTAAGCGCCCAAGTTTTTAAAAAAAAATATCTGTCTGCCATCTCCTGCTTTTCAGTGTAAGCAGGATACTAGGCAGCTGAATATTGCCCCCGGAGTCTTGAAAATCCTTTAATTGCAATCAGCCTTCTAGTGAATTAACAGATAATATTTGGTTATTTTAGGTTCCACAGAAAGATTTAACTATTGCCAGGAGAAATTAAAAAAAATCTTTTAAAAGAAGGATTTAAAAAAAAAACTTCATAAACACGCCAGAAAAAGCTCAGTACTAAAAATACATTGTAAAAGTGGAAAACTACAAAATTGGCTAAAAGCCACAGACTCTGTAACAGCTCAGTCACTCATGGAGCTTCCCTGAGGCCCAGATGGGAAAAGGTGGCATGCAGTCAAATCCTAACATTTCAATAATAATAATTAAATTAAATTACTTTTTCGGCAGGACCAGTAAAGACCCGTCTAAAAGTCCTGCTGTAAAATTGCACGTATACTAGATTATTGGTTATGAATGGGTGGAAAATCTAGTCCTAAAGTGAGTCAGATCTGCTTGTTTGGATCTGAATCAGATTTGCCAGGCCCACATGCCTGTTTTATTTCTGTACCACTGACCTTAATGACTGGAAAATAAATGTTCATAGCTAGAAGCAGAGGCTGGGAGGGGCTGTACATAACACAGCAGGATTTATCGTATAACCCCATCACAGGCCTCTCCCTTTTGTTCTTTCCCTGCCCCCACCCCGCCTCCATTTCCCTGGCTCTGTATTTGCTTAAAAACTGTTAGGGGGCGAAATTCGGCTCCTTTGCACCTGCCGTTAGCGTTTCCGGGGGGCGGGGGGGGGCGCTAACGGGGCGCAAAGGGTTTATCGCCCGCCGGCAAAAAAAGTGCCTCCCACAAAGTTCGGCGGGGCATTGCTGAGGCGCTACCCGATAGCGGCGTGCCCCTGCCGGTAGCACCGCGGACTGCCGCGCCTCCGGCGATGATGTCATCGCTATATGCGGCGACCCCTTGGCGCCCCGCCATGTCCCCTTACCGCCCCGCGGCAGAAATTTGGCTGTGCCCCGCAAGACTGCTGTGGGCAGTGTCAGCGCCAGGCCAGCCGGGCTGACCTCCGCTCGCAGGGCGGTAGTTAAAGGGGAAGTGCGGCCGCGACCCGCGCTGCCGTTTTATTTTTTTTGGCTGACCTCCAGGTCAGCCCTCCGTGGTATGGCGTGGTCCTGGCCGCCATTGCGCAGCCCTGCTGGCCTAGTTGGGGCCATCGGAGGCCCTGCAGACTGTGCAGTGGCCCTCTCCTTTAACTGAAGAGGAGGGGTGTTGAAACACGGCAGCGCTCCGCGGAGCCCTGATGTCGCCTCGGTTACCGTCCCACCAGGAAGTGGAGCGCCCAACTTACTGGGTGGGGCGGTAAGGCGAATTTCGCGGCCGGGGTGCGACTTCCTCGCTGGGCGCAGGATGTCCCGCCTCACCAGCGTTACCGCCCCTGAAACGGGGCGCTACTGATTTTCGCGCCCAAAATCTCTAACTTCTTCCAGTTCTGATGAAACGTTAACTCTCTTTCTCTCTCCACAGATGCTGCCTGACCTGCTGCGTATTCCCGGCATTTTCTGTTTTTATTTCAGATTTCCAGCATCTGCAGTATTTTGCTCTCGTTTTAGGATTTCTTTTATGATTGATCGCAAAACTGTCCGTTCAAAGCATGATTGTAATGCATAGGGCCTGAGGGCTAATAACGGCAATAGGCAGGGTAGTCATTATTAGGACAGTGCGAGTTAGTTTTATTTTGTTCTGTGAAAGCAACAAAACAAAGTAAAACATGGGCCCGTATTTTCCGATGCCTACGGGTGTGTACGAGCTGTGTACACACCGTAGGGACCTCGCAAGTGCCAGTTTCAGGCATGCGAAGCGCATGCGCTGAAAACCGGCACTTCCGATATGTCAAGAATCCTCTTGACAGATCGCACGCCTGCCCTGGAGAAGGGCCTCTGCGGGTGGAGAGTTCCGCTTTCTGCAGAACCTCCGCCCCCTGAAATCCTTTAAAAATCTTACACCTTATAATTTAAAAATACTTTTAAAATAGGTAAGCTTATTTTTAGCCCCGTAAAAAAACTAAACTAAATTTTTGTTTAAAATATTTAATTTAGTGTAATTTTAACAACGTGATTATTATTTAAAAAATGTATTTAATGTTTTGATGTGTTTTTTGAGTGATCCCCATTCATACTTTTGACAGGTCTAAGCTGAGAGACCTGTCAAAAGTATGAAGGGGGATTCCCTTCTTTCATTGGCTCGCCTGGCCCACGTGATCCCAGGGATGCTTGCGAACCGCCTGCGCCCCTGGGATACTTGGGCCCTGCGCATTTCATAGAGCAGAGGCCCAGGAACGGAAATATCTGGACCTCCGGAGCCCTCAGGTAAGGGCGTAGATATTTTCCAGATCGGCGGCCTCCGCACGCAGGAAGCCTCCGATCGGAAAATATGGGCCATGAGGTTCTAAATGTTAACTGATGTAACTTTGACAGGAAGAACTATATACAAAGACTTAAATCAAAAATAATAAAAATCTGAAATAAAAATGGAGAATACTGGAAATACACAGTTGATAGACTTGCTGTGTATTTCCAGCACTTTCTATATGTCTATATATGTAATTATACAGAACTGACCCTCCCATTTCCTGCCTTGTTCCCAGCAATACCTCCACACTCAGCCTCAACCCCAGGAATGCCTGCGCTTCCAGCCTTGACCCAAGAAACACTTCCACTTCTGGCCTCAGTTCCAGGAATGTCCCTGCTCCCGCTCTCAGCCACAGCAAAGCTTTACGTCCTGGACTCAACCCAAGGAAAATGTGTGCTTATAGCTTCAGCCCTAGGTACACCTGTGTTCCCGGTCCCAGTCTTAGAAATGCTTTTATTCTAAGCCTCAACCCACAAATCACCTTAGCTCATCTCAGAAGCTGGGGGTCCCAGTTGCCAGGCAACAGGAAACTGACGGACCTCCATCTCTGCCTCAACTCAGACTCCGTGTCCCACTCTTTCCCAGCTCCAGCTCCTACTTTTCCCAACTACTTCGCTCCCCATCATCGTGTTACATTCCCTGCCTGACTGTTCTATTTCCTAGCATGTGTTTCAGGTTGTCTAGCTCGGCCCATGAAACATAAAAAGTAAAAATCAAAATGCGTATCTTGCTTTTAAGATTACTTTCTCACTTCTGCACAGCAGGAATTCGCAAAGATAGTCCTTTAGCTCATTTGATCTCAACCTCCTAAACTATTGGGCATGAGTTTCAATGCCAGCTGTCAACATTCATGTTTTTCTTTGTTATGTTCTCCCATGCCATGATGGAGCATGGGACCAATTAGATGGCTCTTTCAAAGCACGGGCACAGGCAATTGGGGTCCTACAATGGCGTAGGATATCGATTTGCATATTTAAACTGCCTCCAGCCTGAAACAGGAGGGCATGCAGTCCGCCTATTTACAGCCCAACTTAAGATGTGCATCAGACGGACCTTAGATGTCGAATGGCCGGCCAAGGTTGCTCCCCAATTTTCCTCTGTGGGCCAACCATTTATCAGGTGACAAACAGGTGGGCAGCAGTTGAAAATTGCCCCTAAAACATTGTGCAATGCAAAAAAAAAATCTAACAAGTACAATCCATAAAGAATATATGCCAGGAACTTTCTCAGGGGTGCTTCTAATCAGCCACCATAACCTCGGCAGAAGATTGACAAAAAACCTGGATATGGCAACTGATTAGGAAAACCCCGATGAAATTCCGGAGGATATTTTGAAATAAAAGCCCTTAAAGTTAGATTTTGAAGTGGATGAGTTCCATCTGGTTGTTGCAGGGTTAAGAACAATACTGTGACTTGCTGGAAATTCTGATGCTGTAGTATTTATAGCACAATTTTCCCAGTTAAAATTGTTCTTGTGTTAGTTTTATGGTGCAACAGCTGGTGTGCACTTTCTGCTACATTTGCTCATCCGTAAGATGCTAAAATTTATCATGTGTTTCAAACAGCTTATCGGAAGAATTTACGTTTAGTACTCAATATGTCTGTAATTCTATTCTACTGTAATATTATCTGATTATTGCAACTATCTTTTATCATGTGCTTGTCAATTCCTATTAGTAAACATTGACTGATCTGAAAATACTAACACTATCTATCAAGAAAATCTTGGAAACAATTTCAAGATGTTGTCCAAAGTAAAAAGTAACATCCCAAATACTTCTTGACAGTTTGATGTGGTTTTGTGACAATAACTTTTACTGTATTCACTGTAAGCCAAATAAAAAGGACTATAGAGTTTGCTTTGTGCCAGACTACAGATATCTAAAGAATTGATCAGACTCTGGGTAAAAATTGTTTGTGGCCCGTTTTCAAGCACATTACCAATGTTGCGCCATCAACATGCGCTCAAACCAGGAGGCCCCAGGCCTCATTTACATTATTTGGTCGCCCATTTTAAATAGATGAATGTCGAGGCGCTTGCCTCACCGGCAGTGCCCCTAAGGTACGTCCGGGAAGGGAGAGGGCGTGGAGCAGCAACAGGGTAGGGGTCTATGGAGTTGGGGGAGCACTCCTGCTTCTCCTGACTTCAGAGTAACATTTTTTTGAAAATTTTCATTTAAAAAAACCCCTTTTGTTGGCGCTGCAGCAACTGCTGAATAATCCGGCACCTACTCTGCTTAACACAATACAATTTCTGCAGGGGGATCTAAGACAGACGTTAGGCCCCTCAGTTACATGTGTAAGGTCACTGCCAGGGACACCTGAAAAATGGCCCAACCCAATTACCGGGTTGGATTTCTTTCAGGCATCTTTAGGATGCAGGACTGTTGCAGGATGTTGGTCTCCAAAACTGGTCTTTGTTGAACCTGTTTTACAGCCGTAGACCGAGTGCAACAAGCACAACTCACCCTCCTTCTCTCAAAATGTTCATGTGTAACTTTGTAACTGAACCAATCTGGATCATCTTACAAACACAGCCTTCCCCAGCCATGATATCAAACTGGAGGAGCCCGTAGACATCCTGGGTTGACTGAAACCTAGTTCACGAGTGGTGATTCTTTCCTCCTCACTAAGGCCACTCCATCTGGCTACACAAAGCAAAATACTGCAGATGCTGGAAATCTGCAGATAAAAGCAGAAAATGCTGGAAACACTTAACAGGTCAGGCACTATCTGTGGAGAAAGGAAAAAGCTTAGGTTAACGTTTCAGGTCTATGACCCTTTGTCAGTCCCATCTGTCAACACATTGCACCATATTCCCTGCCCTAATTGCCATGGCTCTCATCTTTCTCTCAGGTCTGTCCCCTTACCCTTCCAGCTGCTTCAGCCTTTTCCAAGCACCTCACCCTTTACTGTCACTCCTGCCTCTCCTTCAAAGTCCTCATCAGTTGCCATCCTGCAAATCCTCCCAGTAACTTCCTGACTGAACTCTTGCCCCTATTTTTGAACCAAGCTACTTTTTAGCCTCAATGATTTCAACCTATACCTTAATTGCCCATGTCTCATCTTCTCTGACTTCCCCATTTTCCTCTCCTCACTTAACCTTACCACACGTATAAACTTCCTGACCTAGACTGGCTCGTACAACAATATTGCTCATGCAGCATTGAGGGCCACTCCCTCAATCTCACCATGCCATATCCAAGGTCTTGACCACTGACAAAGTTATCTCTGATCATTTCCCCATTTCTTTATTTCATTTATATTTCCCTGTCTGTTTCCAAACCTCTATCCTTTCCTTTCTAAGGCTCATGGGGGGAGAAATTCGGGGCGCTAAAACTTTGAAAGTTGAAAAATTAGTGCCAGACGCTAATCATTCTCGCCTCCCGCGAAATTCAGTTTTAGCGCTCCAAGAGGGAAGTGGAGCACTAAATCAAGCGCTAACCACTTCACTTAGGGCGCTAAAGTCCAAGAGCAGGGCGGTAGCGGCAGAGCGCTAAACAATTTCGAGCGCATTGTAAACAACACTCTTTCATCACAGAGGCTGCTTCCCTCGCTTAAAGGGAAGGGCCGATGATGCTGCACAAGCTAGTTGTTGTCAGTTCTGTTTTGCAAGGCGACCTGAGCGACTGCCATTACAGCCCCAAACACTGTCCCAAAGTGGATGGCTTGGACATCTTGCACCAATGAAACATTAAAAACTTTGCACAGGCACCAGACTGGTGCAAATAATAAAGTTTGCGCTAGCTGAAAAGCATTCCCTTTAATTACCGCTCCCGAAGTGGCCAGCCGAGTTCACAACAACTCCTCTTACTGGCATTGTCGGCGTGAGGCGATAAAGCAGGGGAGGTAGTGAATTTTCCATCCGGGGCGATAACAGGGCGCTGCGCACTTTATGACGTCACAATCTGCGAGGCGCTAGAGGCCCAGGCGCTAAGAGTTATCGCCAGCGCTAAACCGGCACTGAGGTTCGCGGGCGTCGTTGCATTCACCGCGCCAGGACCCTAACCCCTTAGCGCCCCGTTAGCGCCCCCACCAGGCGCTAACGGGAGGCGCTAACATACCGAATTTCTAGCCCATGATTTATGACCACCCAACTCCACACCCACCTCTCCCACTATTCCCTGTGTAAATTTCTTCTGTCTGGTTTCACTCCCTCCCCCTTTCCCACAGCACTGAGGCTGCTCTGCTCTCCTGTGAGACTGTGACAAAGTGCATTATCTCTTCTCATTCTCCACACCTCTCCTCAGATAGCTTCATTTCTACCTATCTCAATGTAGCCAACATATTTGCTGCAAATGGCTTCTCATCTTATGCTATGCTTGATTCCCTATCTTATCCTCATCTATATGTTGTCATTCGGTGGCATCTATAAGCATGGGGTCAGCTTTCGATGATATTCAGCATTATTTCGCAACTGTTTTCATTCCACCGCTGTTGCAATGTTGTCGAATGTGTCTGACATCAAGTTGCAGAGGAGCTTTAACTTCCTGCAACTCAACATTGGCAAAATTGATCCTGTTTGGCTCATGGGAGAAACTCTGCACCTCAGTCTTCAACACTTTCCCTCCCTGGTTACTTGTTCTGCAACCTTGATGTCCTGTTTGACCCTGATCGAGCTTCAAACCTGTTATCTGCCTCTTCAATATTGCTCAACTTTGTCCTGATCTCCCCCTCTCTACACCTGAAATTCTCATCTATGTCTTTGTCACCTCCAAGCTCCAATTTTAACCTCGAATGCTTTCCGAATCAACCCCCCGAAACATTACACCACACAAAATCCAATTCATCCAACATTCCACCTCAGCCCAATGCTCCAGCTCTGGTCTACTGCACATCCTCTCCTTTCTCCTCTTCACCATCAGTGACAGAGCGTTCAGCCATCGCTTATTTGACTGTGGATTTATTTTCCGAAGTCCCTTCGTCTTGCCCCAATTCTCCCTACTTTTAAAATTATCTTCAAAAGCTACGTCTTCGACATCTTTTATCACCTCCCTTACCTCTTCTCCTTAGTAATGATATGGTCTGACCATAACTCTATGAAGGGCCTTGATAGGTTTTTACTACCATAAAGATACAGGAAGTAGTTGTATCAAATAAAGTTGTAGCTATGCATTAACATTTATAAAAACATTCTTTAAACAAAATTAAAATGCTTCACTGGTTAATTTAAAACTTCGTTTATACCAGACCACTATTCTAAAAGGAGTCCTATATTTCATGCAAACTAACAGGTTGGAACAGCGTGAGGTCTCCAGCATAAATGTGTCACATTAACAACAAATGTGGAACTTGTTTCATTGCATTGGTCAGGTGCAGGAAGTTTTCATTGCACCATAGTCATGAATCTGCAAACTGAAGGAGGTTGTCAGCGTATTTTTGGAGCCTGATTGCAATATGGGTTCAGTGATAATTGGGCGTCTCAATTGGATAAGACTTTCCAGTTCTAAGATCATATTGCTTTATTTAAAATAATCTATGTGAAAAAGTTAAAATTAGATCAAAAATATTCAGATGCTGCCCTTCTAGAATAATGTTCCACAAAGATAGTACTAATGGTTAAAAAGATGGCACAGCTGTCAAGCCTTTTAACACACTATCAGATAATAAAAATAAAAGTCATCTTTTGCGTGCATTTATTTTGTAAAGTTTCAACTATGTTAAATTCCTTGTAAAAATATTTTTAGAAGAACTCTCCATGCCCCAATGACTCGTTTTCTTGGTAATCATTTGTACTACTGAAATTTTGCGACCATAAACCGAGTATCCCACCGATGGAACAAGTGTATCATCTATATTTCCAGTTAGGGGGACTGAGATATAAATTAATCGTTGGCAAATAAGGCACAGTTCACACCCAAATGTCCGAAATACATACCCAACAGATGAGGCTACTGGCTGAGAACTACCTCTATAATGTGCATATTTAAAAAAAAAAATTGTTTATGGGATGTGGGCATTGCTGGCAAGGCCTGCATTTATTGCCCATCCCTAATTGCCCTTGAGAAGGTGGTGGTGAGCTGCTTTCTTGAACCGCTGCAGTCCGTGTGGTGAAGGTACTCCCACAGTGCTGTTAGGGAGGGAGTGCCAGGATTTTGACCCAGCAACGATGAAGGAATGGCGATATACTTCCAAGTCAGGATGGTGTGTGATTTGGAGGTGATGGTGTTCCCATGCGCCTGCTGCCCTTGTCCTTCTACGTGGCAGAGGTCGCGGGTTTGGGAGGTGCTGTCGAAGAAGCCTTGGCGAGTGGCTGCAGTGCATCTTGTAGATGGTACACACTACAGCCACGGTGCGCCGGTGGTGGAGGGAGTGAATGTTTAGGGTGGTGGGTGGGGTGCCAATCAAGCAGGCTGCTTAGTCCTGGATGATGTTGAGCTTCTTGAGTGTTGTTGGAGCTGTACTCATCCAGGCAAGTATTCTATCACACTCCTTGTGCCTTGTAGATGGTGGAAAGGCTTTGGGGAGTCAGGAGGTGAGACACTCGCCACAGAATACCGAGCCTCTGACCTGCTCTTGTTGCCACATTATTTATGTGGCTGGTCCAGTTATCAGACTGGTTCCTGGGATGGGAGGATTGTCCTATGAGGAGAGATTGAGTAGACTAGGCCTATATTCTCTAGAGTTTAGAAGAATGAGACATGATCTTATTGAAACATACAAAATTCTGACAGGGCTTGACAGGGTAGATGCAGAGAAGATGTTTCCCCTGGCTGGGGAGTCTAAAACCAGGGGTCACAGTCTCAGAATAAGGGGTCAGCCATTTAGGACTGAGATGAGGAGAAATTTCTTCACTCAGAGGGTGGTGAATCTTTGGAATTCTCTACCTCAGAGGGCTGTGTATATTCAGAGGACTCAGTCGATGAGTATATTCAAGATAGAGATCGATAGATTTTTGAATATTAAGGGAATCAAGGGATATGGGCTAGTGCAGGAAAGTGGAGATGAGGTAGAAGATCAGTCATGATCTTATTGAATGGCGGAGCAGGCACGAAGGGCCAAATGGCCTACTCCTGCTCCTATTTCTTATGTTCTTATGTTAAGTTTCTGGTCAATGGTGATCCCCCAGGATGTTGATGGTGGAGGATTCGGCGATAGTAATGCTGTTGAATATCAAGGGGCGGTGGTTAGACTCTCGCTTGTTGGAGATATTCATTGCCTGGCACTTGCGTGGCGTGAATATTACCTGCCACTTATCAGCCCAAGCCTGAATGTCGTTCAGGTCTTGTTGCATGCTTCATTATCTGAGGAGTTGTAAATGGCACTGAACACTGTGCAGTCATCGACGAACATCCTCATTTCTGACCTTATGTTGGAGGGAAGGTCATTGATGAAGCAGCTGAAGATGGTTGGGCCTAGTCCACTGCCCTGAGGAACTCCGGCAGTGATGTCCTGGGGCTGTGATAATTGACCTCCACCCACCACAACCATCTTCCTTTGTGCTAGTTATGACTCCAGCCAGTGGAGAGGTTTCCCCCCCGATTCAGTGTGATATGCTGCATAGTAGTGGTCCGTATTAGAATACATCCCTTTTACTCTGAAAAGGGAAGGGTGGATATTACTCCTGATGTAATAATCCATGAGGATTTTCCATTAAACAGTCTTCTATTCCTGGATTCCTTTCCCACAGTTATATGTGTAAATGGAATTGCACTTTGGTACTAAATGCAATACAGAAAAGTAAACTATCGCAACAACTAGTGATGTGTGTGTTGGGCTCAAGGCATAACCAGATGTATGCAGTATATGCACTCATTTACACTTTTCAATCCCCTTGGGTGGCAACATTGAGCACTCCTTCCTGCTTTCCGCTCCTACCTGTTACTGCTTCAGGGTATAGAATACTGCTCAGGTGGGAATCCCTATGGTACTTTTGCGAGAACATGATCCCAATCTAACAAAACCATTGCAGCAATTCCTACACACAACCGTGTTCCATCCCTTGGAACTGCAACAGACAGAGGTGAGGAGGAAGAGCACCAGCAGGAACTGATGGGGGAGGGGAGTGTAAAGTACTAGAATACTAGTTATACACATGCGACCAATTACTTAATGTCTCTCAATGTCTCTTAATCTCTCCTTTTGTTCTTTCATCCCCTCCCCCTTTTCGCAGCTTTATCCTTGCTTTAAATCTATTTCATTTCCTGCTTTCTCCAGTTCTGACGAAAGGTCTTCGACCTGAAACGTTAACTCTGTTTCTCTCTCCACGGATGCTGCCTGGCCTGCTGAGTTTTTCCAGCGTTTTCTGTTGTTATTTCGAATTTCCAGCATCCGCAGTATTTTGCTATCGTACTGTCATTACATGCCTTGCTTCTGAATGTGCAGGTGACAAAAAGGTGCTGAAGTAACCTACAATCACATGTATGGACAATCACATGTCACTCATGTTAACACTGTACATGTCAAGTAAATATGTAGGCGTACTTACTTACAGAGCTCTCATTTATACTGGAAAAGAGATAGCCCCCTTCGAGGGATCTTCTCTTGTTAATAAAATTCACTTGACACAATCTATTAACAATACTGGTTTAGCTGTGATATAGAAAATGTGGCCCTAGGAAGTACGTATATTTTGTAAATGATTGAACATTATCAGTTCTCCAGGATTGTTTGTGTTAAAAAGGTATTTGTGAAAAAAGATGTTCTCTATGAAGATTGATCTGATGAACGTGTCCTCCACTGATCTTCACGGGCTCATTGCTTTGACATACCTCACACCTACTTTGCAGATAAACTTCCCACAGTGTTCAGTGGGCCCACATGTATTGTATTGACAGAGTTAAAATAACTCAACTTGAAACCACACCAGGTTAGACTAAATGGTATTTATCTCAATGTAAACTTTTCAAATGACAAAATTAATTTGCAAAGATAAACCATTCATTCTTAACGTATTTATTAAAAGTTACCTTATTCAGCACTTATAAATAAAGTCAACCAGGGAAAATTACTGTACTCTGACACTTGTACAGTACAGCATTATTTTGCCTTCACCTTGAACTCTGCAGCAAAAACAATGCCTTGTAAATGCTGCAAATTATTTTAATACTCTCTAAATTAAATATAAATCAAATTAAATTGCATTCATTTTTCTACTTCATGTAAATATGGTAAATATCCAACAGAAAATAAAAATAAAATGCTCCAATCTTATCTTACACCAAAATAAAGTAAGAGTAAATGGCCATGGAGACTTTTTGATGTTTTAATGACTCGAGAAGTATATGAAGGGCAGTTTTTATTTTGTATTAAGAATATGCAGTGATAGTGGCTATTCAAAGCATGCATTAGGTTTAACATGAAGTGGAAAGCTGAGTATTAGAATGCTAAGATGTACTTTGTTTTTGCTTGCCTGATGAATACCAATTGACGTGCAGTCAATTACCATTTGGATAATACTTCATTTGCATGACAAAAGTGTGATTTGTGCTGAGAATTGCTGAAACAATTGGCACACTGAGAGTTCTCTAGAAATATCATGTTTACAATATCAGTGTTGATTTTAGCGTACATTAATCTTAACAAGTTAATAACAAATTGCCAAATAATTTGGAATGGCGACAATAAAACTAACCTAGTACCTGCTGCAGTTGTTTGCTAGTGAGATGGGACAAAGTGACCCATGGAGTAATTTCCACTGGCCTCTTTTCTTTTCGTGTTCCACTCAAATCCTTCAGCACCATTAGTCTGGTTATAATCACAGACAAGTACCTCTTTTACATATTCTTTCTCCTGGCTCTCGTCATTTACACTTTTCTCACCACAACCATTTTTCTCCTCCTTCTTACTTCTTTGCTTTCACTTTTTCTTTTCAGCAGGCTTGACATTGCACAAGATGCCAGCTTTTGCTCTCTGTTTAACTGTCATTTTAAATGAACAGATATTCACTATGTTAAGGATCAGTATAACAATGAAGTTTTGAATGAGTATTAAAGAGCAGTGACAAAGTATTGCTTCAAATCAATTTCTTATTGGACCAGTACCATTTCAATGAGCTGGCTTTTGTCATTTCCCCACCCACCTGGAGTAGGGGGGACCGGTAGACTGTGGGAAACCCCGGAGTTCCAGGTTTCCCCACGCACTGTTTTAACTCCACAGCATGCGTGCGACATAATGGGCGTGTTGCCCACCCGGAAGCCAGCCTGATTGACTTCAGGACCAGGTAGGTGCGGGGTCTGGGGTGGGGGGGGTTCCAGGCCTGGCGGGGGGGGGTGGTGAGATCGATCCCCAGGGAGGTCCGATCCCCGACCCTGGGGTGGAGGGGCTGAGATTGATCCCCGGGGCAGTGGGTGGGTCCAATCCCGACCTCGGGGAGGGGTGAGCTGCTGGTGGGTGAGCTTGGAGGGCCGGGAGGAAGCACTCCAGCTCCTCCCAGCCCACAGGGATAGCTACCCGAGGCTGCGCTCGCCTCGCTGCAGCCAGCGGGAATCCCGAGCCCCAGGATCCCCGGGTGCCAGCAGTAAATCCTGCACAGCAGGTTAAAGCAGAGGCTTCAGGCCTCATTATAATGGGCCAGAAATTCGGCTCTTGTTGGGTGAGTACGCGCTGTGTACTCACCCGTAAGGCCACCTGAAGTGCCGGTTTCGCGCATGCACTGCGCATGCGCGGTAAACCGGAACTTCCGTCCCCCTGAAGGAAGGGGTTCAGAAGTCGAACGTGGGCGCGGGAGAGGCAGCGCGCACGCAGCGAACTTCGGTTTTTTTTCAGGTTTCTCCGGGAGGGTAAGTATGGAGAAGCTGCACTTTTAAAAAGGAGGCGCAAGGCCTGTTTTTAACAAGGTAAGTGGTTAATTAATTACAATTTAAACATTTTTTCAACAGGTTTATCTTTTTTAGATACTTTAAAGAAAGGTAAGTTTATTTTTAGCACCGTTAAAAAGTATAATTAATTTATTCAAAAATTAAAATTTATGTTTAAAGTAGTTAATTTATGTAACTTATAGTTATTTTTAAAATGTGATTTAAAAAAAAAAATTATTTGAAGTTTAAGTGTGATTTTGGGGCCGATCTCTATTCATAGATTTGACAAGTTTTCCTGTCAAATCTATGAATGAAAATGCCGTTAGGATTGGCTATCCATGGCCCACGTGATCCCAAGGGACGCTTCGAACTAACTGCGCCCCTGGGATACGCAAGCACTGCGCGCCGGCAGCTGGAGGAGGCCTAGGAGCCGAAGTCCTCGTGAGCCCAAAGCACAACTGCAGGCGCGGTAGGCAAGTACGCGCACGATGCTTGCACCCGCAGGAAGCCGGAAAGCTGTATTTCTGGCCCAATATTTAAAATGCCAACCTGCCACCAGGTGCTAATCCTTCTGACCACCTGCTAAATTGATTGTTAGCACTCCAAGAGAGAACTTGCACGCTAAATCAAGCGCTAATCACCTAACTTAAGGCGCTAAACACAGAGAGTGGGGCGCTACCCGCAGAGCAATAACCAATTTCAGGTGCACTCCAATTGGGACTCATCATTCACACTGGCTCCTTTCAGTTCTTAAAGGGGATGTTCAATCAATCTGCACAACCTCATCCAGGCAACTTAACAGCTACACCTCTTATCCTCATGGCTGATCCCAGTCCCAGGGAGAGAGCTCGCCGTTTCAGCGACCAGGCATTGGAGGCATTGGTCAAGGCAGTAGAAAGAAGGAGGGCAGTTCCTTTCCCGGCCACTAGCAGGAGGCCATTGCCCCAGGTCTTCAGGGCAATGTGGAGCGAAGTGGCCCAGGACGTCTTGGCCAGCAGTGTGGTCCTCAGGACCCTCACACAGTGCCGTAAAAAAATTCAACAACCTCACTCGGGTAGTCAGGGTGAGTACATGCTTCAACAAGTCCTACATACCAGCATCTGAACCTCAGTCTGTACACACTGCACAAACCACCACACCCCACCACTCACCCACCAAGCATCTCCACCTACTCAAACTCACATCCACATCTCACGCCTTGCCTACAATCACAGCTATTCAACTATGGCAGGCACATCTCCCAAACACGTAGCTGCACACTCACTCACACACTTTCTCTTGCAGGCCAAGCTGGCCCACAATAGGAGGGAGCAAGAACGAACAGGCGGGGGTGAAACGGACATCCAACAGCTTACAGCCCTGGAGGAGCGAGTGCTGAGAGTCATTGGGCACCAGGTGGTGGGCGCATCGAGCAGGAACCTGCTGTCCTCTCTCAGGGTGACAGCATTCCTGCTCCTACCACTGGCACTCCGCCATTACCCTTGTCGCTGCCTGTCATCCAGCCAGGCCAGACTGCTGCCACCCATGCTAAGGTGGTGCAGTGTACAGCCAGGCCTTCCAGGCCCAGAGCTGCCCAAAGGCGTCCTGCAAGGCCGTCTGTAGTCTCTGGCACTGACACTCAGCAGCCTTCCACCAGCCCTGCTGCAGCCACTGGGCATAGACTACATAGGAGCAGTAGATTAGGAAAAGGGATTGTAAAGAGGGGAAGTAAGGGTTTGCACAAGGGTGATTAGTTAATATTGTTGTTGTATATATGTGTTGACTGAATGTTGATAAATTTATTAATGGAATTTTGCAGATTTTGTGCTTACTCTCATTTCAGCTTTGCGCGGTGATATGTGATATGGCCTGTGAAATGGATGGAGTGATGGGGATGTGGTGAGCACCCGGGATGTGGGGTAGAATTTATTGGAACCGCAGTCTGATGAGGCGGTCACGGACTGCCCTTCCAGAAGGCCGATTGAGTGGCTGCCTCCTCCCTCGCTGCTGTTCCTCCTCCTCCTCCTTCTCCTCTCCCTCTTCCTCCTCCTGAGGTGGTCGCTCTATGCCTGGTGGCAATGGCTAGGCCCTCATGGTGGCCAAGTTGTGCAGCATGCAGCAAACCACAACAAAAAGGGATACCCGCTCAGCCGAGTACTGGAGGGCTCCTCCCGAGCGGTCAAGGCAGCGGAACCATTGCTTGAGCACTCCGCTGGTCTGCTCGATGATGTTCCTGGTGGCGGCATGGCTCTCATTATATGAGTGCTGGGCAGGAGTGTTGGGGTTGCGGAGGGAAATCATGAGCCAGGTGGAGATTGGATAGCCCTTGTCTCCGACCAGCCAGCCGCGAGCTTGATGTGGTGGCTGGAAGAGTGCTGGCACACCGGTCTGGCGCAGAATGAAGGCATCGTGGCTGCTGCCAGGATAATGGGCATTGACGGTGAGGATTCGCTGACTGTGGCCGCACACTAACTGAACATTAAGTGAGTGGTAGCCTTTGCGGTTACAGAAGATCTCAGGATTGCTACGGGGTGCCCGCAAAGTGACATGGGTGCAGTCAATGGCGCCCTGCACCATGGGGAAACCCGCTATCCTGGCAAAGCCACATGCACGCTCATCCTGCTTCTCTCTGGTGATGGGGAAGGAAACGTAGTCCCTTCTCTTTCTCTAGAGAGCATCTGTGACCTGCTGATGCAGCAATGGACGGCGAACTGCGAGATGTTAGATATGTCTCCTGCTGCAGACTGGAAGGATCCGCTGGCATAGAAATTGAGGGCGACGGTGACCTTGACTGCCACTGAGAGAGCCGTGGTGGTCCTGATCTGAGGCTCGAGGTCTGGCTGCAGGAGATGACAGAGCTCTGTGACCACCTCCTTGCTGAAGCGGCGCCTTCTACGACACTGCTCCTCAGTTAAATTTATATAGGAGAAGTGCTCCCGGAATCCCCTGGGAGGGTAAGGCCTCCTGTCGAGAGCCCTGTTGCCCCTCCTCCCTCTGGCCACATTTACCAATGTTTGTCTCTGCCTCCGCTGCCTCCGACGTTGATGCTGGAGGGCGAGGTCGAGTGCCAGTACAGCCCCCATTAATGTGACCAAGTGTAGGACTTCTAAATCTTAGCAGAATGAAAGTGACAAATTTTTAGAAGGTAGAACACTCCTGAAAGTAAGAAACGTTAAACTCACTGAAAACGGCTGTTTCACTATGTCAAACTGGGAAGGCAGCATTGATTGGCTATTAAAATGAAACTGGATGTTGATCCCTTTAAATACCGCTCCTACAGCGGCCATCGAATGTATCACACCTCCTCTTCCTGCCATTGTACAGGCCAGGGGCTCAGGCCCGGGAGTGACAGTCAATTTTGCATCTGAGCTGTTAACGGAGCGTTCCCAATGCATTGACATCATGATCTGGCAACCACTAAAGACCTAGGTGGTAAATGTTAACAGCAGCGCTAAATCCCGGGTGAGGGGAACGGTAGCGTAGTGGTACTGTCACTGGGCTAGTAATCCAGAGGTCTGGACTAATGATCCAAAGATGTGAGTTCAAATGTTTAACTCACTGAAAACAGCTGTTTCGCTATGTCAAACTGAGAAGGCAGCTTTGATTGACGGCTAAAAGGAAACCGAATGTTGATCCCTTTAAATACCGCTCCTACAGCGGCCATCCGAATGTATCACACCTCCTCTTCCTGCCGTTGTTCAGGCCAGGCGCTAAGGCAGGGGGCAAATGTCAATTTTGCATCTGGGCCATTAATGGGGCATTCCAAACGCATTGACGTCACGATCTGGCAACCGCTAAATGCCTAGGTGGTAAATGTTAGTGCCAGTGCTAAATCCCGGGTGAATTTCTTGTGTGGCGTTGGATTCGCTGCGCCCCGTTAGTGCCCCCTCCCAGGCGCTAATGGGAGGCCCGAACATGCCGAATTTCTCCCCCTATGACTTTTAAAAATGCCAATATAAAATGAATTGGAACCAAATGTAATCAGTAATATGATATTAGTTGATTTCAAGTGGCCTTTCACGATAAAAAGTCAATTAATTACAATAAAGCAAAAACATACAATTGCTTTAAAATAGAATATTAATTTAATATATAGAAAGAAACAGTTGCATTTGTATAGCGCCTTGTGATATCTCTCAGATATGTCTCAAACTCTTCATATACAATAAATTACTTTGAAAGGCAATCACTGAAGGCAAACATGTGGCACAGTTAGATCCCACAAACAGCCATGAAATGAATAACAAATTAATGGCCAGAATTGTCTGCTTTGAGGGAATGTCAGCGCAGCGCCACAGGATCTTTCATGTACACTTAAACAGACAGACAGGACCTCCGTTTAAATTATCATCCAAATGACTGCACTTCCAACAATCCAACACTCTTTCAGTAGTGCACTGAAGAGTCAGTTTAAAATATGAACTCATACACCAGGTATAGGGTTCAAACTCATAACCTTCCAAACTAGAGCTGAGGGTGCTGCAAACTGATTCAGGTGGACACTAATATGAACATATTAAATAATTTCAAAGCTCTGAATTTTTGTTCCTCTTTCAGGTTTCCAAGATTTCAATTGCATAAAAGTGCAGCAGGGAAACGTGTTATGTGAAAGACATTTTATATGCTATTTGGGAAATTGACGTACCTGTATGTTCTTGTGTTTGTTTTTCAATCTGCATTTCCTTGATTAATAGATTGTTTAACTTGAAGGTTACATTTCCCAGTTGGTCTACGCGTGGACCCTGGCCAAGGTAAAATACATTGGAATAAAGGCACGAGTTCCCAATTATACATAGACAACTGTAAAAGTGATATATTTTAATAAACTATATTCCAGTTAATTTTATTGGCAGGAGGAATATCACTGACTGAGGCAATGGAGACACCTGAATCTTTTATACCCGGCTGTAATTGAGAAAGTAGATTGCTGAATCATGAGGAAGGCAATAGTAAGTTTGTCCCTGTGGCTTTCAGTTAAAAAGTATAAATTTTTCTCTCAGGGCCCCTGCTAGGAATCTGACAGCTGCAGTGTGAAATGCCTGCAATTTGCCTGTCCTAGACTGATTGCATGACCTAGGGCTTCTCCTGGTGTAGACCTGTCCTCTGGCAGGGCCTTGTGCTGAGATCAGGGGATGGCAACAAAAGCCGAGCTTCAGGCCTGAAGAATAGCAGCCAGTTGGCTTCAAAGCCTGAAGATTGTCCGATCCACAGAGGGTCCCAGTGTAAACCTTAATTTACATTCCAGAAAACAAAACACAAAAAAGGAGGGTAAATTGAAGTTGATTAGCAAAAAAAAAAATAGTTCTGGAGTGAACTAAGGGGTTGAAGAAAGTACTGTGAGAAAATATCCCAACAAAACCGATTCCTCATATTTCAAGTTAGTTCCCAAGTAACTCAATTACATAAAATGAAACAACTTTTCATTATCACCAGATGAGTGGGCTACAGTTCAAAAAAGATAACATTCTTTTTTTTTTGGTAATCTGAGAAGTTTCTGCATATTTGTGGGTTGTGATTAATTCTGAATGCCATAGTTGGCATACCTCAGTATATGTATTATAATGACATTTTTATTCATCTATCACATTAATCAGACAATACTGTCAGTATTTATCCATTGCAGATAACCAGGTGCAACACATTACCCATGATCGCATTTATTTTGTAGATAAATAGCAACAATTTGAAAAGAAAACAAAAGATATAAATAATCAGATTACTGTGTTATATTTTACCTGATCACTGCAGTGTTTTCTGAATATCCTTTCATAATATGTCAACTGTTCAGGACTGCAACAATAAACAGGATTTATCATTTAGTATCCTGACTATAGGTGAGTTTGTGTCATCTACTAATTAGAAAAATATTATTTTGTTTTGTAACATAAAAAAGTACTCTACAGTTTGGGGGAGATTTTCTGAGTCCTCGCCTGAGGCAAGGTACCTCGCGCACTGTAAACACACATTCAGACAGTCCTGGGGACACATGCGGTCTACCTTCCACTTATCTGTAGCCTTCAAGAGACCTGCTACCCCAAATGAGAGAAAGATAGATAGAACAGATAGAATAGACAGGTAGACTACAATAGATATTGATGAGCTGGTGAGTAGCCCATATTTGCATTCAACTTACATTGGAATAAATAACAACAACTTGCATTTCTATAGCATTCCTTATGTACAGAAGACATCTGAAAGCACTTTATATTCTAAAGGAAAACATTGGATGCCAATTAGGAGGGAAAGGGGAAATAATAGAGGGCTCAGTATGGTCAAAGAGAAGGATAAAGAGGAAGTTGTTGAAAACAGGGAGGGAGGTGATAAAGTAGAGGGAGACCTTGGGAGGGAGTTCAGGAGGACAGAAGCATAGTAGCTGAATGAGCAGCCACCAATGTTGGGACAGAAGAAGCTAGGGGCAAGAAATAACTTCATGTAAGAACTGCAGAGGGTGCATGTGGACACATAAGGCTGGACTAGATTGTTGAGGGCAGGATCATGGAAAGGTTTGAAAGTGCAAGTGAGAATCAAAGTCAAGTCCATGGTAAGCAGAGACAGTGGAGTTTGGAAAGTATTGGGATGATGAGAGTATGGGACTTTGGGTGAGGATGCAGGGTGTAACATTTTGAATTACTTGCAATTGGTGCAAAGTTAATTGAAGGATTCCTTTGTGTGAATTACTGAATTATCACTTTTTATCCTGAACTACAAGCTTACACTATTAATGCCTGGCTGTAAAGAATAATATATCCACTTGCCTGGATGAGTGCAGCTCCAACAACACTCAAGAAGCTCAACACCATCCAGGACAAAGCAGCCCACTTGATTGGTACCCCATCCACCACCTTAAACATTCACTCCCTCCACCACCAATGCTACAAGATGCACTGCAGCAATTTGCCATGGCTTCTTCGACAACTCCTCCCAAACCAGTGACCTCTACTACCTAGAAGGACAAGGGCAGCAGGCGCATGGGAACATTACCACCTGCAAGTTCCCCTCCAAGTCACACACCTACCTGACTTTTGAAATATATCGTCGTTCCTTCATCGTCGCTGGGTCAAAATCATGGAACACCCTACCTAACAGCATTGTGGGAGTACCTTGACCTCACGGACTGCAGCGGTTCAAGAAGACGGCTCACCACCACCTTCTCAAGGGCAATTAGGGATGGACAATAAATGCTGGCCTTGCCAGCGATGCCCACATCCCATGAATGAATTAAAAAAAATACAATAAATAAATTAAAATACTAATTGTATTTTTAACTTTGATTAATTTGTGATCTTTGTTATTGCTCTTGTTGCTGTCTCATGGGTTTGGCTGTGGCGGGACCATTAGAATTTTCCTTGTGACAACATGATAAGAACCTCTTAACCCGTTTCTGCTTTTATTTTTAGAAATTGCAAGGGATCCATCTTTACTTTGTGGACAGTTCATTGTCCAACTACTTGTCAGCATCAAATCATGGACGAGCCAGAATTTTCTTCAGCTCACACTGGCAAGGCCAAACCCATCTTGTTTGGCTCCTGCCAGAAATTGCACACCCTACCCACAAACTACATCCCCTTCCCCGGCCGGTCCACCCTATACAAATGCCAATTTATCCAAAACTTCATCCACTCCTGTCCTATACTATGCCATGATCACCTATCAACCTTGTCTGCACTGGCTCCCCATTTACCATTGTGTGGACTTCAAAATTGCCATCCTGATTTACAAATCCCTGCATGGTCCTGCCCTCTCTACCTTTGTTAACTCCACAACATTGTGTCCCAATTAACAACATTCACTCTTCCTACTTTGACCTGCTGCACGCCACCCCCCAATCCCTCCACTCCATCATCAGCAGCAGGGCCATCAAAGACCTGTACCCAGAAATTCCTTTCCTGATTTCTTCCAACTTTCTACATCCCACCTTCAAAGGTCTCCTCAAAACCCAATTTATTGACCAAGCCTTTAGCCACAAGTGCTGAGGTCAAGGTTGTGATTGGGGGGTGGGGGAAGGGGGAGAAGTGGGGACAGCAGTGGCCCACGTAGTATGAATGTGCGGTTAGGAGGAGGATTGTTGCTCCTCCTGGCTCCATGTTAAGGTAAGTAAATTTTAGACATTTACCTTGTTGGTTGCGGCCTGTAAGGACTGCTCGATAGGCCATCTGTAGACCCGGTTTTCCTGAACGCAGCCATCCAGCGCTGGCTGCATTCACGGCAACCCAATGTTGCAGAGGGGGCTTCAAACAGAAGTTAGGCTCCTTATTTGAATATGCAATAGGCCGTACCACTGTTTCAGGACACTGATTTTTTACCTACAGCAATATGACAGGCGCTATACTTCTGGCTTGCAATAACATCCTGGAGACTTTGGCATTGAATTTCTGTAGGGGTTCTAGCAATCATCCGTGGCATCTTCGGTGGAAGATCTGCAGTAACCCTGGAGAAATGGCGTTCATGCTATTTCTCCGGCGTTTCTGTGGATTATCTGCTGAAAGTACAATGGACAATAGGGAGAGCCCCCAAAGAAATTCTACCCTCTGTATTTGGTCATAACACTTTTCTTTACTTGCAGGTGGAGTCACAGCTATTTCCAACCTCACTAAAACCCACTGGGGTTGAAATTGCACCTTTTAATATTGGTACGTTTCCTACATTACAACAGCAACTACACTTCAAAAGTAATTTATTGGGTGTAAAGTGCTTTGGGATGTCCTGAGGTTGTGAAAGGCAGTATATAAATACTAATGAATGAAATTCCACTGTCTGCTATTGTAACAAAGACATTGGCCTCAAAGAGCAAGTTGTCTAGTTACTGTACTTCAGACACCTCTGGCTTCCATTTATGGAATTTCTTGTTGGAACTTGATTCATTACAGATTTTGAAATTTTCTCAAAAGCGAGTTTCTTTTTCCTATGGTTGAGATACATCCAGGAATGTCTTTTGTGAAGTTTGGCAGATTGGTGGAGCTCCAAGATGGAATCTTATCATTAATAAACCTTTTAAAAACAAGATTGCTGAAAAGAATGTTTCTGGCAATTTATGTTATTTCTGAATTCATTTTTATTTAATCGTCGAGTGCTGATAAAATAGACATTGGCCCAGATATTCCTGTAGCAGGGCATTTAAGGGTGTCTGCCGTTAGTTCGATTTGCCCTTGCCTGTTTAGGATTTAAAATGTTTTATGTGGCAAGTTGTTGAAAGTGCGAGCTGGTAATGTCGCAGCGAGGTTAACAGGGCATCTGGACTTGAGTTATCCAATCAGATTGAAGGATTGTGAAACTAACAGCGGAAGGACTGAGAAGGAATTGTAAATTAGAGTGGGTGAATTCCATGTCAAATCAGGTACAGAAAGAGAAATAAAGAGAGGGAAGGAAAGATTGGATTAAGGGAGAGAGAAAAAAAAGAGACAGAAAGTAAAAGTAAACAAAAAATTAAAATCTAAAATTTTTAAAGACTCCAACAATTAAAACCTGAAGGAATGAGACTCCAAACTTGTAACAGTTAATTTTCAGAGAGGTTGATTGGCAGTAATTAACACTTATCATGTTATTAAAAGGGTACTTAGACTGGAATGGATAAGACTTAACCTTCTGTGGTGAGTTTAGTTCGTAACTACCGTATAAATACAGCACCTTCATGCCACTCAATGCATTTCACTGGTGAGGCAGATGGCGAGATGCTGTTTTTGTGAAGCTGATGGAGGAATGGTGCATTTAGGACATCAATATTTGGATATTTGAGTTTAACCGCATATCTACCCCTTGCCTGAAGTTCCTGTACCATTTGTGCATAAATAACGACGAGCACCATTAGCCTCACCTTTATTTTGACAGCAAAATCTGGGCCTATAAATTGAACCAAGTTATTCTAATCTGGTAATGATTAATGGTAATGGTAAGACCATATTTGAAATATTGTATGTATTTTTGGCCACTCAACAAACTGTCATTTTACCAAGGCCCCGATTTTGGTCTCTCTACTGCCCCATTCTTCAATGTCAAAAAAGTTACTTCCAACTGACTTTCCACCTGAGGGCCCTCACTGAGATTTTCAAATGGGCCTCAGTTTAGGCAGGAGCCATTTTAAGCTATGAAAATCGGGGTTCTGTGAAGCAGTTAGCACTCCAATGCAATTTGGTAGTCAGTAACCTGGTGCCCGTGCAGGGATAAACCTGCCCGCTACGCAGAGTGGGAAACACACAGACCCGACGTCACTTAAAAGGTCGCTGGAAGGAGGTCTGATAAGTATAATTCATTTATTTGTCAGTTTTTTGGCTTCTGGATGACCTTCATTGCTCCCCCTACTCCTTCTTGATAATCCTCCGCCCCTTCACTAATGCTCCTGTCGACAGGCTTCTCCCCTTCCACCCACCCCAACTGTCCAGCCCTCCCCTATCACCTGTTGCTCTGTGGTTGCCCTACCAGATTTCCTACCCACCCAGAATGGTGAATTGCCTTAACGCCCAGAATTTTGGGTAGTTGGTCAATTGAATTTAAATGAGGACCCACCATCAAAATAGTTTGTGCTTTTGACTGTGATAGCTCCGTCCACTGCCCGCCGAATGTGGGTCCCAGGTGTTTGTCGTGCGTTAAATTAGCCTGGGCCTCATTTCTAGAGCAGTGGGGACGTTTCTAACTCACACTCCTGTCCACCCACCCAAAAGGTTTGGCCTTACGTTGACTTGAAATAATGCAAGAAGTAACTGAAGTATGAAAGGTGTTAAATGACTTAGTAGATTAGAAGTTAATCAGTAGCCTTTTTTTTAAAGAATAGGACGAATTGCTTTTACAATACAACAAAACTAGAAACTCAGGAGGGAGAATCATGATCAATTCAAGTCTTTTGGAGTTTAAAGGCTTGCAGCTCTCATCTAGCAAAACAAAAAGGTCAAATCTTATATTTAGTTAGGAAGCTTGCCTTTCCCATATTGCATTAAAAATCTGCAATAAAGTAGTCACCGCCCACAGAGCACCTGTGTGGTTCATTAAATTCAGCTGAACACTCAAGAGGCATTTTAACATCGAGTTAACAGTAATCCATGAAGTTATTCATTCTGACTTTGCGTAGCCAAGACATTCAATAAAAATCCTTCACATTTTTAAAATTCCATATTTATATTTGCAGTCTGAGTCTCAGTTCATGTCAGTCTATGCAAGTGTAATTAATAAATAGTAATAATACATAAACACAACTCTTGCCTGTTTCACACTTCAGATGCATTACATTTTTACCTTGTAAATCCTAATACGATGAGTAGATCTACCCTTTAATAACAATAGGTGGGAAATACATACGTAATGATGCAATACTTGGTCAAGAATTTCAGGAAGTCTGTTGTAGGTTGTCTACTTCTTTCTTCCGCAATGGGAACAAAGCTTTCTTTCATGCATTGTTGAGATGGTGTTTTAATATATGGTCTGTAAGAAATACAATCTTCATGATGATCAGTTGCATATATCTGAATTGAGTCCAGAAAATATTTGTATTCAGCATAATAATAAAAAAAGCATTTATCTGATCCAGTCAATCCTTGTATAATTAAAGGGACAAAGTGAACTACAGATAAACTCCTTCCAGTTGGCTGTCCTTTGCTAATGGACACTGTTACCCTGCTCATGCGGTATCACATGCTGTGATGTCAACACAGGTCTCTCTAGATCTCTCTGTGCCATACATCTTCCTTGCCCAAGAAGGCAGGCAGGTGGCCTGTTCCCAGGACCCTTCAAATGGTCTCTAATTTTTCTTTCTGTCTATGCAAAAGCATCTGGCCTCTGCTCAGTGCCTCCTCACGATAGCATGGCTGAGATATATAGAGGGGATCATGTATAAGCCTGCATTCGATCCTCTATAACACATAGTCTGAAGCATTGTATGAGAACATAATGAACTGCATTTATATCATGAATGCAAATTATAACTGGTGCTAAGCATCCCAGCCAGACCTACGTAGTATCTCCATTGATAAAAAGAATAATTGATCCATTCTGTGGAAATTATCTTAACAGGAAATCTGTCAGCACTCTTCTCACATTGATTCTTTACACAATTTTTTTTAAATTTCTGAGAATAATATGGATGTTTTCGGTAAAAATAAATTATCTTACAATGTTATCTCGATTTGACATATACATTGTTAATTACAAGAAAAATTGTTTCTGATTTTTATCACACAGAGCACTATATCCCCACCTGTAACTATTAAATCAAAGAGCTTAAATAAAGTTAAAAGGTAATTATAAGGGCAGGTAGTTCGAATATAGAAAAAGCCCCAGGAATCAATGGGCTCCCTGGCCAATTCTACAAAATTGAGAGGTCGCACAACACCAGGTTATAGTCCAACAGTTTTATTTGAAATCACAAGCTTTCGGAGTTACTACTCCTTCGTCGGTGAAGTAAAGAGATACAGAATCGCCAAATGGCGATTCTGTATCTCTTTACTTCACCCGACGAAGGAGTAGTAACTCCGAAAGCTTGTGATTTCAAATAAAACTGTTGGACTATAACCTGGTGTTGTGCGACCTCTCAATTTTGTCCACCCCAGTCCAACACCGGCATCTCCGCATCAATTCTACAACCCATGATACTTCTACAATCAATGTTTATATTATAAATATGTACAGATTTTGTGTTTAACAATTTTCATAGCTCTCACTATCTGGATACTGGCATAATGGCTATCAGTCAAATGCCTATACAGTTATATCATCTGTTCTTCAAAGTAGTATGTTTTTAAAGGATCAAGAAGAATGGAATTTTCAAATCATTGCTCAATGTTGTCAGTGTGAGTCACTGGAAGTCTGTCCAACTGTAAAATAACTACAAAAGCATGTTAACCATATGCAGTCTTTACACAGACTTCCACACTTCAGACAAAACTGAATGAATTGTACAGAGAATATGACTGAGATTATCATAGTGCATTTTGTCTTAACATCTGAGTCTATACTGTAAGGATTGTGGCTAGAATACACATACAAGGGCTTCCGTCTGGTGAATTTGGCTTTTGGCAATGGTTTTCTCTCACTGCTGGAAATGGATTCCTCGTCAGTCCTAATGATTGTCTGCTTTTCATCAATGCTGTCTGGTTCACTTTCCTGTAGAAATGTAAGCCATAAAAATAGTAACTATTTGGAACAGTTTCACAGAAGATGTTTTAATTCAGTTTTGCTGCAAAGGGAAGATATCCCCATAGACCACTGACGAATGTAGACCAAAGCTACTTAATCAGTCCCTAGACACGCAAACACATACACAAAGAAATTCAAATTTTTTTGGTATTAGTAATAGAAGAAACCACAAAAGGGTTTATCTAGAAAGCAATAAATTAGGCTGCAGTAACATGTGGTTTAAAAATAATTAACTAGTATGATGTAAGTATATCAAAATACATATTCCTGATCTAAATACATATGAATGTTTCTCCATATATTTTGCTGCTGAGCAACCAATACAACTTTGTAATTTAAAGTCAGACTGCATAAGGAGTGATTCTACAACCAGGCACTTAACATTAATGAATGGAAATCACAGGCTGCGCACTCAATGCAATCCCTGTAAGTGCCACTCCCCACTCGGGGCATCGGATCACAGAATAGTCCTTAGAAACGTTAAGACTATCTGTATTACATACCAGTTATTGTCTCAATTCTTGATTTATTATTTCAACTTTATTTGTTAGAATGCTTTTGTGAGAACCATTATACATTAAAGGGACGATTTACCAGAGGCAGGTGGAGGAAGCAACGATCTGGTGGGGTGGAGGGGGTGGGGGGTGGAGGGTGATGATGAGATTGCGAAGGAGGGGTGGGCATGGTGACCAGCACCAGTCCGTGTGGTTTTAATGGAATGCTCTTCCCGGCTTGACATTTAGTTAAGTATATTTTAAACACCTTGTTGGTTGCAGCCTACAGCGGTCACTTTAAGGACCGCCTGTTAGGCTGCATGAAGGGTTGGTAACCTGAGGACACAAATTTAAGGTAATTAGCAAAAGAACCAGAGGCGACATGAGGAAAAAATAATTACGCAGTGAGTTGTTATGATCTGGAATGCACTGCCTGAAAGGGTAGTGGAAGCAGATTCAATAATGGCCCGTAATTTGCGGTCAGTGGCGAAGTGACGGCGATCGCCACTGACCTCGAAGAAAGCGGCGAGAACTTTAGCTTCCTCAATGTGAAATTGATTGTAGCGCTGTCAAAAGGGGAACTCCAACGAAGAGCAGCAGTGACATCATCAAGCTGTCTAAGCAGCCAATCACATTGAAGAATTCTCGCAGACAGCAAACCAGGAAATAAAAAGCACTGATTATCTGCACTTTTAACAAATGTTACAGAGAGCAAAATAAAGATTGGGACATACAAATAAGGTAAAAGCAGAAATATCATGAACAAACTTTAAATTTTTTTTTAGTAATTTTTATCATAATGGAGAAATTTGACATTCCACAAATATAAAATTTGTTTTTCAGGGCCAGAACGGTTGTTTAGCAGTCAATACGCTGTTAAAACCTCAGTTACACCTATTCCAGGAAGGCTTAACATTTAATGGGGCGTTTAACAGCGATATTAGTGCGGAAAAGCTTAAGTTTTCATCAGTTCCACTGATTTCACTGATTGCAGGCTATGGTGAGGGGGGTGGGGGGGGGGGGTGGGGGGATGGATTCACAACGCAGTCTGTGGCGGAGCAGGGAATGACTGACCGCAATTTCAGGATTTCTGCGTTTAGCTGCGCATGCGCTAAATTCTGAAGTTTCTTAGGGGTAATGACGGCGAATGCTGACAGTCCGCCATCATTACCACTGCAAAATCCGGGCCAAGAACGTTCAAAAGGGAATTGGAAAAATACTTGAAACGGGAACATTTGCATGGCTTTGGGGAAAGAGCAGGAGAGTGGGATTTAGCTATTGGACAGTATGGGCATAATCCTGAACATAAGTTGCTCGGACAATTTATGGGAGTGACCAGTACTGCTGTACCTGAAAGATTATCTAAGGTTGCCTTGACACTTGTAACAGGTACATTTTGCAATCCAAGCACAATACTAACATCAATTTGGTTTCAGCTCAATGCTAACCATTTTTTTTTGCGGGGGGAGGGGGGCTTTAGTTCACATGGTAGGTGTGTTTGATGCCTAGCTACAAAGTTATGGTTTCAGATTTCAGGCCTGTCTGATTACACTGTTTAGAGGAGGTCTTTTAGTTTTCTGCTGGGCTGCTGGGATATCCTACGATAACTGATACGCACTAAATCACACCTCCTGCTAGTCAATCAAGGAGTAGCAAGTACTGCAGAGGTGGAGGAGCCTTTTGCTCAAACCATCCTACACTTTTGGCTGAAAGGCTTGCATCTTTTGGGGCAAAAATCAGGGGAAAAATCAAAGCAAAACCAGGGATGTTAATATAGGGTTATGCAAGTTACAAACCTATGCTAATACAGTGTGCTGAGCGACAGAGACTAGAGGGCCTGTATGCTCCAGTTATTTTCCTCCCTTATTTCCATGAGGTTTCTGGTGCATATCCCATCTCTAGGTGCCTTGTAAATATTTATGTTTCATGTGTTCCATCATAACATGGATTTACAAAGGGTAAATCGTGCTTGACTAATCTATTGGAATTTTTTGAGGGAGTAACTGGTAAAATAGATGGGGGAGAGCCAGTAGATGTGGTGTACCTGGACTTCCAAAAGGCCTTCGATAAGGTCCCACATAAAAGATTAGCATGGAAAATTGAAGCTCATGGGATAAAGGGGAAAGTATTGACGTGGATAGAGAACTGGCTGTCAGATAGAAAACAGAGAGTTGGAATAAACGGCTCATTTTCTGAATGGCAGGCAGTAACAAGTGGGGTACCACAGGGATCTGTCCTGGGTCCCCAGCTGTTCACAATTTATATTAATGACCTGGATCAGGGAGTCGAATGCAGCATTTCCAAATTTGCAGACGACACTAAACTAGGAGGGGGGGTGGGCTCAGAGGAGGAGACCAGGAAGCTCCAGAGCGATTTGGACAGACTGGGTGATTGGGCGGATAAATGGCAGATGCACTATAATGTGGACAAGTGCGAAGTTATCCACCTTGGGTGCAGGAACGGGAGGGCAAATTATTATTTAAATGGCAATAAATTGGGAGAGGGGGAAGTACAGAGAGACCTGGGTGTTCTTGTACACCAGTCACTGAAGGCGAGCATGCAGGTGCAACAGGCGGTCAAGAAGGCAAACGGTATGCTGGCCTTCATAGCAAAAGGGTTGGAATACAGGAACAGGGATACCTTGCTGCAGCTGTACAGGGCACTGGTGAGACCACACCTCGAGTACTGTGTACAGTTTTGGTCGCCTCATCTGAGGAAAGATGTTCTTGCCATGGAGGGGGTGCAGCGGCGATTCACCAGGCTGATACCAGGAATGGCGGGATTGACCTATGAGGAGAGACTATGTAGTTTAGGGATGTACACACTGGAGTTTAGAAGATTGAGAGGGGACCTCATAGAAGTGTATAAAATTCTGACAGGTCTAGACAGATTAGATGCAGAAGGAATGTTTCCCTTGGCGGGTGAGAACAGAACTAGAGGACATAATTTAAGGATAAGGGCTAAACCATTTAGGACAGAAATGAGGGGGAATTTCTTCACTCAGAGAGTGGTGAACCTGTGGAACTCATTGCCACAGAGGGCAGTGTACGCCAGCTCATTAAATATATTTAAGAGGGAATTAGATATATTTCTACAGGCAAAAGGGGTTAAGGGTTACGGAGAGAAGGCGGGGACGGGATACTGAATTGAAGGATCAGCCATGATCTCATTAAATGGCGGAGCAGGCTCGAAGGGCCGGATGGCCTACTCCTGCTCCTATCTTCTATGTATCTATGTATCTATGTATAACACATATTTTACTGACATCTACCGACCTCAACTGACAGTGTGGTCAATGACCTGTTCTCAGGTTCCTGCCGATGCTCACAATGGATGAACATGTGTAAGAGTGGCCAGAGTAGTTGCAGTGAATAAAAAATAAAGAGCTTGCTTCTGTTCAAAACAAGTGCAGTATATTTGTTGTTATATATTGCAATGTTTTCTCCAGCCACATGCTCCATACTCTCTCTGATTACCTCATGTGGTAGCCATACAGCTGACTGTATCTACCACATTTTACCTATGGGGAAGCTTCTACTCAGAATCAAAACCTGAATGCATCAATGACATAAAAACTCACCAAGAATTTGTATTGAATGTGTAGGTATGAAGAGCAAACTCACAATAATTTTGTCTTTCTTCTCATCCAGATACTCAAGTATTATTTTGGAGGAGGATATTATATGCAATTCCCTCAATTCTTCTTCATTAACTTCTTGTTCTGCCTCTTTTCTTCTTTTTCCGTTCACATTCAATTCTTCAATACACCAATTCTTTTTCTGTTCTTCAAATGGAAGTTGCAGAGATCTAAGTGACTGAAACTTATTCTCTGTTTCCTAAAAGGGACAATTGTAAGGAATATACTTTGAGGTGAAATTCCTCTGAATATTGGAGCTAACTCATGTGTTAATCTTTAGTTAAAACTAATAAAGATTATTTTTGCCCACTCTCAAAATTCCTCCTAACTTGAACTGTTTAACTCATTAATGCAAAACCTCAATGTTAACTTTTTTGGGTTGTTATTCACCAATTAAAAGGTGAACATGCGAATTTGTTTATGTTTGTTTTCCAGCACTAATCATATGAAGTATAGCTCCAGTAAAGGCGGTGTTAAGATAGTGTAGAGAGTCAATTGATATCCAAGATGGAATACAGCGCAACAGATGACACTGAAAGGAGAAACATAACTGTTTTGGTCTGTAAAGCAGCAAGGGTACAAATCTCACCATGCTGAACATGAGGAGGAGAAGATGAAGAAGCATCAGAGGAAGGCCAGGGAGGTTCATGGCCATAGAAGGACTACTAGGATTCACCACTGCATCAAGTATCATGCCTATCATAAATGGCAGAGCTACCCTGAGGAGCAATGTGTGAGGAGGCTATGGGCTGGATTTTGTCATTGGGGGCGGGCTGGGGGCGTGTCAGGTGGTCGTCGTGTCAGGATCCCGACTCCGATGTAAAGTGGGACAAAAGTGCGATTTTGCCCTAATTGGGCACTTGATTTCCAGCGTGTGGGAACCCCTGGCCCAATGAGCCTTTTCATACAGAAACTCGCCTCCGATGACATCATCAATGCTGCTGGCTTTAAGGCCTGCAAGCAGCCTGGCGTCTTTTTCAGCCTTTCAACTTTGTGACCATTGTTCTGCGTGATTCCTTCTGCAAGTATGTCCAGCTCTAGACCAAAGTGTGCACCTAGATTTGATGAGGCCTCCCTCCAAGCTCTGGTGGAGGGAGCAAGAGCAAACAAGGAGGTGCTCTTTCCTTCCTCAGGCAGGAAAAAGCTTCCACAACAGACTAACACCTCCTCTTGCCTTGATTATCTCTTTATGTCTCTTAATCTCTCCTGCTTTCTATCCCACCACTGACCTTGCCTTTTGTTCTTTCATCCCCTCCCCCCTTTTCCCAGCATTATACTTGCTTTAAATCTATTTCATTTCCTGCTTTTTTCCAGTTCTGACGAAAGGTCTTCGACCTGAAACGTTAACTCTGTTTCTCTCTCCACGGATGCTGCCTGGCCTGCTGAGTTTTTCCAGCGTTTTCTGTTGTTACAACAGACTAAAGCTGTGTGGCTGCAAGTGGCCCAAGAGGTCAATGCTATTTCTATGTGCAGCAGAACCTGGCTGCAATGCCGAAAGCGGTTTCATGACCTTCTCCGCACAGGAAAAGTGAGTATTACATTCCCATCACCCTCAACCTGATCCCCATTGCCTTTCATCACCAGCACTCTGCTTTGTCAAGCACCGCCTGCACATCCCACTTCACCCTTAAATCCCTGCACCGTTACCCATTCCCTCTCTCTCTATGTTCACATTCACTGAACTATTCGACTATGCAGCCCTCACACTCCCTATCACTGTGATGCAATGCCAACAACTTACAACACACAGGGAGGGCCCTTGGTCTTGGCACCTCACTCCATCTTTGTCTCCTTCTAAGCATCTATGCTATGGATTCTCTACACTTACTCCTTCATTCTCACTCAAACTCCACTTGTGTCCTTCATTGCAGGAAAAGAGAGCCCACAATAAGAGGGAAAGGGCAAGGACAGGAGGAGGGCCACCCTCAATAGCCCAGTTCACCAATGCAGAAGAGGCGGCCCTGGAGATCATGGGAGTGGAGGACGATGCGCAAGTGGGGGACGGACAGACGGGCGCATCTCAGCAAGCTGGTGACAGAATAGTTTTGCATCTCTCTCATTCACATTGCATGAGTGACTGATAATGATTCTGATGCTCTAACAGATTGAGTTATGATCATCTGCACAATTCAATGTGCATGCAACCTTTATCTCACATCTCTAACTCTTTCCTTTACTCCCCCACAGGACCAACGAGAGCCCCCGTCCCCACTCTCCAGGAGGAACAGCCTGAGCCTGAAGACTCCTCAGAGGAAGCTGCAACCTCTGCGGGCATAGCGTCAGCAGAATTTAGCGCACCCAGCACAGACACTCACACCTCGGTGGGACCTTCGCGAGATAGAGTAATGTTGTCACCTGGTGTATCACAGCTCACAAGTGAGCATCAGCAGATGGTGGAGACAGGGACAGCAGTGGAGAGTTCTCGTCTGAGGGCGCAGGACTCTCCCATGTTACAGCCAGAAGTGACATTTTTAGGGGTTTCTGTGAGACAAAAGGGACTCAGCCCTGACCAGCATAAGATTGAGGTGGTTCAGCGTTTACCATTGCCCACATCCAAAACCGCACTTCGCTCCTTCCTGGGCCTAGTGGGATACCAGCGCTCATTTATTCCCAGATTTGCGGAGCTAGCCAAGCCATTATATGAACTGTTAAAGGGTGAAGAGGATGCTGTGGCCCGTGACTGGACCACCGAACATACAATGGCTGTGTCCCTCCTTAAAACTGCTGTTATGCAAGTCACATGCCTGACAAGCCCTGACCAAGATAAGCCTTTCCACCTGGAGGTGGGATCCACCAATCAGAGTCTTGCTGCTGTTCTGTGCCAAGAGGTACAGGGTAAACTTATGCCAATCGCATTCGCCTCCCGTATTTTGACTGGCGTGGAAAAGAATTTCACTGTGTGTGAGCGACATCTGCTAGCCACTTTTTGGGTGGTCAAACACTTCACGTTTATTACTGGGCTGAACAAAACGATCATACATAGCCCCCACACCCCTTTGAATCTTCTACTTGAACCAGGGGACACTTTGGTCTCATCTGCCCGAATCAGTCACTGGACACTTCTGTTAACTCAGAGATTTGGAAATAGCGCCAAGGCAGACAACTCTACTACCTCAGCTCCTACTGTACGAGGGGGGAAGCCATGAGTGCCCCCTTCCACCACTGGAGTTTGACCGTCACCCCATCTCTCCTACTCCGCTAAGTGATGCCCAGAACGTCTACATTGATGGGTCATCCTATCACAGGGATGGAAAGCCCCTTACTGGATTTGCAGTAGTCATGCCTGACCGAGAACTTAAGTATAAATGCATTCCCCACTCTGCCCAATATGCTGAAGTTGCAGCCCTGGTGACAGCAATCCAAATTACTCATGACATACATGTTAATGTCTGGTCAGATAGTGCCTATGCGATTAACACTTTGTTATCTTTACCGCTGTATGCTAGGAATAATTTTTGTACTGTTGATGGTAAGACCCTGTTCCATGCTGTAGAATTCGCAATATATCGCGATTTTGTTAATAAGGAAAAAACACAGAGTTTCGTTCAAACAGCTTTTATTTCAGCAGAATGCTGACAGGTTTAAAGTGGACACAAGCAGCCTGTAAAATGGCCGCCGCACCTCGTGACAGAACATTCTAGACTTTTCAACAGGCAGACAAGATGGCGTTCCAATAAACATTTGTGCAAGATCGATTAAGAGTCAGCACAGTGAAGATAATACACGAGACATTATGGGTTTGCAGTATACACATAGATACTGAAATCGGTCTCCCAGGTACAAAGGAAAGCCATTGTACCGAGTAATCAAGGGCCCATCCAAAAGACATTAATATGTAAAATCCCAACGACTCTACGATGAGAGAGCCGTTAGCAGGTAGTTATACAGGACACTTGGAAGCCCCAAACCCCTCCAGGGAGAACACCGACCGATTTAACAATGGGAGAAATATTAACAGGTACTCAGACATTTACGAGTAGCCCCGAAACCCATTAAGAACGGAGATCACCCATACAAGACATTTGAGCGCCAAACCCTAAACAAAAGAATGGACATTATAGTTGGGCGGGAAACGGAAGATTTTGCACTATAATTGCAGGCTCCAAACCGTCCATCTTTCTCTTGCTGCTCTTATCATCGTGGCTGCTCCTGTGTACTCGTAGTTGGGCTTCTGCTTGCCTGTTGCCTCTTCTGAAAAGACTGTTGAACTTTCTGATCCGTTCGGATCTACCTCGTGTCGCGTAACGAAGACCTATGTTGGTAACTGGCAGCGGAACCAAAGGCCCGAGATGAGATGAGATGAGATGAGATGAGATGAGAAGAGAGGAAGACCATATCCATCGCCACGGTCAGTAAATCCCGACCGCGCCTGTAGGTCGATTATCCAAGTTTTCCTTGCCAGGAAGACTTCTTCGAACTTGCAAGGAAACATATCGTATCGATGATATTGACAACTGTGCTCGAAAAGTACCTGTTAAACCAACCAACACAGGTCTTCATCACAGCAGACGTTCCAGCCTGCTAGCCGGAGCAGCAGAAGCAAGTAAACAAGTGGGACCAGGAGATCTCCTGACCGACACGTGGGTGCTGCGGTGAAAAACATCCGATCAGCTATTCGGAATTTCTCCGAGTTATCACGAGTGGTGAGCATGAGTCTCGAAATCCTACGAATCTAGTTTAGGATAGATATTGATAGGGGAGGGTTTAAGGATTAAGGATATTTGTAATGTGTGCCCCTATTTACTTTGTGCCGTTCGTTCCTCGTTTCCCTAAGATCGACTATATAACTGTTTGTAAGATTGTACTGTCATTAATCTGTGCTTATGACATGTATTTCATAATCTTAAGTATCATGCAATAAAGATTTTCCATTTCGTACCATTCAAACCGAGTCTACATGAGTTTCATCTCCATTACTGCTCTCGCATCTAAGTCCAGTGTCTAGAACCGTAAGGGAGAGTGATTCGAACCACTCACAGGTGTGTCTAGTGTTCCCAGACTGGCTGGAGACCAGAACAGGCAACGAGGCCTAGACCCGCACTGACATACAGGCTGCACAGAGCCGCGTGAATCTCACAGGCTGCGAGACACGCAGGGTCAGAATCCCTTACAATGCAGATCTCTTTGCTTCCCTTTGAGACTCTTTAAATTCACGATCAGCCCCTGTCTATGTTGGTAAGGTAAAGTCCCATTCACGTTCTTCAGATGTACATACCCAGAGTAACTCACAGGCAGATCGTGCTGCCAAGGACGCCGCCGTTAACGGTGACCTCTGGCAAGCCCCTACCCCTCCCTTAAGATCAGTCTCGAGTATCCCAGGTGGGGACATCGACCTCCCTTCCCTCCAGTCCAGTTATTCCCCTATGCAGTTGTTATTGCATGGCATCAGAATGGATGTCCATTACCTCAGCCCACTCCATGGGCTGCAGACACACAATTGGCTCCGGATCAGTCTGGGGAAGCTGCTCCCCTGTTAATGTTCAACCCCCGCATGTGGTGGCTATCATCTGATCTCCCGGTTGTCTGTAATCCCCCATCCATGGCACCCTGAAATTTTTGATCTCCTGCACTCACATCCGGTAGGAGGGCACTATTCAGCTGATGCAACTGTTCAGAAACTACGCAAATTTGCGTGGCATCCCAATTGCATCACAGATGTCACTCATAGGGTGAATCATTGTCTGCCCTGTTTACAGCACAATCCAAGTGCCCACATTAATCGGGCACTGTTGCGCAGTCCCCCTCCTCCCGATGGGCCGTGGACCCACCTTCAAATTGATTTTATAGGGCCCTTACCTACAGGACCTTCTGGCTTGTGGTATTCTCTGGTTATAGTTGATAAATTTACTAAATGGATGGAGGCTTTTCCATGTAAAACAAACACCGCATTGACAGCGGCTCGCCTTTTATTGGGTGAGGTGATCTGCAGGTAGGGAGTGCCAATTCAAGTTGATAGTGATCAGGGATCACACTTTACCACCCAAATCTTTACTGAACTACAACGGATAATGGGTATCTCGCATAAACTTCACATCTCCCATCATCCACAATCATCTGGTGTAGTGGAAAGATGAAACTGAACTCTGAAAACTATGTTAAACAAATTTTGTGCAGATCACCCCACCAAATGGTCTAGTATGTTGCCAATGTGTCTAATGGCTATTAGATCCACCCCGCATAGCACAACGGGTATCTCACCCTACCAGGCTATGACCGGGCGACTAATGCAAATGCCAGCCCATCTGTTAACCCCTTCAGCCACACCCTTAGTACAGGGAATTGCCAACCAAAAATGGCTTGAAATGGTGGTAGAGAACATAGAACAAACTAACATGTTTGTAGCTACACAAACAGGCAAATCAAATAACCAGGCAAAGAAATACTTCGACAAGAAGGTCCGACCATTTGAGTATCAAGTGGAGATGTTGTAATGGTACTAAACTATGGGAAGAAGCAACATTGCTTTGAACCAGAGTGGAATGGCCCCTGCCCGATTATTGACAGGGCCAGTCCTTCAGTTTATCTGGTCCAATTCCCTGGGGAAAAGGGGAGGGCCAAGGTGGCTAAATGGTACCATATCAATCAGTTGAAAACTGTGAAAGAATAAATATTCCTGGTTAGATGTTAAACTGTAGCTTTCTTCACAATTTCTGTATTCTTTGTTTTGTATCATTGTCACTTGAAATGTATGTACTTAGTCGACATGCTAATGATTGCAAAACTGAATTAACTGTGACTAATAATTGTGTTTTGTAGGTAACAGAGCGTGGGAAAAGCCAGTATGATCCAGTATGGCTGTACAGTTATGTGTCAGAATTCAGGCACGACATTCTCCTGTTGTCTGAGGAATTCAGTGAGCTCATGATGCGACTGAACTCCCTCCTAAAGCAATTTTATGTTTTGGAGCAAGACAACTCGAGAATAGATATTGAAATTGACAGCATCGGGGACGATTCACACTGGTGGGATATTGGGGTTTATATATCAGCTCACCCATAGGTTCATATCATTTCACAAGCTCTGCTAGTTCTCCAACTTGTAATGACAGTGTATTTGATATATGTAACCTGTGTAATAAGACTTTGATGCATAAGCCAAATGTGTATCTACAATCATGACTAACTGTACTAATGAATTAATGATGGATGAAAATCAGAGGCAACGTAGAGGAGACCCCAGGTGGGGTAAAATCAGGAAAGATAGAAGAAACAGAGGATACCCCAGGCGGGGCAGAATTGGAACACCGGAATAGTGAATTGAACCGTCGAACCAATAATTTAGAGTTGGCACGATTGGTAGAGGTTCGTAAATGAGAGGTCGAAATAGAGTTTTTCTCCCTCTCAAGGTGGGGACTGTTAGAAACTAGGGGTGCCTAAAAATGTATATGGCTACACGAATAATACTGTGTTTAAAAAATGTATATGGCTACACGAATAATACTGTGTTTAAATGATAAGTTTTGTTTTCCTAGAAAGCTTGCATTAGAATTTGAGACAGTCTTTTTAATCAGTTAGATTAGGTGAAACATAAACATTCCACACGGGGGCCCATAGGATGGCCAGGCTAGTTATCTGTTGTTTGTAAGTTAGGGTTTTGACTTTGTTAATGTAGCTTTAATTTGGCCAGTGAAGGCCCAACCTATGTTTCTTCCATTATTACTAAAACTATATTATAATCTCTACAGATAGAATTTGGAGTTTGTTTAACAGAACTGCATGTGAAGAAAATTAAAAGTTAATTAGGAAAAGACATAGAATGAAAGGAATTTGAGGAGGCTAAGGTATCCATCTTAGAATGGGCCATTTGTTAGATGAAGGTGAGAGAGCCCAAGCAGCTGCAAGTTGCTATGTATTTCTCATAGTAAAGCTCACAGCAGAAAAGGGGAGGGAATCATAGACCTTACTTGTGAAGGTCAGAATGGTGAGATAGCGACTGGTTAATGTGCGACAGCTCTGGCTGGGGCCATGATTAAGAGGGACAGGGTCGGGCCTTGTACTTGCTGGGTTAAGGAGGATAGAGTCAAAAGAGATAAGATGGATTCCAGTGGAGGAACCTTCAAAATGTAAAAACAAGAAAGATAAATTGGATGAAGTAATGAGACCCTCTTTTGGGGAGGGCTTTCATCCAAGAACCAAGACAAAGAACTTGAGCTGTCATTGGTTGATGAAGTTTTGGAGGAACCTCTATAGGTTAAATGGTCTTGTCAATAACTTGGCCTCAGGCCCACCCCTAAAAAGAGAATAAAAAGTGACACCCCAAGGGCTTGCACAGAGACGGTGGAAGGGAGAGCCAAACAGAAGTTGCAAAGAGAAGTTGGGCTGGTCGAACGCTCTTTTGAGAGTGATCCTATGCTCACCATCGAAGGCCGAGAGAGAGAGAGAGAGAGAGAGAGAGAGAGAGAGAGAGAGAGAGGCCGGAAGCCAGAGAACTGTTCACGCATGCCAGCCGTCTGTCTGATCGGGTCCGGTACAAGCTGCTTGTTACGGTCGTATGTTTTTGCTGTATTACTAGTGTGTTATATTCCGTCCTAAACTCTGATTAAACACAATATACCCACCATATTGGTTTGCACTCGATCCTGTTTACCAGAGATACGTGAATCTCTACACCCAGCTCAGCTCAGCTGCATGTCGACCCTGTGCCTCTGGGTCCATCCAGAAGGAGAGCGGTGCTGGAACTCCAGGAACAGGTGCAGGAGTCTCTGACAGGTTTTGTCTCCAGGGTCGCTGCGAGTGTGGATCGAATGGAGGAGTCCATCGCGAACATGAGCAGAGCCTTTGTGGAGGCATTGGCGCGTGAACGCATCACCACGGGAAGGATGGCAACCTCCATGGAAAGGATGGCTACCTCCGTGGTAAGGCTGACTACCGTAGAGGAGAGGATGGCTACGGTAGAGGAGAGGATGACTACGGCCATGGAGGAGCTTAGTCGCCAGGGTATTGAAAACATGGTGATTGTTCAGAATAGACTGACATCTCTTGAGGAGCGATGGTCAGCTATTGAGCATAGAAACCAGACCTTCATGGAAGTCCTCTGGAGTAGGACTTCCAGTGCAGAAATGGGTCGTCATGGCCCCCCCCTGAAGTGCAGCAAGGTGCTGTCAAGCCACTTGCTAGCTCTGAAGTGGGGCTGACCCATGAGAGGGATGTTGGTGGCAGAGACAAAGGAAGCGGGGGCTCCTCTCCAAGCGCTCACACAACCATGCCACTGCAAAGCCCTCGGTCAGAGCTCCACCCAACTGAAATGATCGTCTCAGCCCCTGCACAGCATCAGGAGCAGCGGACTGTTGCCGAGCCCTCACAGGCTCGCAACCCCAGAGGACGCCCGCCAAAGGTGTCGAGACAGGAGCAGCAAGAAAGTGAGCAAGGGGCCTCCACACCTGCTGAAGCCACAGGGGAAGCACCACATAGGAGCACGCGTAAGAGGAAGATAAAGCACAAGTAGTCACAAGGGTAGTCACTTGGGTGTTCTGTTGTGTTTATTTTTGAAAAGCCATCCATGAATTGTGATGATAAACAAATTTGATGGCAAACTGTTGAAGTTGTGGCCTGTGTCATTTCGCAAATGGGACTTCCACATTGAGGCCTTAGGGCGACTTGCAATTGTCAGTATGGAGGTCAGAGTGATAGGAATCCGCAGGTTCTTGTCCATTGTCGATGCTCTGGTAAGAAGGTGCGATGCAAACGTGTTTGATTGTGCAGGCTAAGCAAATCTGGCCAAGATGAGTGCGTCCCTTGCATCCCGTGCAGCAATGTGCTCGCGTGCTGGTGCCACTGGTTGATGCGCCTCCGCAACCTGTTCGTTGTCGGTGTCCTCCTCCTCCTCCTCATCTGAGGAGGCTATGCGATCAGCCACTTGTACCTCAGACAGCTGCAAGCCACGATGCTGTGCCATGTTGTGAAGTGCGCAGCAGACCATGATGATTCTGGAGACCCTGGCTGCTGAGTACTGCAGAGCTCCACCTGATCTATCAAGGCATCTGAATCGCATCTTCAGCAAGCTGATGGTTTGCTCGATTATGGATCTGGTGGAAATGTGGCTGGAGTTGTAGCACTCCTCAGCATCATTGGAAGGGCTCCTCAATGGCGTCATTAGCCACGTCTTCAGGGGATAGCCCTTGTCTCCAAGTAGCCATCCGAAAAGTTGGTCTGGCGGACTGAAGAGCGGAGGCACACTAGACTGGCACATGATGAAGGAGTCATGGCAACTGCCAGGGTACTTGGCACAAACATGCAAAATTTCCTTATTGTGGTCACACACCAGCTATACGTTGAGGGAGTGGAAGCCCTTGTAGTTGACAAAAATACCTGGATTGTGATGGGGTGCCTTAAGGGCTACATGTGTGCAGTCAACAACGCCCTGCACCCTTGGAAAGCCTGCCAGATTGGCAAAACCAACCGCACGTGCGGTTACACTTGCTTGATCCTTGGAGAAGTTGATGTAATTGTGCGCGTTGGCATAGAGGGCATCGGTTACCTGCATGATGCAAGTGTGTGCGGCTGCCTGGAAGACGCCGCTGATGTCTGCTGTTGATCCCCGGAATGAGCCTGAAGTAAAAATGTTGAGTGCGGTGGTGACTTTGACGGCCACTGCTAAGGGGTGTCCACCGGATCCTCTGGGCTCCAGGTCTTGCTGCAGCATTGCGCAGATGTCAGCGACTACCTCTCGCGAAAGTCTGAGCCTCCTTTGGCACTGCTGCTCAGTCATGTTGAGGTAGCTGATCCTCTGTCTGTAAACCCTATTTTGGGGGTATCTCCTATGCTGACGTGCTTCCATGCGCTGGCGCCTTCTGGCCTGTGCAGCTTCAGGTGGGTGAGCAGCAGCTTGGCGCTCCTGTTGTTGCTTCTGCAGTTGGTGCTGCTGATGTTCAGTGTTCTGCTGCTGCCGCGGCTGGTCTTCATCCAAATCTGATGTCCAGGAGGAAAGGAAATAAATGGCTCCCATGCTTCTGGTATATCCCTCAGTTGAGGAAGCGCTCAGTCAAGGTCAGGAAAGGGTTTCCCAGGAGGTCACACTGGAGATGGGTGCCAGGCTCCAAACTTCCACAACAGTGAGTAGGCCTGCTAAAAGTTCGCCCAGACCTGAGACAACAAAGTTCTTCCACCTGCAAATGATCATCGGTGAAAAGTCCTTTTCAATGGTGGAGCTGCAGCTGTTAGTAAGCCATCCACTTGTGAGGCTGCCAGGATTCACTGGCGTGTTCCAGAGGAGACGTGCAGCACGTGGGAAATGTCTTAAATTCAGAAAGGCCTCTCAAAATGGCATTATAGAGGCAATTAACTGGCAGTTAAGGCCTTAAGGGCCTATCCCGCCTCTTGGAGGCGGGATGGAAACAGGGTCTGAAACCACGAATGTGGGAAAATTGCTCAGAGGTGGGATGGAGGCGGAATTGGAGCCGCCTGCCATTTTTTGCGATATTTACAACTCACACACCTCCAATCCCGCCTCCTCGGGCCTGGCAAAATCGAGCCCTATATCCTTTATCTCAGTAAGCCATTGATGGAATAATGGTATCAATCTGTAGACACAAAGACACTTCCAGCAAAACTTATTTGCAATCCTTTTTGTTTTTTCCATTGGATTCTTTCAGGCAACAGGAGACTTGGTTAAGGTCACTAATTTAGTGCTGCATTACCCATGTCACTTATGAGCTGTTTTGACACACTTATGAGTAAGTTATAGGTGAATTTGTTCACCGTTTTGGGGACAATAATCAGAGCAGAAGCCGTCTCCACTGGTTTTCTGCCACGAACCCGCTACTCCCGAATTCCCTCTTGTTTTCTAGCCCTTCCCGTGATCCAAACGCTGAATGGCGAGTGCACTCATTTACCTACATAATGAGGGCCAGTGGCACTGCAGTTCCGAGTTTCCCGCTTTTACACTCCCGAAGCTCTGGGTGTAACTTACACTGAGATTTATAAAGCGCAGCTGCTGCCAGGATCAGGCCAGACAGACGGAAGTGAGGAGATTCTGAGCCTGAAGAATGTGGAGTTATTTCTGCTGCTGGGAAGCACTTTTTGCAGTGATTTCTTTGCCATTCTGCCCACACAGATCTTGACTTTGGTTCTCACCATTTCTGACAGGCCGAGACCACTGAGTGATTTAACCTCCATCCCCCCTGCCCCCCTTCCCCGTCCTCCTACCCACAGGGAGGCCTTCGCAGGTTTATGGCTTTCCAATGGCACACCCTTGTATAGAAGAGGAGGAGCAGCACAGGATGGAGCAAAGCAGAGTCAGACAACATTTGAGGAGGAGTTACCCCATTAGATATTGACCCCCCCCACCCCCCCATCCCAGTAGAATATGCAGGTAGCACAGATCATATGTGGGCTCTTAGTATAAGTAGAGTGCAGCCTCATCAAAGACACAATAGGGGTAGCTCTGTCACCAACGACCTGCCCGCACTACTCTCCCTGTGGCTATGGAGATCTGCCCGCACTACTATGAAGAAGATCACCACCGCACTCAACTTTTATGGCACAGACTTATTTCAGGCAGCCACGGGTGATCTCTATAAGATCAGCCAGGCTGCAGTATGAGAATCGATTCATCAGGTCACTGATTAACATTACAGGAGAGCTGGGGAATTCATCACCTTTAACATCACAGGAAGGCAGCAACGAGCTAGGTCTATTCAATTGCTGGCTTTCCCAAGGTTCATGGTACAATTGATGGCACACATATTGCTTTGCAAACTCTGACAGAAAATTCCCTCAACTGTCTCAACAGCAAAGGACCCACTCTCTCAATTACAGGTGACAACATGCACAAAGGATCCTCCATGTCAACACCATGTATGTTGGAAGCTGTCACGATGCATTCCCTTCCTGACCTCTTCAGGGAAGAAAATCAAGTCAATGGATAGCATCTGGGTCCTATGGATAATGATCCCACTAACAGTAGCCTGAACAGCAGCAGAGAATTGCTACAATAAGGCACATGTCTCTTCTAGATTGGTCATTGAGAAGACCATCAGAAATCTAAAGGCACACTTTTGCTGCTTAGATTGAATGGGAGGGGTTCTACAGTAGTCTCCAGATCATGTGTCACGCATTGTTATAGCTTCCTATGCCCTTCACAATTTCACAATACAAAAAATGATCCGACCCAACACTGAGTTGGACATCTTTCAGGTGTCCCTTGGGCTCTGAACTTTGGCCCTCGTTTTGCCCGTTATATGCCTGTAAAGTGGGCACAATGAGGTCTAATTTCTACCACAGATGAATTTATAAAAGTCTTTCACAGTAAGACAACACAGCAATCATAAACTTTACATATATTCACAACATTCGAAAAGTGAATAAAACATCTTAAAATAAAAATGGTTCAAAAGTAGATTTTGAAAAACATTTTATGAAAGTTGGCATCCAGACTAGAGACTCATTGATATTCTTTCTGGAATGCTGCACTGAACAAAAATGTACTTGTCTTCACTCCAGCTGGAAACATTTCAGTGGATACGGATCGTGAAACAGATTTCGGGAAACTGTGGTATGTACAGTAACTCATTGGACAGAGAGAACTATTACTCTGGAAGTAAACACAATGTCTCAAAACTTCAAAATAAGGTACATTTATGTTACCCCAGTAAAGGGTTTAAAAATGTTAAGTAAACCGACAGTTCGTGTTGACAAGAAAAGATGTTGGCCCAGAATTTGCTGCAAAAACAACGATGTGTTCACGGCGCATGCCGTCATTAATACGTAAAAAACCAAGCAACTTAGGCGAGGAAGAGATACACCATGGGTTGTGAATCGCCATAAATTGCTGGACGATTTGTGCTGTACCACCATTAGTCTCGCAAAACTGGAGCTCGTCGACAACCTCCCCATGAGTGTCAAGAAATTGCTGCATATGCGCTGTAAACACGAATAAAACTCGCTTCAGAAAGTTAGGGTTGTAAGGACCTGTTAATGGGGTAATTTATGTATCCAATGGCCTTCCACTTTGAAACCTGTTAGCAATTTAATGATAATTGTTCTGCATATGCTACAAGAAGGACTCAACCAGGATGCATGTTAAACTGGGTAAATTATAAAAGGAAGCAAATCCTTCACAGAGAAAACAAAATGCATTATGGAAAGCAACTAAATGATAGAACTGAAAGGAAACAAAGCGAGCACAGATTGGAAAGTGCTTTACTGGACACGAATATAGCTGATTGAGAATACGCGGGCGAGTAACTGGCTGGTAAAGCAAGAAATGTTTCTGACCAGCAGAGAGGAAGATCATCAAATTTGAAAATATATAGCTTTGGCATTTAGGCAGCAACTGCTTCGGTTCCTGAATTTCATGAATTAAAAACATCTGAACCCTGGGCAGGAGGCTGTCTTATTCATATGTATATGTATCATGTTCCATAGGCATGTAATTTGGTAATATTTTAATAAACATCGGCCCAAAAATTCGGCCGTTCTCGGGTGAGTACTCAGTGCGTACTCACCCGTATTCATTCCCGAAGTGCCGGTTTCCTGCATGCACTGCGCATGCGCGGGAAACCGGCACTTCCGGTATGGTGAAGGGGGCGGTTCCTAGGTGAACCGCGTGCGCGCTAGAGGCTGCGCGCACGCAGCACACTTAGGTTTTTTTTCAGGTTTCAACGCGAAGGTAAATATTGAATCTTCTACGCTAGTAAAAAGGAGGCGTAAGACCCCTTTTGAACAAGGTAAGTAGTTAATTAAGTATAATTTTTAATTTTTTTCAACAGGTTTATCTTTTTTAGAGACTTTAAAGAAAGGTAAGTTTATTTTTATAACTTTTAAAAAGTATTTTAATTTTTTCAAAAATTTAAATTTTTGTTTAAAGTGGTTAATTTATTTAACTATAGTTATTTTATTAATGTGATGGTTTTTATAAAATTTATTTGAGGTTTAGCTGTTCTTTTGGGGCCAATTTCAATTTACAGATTTGACAGGTCTCCTATCAAATCTATGAATGAAAGATGGTCTGCTGCCATTGGCTCTCCATGGCCCACATGATCCCAGGGGTCGCATCGCACTAACTGCGCCCCTGGAACACGCAAGCACTGCGCGCCGGCAGTTGGAGCAGGCCCAGGACCCGAAGTTCCTGCGGGGGCAAACAAGAATGGCAGACGCGGTATGTGATATCGCGCGCGATCCTTACCCCCGCGGCAAGCCTCCGAATCGAATTTCTAGGCCATGATTTAAATAATCAGATGTCTAGCTGTCACTTCAGAACTTAGCTCACCATTGAAATTCTTAAATTTCATTGGCTAGGGAGATAGATTATTGGTCCCGTCATTCACCAATAATAATATACTTTGGCCCGTTGACCTCGCCGTACCATTATCAATTCGCACTTCCAACAATTTGCGGCACATGGAGCACTCGCACCAGAAGAATTTAAAGTGGCCGTTTTGTGGGCGGCCATTTGAAGACTGCTGGTTCAGCTGTACGAGGCCTAGTACCAATTGGTATTAGGCAGTGTGTGAATAGTCAAGTAGGCTCCTGCTTATTATGGGCAGGATTGCTGGCTTCCCATTTACAAGCTCGCTTGAAGATTGCGTTGGGCAGGCCACAGTCGGTCAAAGGGCGAGTGATTTCTTAAAAATGATCAACTGCCGGATGCCCCATTTCCAGCGTAAACAGAGTGGAGGGCGGGTGAGAATCGTCCCTCCATCTCTCTCTGTGAGGACTATCTGAATTCTACTCAGCACTTCTCTTGAAGATTGAGAATCATAGGTGAAAATCATATATTTTCCATATTATGACCCATTCTATGACACAGCATTCTGGAGGTAGAAAGTCTTGCACCATCACATCTCTTTATGTGGAAGTTCGCTTTACCAAAACAAAATATGTAATTTGCTACAAAATTGCAAACATTCACAAAGCAAAAGTAACTGCAGACCACTAATTCTCCCCTCCCTCAGAAATCTGTGCACTTTTTAACTTTGGAGGCAAATTAAATAAGCAAAGCCTACTACACAACTTACGTACAAAATGCATTTAAGTACATTGACGTAAGAAAACTACTAGGCACTTGGTCTAAGCATTAAACAAAGCTTTAATCAACTGTTTTTCAACATGGAGATCTAGTTGTGTCCTTCTCTAGTTCCTGTTGAGGAATGTCCTAAGCAAGCTGGGCCCATGCCCGAGTATTTATACTCTCCCTGGACAGCGCCACCAGCAGGCCGCCCAGTATTACTTCATACATGAATGACAAGATTCATGTCATACATGTTATGGCAAAGAGAAATCTTTTCTTTCAAAAAATATTTAATCCTTGTATCCTACTTCTGTAATTTTGAGTATTGGTCCACAATTCATTCAGAAGACATATACGTTAACTTCATTTTTATATCTCAATACGAAGCAAAGATAATAGTTTAGTAAAGGTAATTAAAATTTAGATATTTCCCTACATACTTTAGAGTATGCCTCATTGTCATCTTCCAGCTCAAAATGTGTCATCTTTGGATTGTCATTTTCTTCTTTGAAAAGCGGAACACATGTCTCGAAGTCTGAAAAATAAACATGGATATAAATAACAATCAGCAGGACGAAAGAAATTGACCACTTCTACTGGTAAAACTAAACGCACATAAGTGGAAATCCCATAAATTACTACTTCCTTTTACATGTACATGTTATGGTTCATTTGATCTTTACCACCTTCAGTAAATAATTCTTTTATTCCAAACTTTCTTCTTTGGCAACCATGTCAGTACCAGCTGTTTTCCTCTCACACACTTTACCAATTCCTATTTTTTCCCCAAAATACCCTTTATGAGGTGGTCTTCGGAATCTTTTTGTACTGATTCAGGGTTCTTTATGTACTGTGCAAACAATCTGCTGCACGGTTATGAAATTCTACAGTGATAGAGAAGGAAACCATCCTTAGAACATTACTGAGATTTTAAAACCAGATTTTTAAAAACCCATACTGTTCCAGGGTTCTTGAGTAGTATTATTTCTTCTTTTCTACATTTCACAGTGCACATTCTCTGCTTAAAAGATTACGGATAACCCTGCGACATGACGCAGACCAAAAGATGTGAACAAGTAGAAGCAGAAATGGAAACAATATACGGGTGAAAATCTTGTCATGGTAACTTCTGTAAATTGTAATTTTCTGGCTGGCAAATTACAAGTAGCAATAACTAGAATACATTACATACAGTTGAACATACAAATCCCTACAGTAGAATGTTAAATCATATTTACTATCTTATGTGGAGCATGATGGCTCCTAAACTCTGGGCATCTTAATAATTGTGAAAAGCAGCTGGTCTGGGTAAAATAACATAGGATGTATGGCTAGATAGATATCCTGGAATTTGTTTGATTTATCTTGGAGGGGGATTTTGTAGAACTTTTCCTAAAGAGGTGATTTGGGTTCGATAGAGTTCTTGCTAGAGCAATTCTAAATGGTCTGTAGAGCAAGACAGAGACCGGACAGTCTTTGCTGAGTGGCTCATCTCCTGACCACTCAAAACCTCTCGACCATCTACAAGGTGCGTTAGGAGGGTGATGGTACCCTCACCATGTGCCTGAATGCTTGCAGCTGCAACAGCATTCAAGAAACTTGAAACCACCCAGGACAGATCAGTGTGCTTGATTGATGCCCCAGCTATCCACCCTATAATCACAGGCGCACTGTGACTAACAGTATATACAATCTCCAGGACCCACTGTAGCAACCCACCAAGGTTACTTTGACATGATTCCATTCCCTGCAACCTCTGCCATCCAAAAGGACAAGGGCAACAATGTCACCTCCAACTTTCTCTCCAAGATACACATCTTCTTGAGTTGGACATATATTGCCGTTTCTTCATCATCTGGGTCAATATCCTGAAATTCCCAACCTGACACCATTCTGGGAGCACCATTACAAGGACTGTGGTGATTCAAGGAGAAAAGCCGCCACCACTACTACCTTCTTAGGGTAACTAGGGATGAGCAATAAATGTGGCCCTTGCCAGTGTCACCCACATCTTGAGAACAAATTAAAAAAAGCTTCTTTTCTTCACTACTAATCACCTTCTTTAACCCTCTCTCCCTTATCTCTAACAATAAGTATAAAGACCTCTTGGACACAGATACCGATCATCCATTCAGTTGTCTCTGCTACTTTCCCCGTCTTCCATTTGTTCACCAAGCTAATCCTCCCCCAGGCACTCCCTACCCTTATCCTGAGCCCCATCTCACTCTAGCTTCTTTTCCATCTCCCCCTCATGTCCTCTCCAAGTTAATATCATCCATGGGACCCACCTCCTGCTCCTTCAACCTTCTCCCTACTAAACTGTTGACCAGCCAACTTCCCTTCCTATACTAGCTAACATTGTAAATGGTTCCCTTTCCTCAGGCACTGTCTCACTTCCTTTCAATCAGTAGCCGGGCCTTTTCTCCTTTACTCATAGTCAGGACTGCTTCATCCCACCCTCGGATAACTTCACCCCTTCCTCAATATAGTCACCATCATCACCCCTTCCTCAATATAGTCACCCTCAACCCCTCTGGTCTTGCAAACTACTGCTCTATCTCCAACCTCCCTTTCCATTCCTAAGTCCCTGAATGTGTTGTTACTTCCAGATCTATGCGGATCTCTACCACAACTCCGTTTTAATCTCTAAAATCAAAAGCACTGAAATGGGCCTAACCAAAGGCATGAATGACATTCTCTGCGACTGTGACCATGATGCATTATCCCTCTCTGTCCTCCTTGACTTCTCTGCAATCTTTGACACAGTTGACTACATCATCCTCTTCCAATATCTCTCCTCCACTGTCCAGCTCAATGGGACAGATCTTGCTTGGTTCTACTCTTACCTATCTGATTGTAACCCTCTCTACCAATGGCTACTTTTTCATGAAGTTTGTCATGCAATTCAGAACACCTTGGAGGTGTGGTGGCCCAGGAGTTTTCTGCAGCAACAACAAGCCTCTAGGAGGGGCAGCTAACATTGCTTCAATAGATGCCTCAAGGGTCAGACTTAATATGGCATTTTCACAGAGCTTCCAACACATTAACCAGTAGCACCTCTGAGCCTGTGTCCAGCACCTGTAGGGTACAAGAAGTGACAATGAAAGTGACCACGAGCTTACTTCCTTAAGGCCCCCTCGAATGCCAGCACATGAAAGAGCTTCAGACCTGGGCCTGGCCCCCTTTGACATAGCAAGAAAAAGGATACCAGAAATGGGGCCAACAGGAATAGTGCTATATTGAGTGAGAAACACCTCAGTTCCTGAAGGCTCCAGCAGAAATGTCCTAGCCACCCACCTCTCTAACTCGAATCACACAGCAAGCACCTTGAAGAAGTAAGAGGATAGGACTATGTGTTAGTGTGAATTTAAGCAGAAGGGATGGACATGGTGGTAGGTAGTAGCAGCAGCAGTTGGTCTTAGAAAATATTGTTATAATTTGGAAACGAAACTGAAAAATAAAAAATGATCGTCCACATAGAATTCAGAGGCCATTTTGCTGGATGCATGCAATTTAGTGGACTGAGATGATGAAATGTGAAGATGTGAACTTTCAGTTATTGAGGCAAAATACAGATGCCTTTGTGGATGAAGGTCTTAATGAGGCAGTTGGGAGTGTGGGGGAACAGCCGCGAGGAAAGGATTTTTATTTCTCTTTTACAACTTTTTGATTGAAACCATGGCTGCATGATGAAGGATTTCTTACTCCATCTCCTCTCCTTCCTGTGCAACCTCCTCCTGATGTGGAGACGAATGACCATCTCCCTCTTCTTCATCATTGTCATCCTCTTCAGATTCATGAAGTAGTAATCCTTTCTGCATTGCAACACCCTACTGTAATTCTGGACACTCTTATTGGACTGAAGAGTAGGGTTCCACAAGATTTGTCCAGGTGAGACTTAAACATGTTAATGTCAGTTAGCATGCTGAAGATAATTGCTTACCATATTCATACTTCGTCTGTCGGCTATTTTAATGGGGACATTAAACCATTTAAAATAAAATTAGCAGGTTAACGCCTCTATTAAAATATTCTCATCAGTACAGCTGACTGGTACAGATGGATCCTGGAAAATTAGGTCCACTGTATAAAACTTCAAATATATATGTAATTGAATGTGAATTTTGTGATTTTGTTTAAGTCTTTTGGAACACAGAAATTTCAGTTACTGAGAAAAAATGGCAGATATAACATTTTCAGAATGCATTTAAACGATTAGTGGGAACCCACTTGCCACTCTGTGCAATCAGTGACAAGTTTACATGAGAAAAACCCATTATAAATGTGGACGTAAGATTGTTAATGGGAAAACAATGTTAAAGTATGTGACAAAAACATGACAAAAGGAAATCAAGTTGTGCAGACAGGAAGTGCACAAAAATTTTAAGGGGGAAAAATTGAGTCACGCCCCCTTTGGGCCGCTACTTTTAGCACCCCAAAAAAATTAGCGCACCCGCGGCCGAAATTCATCGGTAGCACCCCAAGAGGGAAGTGGGCCTCTACTGGAAGCGCCCCACCTTCCTCTTGGGGCGCTGCGAGGGAATATCGCGGTGCTACGTGCCGCAGTGCCACGCGCTGCGGCACGTTGCGCCGCAGTACTGCAGGCCTTCCTCCCCTTCTTAGAGGGGAGGGGCCTTGTGTAGCACGACCTGGGGCCCAGCTGGGCCACCAGGGATCAGAGTGCCGGCAAAAGAGAAGTGCTGGGCTCACGGAGCGCAGCTGACACTCCGCGGGAGGGCTGCTCAGGAGGCCGGGGATGACAACGGGGGCACGTGCTGGCAGGCAGACTTTTAGGCCTAAAAATTCGGTTGCTTTGCTTTGAGGGCATTAACGGGATGCAAAGCAACTAGCGCCCGGGCGCGGCGCCGCCAACGCCTCCCGCAAAATTCATTGGGAGGTTAGAGGCGGCGGTAACCGTTAGCGCCCCGCGGCACTGCGCCACCGGCGATGATGTCATCGCCGTGCACAGCGCCCCGGCCGCGATCTTTGGTAGAGCCCCCTGACTTACCGCCAGACGCTATGTCTGACATGGTCAGGGGGGCCTACCTGCGGCTGGGGCGGCGCAAATTAAAGGGGAGATGCCAGGTGGCCATTTTTGTTGCTGGCCGCCTGCCAGCTCCTACCCCCCTCTGCCATCCTTGGCCTCCTCTGCAGCCCCCCCCCCCCGCGGAGTACCGGCTGCTATCGTGAGCCCAGCACTTCTCTTGAGTGCCGGGCTCTTTTGCCAGCACTCCGATCCCTGGTGGCCCAGCTGGGCCCCGGGACGCGCTGCGCTAGGCCCCTCCCCTTTAAGAAGGGGAGGAAGGCCTGCAGTATCACGGCGCGATGTGCCGCAGAGCGTGGCGCTGCAGCACGTAGCGTCGCGATATTCACTCGCAGCATCCCAAGAGGGAGACGGGGCGCTTCCAGTAGCACCCCGCTTCCCTCTTGAGGCGCTACCGGTGAATTTAGGCTGCGGGCGCGCTAAATTTTCTGGGGCGCTAAAAGTAGCACCCCGGCGAAGTTAACACCCCAAAGGGCGCGCAACTCAATATTTCCGCCTTAATATATTATGGACAGTTCATTTTCATTTCTAATCATGGTTATGATGTTGATGATTTTGTAAGTTGGACTGTGATTTTTGTTGTAGGTCTGGGATGGAGATGGATTTCTATGTATCTTATTTATGAGATGTCTTTCCTAATGAAATCATACTAATTTCTCACCAAGTATGAAGATATCATATATAGTATATTAATGAAGATATCCTCTATGAGTTAAGTGTAAATATATGTGCATTCTTTTGAAACTGGCTCACAGACAAATTATCCCCAGTGTGACAACTTCCATTATTTAACCACCTCATACCAAAGCTCTGTTTAAGATTGGTTTTCTTTTTAAAACATTGATGGCCTTTTAATTTATACCGAGGATGGCAGAGGATCACAAATAGGTGTTGTATCCACTGTACAAGTTGAAGGAAGATGTTTGAAAGTGTGAAAGTAAAATGGTCTTCAGCTGATTACATGGCAAGATGAACTGGGAGCAGTTGATGGCGGTAATTTACACCACCTCCCCCCAGCTGTAAGTATCATACAGCGACTAGCATTCAAGTATTGATCGCCTCTCAGGGGAATGTGGTGGGTACAAGTTGATCTTCTGTTCTTTGCTTTGAGATGCCCTGCATGTGTTTGTGTAGGTATTACATAAGCTTCTCAAAAGATGAGGTTACCGTAAAAGTCAAATATTTCAGCAACATAACGTTGTTCAATAACCCTGACCTGTTTATGCCATTGCTTGGTTCTTGTGTTTCCACACTGGAATTCTGGAGGTAAGTTTAACCCAGTGTGTAGGCATTCATCACTGTTTGGAATGGACAATGAATGAAAGGCCCTTACAGACGTCAAACCAGCTGCATAAATACCACAGTACTGTTTGAAATCTATCCTCCTTCACAGCTGTTGATTAGTTCCATGCACACAAATTATCTCTAATTTTTATTTATTATTGTCTTTCTAAAAGTACTCTAGTAGCAGTACATTATATTTAAGTAAAACATATAGGTCAACTACAAATTTTAAATGAGATAGCCAGTCAAGTATACTTTATAGCACTGATAAAGATTTAAGTTATACAGACTACTCGATTGGTACATTTTCGAATACACTGCAGTGAAATTCATCTTAAAGACCACCCAACATCACAGACTACCTTTGTTCCTAATGACGAGACAATAATCTCCTCCTCCTTCATTTTTGAGCATCGTAGAAGATTGTATCATCCTTGTTGTTAGTTTAATATTTTTCTCTGAAATACACTAAACAATTGCTAGCGCTTAATCCTGTACTATATATTAGAGGTAAAAAATATAAACCTGGAAATTACATTGAGGTGTTATTAAACAAATTACAAAATAAATGATTGCATCTGGTAAAATAGCAGAGAGTAGAATTAGATATAAGCACATTAAGCATTCACACTAAAACTAAAATTATGCATAGAGAGTCGTGGGAGCAGGCCTGCAATTTCTCAATAAGCGTTCACGCAGTAACATTGCATAACATAATTTGTAGGTTACCCGAGTTTACTTCACTCCATTCTCCAGATTAAACAATATTATCTTTAGAAAGAACAGCCTCATGAAATTTCCAGAACAATTTACCTATAATGGTTGATTTTCTGAATTTGCGCTCCCCCGAAGTGCTTCAAAGAGGCCTATTCAAAAAATAGAATGGACTCTGAGCCAAAGAAGGAGATATGAGGAGGGGTGACCAAAGGTTTGGTCAAAGAGCTGTGTTTTAAGGAGCAGAAGCAGTATATGTCTCGCAGGGACTTTGAGCAAAGGTACATTTTACTAGAGAACGATACTAAATACCACCTACTTAACGTGGTATCAAATTTGCACATGTATGATCGTGAAAAGGCAGGTTTTCAATCGGTAATATAAAAATAATTGGCAAAGTGAACTGGCATCAGCCGGAATCGCTCAGGGTCATTGACAGCTTCGGGGCCCCTTGCAATTGCATGGGTTGCACCTCCCTAACACTGCCCCTATCATGGAGGTTCCTGAAGGATGATAGAGGAGGAGAAGTTTAGGGGGGGAATTGTGGAGTGAGGGGCATAGGTGGCCGAAGGCACGGGGTGGGGTGGGAAGGGGGTTACGGGGTGGGAATCAGACCGAATCAGACAAAGATTTTGGTGGTGGTTGTACAGCTGGAGAAGGTTACAGAGATAGAGAGGAGCGAGGCAATGAAGGGTTTTAAACATGTGGAACAAGGAGCTAATGTTGGTCAACGAGGACAGAGGCAGTAGGCCAGTGAGAATTGGTACAGGATAGGAAACCTGCAACAGAGTTTTGGATGAGCTGAAGTTTACAGAGGATGGGAAGCTGGTCAGAAAAGCTTTGGAATAATGGAACTTGTAGGTAACAAATGCATGGATCAGGGTTTCAACTGCAGAGCTGAGGTAGAGACAGAGATGGGCAATGTTATGGAAGTGGAAGTAAGCGATCTTTATGATGGAGAGGATATGGGGTAAAAGGATCAGCTTGGGGTTGAATAGGACGTCAAAGTTGGGAAGAGTCTGGCCAGCCGGAGACAGTGGTCAGCGAGGGGGATGCAGTCGGTGGCAAGTGTACAGAGTTTGTGGTGGGGGTCGAAGATGATGGCTTTTGTCTTCAAAGTGTTTAGCTGGAGGAAATTGCAGCTCATCCAAGACTGATTATCAGACAAGCACTGTGACAGCACAGAGGCAATGGAGAACAAATTCAATAATAATTTTAATGAGCAGACAATCTTGGGGGGGGCGGGGGGGGTGCACTTGCAATTTCCCAATATATGGTCCCGGAGAGCAAGTCTCCCCAGTGAGATTGTGATTGTGCAAAATCAGCCCTATAAAGCAAATATCTGTCTATAAGCATTCTAATTTCACTTACCCAGAAATATTTTGTAAATAATTACATCTAAAAATGTGCAGAAAGAAACGCAAGAACTGTTTTGTTTTTGAAGTCTCTTATCTGCCCTCCGTGTCAACCATCTGTTTCCTTTTCACAATTTCACTTGTCACTTTGGTTCTTGTCAACTTTATTTTATTCCTACACTTGGGAACTTACTTCACTGTCCCATAAACTACTTCAGACTTATCATCCATTCCCTTTATTCTTCTTTCACCACAAGCTTTTCCTCTCCTGGATTTGCAGCTTAATCCTCTCCTCCTGCCTCACAACTGCCAATTCTGTTGAACTCCCTGATGGTTTGTAGATTGTGCTGTCCTCCAGGGTCATAGATATAAGCATCATCAGAGATTTGATCTATCCTGATCTCACAGTATGCCAGCAGTCCACAGACATCGTGGGCCAGAATGTGCTGTAGCAGGGCAACAAACGGCACTTCCTCGGTGATCTGCATTGGCATTCATGATCCGCAGTTAGGCATCGCAAAGGATCATCACATTTAACGAATGAAACCCCTTCCTGTCGATGTATGTCACAGGGGTTTCACTGGGTGCCTTTAATGGCACGTGGGTTCCATCGACGGCCTCCTGCACTTTGAGGAATCCAGCGATCCTATGGAAATGCGATGACCTCTCCCTTTGCTGCGCTGGGGGCATGTCACAGGTGAAGAAGTCAGAAGCCCTGCAGAATATGTCATCCTTGACCTGGTGAATGCAGGCTCTCGCAATGCTCTGGGTGATGTTGCACATGTCACCAGTGCCTGACTGAAATGACCCGCGTGTATAAACTTTGAGGGCTGTAGTTACCTCAGGGGTGGGCAATTATTTGGTCTGGAGGACCACTTAACAAGTTTTGGTGAGCTGTTGAGGGCCACACACCAATGGTGCCCTTAAGGTGCGTGGCTGCGCACCAATCGCAAGGTCCCACGCAGGCCGCTCACCAGCTCCTGCCGCTGGAAGAGATACTACGCGCACAAATTTAAAGGGGCCATGTACAAAAAAAAATTAGAGGGAACAGTGCATAAACATAAACATAAATTCTGATAGTAGTTAGATACCATTTTAAATACACAAAATGTAGTGTAAAATAGCAAAATCTTCCGTTATTAAATGAATGAAATGATTGATCAATCAATTACATGTTGTACTGAAAGTCTACGGGGCTCGAGGCTACAGGGCCTCCATCGCGAGAGGTCTTCTCTTTTTAGTGTGCTGAATACGGGAGCTCGAGGCTACGCAAGGTCTGAACTACAATCACGTGCCATTACCTGGAGTCCTTGTGCTCCGGTATCCACTCCCGTGTCTAAGACAGCAATGAGAACTCCCCTGCCATCGTACTCTGGGTACCGGAAGTGGAGCAAACAATTCTTTTTGTTATCTATATAGTATTGTATATGTAATTAGTAATATTGGAAAATAATATTGTTTGAAAATGTATTCCTACAATGATATATTTTAAAATCTCCTGCAGTAATGGAACTAGCATTATATGTGATAGTAATCAGAGTGGCAGGATGAATGTCCTAGTGATTCTGAGTGTGTCTCATTTGTAAGTTTACATTATAATATTTAAAGCTTAAAGTGACCATAAAATGTAATTTTATTCATATTATTGCCTTCCATTTGCAATGTTTAAAGACTGGGTGATTAGTGCATATATGATGTAAGGGTTTTTGTGTAACATATAGAATTTTTTGCAGTTTACTATTTCATTGGATTAATTTGTCAAGAGGATTGTATCTACATATAATGAATCCTTATCTGTTTTGGAGAGGAAAGACGCAGCGCCGGTCTCTTTCTTCGGTAAAACTAGGAGTCGTCGAGATGAGCAGCCATGACTCGACGGAGGAGGAAAGTCCAGTGCGCATATGCAGCAGCGCCCCCACCAGCCAGCGATGAGCAGCAGATTTGGCAGGTTTTTGAAAAGTGTTTCATGGAGCCACAGCGGGAGAGAGATGCAGACAGCCGATGGGCCGGCTCCGAGACACAAAAGGGAAGCAGATTTGCAGCAGTCCCGGCAGCTTTAGTTTTTTAAATTGCAATGGTCCAGGGTCGCAGCCTACTCCCAGGCACAGTAACCCTGAGCGAACTCTCCTTGTGGCCCCCGCTCGCAAGGCCCAGATGACTGTGCAGCTCGAGCTCCAGCAGGCCGGATCGAATGGACTGGCGGGCCGGATACAGCCCACAGGCCGTATTTTACCCACCCGAGTTACCTTCATGGCCATTGACAAGACCCTGCAGGGTTAGAACGTGGCTGAAGGTCCTCTTTTAACATTTCACAGAGGCAGCCGATTGCCTCCTTACTGAAGCATAGCCTCCTCACACACAGCTCCTCCAACATCACCTGGAAAGACAGTCTCTCCCTGTAGACTCTCTCAGATGAGTAATTGTTGGCCTGGTGAGCCTCCAGCCATGGTTCCCGACTCTCCGTAGCTGTTCCCTGCGTAAGCCGTCCAAGCTGTACAGTAACTACATAAATAGTGGGATGCCTAGAACTGCTCACAGTACTCCAGGTGTGGTCTAACCAGGGCTTTGTATCGCTGTGGCATAACTTGTACCCCCTTGTATTTTAGTCCTCTATGTACATGGACCACCAAGTCTCTTTGGACCTCCAATGTTTCTAGCTTTTCACCTAGCTTTTTACTTAGAAAGTACTCTGCTCTCTCTTTTTTAGGTCCAAAGTGGATGATCTCACTTTTGCCTACGTTGAAACCCATTTTCCACAGTTTTGTCCATTCACTTAATCTATTATTGGGCCGTAATTTGCGGCCCCTACGGGTGCGTACGAGGTGTGCACGTGCCCATAAGGGCCACACAAGTTCTGGGTTTAGGCATGCGCTAAAACCCGGAACTTCCTTGACAGATCATCCGCATCCCCAGGAAAAGGGCATCAACGGGCAGAGATTTGGGCTATTTGCCCAACTTCTGCCCAGCGAATGCCCATGAAATTCTTATGCCTGATAAAAGCAGGCATAAGGCCTGCTTTTACCAGTGTAAGAGTTTAAAATATTTTTTTAGCAATAATTTATACATTTACAAACCTGTAAAATAAGGTACATTTATTTTTAGCCCCTTTAAAATATGTATATTTATTTTTCAAAAAATTAAATTTTAATTTTAAATATTTAATTAAATGCCATTTTAATTAATTTTAAATATGTGATTAATTTTTTTTTTATTTGAAGTGCAGAGGTATTTTGGGGGAATTCCCATTCATACTTATGTAAGCGTGAATGGGGATTCCCTTCTCTCATTCGTTGGGCCGGCCCACGTGATCCCAAGGGCGCTTGCGAATCGCGTGTGCCCCTGAGATACATGGGCCTCTTCCCGTGGGTACCCGAAGAGGCCCAGGACCCCGAGTCTCCGCACCTCCCGGACCACCAGGTAGGCGTGGATTTTATTTGCGGATCGGAGGCATTTCCCCGCGGGAAGCCTCCGACTGCAAATTCAGGGTCAATATCTCTTTGTAATTTTATGCGTCTATCTACACTGCTTACAACGCCGCCTATCATTGTGTCATCGGCAAACTTGGATATGTGGCTTTCTACCATATCATCTAAGACGTTAATAAATAGGGTGCATATTTGAGGCCCCAACATAGATCCTTGCAGGACACCACTAGTCACATTCTGCCAATTAGAGGGCACGCCCATTATCCCTACTCTCTGTCTCCTGCCGCTCAGCCAATTTCCTAACAAGGTCAATAATTTGCCTTCAAGTCCATGAGCTTCAACTTTAGCTAACAGTCTCTTATGAGGGACTTTATCAAATGCCTTCTGGAAGTCCATATAAATAACATCCATAGACATTCAAAAAATTCAATCAGGCTCATCAGGCATGACCCACCCTTTACAAATCCATGCTGGCTCTCTCTGACCAGCTGAAAATTTTCAAGGGGTTCTGTCACTTTGGACTGGATTTTGTGGGGTGTCAGCAGGCGTGATTGGTGGCGGGTCAGGTGGGAAAGTGGGTCGGGACCCCGCTGTCAACCTGCCGCCACGCGCCTTTACCAAATATCGGGTCTGTCAGTGCTGAGCAGACCCGACACGCAGCGGTGGGGGAGGCAATTAAAATCATTAGTGGCTTGTTTACAGCCACTTAACAATGCTTTTTTCCCCAGCTTTTGGAATTTGACAGCTTGCCCACCAGTTTCCCGCTGTGCCTAGACCTCATCTATGAAGCTGAGGTGGGAGGTCAGTGGCCATTGAATCAGCTGATAAGCTTACAGCTTCAAATGTCATGTCAAAGCTCCCAGCTGATTGATAAATGTTCCCTTAGCCACTAGCTTCTCTAAACTGCATTTCCACTACAGATTCAGGATGCTGCAAGTCTTTACACAAGTCTCCATCCAGTCTGACCTCATTACCTCTCCCACCATTGACAGATCGCTTCTGTCATCTCTACTTCACCTACCATCTATTCCATCAGCAACAGTGCCCTTTATACTCTCTCACCTTGGTCCTCAGAATCCCACCACGATCAGCCCGAACACCAGCATAACCAGGCACACTAGCAGCACCAACAAAATCATCAACCTTCTCCACAATCACCTGATGCTGCACAGGACAGAGGGCATCAGCACCCGACCACATTGCTGCCCGGGAGGCCAGGGATGGCCTCACCATAGCCAGATTTACTTCACTTGATGCTGTACACCCTGGCTGCCACATGATGCGCCAGGTTGGCACCACCCCACACCAACACCATAAAGCATCCCTACAATGCCCAAGCCATTCCTTTCACACTGATCACCATTGCAGGGGGTACTGTTATGTCTCACCATTCACTGCAACTCACTAAGCCATTTCCAAAGGTGCACACAAATCTGTCCAAGAATGCAAAGTGTTGAAAATAAAGATTTCACTGTTTGACAGCACATTAACAGAAACGTCACATGAACTTTGGCTAAAACATACAAGTGCCTACCCTTGTGTGTTGTTAGTTGGTATGATTGCTCTAGGATGAAGGTGAGTATGAGGGGTATCTAGTGAGATGGGGAAGTGATAATGTAGATAGAGAGGGATGGGTGGAGGTGCAAGGTAAGTTGGTGGAATTTTATAAAATTGTGCTCTGGCATGGAGTGCACATTTGGGAATTTATGCAAGCACTCTGCCCCATTTTTTGTCCATTGAAATTAATGAGCAGAAAGTCAAGGTTGGGGGCATGTGCCTAAATTCCCATTTGAGAGCATGATTTCACAAATTACCTCTAATGTCTTAATTTCCTTAAACTCTATGCATAGTGAAGAAGCCTGAATAACTGTCTTATTGGGAACACGATTGTAGGTAAGTTTGCACAATCTTAAAACAAAAAGTACAGCTGGCTTTGCACCCAATTCAAATGACAACATCACATGATCAAAGTGTCCAAGATTTTCAAATTAGTGTAAGCATTGAATTAATTCACAGATGGTTCCCTTATAATTCTTGATGTCACCTTCCTTTCCATTTACGTTTTCTTTTTTTGTAGTTTGGAAGTTTTAAATGAATTGGCATTGCCTCACTAGGTTCCTTCCAAACATTTGCCATTTAAATGGATGTTTGGAATTCTTGCTGTGCACACAGATTTGCAGGAACTTAGCATAGTAATCTTAAGAACTGCATCTTTCCTATACATAACTTCCCATTGATGTAAATCATTTATTCAGTTGGATATGTCATGATAGTAGTGCATTTGTTAACTTCCTGATACTGGTTTTCATGGAGGGTGATAAAGTTTGTCAGGACTGACATTCTTTCATGTCCATTTATGGTAGGTGTAGGTCATGTGTATTAGCTTAGTGGATTTCTTAAAATTCGCCACCTTCTCCCTGACATCCTTCCAGGTCCACTGCTTTCATGACTCAGCACTTCCTTGCTTAGTGACTTCTTCTCATACCTGGCAAATCAGGCACTTCTAAGGTGAGGGTGAAAGGAGGATGGGGAGGGAGAATAACTGCAACTCATAGATTGTGTTCCTCTGTTTCTCACTCCCTCGATCAGAGCCTCAAGTACTTGATCATCAAAGTGGAATTTACTTTAGCCTGTAGCTAGTATTTCATTGACTTCCCCCCCTGTACCATTATAATGCACATACTTTTGTACTAAACAAAATTTGTAAAACCACAGGTTTCTAAATGTGCTTCATGAATAAAACAATAGAAACAATATGGTCAACTCCTGGTTATTGAAGGATTGATTTCTAGGCTATGTTTTCTAATTTCTATAAAATTATGCTCAATATTGATACTATTAGTCAGTTAAGCATTTGTAGCTGGGGCAATGTATTCAATTTTATGTAGGAACTTGGACCTAATATAACTCTTATGGGGTTGGTTGTTAGAAGTATCATGATGTCAATTGTGCAATATGCTTGAACAAAGACTGATATTTTTCTGCAATCACCACTGTGTTAAAGCAGTTACATAGGATTACATAGTATATATAGCACAGAAACAGGCCATTCAGGCCCAACCAGTGCATGCCAGCGTTTATGCTCCACTCGAGCCTCCTCCCGTTTTTCCTCATCTAACTCGATCAGCATAACCCTCTATTCCTTCTCCCTCAAATGCTTGTCTAGCTTCCCCTTAAATGCATCTATACTATTCGCTTCAACTACTCCCTGTGGTAGCGAGTTCCACATTTCTCACCACTCTGGGTAAAGAAGTTTCTTCTGAATTCCCTATTTGATTTCTTGGTGACTATCTTATATTGATGGCCTCTAGTTATGCTCTTCCCCACAAGTGGAAACATTCTCTCTGTATCCACTCTATCAAAACCTTTCATAATTTTAAAGACCTCTATTAGATCACCCCTCAGCTTTCTCTTTTCAAGAGAAAAGAGACCCAGCCTGTTCATCCTTTCCTGATAGGTATACCCTCGCATTTCTGGTATCATCCTTGTAAATCTTTTTTGCACCCTCTCCAGTGCCTGTATATCCTTTTTATAATATGGCAACCAGAATTGTACACAGTACTCCAAGTGTGGTCTAACCAAGATTTGATACAAGTTTAACATAACTTCACTACTTTTCAATTCTATCCCTCTAGAAATAAACCCTAGTGCTTGGTTTGCTTTTTTTATGGCCGTGTTAACCTGTGTTGCTACTTTTAGTGATTTGTGTATTTGTACTCCGAGATCCCTTTGCTCTTCTACCCCATTTAGATTCTTATTTCCAAGTAATATGCGACCTCCCTATTTTTCTTACCAGAATGTAATACCTCACATTTATCTGTGTTGAATTTCATTTGCTAATTATATGCCCATTCTGCAAGTTTATTAATGTCTCTTGTAATTTGTTGCAGTCCTCCTCATTATTGACTATCCTGCCAAATTGGGTGTCATCCGCAAATTTAGAAATTGTGTTTTTGATTCCAAAGTCTAAATCGTTAATATAAATTGTGGACAGCAATGGTCCCAGCACTGATCCTTGTGGAACACCACTTCCCACCTTCTGCCACTCTGAATAGCTACCCTTTACCCCTACTCTCTGCTTTCTGTCTTGAAGCCAGCTAGTTATCCATTCAGCTACTTGTCCCCTGACTCCGCATTCTCTGACCTTATTCATTAGTCTATTATGTGGTACCTTATTGAAGGCCTTTTGAAAATCTAGATAAATTACATCAACTGCATTATCCTTGTCTACTCTCTCTGTTACCTCTTCAAAAAATTCAATGAGGTTGGTCAAGCAAAACTTTCCCTTTTGAAATCCATGCTGACTATTCATTATTATATTTTTGGTTTCTGGATGTTCTTGTATTTTCTCCTTTAGTACAGTTTCCATTATTTTTCCTACAACCGATGTTATGCTGACTGGTCTATAGTTCCCTGGACGTGTTCTATCTCCCTTCTTAAATATGAGTATTACGTTAGCTATCCACCAGTTCTCTGGCACTACTCCTTTTTCTAATGAATTATTAAATATGTGTAGTAATGCCTCTGCTATCTCTTACCTAGATTTTTCTAAAATGCACGGATGTAATCTGTCCAGACCAGGGATTTTTTGCTCTTTGAGTTTGATTAGTTTATTTAATATTTCTCCTCTTATTTTAAATGCAGTTATCACATTTCTAATCTCATCATCCAATGTCATGTCCACCTGTTCTGTCTCTCTGGTAAATACTGAAGCAAAGTAATTATTTAATATTTCTGCCATCTCTCTATCGCTGCCTGTGATATTATCCTGTCCATCCCTTAGTGGCCCTATTCCCATTCTGATTTTCCTTTTTGTATTTATGTGCCTGTAAAATATTTTACTAATTTGTTTTATGTTCCTTGATAATTTAATTTCATAGTTCCTTTTTGCCTTCCTAATTGTTTTTTTTGCCTTCTCTCCTAATCTCTTCATATTCTCTCTTGTCATGCTCACCCCTGCTGTCCATGTACTTAGTGTATGCCTCTTTCCTTCCCCTCAATTTTTCCCTTAGGTCTTTATTCATCCATGGTGTCTCATTAGTGTTTAGCTTGTTCTTGTTTTTTAGCGGAATATATTTTTCCTGGACTCTGTTGAACACCATTTTAAATGTTTCCCACTGCTGTTCAGTTAGTTTTATAACTTCCATATTAGTGGTAGTAGGAAGATATGTAATATTCACAATTTCACAATGCAATATTCTTCAGCTATGGAGATGAAAGAACTAAGTGGTACAACTGAGAATGTAAATGGTAGGAGATTTTGGTTTGAGACTGACATCTAGATCAGCATCAAGTACTCTTCCTCTGTAAACCATGCACCATGACTAAAGCCTTCAAGATTCCAGATTACGAATGGAATAAATAATTGAGCTACTTTGAAGAGACTCCTTAAATTAATGGATGGGAATCATGGCAAAAGATTATTGTTCATAGCTATATGTTGGAGTGTAGCTTATAAGGAGGTAAATCTCCTGTATAAAAGAGTTATCAGCAGTTGCCTATACACCTCTGCTGGCAATTCAGGTCACCTGGATGAACTATTCAACGTGATGTGGAGATATAAAAAACATTCTAACTGCTATCCAACAAGCATGGTAATAGTTTGAGGATTAAGTGAAGCAAGCTCATCCTGGGGTCAAGCGTGCAGTCTGATTATCTGGATCACAGTTATTTCATCCATTTGCTTGGGAATTTCACAGCTGTGGATAGAATTACAGAAAGGGAAACAAAATAACTTGGAAAAAAATCATAGATCAGGAAGAAAAACTAGAGATCATTATAGGGTTTGCCCATTCATGTCCAAATATAATAAATAAAATAACTGCATTTATATAGTAGCCTGTTGAAATGTCTCAAAGCACTTCATACTTCTGAAGTGCAGCAACTATCATCATGTAGACAACTGTGGCAGTCATTCCACATTAGCAAGGCCATCACCCATCAGGAAGGGGTCCCTTAAAAGGTACAATATTCATTTTTTTCCTGCCATTTAATTGCAAGATATGGGGATTGTTTTCCATGCTTCCATATTACTGGATTTCATGAAAGAGGACAAAGAATAAAGAAACATGCCATAAAAATCAGATGGTGACAGCTATTATGCCATTAACCATATCTAACATAGGTGTTAGCTGTGGCTCAGTCGTAACACTCTCACCTCTGAGTCATAAGTTTATGGGTTCAAGTTTCACTCCAGAGACTTGAGTACATAATCTAGGCTGACACTTCAGTGCATTACTAAGGGAGCGCCGCACTGTCGGAGGTGTATTTCAGATGAGACATTAAACCGAGGCCCCGTTTTCCCTCTCATGTGGATGTAAAAGATTGAGAGGTCGCACAACACCAGGTTATAGTCCAACAGTTTTATTTGAAATCACAAGCTTTCGGAGCTATCGATCGCCCCTTCCTCAGGTGAAGTACTTCACCTGAGGAAGGGGCGATCGATAGCTCCGAAAGCTTGTGATTTCAAATAAAACTGTCGGACTATAACCTGGTGTTGTGCGACCTCTCAATTTTGTCCACCCCAGTCCAACACCGGCATCTCCGCATGATGTAAAAGATCCCATGGCACTATTTCGAAGAAGCACAGGGGAGTTCTCTCCGGTGTCCTGGCCAATATTTATCCCTCAACCAACATCACTAAAACAGATAATCTGAGCATTATCACATTGCTCTTTGTGGGGCCTTGCTGTGCGCATATTGACTGCTGTGTTTCCTATATTACAACAAATGACTGCACTTCAAAAGTACATAATTGGCTGCAAAGCGCTTTGGGACGTTCTGAGGTTGTGAAAGATGCAATATAAATGCAGCTCTTTCTTTTTATAGGCCCAGGCACACCTACCTGGCCATGATAGAGAAGAACTGTCTCTGCAAGCTCAGGTTCAGCGATGAGGTAGTTTTTGAACTGCGCCTTCTGCTGCAAGAAGATCTATAGCTGACCTCTACATAGAGATTATACTGCCAGTGACAGTCAAATTCACCTCAATCCTCAACTTTTATTTCTCTGCCTCCTTCCAGGCTAGCATAGAGAACATCTGTAGTATCAGAACATCTGATGTCCACATTCATTTTACTATAAGGTAACAAAACACACAACTCTGCCATTATTATTAGCTCACTTGCAAGTTAGCTGACTCTCAGCTAACTGGCACCTGCTTCCTTTCGTATTGAGCAGAAGATTCTTTGCCCCCCCTCCCCCCACCCCGGCCTTCTCCCCCCACCAGCTTCCCCCCACCCCCCCATGCACCCACTTGCCTTTGAGCCATGTCCTTTTAATTTTACTCTACAGGCTGCAAGGGACGCTGGGTTGCATGCCATAACCCACCTTCCTTCATCATACATTCCCAGTGTATCATACACTAAGCACTGGAAGTGACAATTATTTAAATGATGTGATCTTGCATTGTACAGTGAAGTCAGGCAGGTACAGCCAGTAGCGCAGAACCACATTATTGGCTCTATACTACATTTAATGCTACATTTGAAACATTCATTTTTTTAAAGTATCATGTGAAAAATCTGCTGTTGCCCTCAACAGAAAAAATTGGGGTGGGGGGTGGGGGGGAATTGACAGATCATTTTTGCCTTGATCTATAGCATGAATGAGTGATTGAAGTTGTTACAGAAAAATATTTTTTAGAAGTCGAAGTATTTTGTGTGCAGCGCATATGTTGTGAAAATTCCACAACTCAAATTTGTGCTTTCTGTCAGGATGTGGTCAACAAGGTATATTGCCAAGGATTTTGTGGGTTACAATGTGGACTGTTGCTATGCCTTTAACCCCTTTTGAGTTTGACAGGAAAATGCCAGTTTTATCATCAAAACACATTTTTCTATTTCCCATATAATTTTAACTTTCAACACTACCCACCACAAATCATACCTTGTGTGTTAGATTCAAGTCCTGAATCTGAAATAGTTGGATGTTTTGTTTCAATCTCTCTTTTTTCTTCCTATAAACAAAATTTAATAAAAACATTAGATGCACGCAAGCATACTACAAACATTAATAAAAATGAACTTCAGTGAGTTTACATTCCTGGTCACGATATGTGTTTGACCTGTTTTGAATCATAAAATCTGTATTATTTTGTAGCCATACCTAGCATTGCAACAGTTTAATGACTTCAGTGATTGCTTTTTCAGGGAAAATTCAATTTCATTTGTGAAGGAGAGAATACACCAACTGTCTGGATTTAACACTGATGTCCGGGCGGGTGAGGGGAGAGATGAGGGAGAAGAGTCCATCTTCTTATCTACTATGTCTTTATTAATAGTCCACCAACAGGTTCAGATTGATTGGCCAGACACCTCAAGTGTGAGATATGTTAATATATAGAGGATGCCACTGTGAGATGAGTACTTTTGTTATCCCTCATGGCTAATCCATCAAAAATAAGCTTTATTTTTCAAAGACTAGCAGGACTCACATTCTGCCATGTATTAGCATCTCCTGATTAAAACAGATGCAGTATTACTGTCAGAGGTTGAGAGTTCAAATCCCACCATGGAATGTTGTGTCGTTGAGTTCACTAAATCTGGTAATTTGTGCACTAGCATCAGAAAAAAAGACCATGAAATCTGCCAGGTTGTCAAGCCAAATGTGTCACTAATGGTCTTCAGTAATGTTTAGTGAACGTTAAGTAATATATTGCTATCTGATCTATTTTTGCTTCTGCATAATATTACTTAATAAATCTAACTTATAGATTTTATTCAGAGCTGCATGGTCTGCTAGCGTGGTATTTTCTTCTGGTTAAAGGGAGATCTGGAGCACACGGTGGATGGATCATATTATTTCTGGTGCATAGCCCATTAATAGAAAGGTTCATTGTTCATCCTGTGGCAATGCTATCCCAAATATTGTGTGTGTTAGGTCAAGCTTTGGTTCCTAGGAAGCTTGGCTTGCCTATGGAAGCTGACTTTGGCGTTGAGCATCAGTAAAATACATTAAGAAAAGGTCCGAATGGATTCACAAGCATCTTAAGATTTTCATAGTTACATTTGATCAACAAATACTTTGCTACTTTTACATCTTTCATTCGTTTAATGCAAAGCAGCTGCTTTGTTCATTTTCTTCCATTACGCAAGCGCATCCCATACACAGAGTGTCATTGGAACTGATTCTCGTCAGTCCTGGATGATTTATGAGAACTGCTCAGGTAAATCAAAAACATGGCCTGCAAGTAACTCTTCCTCATACAACTCTCAGATCAAACGAGGAGATATATTCAGTAGTCAGAATAAACCAATGCTCAAACTTGTGTTTCTTGCATCCTTACATCAGTAACCACAAATTGCCATTCATTTTTTTTTAAACACACGAACGAGCAGAATATCGAGTCCAATATATTAAATTAGTAGCTTATTTGAAAGTACACCCCCTTTTCTGGCACAATTCACGTGGAGAGGTCATGGAAAACTGGGTCAGTGTCCTTGTGCTGTTCGTTGCGTCATCGTTGGATTTTCCTCTGGGGCTATGCTGAGATTTCTGCTGTTTTGGAGAAAATCTCATAATTATATGGATCTGGGGTGTGTCCTGTCTGCCTGGAAATTGCACAGCTCTGCTCCATTGGAGCAAGCTCATGCAGGTGTGTCCACAAGAGTTTAAATAGAGGGCAGGCCTGCTGATACACATCCATATGAAGTGCCTCCCTGCACTTCTTAAAGCTGTGCCACCCTCAAAGTGGTAAGTATTATTTTTTTACAATTTGTGGCTTTCTTCTATTAAATTGATTTCGAGGCAGTTTATTTTTTGGTGTACTTCAGTTCCAGTTGTTGTTTTATTTGCCCCCTGTTGCCAGTCATGGGTATTTCACTGCCATGTGCAACAGCTCTTGCTGGTAGGATCGGCATTCCTTTGGCATTCCTCTTGCACTCTGGGAACTGGAGAACAAAGATGATTTCTGAAGTATTCATCAGAGGGATGTCTGATATATTCCTGCACCTCCTAAAGCTGTGTCCCTACCACTCCCCCCGCCCCCGGAGTGAAGTACCTGAGGCAGCTAGCCCAGACCCAGCATTACCCAGCTAGAGTGGTGCACAGATCCCACTGCGCATGTCACAGGAGACTTATAAGGGAGGCCATTCTCCAGGTTGGGATTGAGCCCTCGAGATGGCACCTGGTTGTCCCGGCAGGAAAGTTGTTTCAAGAGGACAGATGTTAAAGGAGCACATGTGTAGTAACAGACATGTGCACAGGCCAACCCAGGTGTTCAGAAGTGACTGTGTATCTTGTAGTTAGGTGGTTACTAAAATGACTTGAGTTGTTAGGGCATTGAAAATGTGCGTGTGAAAAATGTTTCCATTCTAAATTTTATCTTTAAAGGGTGACTCTGAGGCATGGACATGCATGAGATGCGAAGCTGTAAGGTTGAGTGGAACAAATAACACTTTTCAGAAAGCAAGCTTTGGGCCATCGAGGAGATACATGGTACTGTTTCCATAATAGATTCCTCTGTCTTCTTCTCCATCTGGTCCCAGGTGCTGCAGGGAGTGTGCACAGCAATGAGCCTGCTTACCAGCTTCTACCATGAATGGTGCGCTGGGATCTTCTGGGGAGGATCCCTGAAGTATCAAAATGGCAACCCTACTTTCACCCATCTCACACAGCTGCATTCCAATTCAGCCATCCCTGAAACAGTGTAGCTGCTGTTGTACCATTCATCAATTGTGACAGAAGCAGTTTTGTGCCTTCACATTGGGTTTCTTTTCACTTCATTTATTCCTGACACTGTTCCCCTTGCCTGCCTTTCCCCCTCCTGCAGCCTTGGCCAAGGCTTATAAACATGTGAAGCTGAAATAAATATTTATCTCCAAATGCACTTCCCTCTCATTTGGATTTGATGGCCAGAAAATAAACTTGCTCCATTTAGTTGCCTCCCTGCACAAGGGCAAAGCTATACACAATTAATGAGCCGGAGCACAAAATTCAGGGCAGTGACTTCTGCACTGGGGCAGTTTACACAGGCAATGCGGTACAAAAACTCTCTTGTGCTGGGAACACAGTTCAGGCCCTAGTTCCAACTGAAAACTCTCGTGGCAACGTGACCCCTGATCATGACCCCTGTGGGCAAATCAATTATACCACCTATAGTAACTATTAATGCTGTGATAAGAGTTTTTAATGGCGAAGGTAAAAGTGGTGAAATAATCTTAGTTAATTGTTTTGCACTTGCAGACACCGGCTTCCGAAAGATTCCTGACATTTAATTCATTGAACTCTCCCAGCTTTCAGCATTTGACGTGCCTCTACCGAAACGGATGCATCACATAGCAAAATAACCAGACGCCTCCAGAACACATCTTTCCAACCACTCTCCGAATCTTCCTTCTGCCTTAGCAAACGGTCACCCACTTCCCTTCCTCTGCCTCACTATTCCTCTCTAGCTGCGAGGTGACCACCTCCTATAAAGTGTCCTCTGGGAGCCTTTTCTCCTCCCATATAGTGGGGAGAGGTCTCCAACTGTTCCTCAAGCTCAGTCACTTTCAGCTCTAGCGAGTTTGCCTGGAGACGCTTCTTGCACCTGTGGTTCTCCAGCACACTCATGATTTTCAGAAACTCCCATATCATGCAGGACTCGCTTGCACTGTCCTGCCACAACAGATGAACACAAAGGACTCAGAAATCCAATCACACTCAGACACCAATACTTTCACATTTAATTTATGCTTAGCTTGTCAGACCAGCCCAGTCAGCATCTGCAAAAATAATCCCAGTAAATAGCTAAGCAAACTCCCTCCACTCAGTTAGCTGTCTTCGCACTCTGTTGGCCTCAAGTATGGAGACAAACCCTCATAACCACCACTTGCAGCAGAATGCATGTGAGCTAGCTCACGATAATCAATTGAATGGACCCCACCTTCACAACTTTTACCCTTCTCTCAATTATAAATGTTGGAACAGTTCTAACCAGAGGGGTTCACTACTGCATATGTTCTGTTCCTGCTCCCTCATTCAGCTATTCCATGCAGCATTTTGGAAGGTTACATGTGACAAACTTCATAAAATACGCGTGTGTTTTTTAAGTTATTTAAAATAAGGGGGAAAAACAGCAGGTCAATGCACTAAATAGTCTGGTATGAGAAAATCAAGATTCCAAAATCAACCCTTGAGTATATTTTAAACTTAAGAGTGCAACAAATGACATTTGGAACAATCGTAAAAAGTTTCTACTTTTAGTCAGCATGTGCAAACAAAGCTATTGGACGTGTTGCTCCCTGACCCAAGATGCATGCACAGTTGCTATAGCATCATCTGAGAAAGTGAGGGTAGCTCCTTTCCTGTCCATATACGAGATGAATAGTCTTTTGTCAGCTATTGAATCATTGCATTAAAATTTAAATATAGAGGATTTAATGGAGGATTATTATGACACACTGGCACATTCCTGATGCAGCCTGTAGCAACGGAACTCAAAAATGCATACTTGTGCTTAGAGATTTATCTAATTCCTCCTTCTAACATAGTGCCTTGATTTAAGTATTTTTTGAGTGCTATTTGATAAAGACAGTATTGTGCAACTATATTACATTAACGATATAAACTTAATTCCATAATAAAAATATAATTCACTTCACGTTCCTTCGAATGTAATTTAAAAGTACTGTAATTAATTCACTCCTTGGTCTCATTATTACAAACAACTGTTCCATATAAGACCTTAACAGTGAGTATACCCTAAGTTACACAGCACAATGATACATTTTTGAGAGTGTATTTGCACAGCTATTTGAGACATTTTTTTTTCAGTTTCTTAATGTCAGAAAATATTAATCAAAATTTTCTTGCATTTCCATCACCATAAATATAGGACGCATCACATTCCTGATTTAAAAAAAAATAAACATTTTTATTTTTAACCTACTTCTCTCCCTGGCTTCCTTCAGCCATGCACAGCAGAGAAGAACGAATGAATGAACCTGCCTTTATGTGGCACATTTCATGTCTTCAATACGTTCAACGTGCTTCACAGCCAATGAATTATTTTTATGCATAGTCTCTGTTTCTGTTTTAGGAAATGCAGCATCCAATTTGCGCATCAACATAGTGACATCAACAGACAAAATGGAGGCTAGGGCATCTACACTCAGCCTTTTCCTTTGCCTCTCTATGAGCAGTCACTGTGGGACATGAGAGCGCAGACCAGTGTGACATTTCCTCAATTTTCCCTCGATGTAGGGAGGCACCTAGTCTTCACACTATGCCTTGCCACAGCATAACATCTGCTCTGAGGATCAGGATTTCATAGTGTAGAGAATGAAAACCTGTGTCCCATCACTCCATGTCACAGTGAGAGTAATATATTTTCCCCCACCACTGACCCTGCAAAAATCTATATAAATAATCAGGTCCTCCAACCTCACGGGGCCTCATGGACTCTGTGAACAATGTGCAGCCCTAATCACAGTGCAAAGATCTCCAACACATTGCACCACTGAAAAAACCCAGAATACCATATTTCTCATGGCCATGTCTCATCTATTTTCTGTAATAGCTGTGAAATAGTCCAGTGGCAAAGCTCTGATGAAGTTAATCCATTATTTTGTTTTAAAAGCTTCGGACCTGCCATTATTAACTTTTCATGTAGTTCTCCGCGCTTTTGTGAATTAATGATGTTTGGGTATACTTCTCTTCCGCCATCTCACCTACGGTTGGAATCTCATGATGGATTCCAGTTCAATGGGTGGTGATGATGCTCTGGTGTTCCATCCAGTAGTCATTCTTCCATTTGAGAGTGTGGATAGTAACTGTCGCCAGACTATCATTTGCAGGAATTGTGGGGGCTACCATAGCTGAACCCAATCCTGTCCTCACCCAGTGGTCACACAAACTCAACTTCACAACCCTTTCTCACACCACAACCCTAGCTGATGTGAGCCAATTTATCAGACATCAGCAAAGTAAACTGGATACAGTCCTGTTGGTACAGATCAGTGCCCGATCACATTTTGTGTTGAATCAAATTACATTTTTAAAAAAATGTATAAATGCCAAATGCTGGAAAATACAAACAGCTCTTTTTGCGCTTTATTTTTAATGTTTTTTAATCCTTAGGAGAAAAGGGCCATAGCTTATAGCCTGCAATGCCAAAGGGCAATTTCTTTTTTTTTATTCGTTTATGGGATCTGGGCATCACTGGCAAGGCCAGCATTTATTGCCCATCCCTAGTTGCCCTTGAGAAGGTGGTGGTGAGCCGCCTTCTTGAACCGCTGCAGTCTGTGTGGTGATGGTACTCCCACAGTGCTGTTAGATAGGGAGTTCCAGAATTTTGACCCAGCGACGATGAAGGATCGGCGATATACTTCCAAGTCAGGATGGTGTGTGACTTGGAGGGGAACTTGGAGGTGGTGGTGTTCCCATGCGCCTGCTGCCCTTGTCCTTCTAGGTGGAAGAGGTCACAGGTTTGAGAGGTGCTGCCGAAGAAGCCTTGGCGAGTTGCTGCAGTGCATCTTGTAGATGGTACACACTGTAGCCACGGTAAGCCGGTGGTGGAGGGAGTGAATGTTTAAGGTGGTGGATGGGGTGCCAATCAAGCGAGCTGCTTTGTCCTGGATGGTGTCGAGCTTCTTGAGTGTTGTTGGAGCTGCACTCATCCAGGCAAGTGGAGAGTATTCCATCACACTCCTTACTTGTGCCTTGTAAATGGTGGAAAGGCTTTGGGGAGTCAGGAGGTGAGGCACTCACCATAGAATAACTAGCCTCTGACCTGCTCTTATTGCCACAGTATTTATGTGGCTGGTCCAGTTAAGTTTCTGGTTAATGGTGACCCCCAGGATGTTGATAGTGGGGGATTCAATGATGGTAATGCCATTGAATGTCAAGGGGAGGTGGTTAAACTCTCGCTTGTTGGAGATAGTCATTGCCTGGTACTTCTGGGGCGTGAATGTTACCTGCCACTTATCTGCCCAAGCCTGAACGTCGTCCAGGTCTTGTTGCATGTGGGTATGGACTGCTTCATTATCTGAGGAGTTGTGAATGGCACTGAACACTGTGCAGTCATCAGCGAACATCCCCATTTCTGACCTTATGTTGGAGGGAAGGTCATTGATGGGGCAGCTGAAGATGGTTGGGCCTAGAACACTGCCCTGAGGAACTTCTGCAGCGATGTCCTGGGGCTGTGATGATTGACCTTCAACCACCACAACCATCTTCCTTTGTGCTAGTTATGACTCCAGCCAGTGGCGTGTTTTCCCCTTGATTCCTATTGACTTCAGTTTTACTAGGGCTCCTTGATGCCAGACTCGGTCAAATGCTGCCTTGATGTCAAGGGCAGTCATTCTCACCTCACCTCTGGAATTCAGCTCCTTTGTCCATGTTTGGACCAAGGCTGTAATGAGGTCAGGAGCCGAGTGATCTTGGCGGAACCCAAACTGGGCATCAGTAAGCAGGTTATTGGTGAGTAAGTGCCGCTTGATAGCACTGTCGATGACACCTTCCATCACTTTGCTGATGATTGAGAGTAGACTGATGGGGCGGTAATTGGCTGGGTTGGATTTGTCCTGCTTTTTGTGGACAGGACATACCTGGGCAGTTTTCCACATTGTCGGATAGATGCCAGTGTTGTAGCTGTACTGGAACAGCTTGGCTAGAGGTGCGGCTAGTTCTGGAGCACAAGTCTTCAGCACGATAACCGGGATGTTGTCGGGGCCCATAGCTTTTGCTGTATCCACATGGAGTGAATCGAATTGGCTGAAGACTGGCTTCTGTGATGGTGGGGACCTCGGGAGTAGGCCGATATGGATCATCCACTCGGCACTTCTGGCTGAAGTTGGTTGCAAATGCTTCAGCCTTGTCTTTTGTACTCACGTGCTGGGCTCCACCATCATTGAGGATGGGGATATTCTTGGAGCCTCCTCCTCCTGTTAGTTGTTTAATGGTCCACCACCATTCACGACTGGATGTGGCAGGACTGCAGAGCTTTGATCTGATCCGTTGATTGTGGGATCGCTTAGCCCTGTCTATAGCATGCTGCTTCCGCTTTTTAGCATGCATGTAGTCCTGTGTTGCAGCTTCCCCAGGTTGGCACCTCATTTTTAGGTACGCCTGGTGCTGCTCCTGGCATGCTCTTCTGCACCCCTCATTGAACCACGGTTGGTCCCCTGACTTGATGGTAATGGTAGAGTGAGGGATATGCCGGGCCATGAGGTTACAGATTGTGGTGGAATACAATTCTGCTGCTGCTGATGGCCCACAGCGCCTCATGGATGCCCAGTTTTGCGCTGCTAGATCTGTTCTGAATCTATCCCATTTAGCACGGTGGTAGTGCCACACAACACGATGGACGGTGTTCTCAGTGTGAAGACGGGACTTCGTCTCCACAATGACTGTGCGGTGGTCACTGCTACCAATACTGTCGTGGACAGATGCATCTGCGACAGGTAGATTGGTGAGGACGAGGTCAAGTAGGTTTTTCCCTCATGTTGGTTCACTCACCACTTGTCGCAGGCCCAGACTGGCAGTTATGTCCTTCAGGACTCGGCCAGCTCGGTCAGTAGTGGTGTTACCGAGCCACTCTTGGTGATGGACATTTAAGTCCCCCACCCAGAGTACATTCTTCCTAGCAGATACTTGATATTTTCGCATGGCTGCAAAAAGGACATCATAGGGAATATTTTGTGAGGCCCCACACTACCAATGTTTTCCAACATGCATTGGCTGTGAAAAATTTATCCTGTAAGTCTATTGGTATTACAAATAATGGCCTAGAACTTTGTTGACGTCGCACCAGTTTTCCAGGTATAAAACGGGCGTGTAAGCCTCCAATATGACGTGCACGCCCGCCATATTGGTAAAGGCTCCGGTATAGGGGTCCAGGGCATGCGTCAAATAGGGGGCCGAATGCCTGCTTCAGGAGCCCTTTCTGATATTGGGCTGCTCTGGACATAGCTGTTGCCAGACCTGCTGCATTTAGCATAACCAGACCTGTATGTGGCCTAATCAGCAGTCCTGACCAGCTGGATGCCATCACCAAAAAGTAAAGTCTTAATAGAATTATTTACCTGACTGTGGAGCCAGGAGGAGTAGGAGTGATACTCCTGGCTCCTCAGCAGTCGTAAAGACCATTACTAGCCCCTGCTCAGCCCCCTCCCAATCATCTCCCTCTTTCCTGAACACCCCTCCCTCCAGATCACCCCTCCATTCCCAATTGCCCCCGTTCCCATCCTCACTCATTTCCTGATCGTGTTCTCCCTCCCAATCACACACCTCCCCTCCCACCTCCCGATCGCCCCCTCCCTTTCGCTGTCCTTCCTCCCGATCATGCACCACCCTCCCGCCCGATCGCCCCCCTGGGAGGTAGTCAGTCCAACTTCGTCCTCATGGAACCAATGAGCTGCCTCTGGCTGTCCGATTGGTGTCTGCAGCTCCCCGGCAATATGCTGATGAGGTCCGGAGCCCAATTTTGGGTGAGCCCAGTGCCTCTGGTATGCGTCCCAGTACGCTGCCTATTTCAGGCCCGAAACAGGTCGAAATGAATTTTCACCCCAATCAGTGTTCATTCAAGTGGTGCAATTCACAGCAGCATTCTTGTTCACGCTAATGTAGTGCCTGCCAAAAGTTACATTTTATTTATTTTTCGAAGAATACACTGGTTCCCTCTAGTGTTTCATTTTATTAAAGCTTTGTCAAAGAGATGGAATTTGAGAAGGCTCTTAAAGAAGGAGAGGTGGAGAGACAGGGGGGTTTAAGGAAGGAGGTGGAGAGACAGAGGGGTTTAGGGAAGGAGGTGGAGAGACAGAGGGGTTTAAGGAAGGAGGTGGAGAGACGGGGGTTTAAGGAAGGAGGTGGAGAGACAGGGGGGTTTAAGGAAGGAGGTGGAGAGACAGGGGGAGAAATTCAGTATCGCCCCATTGGGGGCGCAATTATCGGCCGGGCGCAAAGATTAGTGCCTGGCACTAATTATCGCCACCGACTGCAAACTTGACTTTTATCGCCCCTGGAGGTGATTGGAGCGCTAAATCAGTCGCTTCACTCCTGTCTTAAGGCGCAAAGGCCGAGGAGCGAGGCGCTACCTCAGAGCGCTGGCGAAGCTCATGTAATGTCAGTCAGCAATGGAACACACACACAATGGCACGGGCCAGTTCTTAAAGGGGATGGTTAATCTCACTTTCCATCCACATCCTACTAATTGCAGCCTTGAATCTCGGCCTGGAGAGACCTGCACATCAAATCTGCTGGAAAGAACAATGGAGAGTACCAGGCAAAGAGCTCAGAGTGCAGCCCCCACAGTCTCTTCTAAATCGATACAAGGAATCGCAAATCAAAATGAACCTGCAAAGTGCTGCTCAGTACCCAAAACTCCTTCACACAACGTTGAATCTCTCCAGAAGTCTCTCTCTCTCTCTCTCTCTCTCAGAATGTGTAGTTCAAAAATGGCACCAACAATAAAAGGCAGGAAGCGGTCACCTTTAAATAGCGCTCCCCCTTTCCCTTCATGACTGCAGAACGCTCCACTCAAACTGTCGTTGCTAGCGTCAGGCGGTAAGGCAGGGGGCGCCACTCAATATCCGCTCCGGGGCGATACCGGGGCGTTGCGCACTCGACTGACGTCACGATCTGCCGGCGCAGGAGATCGTGGCGGTAGTGTTTAGCGCCGCCGCAAAATGTCTAGTTAATTTCGCGAGCAGCGCAAAAATCGCCGTGCCTGGGCGCTAGATGCTTTGCGCCCCATTAGCGCCCTCTTAAGGCGCTAACGGGAGGCGCAACCAACTGAATTTTTCCCCCAGGGGGTTTTAAGGAAGGAGGTGGAGAGACGGGGGTTTAAGGAAGGAGGTGGAGAGACAGAGGGGTTTAAGGAAGGAGGTGGAGAGACAGAGGGGTTTAAGGAAGGAGGTGGAGAGACAGGGGGGTTTAAGGAAGGAGGTGGAGAGACAGGGGGGTTTAAGGAAGGAGGTGGAGAGACAGGGGGGTTTAAGGACGCAGTTATGAACAGTTGAACCCAGGTGGCTGAAAACTGCCACCAATTATGGGGTGAAGGGAGTGGGGATGTCCAAAAAATGCAGCTAGAGGAACAAAGTGGAGGGGCGGGGGGGGGATATAAGGCTGGAGGGGATTAGAGAGAAGGTGGAACAAGCTCACGGCATGATTTAAAAACAAGGATGAAGCATTGGGGAATGGGGAGCCAATGTAGATCAGTGAGAACAAGGGTAATTGGTGAGTGGGAGTAGAGCAGATATGTGTAGCAGGTTTTGGACAAGTTAAGAGTTTATGGAAGCGGAGAGGCCAGCAAGGAGAACACTGGCGTAATCAAATCTGCAGGTGACGAAAGCATGTTTGAGGGTTCCAGTGGCAAAGGGGCGAGGTAGAGGTGGAGACAAGCAATGTTATGGAGGTAGAACTAAGCAGTCTTTGTGATGGAAAGAATGTGGGGTCCGAAACGCAGCTGCGGGCTGAAGAAGATACCAATGTTGAGCTGGAAGTCATGACTCACCCAAGACTGGATGTTGTACAACCAAATCATAAGGGAAACATTCACACCACAGAAGCAGTGCAGAGAAGAGCCATGAGGCTAAGCCCTTTCATCAGAGATTCGAGATAAGAGGGAAGACTAGAGAAACTGGGCTCTTTAGCTTTGAATGGAGATGCCCAAGTGGGGACCTTATAGAAGTATACAAGATATTAAATGGTATAAGGTAAATCTGGAGGCGACTTCAAGGTAAGCCAAGGCATTAGAACAAGGGGCCTTGGCTAAAATGGTGAAAAGACAATTTAGAATTGATGCCATGAATAAATTCTTGATGTGATGAGTGATTATTGACCTTTGGAATGGAATGCCAGCGAGGGTAGTGGAGACTCACTCAAGATACAGTAGAATCAAATGTTGCGATGGGGAACCAATTGTTTTGCTCCTGCATGAATGAGGTAAAATGGGACAAATGGCCTTTGTCATCTGTATTTATCTTGTAATGCCAGTTCACAAATTCAGATGTGCTTAAAATGGAAACAAATGTTTTATGCATATGGACTAGCTAATTATGGGAGGGGGCAATATATCTAATAAGTTACGCTGCATATTTAAAATAATTATATGATGGTCACCATCAGCACTACAAGGCAAGCCATATCAGGATCAGGACTAAACAACAGCAGCAAACCAAACAGTGGTAGTTTCAGATTGACAGCCTTTTGCATCAATCGCAGGGGCTAGTGCTCTGATGGTGACCAGGAAGAAATGGAGATGCAAACAAACAGACGGAGGTAATAAAAACCTCCAAGCTCCTAAGGAAAGGCTGTGTAATCTTGCAGAGCGATAGGTGCACGTGTGAGATCGTGGAAGTTGAGCATCAGTAACAAACTATTCTGTCTGCTACTGTGAAAGTGATAGCATGATTAGTTTTCCACCTACTGGGACCTACCAGCCACCAGAAGTGATTTTGCATATATTGGACAAGGCACTGTGTCCACATTGACTTCTTCTATGCCTTCGACAACTCTGAACTGAAAGCTATGACATCCTTTTCTCTGACAGAGAATTCTTTCAGCTGCTACTGCTATATTCCAGTGGACCCAGGTCCTGCAGGTAGTGTACACAATGTTGAGCCTACCTGCCACTATGAACAGGACCCTGGCTTCGCCTGAGGAGTCTACCCTGAAGTGCCAAATTGGGAAACCCTTTTCATGCTCACTTCATACAGTTGCATGTCCACCTTGCCAGCGCTGAAACAGGGGAATGGGAACGGCTGGCCAGGAAATAGCACAGAAGGAGGCCATTCAGTCCATTGTGCCTTTGCCGGCTCTTTGAAAGAGCTGTCCAATTAGTCCTACTTCCCTGTTCCTTCCCCATCGCCCTGAAATTTTTTCCATTTCAAGTATATATCCAATCCATTTATAATGTGAAATACTGTAAAATTTAATTTAATCACCTGCTATCAAACTGTTTGACACATGTGGCTGAGGTAATAGTTCACAAGTTTGTCCAGTGCATTGTTTCAAATGATCAACAACTTCAACATTTCATTGTTATACATTCTAATTACTTAAAAACTGAACAAATAACCTAGGGGCGAGAAATTTGGTGCATTTGCGCCTCTCGTTAGCGTCCCCAGGGGGCGCAAATGGGGTGCAAATGACTTTTCGCCCAGGCGCTGTGCTGCTAACGACTCCCGCTAAATTCAGCGGGAGTTTAGCGGCAGCGGTAACCGGTAGCGCCCCGCTCTGCTGCGCAGGCGATGACGATGTCATCGGCGTGCACAGCACCCCATTTTTGCCCCGCCTGCAAAATTGTCCCACGCCCCTGAAGCTGCGCCGGGCGATGACAGCGACCGATTCGGGGGCGGGAACGGAGCGGCAGGAGCTAACTAAAGGGGAGGTGGCGGGTGGGGGGAAAAAAAATTGTCCGACTTACTTGTCGCGACCCGTTGCGTCTTTGAACGCGGGGTCCGTGCCGTGATCTGGCAGCCCGGCATTCCTCTTGAGTGACGGGCTGCTGGCACAGCATCCCGCTCCCCGGTGGTCCAGGTAGTTGTGGGCTTGGCCCCTCCCCTTTAATGAGGGGAAGAGCCCTTCCATGCGGCAGCGCTACGTGGCCCAGTGTGTAGGGAGTCAAGAGTTATGGGGAGCGGGCAGGGAAGTGGAGTTGAGGCCAAGATCAGATCAGCCATGATCTTATTGAATGGCAGAGCAGGCTCGAGGGGCCAAATGGCCTAATCCTGCTCATATTTCTTATGTTATTATGTAGCGTTGTAGGAGGTACCGCCCCGATATTTGGGGTTAACGCTCTAAGAAGGAAGTGGAGCGCTTGAATTAGCGCTCCACCGCCCTCTTGAGGCGCTAAAACTGAAGTTAGTGATTGCCGGTGCTATTTTTCGCCGGGCGCTAAATTTAGCGTCCAGGAAATGTTAATGACCCAAAATGGTCGCTAACGAATTCTCCCCCCCCCCCTAGTTTCTTATCATTAAACTCTTTCATGGCAGGCTTGAGTTATCTGTTAGAAATGTTGATATGTTGCGTTATTCATGAAAACCTTTCAAAGTGTTTTCTCATGAAAAAGATTAAAAGCACATCATGTGCAACATAATCTTGGAATTACAACCAAATCCCCGATAATAGAAAATTGTCATTCCAAACTACTAGCTGATTGTACTGTAACTTGAATTAAATAATTAGGTGGCGATTTTCAATGGGCGACTGGCAGAGTAAAATTGGGGTGTGCACCTTAGACAGCCCTTTGATACCCCAAGGCCCACTTGATTCAATTTTCTAGCAGGCCTTGGGTGGCTAGCAATCCCGGCCAAAACAGGCACAGGCTGTTTAAATATGCTATTTGGGGTCCTGCACGGATTGCCATTTTCATTGGCAGAGTGTCTGCTGTGTACGCTAGGCCCAGTTATACCAGGCATGGAGTGGCCTAACCAGCTGTCCGTAAAGGGCCACTCCAAGCATGATATAGAAATTTTTGGGCAGGTATTTTTGTGGGGCCAGAACGAGCAGGGTTGCTCCTCCTGGCCCCACAAAGCTACAGCATGTCACTGCCAGCCCGTTCACAACCCACCCCCGGGACTGGCATCGTCCCCTCACCCAACAAGCCTGACCTATCAGCTGGCTCTGTGCAGATGCCAGACTATTTTTAGCCTTTTTTAAATTCATTCACGGGATGTGGGCATTGCTGGCAAGGCCAGCGTTTAATGCCCATCCCTAATTGCCCTTGAGGTGGTTTCCAAACCAGGGAGCTGCAGCAAAGGGCTGAATCTTAACTCCCAAAAATGGGTGGTTGGGGTCGTGTCGGAGGTTAAAATTCAAAAAATCTGAAACACGAACCCAACCCGCCTTGAACCGCGAACACTTCCAATTTTAACGGAAGCGAGCGCAACGAGGGGCGGGCGACCAATCTACTCGTGGGAGGCGGGTTGTCATTTAAATATTATAATGAGGCTGCCTGCCTTCATTTTAACACTCATTCTATTTTTAAACTCATGTCGGCCGGGTTTCCCTGTCCTCGGGAAATCCGACAGGTCAAAGAAGGCGAGAAGGGCTGAATCCATGAGGTAAGTGCCTTTACAGCACTGCTTGTGGGCCAGGAGGAGCTGGAGTGTTTCCTCCAGGCCCACAGGCTACCCAGTAAACCCCCCCACCAACCCCCCCCGCGATCTGTCTGCTCCTCCCCAACCATTGGACCCCTCCCCCCGACCATCATCTGCTCCCCCGACCACCATCGGACCCCACCTCCTGTGATTGGGACCTTCCCACCGCAATCGGGTCCCCCCACAATCTCTCCTAGCTCACTTGTTAAATTCAAATGAGGCCCAAACCTGAAAATGGTTTGGTCCTCTTGACGGTGGCTTTGGGTTGGTGCCGCCGAGGTACCACTGAATTTGTGCCTGCTTTGGGCGGAATTAAAAATTACCCCCTTAATTGCTTCATTCAGTACTTAATCACTTGAACATCAGCATTTATTCATCGATACAAGTTCTTGTTAAATAAAATGTTTCTGTTTCATTAGTTTACATTGCGAAACCCAACAATGTACTTTAGGAATTGAAAACTAAAAAGGATGGTGAGGAGATGAATCATGTGATGCATAATTCTAGTAGAATGGTGTAGGGGCATGAGGGCAAATGACAGTGCAGTAAATTGCTGATCAGGTTTCCAAAGAATTCTGGAGGCAAAGGCCTACTTACCCGCTTGCCGGCGAGCCTTCCTTTGCTTCTGGCCAGCAGTCCCTGGCTGCCCGAACACCAGCTCCCACCTGCTGCTCTCTGTTTGTTTCAGGCGGGCAGCTAACTGGTGGGAGGGAGCTCAAATACCCTGAGCCGCAAACAAGTGCGTTTTGTACTCACCTGGCCCTGCCCGCCCGAAACCCACTGGGGGTTAAAATAGACCCCAAGAGATAGATAGAAAGAGAGATAGATATGCAGATATATAGGTAGATAAAGATAAATAAATGCTAAGCAGTCAGGTCAATGCTGATGAAAATATGACAACACACAAGTACCTTTCTGTCACCCTCCATTTATTTTTAATGAAGGATTACAATCCTACATTCCATAGGGAAAGCAAAACAAACTACTGCACTTACTTGCTTTGAAAGACCATTGAGAAAAAATAAATTGAAAACCGAGAAAAGATCTAAATATAGCAAATAGTCATCTATGAAAATTCAAAACCATCCAATTTAATTAGCAAGAAGAAAATGGAATGAATGGAATCAGAAACATGTCAGGAATCAAAGAGTAATTCTGTCTTCGCAGCAAACTAGATGCCGGTCACCTATAAAGAAACCTCTGTTAATGCATGGTGAGGAATCTATTCCACATTCCAGGCCTCCTGTGTGCTACAAAGCAAAATCCAATTCTGAGAAAGAAGACGAAAAACTGCTGGAAGTCCAAAATAAAATACTAGAAAATGCACAGGAGGCTGTTGAGCATTTGTTTTGCATGCTACCCTTTATCAGAATTAACCAATATAAGCAAGTGTCTGGCAGAGGACGGCAGACATGGATAAAATCCGAGGGCTCAATCTTTCCTTGTCACAGCTTGCAATATCATCCGAACCCCACAAATGGATTATGGTCTCATGGGCTACTAGTCCCTACTCAGTATTTATGTTTTGAGAAATGGCTCAAATAAATGAATGCTGCCATACTCTGAAACCAGGAAATTGTTTAACAATACAATCCATCCTCTTAAAATATTCTCATAACTTCCTTGCAGATAATTAAATTAAAATTTCCTCTGTCCGAATTCAGATTTAACTATGTGAAGGTTAAGGGGGGGGGGGGGGGGGCTCCAAATATAACCCCTCTTTACACCTCTACCCCACATGGTGTAAAAAAAAAACAATTTCTATCAGGCATGACATAAAACTGAACCTTGGATAGATTTCCCTCTGAGGCACATTTCTGGTGCATCTCCGAGGAAGGAGGTGCTCCCAAGTTTCCTGTCCCAACCATTTGCATAACCTGGGTGAACTTCCAGTGCAGGACCATATCCTGACCGGGCTCAACATCGGGCAAGAAACAGGAGTGCAGCTGTGCGCCTAACCATCAATATCAGTGCTTTCCGGCTGCTGCTGGAGAGACTGACCTGCGGGCAATCCCAAAATGGAAAGATACCTGGTGCTCAAAATCCACCTTTTCGTTGCACCCAACGTTCCCCCTAAGATGCACGGGCACGCGCCCGCGCGCGAATCGGGAGATCCCGCGCAGGCCACTCACAAGCTGTTGCCGCTGGAATAGATACGGCGCAGCAAATTTAAAGGGACTGCACACGATTAAAAAAAATTAGAGGGAACATTGGTTACACCCGGGATTTTCTGGGTTGTGGGGTCCCAGCACAAGCCCCAACTCCTGTTCCTTTGGGCATCCCCAAGGAGCAAATTGAGAGAGGAGGTTGGGAACACCCCATTCCACCTATTTCCATCCTTATGTCAGGCTTGTGTCTAGTCCAGACAGACTCAGTGGACGATACTTAGCAATTCCCGATGCATCTTATTGGGATGACGATCTGACATAATGGCCTCTATTTTAACCAACTCCGCCCTCCCGACAATCAGGAAAGGGTGTTGGGCGAGGGGTTAAAATCCTAAAGGTCAAAATCCCGCCTCCAGGCCAGCGCGATTCCGGCCGCCATTCTATTAACAGTGATGATTCAGGCCTTGGATGAGGCTCCAGCTAAAAGCAGGCAGGGGCCTAGTTAAGATTCAAAAGTCGCAGACTGGTGATGTCATCGGGGCCACAATGTAATTTTAAAGTCCATGCAGTCCCACGCTATCTGCTGCCCAGCAGCAGCAACACAGTGGGAGGAGCCAGCTGGCCAGAGGAGGCCCAGGCAATTCTTAAACTTTGCCTCTCTTTGAACTCCTTGTGGGCCAGGAGGAACAGGAGTGCTCAACCCAGGCCCCGCAAGGAGTCCTTGGTCCTCCCCAGCCCTGACATCCCCCACAATCTTCCAGGAATCCTCAAACACAGCATCCCCCCATCTTTTGATGCAAGGAAAGCCCAGCCTCCCTATCCCACCGTGGTGCGAGGGCATCCACTGACTGCCAGGGACCGTTCCAAATTCTGGCTCCTGCCCACCGGCCAGGCACTGAATCTGGCTAGATGTGTGGCGGGAGTCCGGGAAGCTTTATTTAAATGAAGCCCTGCCGTTGAGATCGGCAGGGCCTCCATGTCCCCGACCTGGCCGGGTGAGACACCCGCTACCGAGCTCTCGCTCGCGTGTACCCTTTCCCCACCCCCTGTAAAACTCAAGGCCAATGGGTCTCTACCCCTTTACTGCTTATGGGAACTGAGTGTTCACCCGGCACTGTGATGAGGAAAACCTCCCCTTCTGTCACCTGCACTTCAGCACAAACAAGCAGCTCTTCTCTCAGTAAGGTCAGCCGTCTGTAAAGGTTAAGCAAAAACAACTGCATTTTTTTTTTACTATTTATACCAAAACAGATTAACTGGTCATCTATCTTATTTGCTCTTGGTGGGGCCTTGCTATTTGCAATTTGGTTGCTGCATTTGCCTGGATGACAACAGTGACTACACTCCAAAAGTAATCCATTGGCCGTGAAGCGCTTTGGAATATCCTGAGGTTGTGAATATAGACACACACACACAAGTTCTTTTTTTTCCATAATATCACTATGCCATCTCTGAGGTGGCAGTAACTGTGGCTCAGGCCACTATACTACTTCAAAAGCACCATTAATGATACAGTACCCTGCTCAGTTCATAGTAATGAGTCACAATCCCAATCAACTGTGCTAACTGGAAAAGGAATACAGGACATATGTTGTACAGTACAACCTGTATTATACATGTGGTTGCAAAGTAAAGGGTATTTGTGAATGATTTTATGCACAAAACATACTGATACGCCCTCTCCTGCTCCTTGTCCTTGATTGGTGGAAGGTCAAGAAAAGGGAGCAAAATCAGGCATAAATAGAATCATAGAATCATAGAAATTTACAGCACAGAAGGAGGCCATTCGGCCCATTGTGTCTGTTCCGGCCAAAAAAAGAGCTATCCAGCCTAATCCCAAATGGGACTGTCTTCAGTTAATAACCAAAACTCAAACTTCCCACTGGCCATCAACAAACTAGCATAAGTCAGCTACTGGGTATAACCAACTTTAAAATTCCAGTTGAGCTACGATTCAAATGCAGACCTGGGGTGCACAGGACTATATCTGACATGAGCCCCAATTTTAACGCAGGGCAGGAATCAGGCGGGCAGGGGCCAAGGCAGGCCCCAAACCCCCTTGACCTCAGCAGCGTGAGCCACGGGCGATTTTAACTCCCGGGCCTCATCTGTAGGCACCCGGTTAGTTGCCCACCCGAAACCGGTGGGAAACGGCGGCTGGCTGGCGGGCAGGAGAGCAATGTTGGGTGGCAGGAAGCCACGTCGGGGACCGAAGGAGTGGTTCCCGGCACTCAGGTAAGTCACGAGAAGGGGATTTCTGGAGGGCCTTGCGATTGGGGCGGGGGGGGGGGGACACAATGTCAGAAACCAGAGAAGAAACACTGTCACGTGATAATGTATGTTATCAAAATTGTATCAAAACAAGTGACTGTGTTTAACTTGCCATTGATTTTTAGAATAAAAATATCCTAAGGGGATATGATGTAAATAGTGTATTTGTTTTTTCTCACCTTACGTAAATGAATCTTTAGGAACTGAGTGGGATCCTTGTCACTCTTGTGAAGAATGAAGTTACTGTTCAATGCTCTGATGTGAAATTCATGGCGGTGAGAGAATGGAGATACTGATCTGGTGAATTTCTCATCATGCTGGATTTCAAAGGATTTGGGAGCTATGGTAAGAAAACAAACGTGATCAAAATCTAACTGGCATAAATTTTTAAAAGTCCACAGAAAGTGTTTTGAGTTACATTGCCAGGAAAAATATCTATAAACCACATCAAAGGAGCGTGAAAAGCATTGCAATACTACGCCTTAATCCATCAGAGATTATTTTAAAAACTCAATTGGTGTTCAGAACTCAGGTTTTCTTCAAGCATGTGATCCAAAGTTAAATACTAACATATTCAGTGCATAAAGCAAGAATATTTTTTCACCAGGGTTCCAGTAGTAAATGTAATGGCTTCCTTCAGGCTCACTGTAAACTAAGGGCCTATTTTCAGCTCTTATTTAAAAGCTCTCATGCCAGAATATTACTTAAATGCATTAAAACATTTGCCTGAAAATGGTAATCACAGCTTTAATTGCTCAAAAAATCCTTGTTCTTTAACTAATACAAGTTGTGTATGTTTGGTTGAATGAAGAAAAAGAAAATATGAATCCATTAATAAAAATTCTAATTGCTCATGTGTTGAACTTGTCTCTATCAGTATTAAAGGAATTTCAAAACATAGTGATGGATTAGGTTTGTTTGGTTAGTTACTCATTTTTGCGAAATGTTAATGCACACAATTTTGCAGACTGGACACGGCAACGAGAGCCATTACAGTAAATTCACCAATCTTGCATTCCCAGTGTGAATTGCAGCCCTTGCTCTGATCCTGTGCTCCTTCAAGTCTATCCCTCTGGGAGTGCTGGATTACTATATTATTTCTAATAACTGAACCATTAAGCAAATTTCAGAAGTTGGAATTTCAATATGCATTGTTTTAGGCCTTGGCAGATGCAAGACCTGACAATATGTGTCAAATTGCTCATTAATATACCCTGCCAGTACTTTGTATAACATCTTTGATCTCGAGTATTGAAACCTATCTTTGAAATCCAAGAAAATTGTGCAAGAGCTGTGATGTTTTTCCCAAAGACTTTAGCTCCTTGTTTCACACTGTTTGTTCCATGTAAGACATAGAGTGGCTCTGTGGGTGTCATTGCTCATGCAACACTTCATCAGAGATTCCGTTAACAGATTCTGGAAAAAACTACAAATATTTTGGACTTGAATGTTTTTGGAACAGTTTAAGTGCTGTCAAAGGCATGCAATGTACTACTAAATATTTGCTGTGTCTCTTCTCCTTCAGTCTAATTTTTTACTTATAAATAAATGAAACTCCGAGCTTCAGCTTAAACATAACAGTCTGAAAGGATGACATTTACCACCTTTCATAAGAACATAAGAACATAAGAAACAGGAGCAGGAGTAGGCCAATCGGCCCCTCGAGCCTGCTCCACCATTCAATAAGATCATGGCTGATCCAATCTTGTCCTCAACACCACTTTCCCGCTCTCTCCCCATACCCCTTGACTCCCTTGTAGTTCAAATGTCTGTCAATCTCTGCTGTGCGACTTCTCATTTTTGTCCACCCCAGTCCAACGCCGGCATCTCCGCATCTTGAATATATTCAGTGACTCCGCCTCCACAGCTCTCTGGGGTAGAGAATTCCAAAGATTCACGACCCTCTGAGAGAAGGAATTCCTCCTCATCTCCGTCTTAAATGGGCGACCCCTTATTCTGAAACTATGCCCCCTAGTTCTAGATTCCCCCACTAGGGGAAACATCCTCTCAGCATCTACCCTGTCAATCCCCCTCAGAATCTTATATGTTTCAATAAGATCACCTCTCATTCTTCTAAACTCCAATGAGTATAGGCCCAACCTGCTCTTCCTTTCGTCATACGTCAACCCCTTCATCCCAGGAATCAACCTAGTGAACCTTTTCTGTACTGCCTCCAATGCAAGTATATCCTTCCTTAAATATGGAGACCACAACTGTACGCAGTACTCCAGGTGCGGTCTCACCAGCGCCCTGTAAAGTTGCATCAAAACGTTCCTACTTTTATACTCCATACCCCTTGCAATAAAGGCCAACATTCCATTAGCCTTCCTAATTACTTGCTGTACCTGCATGCTAACTTTTTGTGTTTCATGTACTAGGACCCCCAGATCCCTTTGTACCGCAGCATTTTGTAGTCTCACTCTATTTAAATAATCATTTGCTTTTTCATTCTTCCTTCCAAAGTGGATAACCTCACATTTTCCCACATTGTACTCCATCTGCCAAATTTTTGCCCACTCACTTAACCTATCTATATCCATTTGCAGACTCTTTGGGCTCGATTTTGCCAGTGTGGGTGGGCTGGGACGTGTCAGGTGGGATGTGTGTCAGGACCCCGACTCCGATGTGAAGTGTTGAAAAATTGCGATTTTCCCCTAATTGGGCAATTGATTTCCTGCATGTGGGAACCACTGGCCCAATGAGTCTTTTCATACTGAAAGTCGCCTCCGATGACATCATCAATGCTGTTGGATTTAAGGCCTGCAAGCAGCCTTGATTCTTCTGGAGACTGGAAACGCTTTGGACATTGTATGAAGGACTTCATTTACCGACCATGTCCAGCAGCAAGCAAAAGTGTGCACCTCGCTTTGATGAGCCCTCCCTCCAAGCTCTGGTGCAGGGAGCAAGATCTAATAAGGAGATGCTCTTCCCTTCCTCAGGGAGAAAAAAGCCACCACAACAAACTAAAGCTGTGTGGCTGCAAGTGGCCCAGGAGGTCAATGCCATCTCTATGTGCCGCAGAACCTGGCTGCAGTGCAGGAAGAGGTTTCATGACCTTCTCCGCACAGGAAAAGTGAGTATGACTTTCCCATCACCCTCAATCTGATCCCCATCGCCTCTCCTCACCAGCACTCAGCTTTACCAACCTCTTCCTCCACATCCCACTTGGCACTGACATCCCTGCACCCTTACCCATTCCCTCTCTCTCTATGGTCACATTCACTTAACTATTCGACCATGCAGCCCTCACACTCCCTATCACTGTGACGCAATGACAACAACTTACAACACACAGGGAGGGCCCTTTGTCTCCTTCTAAGTATCTATGCTAAGGATTCTCCACACTCACTCCTTTATTCTCACTCAAACTCCACTTGTGTCCCTCATTGCAGGAAAAGAGAGCCCACAATAAGAGGGAAAGAGCGAGGACAGGAGGAGGGTCACCCTCAGTAGCCCAGCTCACCACCTCGGAGGAGGCGGCCCTGGAAATTGCCGGGATCGAGGAGGATTCCCAAGTGGGGGACGGACAGGCGGGCGCATCACGGCAAGCTGGTGACAGAACAGTTTGGCATCTCTCTCATTGACATGACATGAGTGACTGATAATGATTCTGATGCTCTAACAGATTGACTTATGATCATCTGCACAATTCAATGTGCATACAACCTTTACCTCACATCTCTAACTCTTTCCTTTACTCCCCCACAGGACCATCGAGAGCCCCCGTCCCCACTGTCCAGGAGGAAGAGCCTGAGCTTCCGAACTCCTCAGAGGAAGCTGCAACCTCTGAGGGCGCTCCGTCAGCAGAATTCAGCGCACCCTGCACCAGCGCAGACACTCACACCTCGGTGGGACCTTCGGGACATAGAGTAGAGTTGTCACCTGGTGTATCACAGCTCACAAGTGAGCATCAGCAGATGGTGGAGACAGGGACAGCAGTGGAGAGTCCTCGTCGCAGTGGAGAGGACGCTCCCAGCTCGGCTCCGCTGCATGTCGACCTTGTGCCTCCGGGTCCATCCAGAAGGAGAGCGGTGCTGGAACTCCAGGAACAGGTGCAGGAGTCTCTGGCAGGTTTTGTCTCCAGGGTCGCTGCGAGTGTGGAGCAAATGGAGAAGTCCATCGCTAACATGAGCAGAGCCTTTGTGGAGGCGTTGGCGCATGAACGCATCACCACGGAAAGGATGGCAACCTCCTTGGAAAGGATGGCTACCTCCATGGTAAGGCTGGCTACCGTAGAGGAGAGGATGGCTATGGTAGAGGAGAGGATGGCTACATCCATGGAGGAGCTTAGTCGCCAGGGTATGGAAAACATGGTAATTGTTCAGAATAGACTGACATCTCTTGAGGACTGATGGTCAGCTATTGTGCAAACAAACCAGACCTTCATGCAAGTCCTCTGGAGTAGGACTTCCAGTGCAGAAACGGGTCCTCATGGCCCCCCTGCAGTGCAGCAGGGTGCTGTCCAGGCACTTGCTAGCTCTGAAGTGGGGCTGACCCATGAGAGGGATGTTGGTGGCATACAACAAGGAAGTGGGGGCTCCTCTCCAAGCGCTCACACGACCATGCCACTGCAGAGCCCTCGGTCAGAGCCCCACCAGAGTCCCCACCCAACTGAGATCGGCGTCTCAACCCCTGCACAGCTGCAGGAGCAGCAGACTGGTGCCGAGCCCTCACAGGTTCGCAACCCCAGAGGACGCCCGCCAAAGGTGTCGAGACAGGAGCAGCAAGAAAGTGAGCAAGGGGCCTCCACATCTACTGAAGCCACAGGGGAAGCACCACCTAGGAGCACGCATAAGAGGAAGATAATGCACAAGTAGTCACAAGGGTAGTCACATGGGTGTAATGTTGTGTTTAATTTTGAAAAGTCATCAGTTGCTTATTGTCATAAAAAATTCTGATGGCAAACTGTTGCAGTTGTGGCGTGTGTCATTTCGTTAATGGGACTTCCACATTGAGGGCTTAGGGCGACTTGCAATTGTCAGTATGGTGGTCAGAGTGATAGGAATCCGCAGGTTCTTGGCCATTGTCGATGGTCTGATAAGAAGGTGCGAGGCAAAAGTGTTTGATTGTGCAGGCTAAGCAAATCTGGCCAAGATGAGTGCGTTCCTTACATCCCGAGCAGCAATGTGGTCGCGCGCTGGCGCCTACTGGCCTGTGCAGCTTCAGGTGGGTGAGCAGCAGCTTGGTGCTCCTGTTGTTGCTGCTGCTGTTGGTGGTGCTGTTGTTCATGGCCCTGCTGCTGCCACGGCTGGTCTTCGTCCGAATCTGATGTCCAGGAGGAAAGGAAATAAATGGTTCCCATGCTTCTGGTATATGCCTCAGTTGAGGAAGCGCTCAGTCAAGGTGGCGAGAGGGGTTTCCCAGGAGGTCACACTGGAGATGGGTCTCAGGCTCCAAACTTCCACAACAATGGGTATGCCTGCTAAAAGTTCCCCCAAACCTGAGACAACAAAGTTCTGCCACCTGCAAATGATGATTGCTGAAAACTCCTTTTTAATGGTGGAGCTGCAGCTGTTAGTAAGCAGTCCACTTGTGAGGCCACCAGGATTCACTGGCGTGTTCCAGAGGATACGTGCAGGACATGGGAAAAGTGGTAAAATCAGAAAGGCCTCTCAAAATGGGATTATAGAGGCACTTAACTGGTTGTTAAGGGCCTTAAGGGCCTATCCCGCCTCTTGGAGGTGGGATGGAAACGGGGTCAGAAAACACACATTTGGGAAAATTGCTCGGAGGCGGGATGGAGGCGGGATCGGGCCTGCCCACCATTTTTTTGCGATTTTACCACCTCACACGCCTCCAATCCCGCCTCCTCGGGCCTGGCAAAATCGAGCCCACTGTGTCCTCCTCACAACTTGCTAACCCACCTCTCTTTGTATCATCAGCAAATTTGGCTACAGTACACTCGGTCCCTTCATCCAAGTCATTAATATAGATTGTAAATAGTTGAGGCCCCAGAACTGATCCCTGTGGCACCCCACTAGTTACTGGTTGCCAACCGGAAAATGACCCATTTATCCTGACTCTCTGTTTTCTGTTAGTTAGCCAATCCCCTATCCATGCTAAAATATTACCCCCAACCCCGTGCGCTATTATCTTGTGCAATAACCTTTTATGTGGCACCTTATCGAATGCCTTCTGGAAATCCAAATACACCACATCCACTGGTTCCCCTTTATCCACGCTGTTTGTTACATCCTCAAAGAACTCTAGCAAATTTGTCAAACACGATTTCCCTTTCATAAAACCATGTTGACTCTGCTTGATTGCATTATGATTTTCTAAATGTCCTGCTATTACCTCCTTAATAATGGATTCCAGCATTTTCCCAATGACAGATGTTAGGCTAACTGGTCTATAGTTTCCTGCTTTCTGTCTCCCTCCTTTCTTGAAAAGTGGCGTTACATTTGCGGTTTTCCAATCCGTTGGGACCTCTCCAGAATCCAGGGAATTTTGGTAGATTACAACCAACGCATCTACTATCTCTGCAGCCACTTCTTTTAAGACTCTAGGATGCAGGCCATCAGGTCCAGGGAACTTGTCGGCCTTTAGCCCCATTAGTTTGCCTAGTACTTTTTCTCTAGTGATAGAGATTGTTTTAAGTTCCTCCCTCCCTATAGCCCCTTGATTATATATTATTATTGGGATGTTTTTAGTGTCTTCTACCGTGAAGACCGATCCAAAATAATTGTTTAGAGTCTCTGCCATTTCTCTATTTCCCATTATTAATTCCCCAGTCTCATCCTCTAAGGGACCAGTGTTTACTTTAGCTATTCTCTTCCTTTTATATACCTGAAGAAGCTCTTACTGTCTGTTTTTATATTATTTGCTAGTTTACTCTCATACTCTATCTTCTCCCTCTTTATAATTTTTTTAGTCATCCTTTGCTGGTTTCTAAAAATTTCCCAAACCTCTGGCCTACCACTAATCTTCGCAACATTGTATGCCTTTTCTTTCAATTTGATACCATCCTTAACTTCCTTAGTTAGCCATGGATGGTGCATCCTTCTCGTAGAGCCTTTCTTTCTCACTGGAATACACCTTTGCTGAGATTTATGAAATATCTCCTTAAATGTCTGCCACTGCTGATCTACCGTCTTACCCTTTAATCTATTTTCCCAGTCCACTTTAGCCAACTCTGTCCTCATACCCTTGTAATTGCCTTTATTTAAGTTTAGGACACTAGTTTCAGACCCAAGTTTCTCACCCTCAAACTGAATTTGAAATTCTACCATGCTATGATCACTCTTTCCGAGGGGATCCTTTACTATGAGATCATTAATTAATCCTGTCTCATTACACATTACCAGATCTAAAATAGCTTGCTCCCTGGTTGGTTCCTCAACATATTGCTCATAGTCGACATGAAAATAAGAGCTGTCTACAAAGGCTCTGGTGTACAATCTATCGAAGAGGGTCATTGTTAGACCCATGGCCCAATATCCCATTGATGTCACACTCAAGGCTGTAAGTTTTAGTTAATAAGAGAAGCGGATTTATTTACGGAAATTGCCTAGATGTGTACACAAATCCAATGTGTTGGGAGAAAGTCCAAATTGTAGCGATTGTTTTTTTTGAAAATGTTTTTTCTTTTGTTTAATCTTGTCCATGGTTCTTTGGCATCTATGGAGGATATGTTGAAGAGCAAGTGAAAACATTGAGTAGGTTATTGTTTGTATCCTTCACTGAGGCACAATTATGATTTTGTGGACTAAATATTACTTTTAGGGCATCTGTGAAGTTTCTGGGATCATTTTGATGAATGTAATTTTGAATTTCAGTGTGCTACTTTATTTTGCAATATTCAAAGGCACAACTACATTTTGTTACAAGCTTCGAGGTACTTTGCTTTCTTGGCTTTAATTGCCAGTCACATGGTTCATTTCCTCTCACAAGGCTAATATTTCTCTGGTCTTGTAAAATTAGTCTTTATGCTTCTGCTCACCAAAACCTACAGTTTTGGCTGCCAGAGAATAAACACATATCTTAAAGTCACACTACAGCTTATTGACTTTACCTTGTTGACATTTTCTAATACGATTCAAGGCCGCTTACCAGTTTTTCTGGAAATTTTCCACAGTATGTTTAAAATACAAAACTTGTAACTTTTTGCATAATTTTGTTTTCAATCAACATTGCTTTGATGTTGTAACGAGGACCAATTTGGAATGAATTAAACAGTGGTCTGGTTGCCAGGCCAGAATGTAATCTCTCAGAGGTCAGTGTTAAGGGTGTGGGTGCACTAATGTAGTTTTAAATTTGACTGGAAGCCGGTATAATTGCAGAGGAAAGTCTGCCCAACTGATACTATTAATACAGGTTTCAAACAGCCAACTTGTATTCTCTAGTCTCAAAGATCTGCAGGACAATGCATCTCAGTACAAGTGGCCAGATGTGCCCACCCCTGCTCTCTGCTACTGAAGTCCACAGGGTCAAGGGAAGGTCCCACGATTTGGATGCTTCAGTGAGGTGGGGCCGCATCTTCAACATTTCCACCCCAACTTAGTAACAGGAAAGTCCATGGAGGGGGTGTCATGTGCCTCCCTGGCAGAAACTTTATACTGCCTCCACAGCACTGATACAAACAATTTTCTTTTAATCTTTGAGGGGGAGTTGGGGGTGGGGGGCGGAGGAGAAGGTCAGGCCACAAACTATTCAGGTGGAGTCCACTACCACCAGATGATTGGCCGCTCTCACTAGGCGCATCAACGTTGACTATACAGTGGATCCCTGACTAGATATGGGAATGCCAATGTTCCAAATTCCCATGGTTTATATTTATGGGGGGAAAAATTCGCCCCTTAGCGTCTCCCGTTAACGCCAGCAGATGGCGCTAACGGGGTGCTGGAGCATTTTCATTGGGGCTAGGCAAATCCAGCACTGCACGCCAAATCGCGCCACCCCCGTAGGGCCGCTGGTAACAGTTATCGCCGGGAGCGTTAATGCCAGGTGAATCGTGACGTCAGTAAGTGTGTAACGCTCACTGACCGCCCGATATGTGAAACTGATTGTCGCCACCTACCTTAGCACCTGGAGTAAACAGCAACAAGGAGAGCTAGCGTGAAGCACCAGCAAGCCAGCTCCAGGGACGTTATTTAAAGGGATCATCAGTATTGACTCGCAGCTGTTAGGTTAGTGCAGTTTCAGTGGTTTCTTGTCAGTTCCACATAGTCCAACAGTTTTATTCAATAATTTCAAGGTTCTTTTGTATCAGGAGTGTTGTGGCAACTAAAAGGTAGCTACATTTATTAATCAAAAAATAAAACTGCTGCACTTGGTAACATTAATGGGGGTTGTACTGGTATGCCACCTCGTCCTCCAGGATCTATGGTGGAGGGAGCGTAGGCAGCAAGAATGACGGGAACATGTGCGCACAGAGATGAGGAAGGACATCAGGACTCTCACCAGGAGGCCTTACCCTCCGAGAGTATTCCGAAAGTACTTCCCCTACCTTCAATGAAGCGAGGAGCAGTGTATTAGATGGCTCCACCTCACCAAGGAGGTGGTCAGAGAACTCTGTCACCTCCTCCAAACAGACCTGCAGCCTCACACCAGGATGACTGAAAGCCCACATCCCCTTTGCTCACCACATCCCCATCATTCCATCCCTGTCGCAGGCTGTTTCACACCACAAAGCTGAAATGACAGACACCACAAATGAATGGTAAGTGAAATAATAAATTTATCAAAAATCAGTGAACACATATTTACAACAAAAATATTAACTTTTCGCCCTTGTGCAATCCCTTAGCGCCTCTCATTACTGTGCCTTTGCCTACTCTAGTGCTCCTATGAATTGTTGGCCCAGTGGCTGCAGCAGGGTTGGTAGAAAGCTGCTGAGTGTCCATGCAGGAGACTTCAGATGGATTGCAGGATGCCCTCGACCAGCTCTGCACCTGGAAGGCCTGGCTGTAGGCTGCACCACCTCAGCATGAGTGGTAGCAGTCTGGGCTGGCTAGATGACAGGCAGCGACAAGGGCAATGGCGGAGTGGCAGTGGTGGGAGCAGGAATGCTGTCATTCTGAGAGAGGACAGCTAGTTCCTGCTCCACTGACCCACTGCCACTCCCCCGGGGCAGCACCTAAGCAACCCTAGCAATCTGTTGGAGCACAGATTGCTGGCCTGCTGCGACACTGTGAAAGTCCCTTTTGACGGTGGTCGACCCAGCCATGATGGCAGCAGTCAGAGCTTGCGTGGCATCAAACTGAGACTGCATGAGAGCAGTCTGAGATTGGATGCCACCAAGCACAGACTGCATTACAGCACTAAGACGTTGCGTTGCTTCCACCTGTGCTGAAAGCTGCCAGATCGCCCAACACACGCGGCATCAGGTCTGGGTCGCCACGGTCTCTCTGGGAGTCTACCATCCTTTGCAGACTGGAAATGATGGGCTCCATGGCGTGCGCAGAGCCTTGTGCAATGTTGGAGGTGGACTCCTCCACGCTCCTTACCATTGCCGACAGGCTGTCGGGCACCCTTGCCACTGCACCTATCATCTCTGGGTGCATGCCCATCACCCTTCTTCTAAAGGCCTCCCCATCGAGGTCCTCATCTTAGTCGTGTGCAGCAGAACTCCTGTGCGAACTCGCCCTCCGGGGAGCTGGCTCCCGAGCTACCCTCTCCCCCTGGCCTTGCTGCAGCCCACTCGTCCCCGGTGCATCACCCTGTGCAGATCCTGCTGTTATACTAGTCTCTAAAGAAAGCGTAGTGCCAGTATCTGAGCTGGTGCCTGCTGGTGAGAGATGCAGTGACGTGGTGTGTTCTTCCTCCTCCTCCTCTTCTCCCGCCTCGCTCTCTATGGTGCCCTCAGGGACAGACTGCTCAGGTGCTTGCTCATTATCTGAAAACATAAAGGCACAAGAGTCGGGTTAAGGTGAGGGGAGGCGGGCAGGAAGGGAGAAATGCATGCATACAGCATGATTAACTGGAAAGTGCAAAACATTTGTGGGGTGAGGGGGAAGTGGAATGTGAGAAGAAGGAGTAGGGATGAACATACAGTTGTTTACGCCAAGGGGGTCAACGTCGCTGGTGGCCATGGCGTCCACCACCTGGTGCCCAGTAATCTGCAGCAATCTATTCTCCAGCGCAGACAGTGGTTGGGTGTCGACTTGTTCCCCACCTGTGCGCTCCAGCTCCCTCCTGTTGTGAGCCACCTTGGCCAGCAAGAGAAAGGAAAGTGTGTGAGTGAGTGTGTGAATGTGTTTGGGTGATGTGCCTGCCATAGTTGAATAGCTGTCATTGTGTGCAACATGTGAGATGTGGGTGTGAGTGTTGGTAGGTAGAGATTGTTGGTGGGTGAGTGTTGGGGTGTGGTGCTTTGGGCAGTGTGTGCAGATTGTGGTTCAGATGGTGGTATGTAGCATTTGTTGAAGCATTCACTCACCCTGACCACCTGAGTGAGGTTGTTAAATTTCTTCCTGCATTGTGTGTGGGTCCTGGGGACCACAGTGCTGCCCAAGACATGCTGCGCTATCTCCCACCACATGGTGTGGAAGACTTGCTTCCTGCCACTTGCCGGGTAGAGCACCGCCCCCCATCTCTCCACAGCGAACACCAACGCGTCCAATGCTTGATCACAGAATCTGCGGGCTCTCTCCCTGGGGCATGAATCTGCCATGAGCACACCTGGTTCAGTCCTCTGGATCCTTCTCCTTGTCCTGCTTCTGCTTGCTGAGGCAGCTGCACAGCCAGCAATGCTGAGAAAGAGGTTCTGCAGCATCAGTGAACCTCCCCTTTAAGTAGTGAAAAAAGTCTGCGGCAATCATGACTTGCAATTTGACTGCACCTGATATTGGTCCATCCTTTGTGTGTAACGCCAATGAACTTGGGCTTTAAGACTTGAATTAGGACTCCAATCATTTTTTTTTGAGCAGTGAGCATGAATTTTGCGTGCAGTCTAAAGCATTAGCGCCTGGCGCTAATTCTCCACCTTTTCTACTGACACCGCCCATTCCTGGGCTATAATTAATTCCTAGCCCATGGTCTTGTAAAGCATGGGCAGAGGCTCCATCCCAGTTTTTTCTGGAAATTTTCCACAGTATGTTTAAAATACAAAAGGCCATACAGGAAACTCAGGTGTAACCGGGCCCTTGCCACTCTGGCAGACTCCCGCCAAAGTTATAGCTGGGGTCCGCAGGATCTGCCATGGATTTTTCAGCGCCTCCATGCTTAATTTCACATTTTATATGCAAAAATATGAAAGATGTCCTACAGCATCTGTAGCCTTCCATACGTAAAGTACAAATGGTTCCAGAGTGAATGTAGAGGCGAGGAGAGTATACTGAGTTAGTAGAGGATAAACAGAAATTGATTAGGTTACTTAACAAGCACTTCACTTCAGCGTTTACAGAAGAGAAGGATATTGAGGAGGAGGTAAATCCTGAATTGATTAAAAATATTATTTTATTTATTCGTTCCTGGGATGTGGGTGTCACTGGCAAGGCCAGCATTTATTGCCCAACCCTAATTGCCCCTAAGAAGGTGGTGGTGAGCCACCTTCTTGAACTGCTGCAGTTCTTGTGGTGAAGGTTAGGGAGGGACTTCCAGGATTTTGACCGAGTGGCGATGAAGGAACGGCAATATATTTTCAAGTCAAGATGGTGTGTAGCTTGGAAGGGTACTTGGAAGTGATGGTGTTACCATGCACCTGTTGCCCATGTCCTTCTAGGTGGTAGAGTCACAGGTTTGGGAGGTGCTGACAAAGAAACCTTGACGAGTTGCTGCAGTGCAGCCACGTTGCGCCAGTGCTCGAGGGAATGTATGTTTAAGGTGGTGGATGGGGTGCCAATCAAGCGGGCTGCTTTGTCCTGGATGGTGTCGAGCTTCTTGAGTGTTGTTGGAGCTGCACTCATCCAGGCAAGTGTAGAATAATCCATCACACTTCTGACTTGTGGCTTGTAGATGGTGGAAAGGCTTTGGAAAGTCAGGAGGTGAGACACTCGCTGCAGAATACCAAACCCCTGATCTGCTATTGTAGCTATAGTATTTATGTGGCTGCTCCAGTTAAGTTTCCTGTCAATGGTGACCCCCCCAGGATGTTGATAGTGGGGGATTCGGCTATGGTAATGCCATTGAATGTCAAGGGGAGGTGGTTAGACTCTTGCTTGTTGGAGATAGTCATTGCCTGGCACTTGAATGTTACCTGCCACTTACCAGCCCAAGCCTGAATGTTGTCCAGGTCTTTCTGCATGAGGGCATGTACCCTCTACACCAGCCCCCCACACCCCACTTCATTATTTGAGGAGTTGCAAATGGAACTGAACACTGTACAATCATCAGCGAACATCCCCACTTCTGACCTTATGATGGAGAGAAGGTCATTGATGAAGCAGTTGAAGATGGTTAGGCCTAGGACACTGCCCTGAGGAACTCCTGCAGTGATGTCCTGGGGCTGTGATGTTATACCTCCAACAAACACAACCATCTTCCTTTGTGCTAGGTATGACTCCAGCCAGTGGAAAGTTTTCCCCCTAATTACCATTGACTTCAATTATACTAGGGCTCCCTGATGCCACACTCAGTCAAATGCTGCCTTGATGTCAAGGGCAGTCACTCTCACCTCACCTCTGGAATCCAGCTCTTTTGTCCATGTTTGGACCAAGGCTGTAATGAGGTCTGGAGCCGAGTGGTCCTGGCGGAACCCAAACTGAGCTTCGGTAAGCATGTTATTGGTGAGTAAATGCCGCTTGATAACACTGTCGACTGACACCTTCCATCACTTTGCTGATGATTGAGAGTAGACTGATGGGGCGGTAATTGGCCGGATTGGAATTGTCCTGCTTTTTGTGGACAGGACATACCTGGGCAATTTTCCGCATGGTCGTTGTAACTGTACTGGAACTGCTTGGCTAGAGGCGCGGCTAATTCTGGAGCACAAGTCTTCAGCAGGACAGCTGGGATATTGTCGGGGTCCATAGCTTTTGCTGTATCTAGTGCGTTCAGCTGTTTCTTGATATCACGTGGAGTGAATCGAATTGGCTGAAGACCGGCTTCTGTGATGGTGCGGACCTCAGGAGGAGGCTGAGATGGATCATCCCCCCGGTACTTCTGGCAAACGCTTCAACCTTGTCTTTTGCACTCACATGCTGGGCGCCACCATCATTGAGGATGGGAATATTCATGGAGCCTCCTCCTCCCGTTAGTTGCTTATTTGTCCACCACCATTCACCACTGGATGTGGTAGGACTGCAGAGCTATGATCGGATTCGTTGGTTGTGGGATCGCTTAGCTCTGTCTATAGCATGCTGCTTCCACTGTTTAGCATGCATGTAGTCCTGTGTTGCAGCTTCCCCGGGTTGGCACTTAATAGTTAGGTATGCCTGGTGCTGCTCCTGCCATGCAATCCTCATTGAACCAGGGTTGGTCCCCTGGTTTGATGGTAATGGTAGAGTGAGGGATATGCCGGGCCATGAGGTTACAGATTGTGGTGGTATACAATTCTGCTGCTAATGGACCACAGCGCCTCATGGATGCCCAGTTTTGAGCTGCTCGATCTGTTCTTAATCTATCCCATTTCGCACAGCGGTAGTGTCACACAACACAATGGAGGGTGTCCTCAATATGAAGACAGGACTTCGTCTCCACAAGTACTGTGCGGTGGGCACTGCTACCAATACTGTCATGGAGAGATGCATCTGCGACAGATAGACTGGTGAGGACGAGGTCAAGTAGGTTTTTCCCTCGTGTTGGTTCTCTCACCACCTGCCGCAGGCTCAGTCTGGCAGCTATGTCCTTCAGGACTCAGCCAGCTCGGACAGTAGTGGTGCGACCGAGCCACTCTTGGTGATGGACATTGAAGTCCCCCACCCAGAATACATTCTGTGCCCTTGTTACCCTCAGTGCTTCTTCCAAGTGGTGTTCAACATGGAGGAGTACTGATTCATCAGCTGAGGGAGGGCGGAAGGTGGTAATTAGCAGGAGGTTTCCTTGCCCATGCTTGACCTGAAGCCATGAGACTTCATAGGATCCGGAGTCAATGTTGAGGACTCCCAGGGCCACTGCCTCCTGACTGTATACCACTGTGCCGCCACCTCTGGTGGGTCTGCCCTGCCGGTGGACAGGACATACCCAGGGATGGTGATGGAGGAGTCTGGGACGTTGGCTGAAAGGTATGATTCTGTGAGTACGACTATGTCAGGCTGTTGTTTGACTAGTCCTGTGGGACAGCTCTCCCAATTTTGGCACAAGTTCCCAGATGTTAGTGAGGAGGACTTTGCAGGGTCGACTGGGCTGGGTGTGCCGTTGTCGTGTCCGAAGCCGTTGCCTGGGTCGATGCCAGGTGGTCCGTCCGGTTTTATTCTTATTATTGTTTTATCATATCGGCTTGCTAGGCCATTTCAGAGGCAACCACATTCCTGGGAGTCACGTATAGGCCAGACATTAGTGAACCAGATGGATTTTTATGACAATCCGATAATTTCATGGTCACCATTAATGATACTAGCTTTTTTTTTAAAATTCCAGATTTAACTACATTTAAATTCCCCAGCTGCCGTGGTGAGATTTGAACTCGCGTCTCTAGATCATTATTACTGATTACTAGTCCAGTAACATAACCACTATGCTACCATTCTCCGATGAGAGCTATAGTAATAAATTAGAGGAAAGTATTAGAGAAAATAGTTAAGCTATTTAAGGAGGAGAAAGTGTCAAGACCTGGTGGGATACATCCTGAGGGAAATGGAAGAAGAAATATGGTTCTATTGAGCCAGTATAATGCCCATTTTCAAAAATGGAGACAAAGCTAACTCCAGTAATTATGAGCCAGTTAGTTGAACATCACTGGTAGGAAAGAGTTTGGAATCTTTAATTAAAGATGACATTTCTGAATATCTAAATAAAGAGAAAATAATTAGAAGCAGCCTACATGGATTTCAGAATGGGAGGTCATGCTTGACAAACGTGCAGAGCAGATGACAGATATGGTGGATGGGGAAAATGCAGTGGACTTTTAGAAAGCCTTGGACAAGGTACGACGTGGGAATGTTGGAGAAGGTACCACGTGGGAGCATTGGCGAAGGTACCATGTGGGAGTATTGGAGAAGGTTAAGGTATGGAATTAGGGAAAGGGTATAAAATTGGATTAAAATCTGGTTAGAATGGAGGAAAAGAGTAGGATTACGGGCAGTTCCTCAGAGTGTTTGGAAGTGGCTAGTGGTCTTTTTTTTAAATTTATTCATTGGATGTGAGCTTTGCAGTCAAGGCCACCATTACTGATACTAGTTTTTTATTCCAGATTTATTTAATTAACTGAATTTTAATTCCCCAACTGCTGTTGTGGGATTTGAACTACTGGATTATTAGCCCAGGCCTCTGAATTTCCAGTAACATAACCATAATGCGACCGTACCCCTAACTTCCTCAGAGTTCTGTTATGGGACTGCTTCTGGATATCAAGATTTGGAAATAGGTATAGAGGGAGTGGTGTCCAAATTTGCAGATGATACTAAAATAGGAGGCATAGTAAATAATTCTAAGGATCAAAGGAAACTGGAAGCGAATATTGATAAGATGATAGAATGGGCAAAAAAGTGGCAGATAGAATTCAATGTCAGTCAAAGTGAGGTGGTACATTTTGGTAAAAAACAGAAATAATTATACCTTGTGGGGAAGGCTGGATGAGAAAGAGCAGTTAATGTAGTTAATACGCCAATAGTCCCCATGCCCATGACTCACAAAGAACATATACACGCACACATTATATAAAAGCTACAGGAAACTCTTTGGTATCCGGCACCGACGGGACCGGGGTGGTGCCGGTTGATTAAAAATTCCGGATGACGGAGAGGGTTATCTACCGAGGCTATTTTTAACAAACAAAAATAAAAAAATCAAGAAATGTGCAGTATACAGTAATTGGGTACTCACCTACAGAATGTTGTGTTAAATGGATGGTGGAAGATGCTTGATTAAATACAGTACTGCCAGTTGAGGGTAATCCATAACTCTTTAATTACTTAACAGTAAAACAAAACGGTTATTGAGGTGTTGTTTTCGGAGTATGAATTTTGCCGGTTAATAGAGAATTCCGGATATTTAGGTGCCGTTTAAACGAGAGTTTCCTGTACATTGTTTAGTCTTATCTCAGCTAAAATTTAAAAAAAGGCTTGTGTCATTTCAGATTCAGTACATCATGTAGATTAGGAGGTTGTTAATAATGATGTGTGACATCAAAGGTGCAACAGTATGATGTATTCAAAATGACAGGGAAATGGTATTTTCTGGTGAAAGAATATTTACAGATTGCAAGGGTATAACATTCAGAAATATATGCAGAACCTTTAATGAATTGCATATGACAATGCATTGATTTACCTGTCCACAGTTGACACGGTTTCTCCACGAGTCTTGGAGTGAAATGAGGATTCATTTTATACTGAAGCAATTTGTACTGGATTAGATATTGCTTTCTATCTTCTTCGGACATGTTTTGCAGCATATTCCATAGCGTTTGCTCTTGTTTTTCTCTAATCAGCTTAGGTAGACTCGTTATGGTGTTAAAGGTCATCTTTAAATCTTCATCACCTTCTTCCATATTTCTCTGATGTAGCATGCTACACTGATTCAAAAATTCCTTCCTTTCTTCTACTGGCATCCCAATCAAAAGTTGTAAGAGCAGTATTCCTCCCTGATTCTCAGTAACAAGTTTTTGAAAGAGATGGATTGTGTCAAATGTATTTCTTTGCAGTTTACACTGAGTGTCCTCAAGTATGGATATTTCTTCTCCTTCCAGATCTTGTTTGGTGTTTCCATTGTTGTGGAATATCGTGGAATGTGCATGGATTCCAGAAGCCTCCACTTCTGTTTTTGTAAAAAATTTAGACAACAGATAGATAAATTTAAGAACAATCTTTTGAGTTTTAGTTTGTTCTTGTTGGTCAATGTTTTGAAGGAGCTCAGAAGCATTGTGTGAAGATTTGTATACCTGAAACACATGCTCAGGACAAGTTTGTGACTTAACATTTTCAATAAATGTAGAACTGGCTTGAAATCTTTGTGCAGTATCCTGTAAAAGTTGAATATCCACTCCTTGTTCAACATATGTTTCCAAAGATGTTGAAACACAACCTGATTCAAGGAACTCCTTTAACATGTTAAGGCTGACCTTTTCTTGAACTTCGTGCAGAAGTTTGAATGTGGCAATAAGACTTCTAAAGTTTTGATGATCACTTTGTCTTATTAGAAGCAACAATACCTGGGAAAAGACAGCATCAATAGTCAAGTAGCACAAGGATAGAAATCGAGCAATGTTTGGTATAACCCAAGTTTAATCAAACTCTGATCAAAGCTAAGTCCCTTCAACCAATGGATCATGCCAGGAGTTGCCACTGGTTTTCCTTGAAGGCTATGAAATTCTTTGTCAGGCAAAGTGCCCAAAGCTGAGCACAATATTCCTGTGACGAAAGTGTATTTCTTTACAACTAACAATACATGGGAGTTAACAAAATCCAGTTCACTCTAAGAATGTCAGACTCTTTTGAAAATGTAGATTAGTTCAGAAACTAGGCTGATTATCTGTACTGATTTTCTGGGTTACAGAAGTGTAAATTGGTTGTGCTATTGTCAGCTCCTGATGGACAATAACAAGTTCAATATTTTAGTTGTTGAACTGGCCTCAGCTATGGCATTCAATCACAAACATCTTATGCCAGTCAACAAATGGCTAACTATCTAAATTGATTATGAGAATTGCAATCTTTTGTGTACGAGTTCTTTTCTCTTCTATAACTTCAAGAGAGTTGGAAACATACTTCTGTACGTAAGCTTGTCTAAAAAAAATCTGTAGGCAGTCTCCAACCAATGAAGGGACTGCATTAATTTGGCTCTGTGGCAATGGTTCAACATGTAGAGAGAGTTAACTCCCATTTTTAAAGGTTCAATGTACATTCAACAGCTAGCCCATGGAGAGGCGTCTTTATATCCAAAAATCTGTAAAGTATTATAATACAAACTGTTTATTTAAATGAAACAGATGAAAAGAACATACAATGTCAAGCAATGTATTACAATATTTGACAGATTTTTTGTACTTCACTATATATATGCAGTATAGTAAAGGTACCACTCCATGTGCTGGCTCTTGGCCCAGCATTCAATTGACTTCCTTTTTTGAATAATCAAGCAAGCATGGATGATGAAAACTAATATCACCCCAATTTTATTGCCTATTTTTTTTAACACCCTTGGGTGGAAACTGCCTGTAGATTTATCTGGTGTTGCTAAAACTGAAGCCATTCTCTTTGGCATTGTCTATGACGCTGACCTGGACTCAATGAACCTCACCCACTGTCACTGAACTTCCTTCCTCACATACAATCAGTCACCAAGACTACTTTTTCCCACCTCCAAAATCTTGTCTGCTTCTACCTCCATCACTGCCAAAACCCTAGTCCATGCATTTGTCACCTCAAAGCTTGATTTCTTGAATGCTCTCCTTGCTAGTCTCTCTGGCTCAATCCACCACAAACTACAATTGACCTTGAACACTTCAGTCAGTATCTGCCAGAAAAACCCTTCACCCTCAACCTTGCCAAATTCCGATGTTTTTCTGTCTCTGACAGTTCAACTGCAGAATCCTTGTCCTCATGTTGAAATCCCTCTGTGGCATCAACCTACCCTACGTGTGTGATCTCTAAACATATGTCCTTTCATAGACCCTCTGCTCAACAACCAGTCCACCTCTCACTTCCTACCCCTGCTGCTCCACCACTGTTGGCTATTTTTTTAAGCCACTGTAAACCCCCTCCTCTAATTCCCTCCATCTCTCTCCATGCTCTTGAAAGCTTCCTTAAATCCCTTCTTTTTGATTGTGCCTTCAATTCCACTCTCTAACCCCTGCATTCTCCTTTTTCTTTCCTGTTTAGTGTCTACCTTTCTGTAAAGTGCTTGAAGATGATGTCCTTTCTTTGCCCTCATTAGTTTCTTAGTTTCCTTTAGTTGCTTTCCATAATCCTCCTAGTCCTTATTCTTGCTACTAATATTTGCCCATAAATAAGCCTTTTCCTATTTATTACTGGTAATACCCGAATTAATCCATTTATATGATTTAAAGTATACATTCTGTATTTTGTAACAATTTGTTAAGAAAGAATCCACATATACATGCAAAGGTAGGGGTGAACAAACTAGCTTTGGTTCAGTTTTATTTGATGCTTTAATTCTAACCTGCATTGATCCCAACCACATGAATTTAAACCAGATCCAAATCACTGACATTCCTGAGCCAAAGTATAGGGTAAAGGTAAAGTCCCAGCTTAAGGTTTTAATGAGGCAAGCGCTTGTCAAATTCTTGACCAACAGAGCAATCTGCTTCCTAGTTACCAAGAGAAACCTGAGCCAACTGAAGCCTGGTTGAGGCCCTAACCAATCAGATAGACCAATTTCAATTGGCTTCAACTTTTTAGCCTATTCTCATTTACATACAAGCTTATATTTTATAAAATAAATTTAAAGTCCAGGTTAGTTTCTGACCTTGGCCAAGCTATGACACATGATTGTGAGAAATATAAAAAGTGGGAGTAAAAATAAACAGTACAAAAATGGGGAAAAAGGAAAAGTTACTTAATGGCATAAAGTTTACTCAAAATGTAATTTCAGAGAACCAAATCAGTTTTGAAGCTGATGTCAAATGAAAGGAGGGTTTTCTTTGGTTGGAAACTATATAATTACAGTTATCCCATGGTGGAGCTGAAATATTTGCCTGGTTACTGCAAATGACGTCAAGATTTATACTGTAACTGTTGCATAGTTATTCAAAAATTGTCAAGTAGTCTTCATATTAACTTCTTCATGGTTTGTTTAAAAGACAAACATTGTTATTTCAATAGATGTCATCACATTTTGACATATTTTACTTCAGACTATTTTCGTTGATGCACAAAATTAATGTCACATGACTTTAGTAGATTGCAGGTCAGATGTAGGGGTCTGCAGTCTATAGATTTTGGGGGAAAAATTGGTTTGCTTTGCGCCTCCCGTTAGCACCCCTAGGGGGTGGTAATGGGGCGCAAAGCCCTTAGTGCCTGGGCGCGGCACCGTTAACGCCTCCCGCAAAATTCAGTGGGAGGTTAGCGGCAGCGTTAGCCGATAGCCCCCTGTGGCGCTGCGCCCCCGGCGATGACGATATGTCCGACAGGGTCAGGGTGGCATTTTTGTGGCCGCAGCGGCGCAAATTAAAGGGCAGGTGCCGGGCTGACACCTGCCCCCTTCCGCTTTTTCATGCGGGGTGCTGGCCACGATTGCTCAGCCCGGCACTCCTCTTGAGTGCCCAGGCTGCTTTCCTGGCACCCCGCTCCTGGTGGCCAAGCAGGGCCCCAGTGCGTGCTGTGCTAGGCCCCGCCCCTTTAATTTGGGGAGGGAGGCCTGTAATACCGCGGTGCTACGTGCCGACGCGCATGGCGCTGTTGCACGTAGCACTGTGATATTCAATGGTAGGTGCCCCAGGAAGGAGAGGGAGCACTTCCAGTAGTGCCCCACCTCCTGCTTGGGGCGCTACCACTGAATATATGGCGCTGGGGCGCTAACTTTTCCGGGGCGCTAAAAGTAGCAAAGTTAGCACCCCAAAGGGGGCGCCACCGAATTTTTCCCCTTTAACTTTGGCCGCAAAACGTGCAGTTGGCTGGCGGGGCACGCTTGCTGCCCACCTGTTGTTGCTGCTGCGAGTCCTGAGCCATTTTAAGGCTGGGCCTCATTTGCAATGATCCAGCGAGCTGCTCCTGCCAAATCGGTGCTCCAGTGCAGCTCGCCGCTTGGGGACGGTGGGAAACCAGCTGGCTCCACATAGGAGTCTGTGCCTGGAAGGGGAGCGGTGGTAATCCCGGAGGGGGCCACACAAAGGCCTGCAGCAGGTATACCATCATACAGGTCATCAAATGAAGGTACAACTTATCCATCAAAATTTATGGTAATTTAGTTCAGTTCAGTACAGTTAAAAAAGCAACAAAGCATTCGTGGTAGGAAGTATAAGAAATTTATCCCCTTTCACTATAAAATAAATTCACTGTAAAACATTTTTTCTAGGATGAAACCAATGTATATTTCATTCCAGAACGAGACCAGTAGCATAAATTCCTAACTTGAGACTTAGTGCTTCAAATGTAGAAGTTTTGTGTCGGTATCACTCTAGAGCCAGCCAACAGCTAATGCAGAGAACAAATAGGCAGCAGAACAAGCTTCTCTGACTTACACATCTAATCACTAGACGTAGATTTATGATTAAAGTCACTGCTTTTCTATCTACCTTAGGCTGGGTGTATAAGTAGACATTGTATGTGCAAGATTTGTTGTCATTTCAGAGTTCGTAACTTCAGACCACGATGCCAGCATAGTTCATCCCAGCATAATGTAGCATAATTTTCTACACACTACAATAAAAATAAAAACAGCTGATACTAAGTACTAAGAAGTTTACCTAGTATTTTTGTTTTCCTATTGCTTTGTAAAGTGTGGCAAACCCTTCCTTATTGTTTACCTATTATGGTTTGAGTCATATCAGTTACAATATTTGATCGCTTATGGTGCTGCTAATGGTTGGTCAGAGGATTTTCTATTTTGTGACCACGGCAGCATAATAGTATTATATGTGGTTCTGCTGCTGGGTGCAACTGTGTTCAACTTGGTCCGTCCTTTTAAGATCACAAAGTACAATTATAAATAGCAACCTCCTTAGGCCAGTTACAGGTGAATTACTGTTGGTGAGGGAAATTTGCAGACTGGCAGGTATCTGTAAATTTCCAGCTGCAGGTCAGAAAAATCAGCAAGAACCGACTGCCTTTCATTCTTTTTATATGCTTTTGAGACTTGGAAGTGCATGTCTGAAGTGTGACAAGCTAAATGCAAGACATATATTACTGCTACGGTGAAAACAAATGAGGGACGTACCTGGATATCAATGCCAAAATGCGCCATTTCTTTCTGTTCATCTTCGGAAATTCCATATGCATCTGAGAAAATAAACTGAATCTTATCAATACAATGTAGAGAAGAATGCTACTGCATAACTTTGCTGTTCATGCATACTTACAGTAGAACCGTATTTTTCTGAAGAATTGTTTTTTCCCAGTACAGCTGCTTTAGACCCTCCATTATTGTCAACATAAGAACTCGACAGAGAATCAAATGAACCCCCGAAAGAACTACCTTGTGAAACTCATATTTAAAGTAAGTACTGTAGTAAGCTTTAATTATGCAATGTGACGCAATACATCAATTTTCCTATTAAAATAGAGAACGACAGATCCCAGCTGCATTAGAATGGGATGTCTTTTGGCTTGTTCTTTGTCGTAATCTCCCGCATCGTTACCTCTGGTGTCCCCCAAGGATCTATCCTTGGCCCCCTCCTATTTCTCATCTACATGTTGTCCCTTGGCGACATCATCCGAAAACATAGCATCAGTTTCCACATGTATGCTGACGACACCCAGCTCTACCTCACTACCTATTCTCTCGACCCCTCCACGGTCTCTAAATTGTCAGACTGCTGGTCTGACATACAGTTCTGGATGAGCAGAAATTTTCTCCAATTAAATATTGGGAAGACCGAAACCATTGTTTTCGGTCCCCGCCACAAACTCCGTTCCCTAGCCACTGACTCCATCCTTCTCCCTAACATCTGTCTGAGACTGAACCACACTGTTCTCAACCTTGGTGTCATATTTGAACCTGAAATGAGCTTCTGACCACATATCCGCAGCATAACAAAGACCGCCTATTTCCACCTCTGTAACATCGCCCGTCTCCGCCCTTGCCTCAGCTCATCCGCTGCTGAAACCCTCACCCATGCCTTTGTAACCTCTAGACTTGACTATTCCAACACACTCCTGGCTGGCCTCCCACATTCTACCCTACGTAAACTTGAGGTCATCAAAAACTTGTTTGCCCGTGACCTAACTCACACCAAGTCCCGTTCCCCAATCACCCCTGTGCTCGCTGACCTCCATTGGCTCCCGGTTAAGCAACGCCTCGTTCTCAAAATTCTCATCCTTGTTTTCAAATCCCTCCATGGCCTCGCCCCTTCCTATCTCTGTAATCTCCTTCAGCCCCACAACCCCCGAGATATCTGCGCTCCTCCAATTCTGCCCTCTTGAACATCCCTGATTATAATCGCTCAACCTTTGGTAGCCGTGCCTTCTGTTGCCTAGGCCCTAAGCTCTGGAATTCCCTGCCTAAACCTGTCCACCTCACTACCTCTCTTTCCTCCTTTAAGACACTCCTTAAAACCTACCTCCACCTGTCCTAATTTCTCCTTATGTGGCTCGGTGTCAAATTTTTTTGTCTTATAACACTCCTGTGCAGCGCCTTGCGATGTTTTACTACGTTAAAGGTGCTGTATAAATACAAGTTGTTGTTGTTGTAATACTTAAAAAAAATTATTCATGGGATGTGGGCGTCACTGGCAAGGCCATCATTTATTGTCCATCCCTAATTACCCTTGAAAAGGTGGTGAGGAGCCGCCTGCTTGAACCACTGTAGTCCATGCGGTGAAGGTACTACCAGAGTGCTGTAGGTAGGGAGTTCCAGGATTTTGACGCAGCGACGATGAAGAAGTGGCGATATATATATGTCCAAGTCAGAATGGTGTGTGACTTGGAGGTGGTGGTTTTCCCGTGCGGCTCTTGTCCTTCTAGGTGGTAGAGGTTGTGGGTTTGGGAGGGGCTTTAGATGGTACACACTGCACCCAAATTGCACTGGTGGTGAGGGAGTGAATGTTTAAGGTGGTGGATGGGGTGCCGATCAAGCTGGCTGCTTTGTCCTGGATGGTGTTGAGCTGCTTGAGTGCTGTTGGAGCTGCACTCGTCCAGGCAAGTGGAGAGTATTCCATCACACTCCTTACTTGTGCCTTGTAAGTGATGGAAAGACTTTGGGGAGTCAGGAGGTGAGACACTCGCTGCAGAGTACACAGCCTCTGACCTGCTCTTGTAGCCACAGTATTTATGTGGCTGGTCCAGTTAAGTTTCCTGTCAATGGTGACCTGCAGGGTGTTGATGGTGGGGGATTCGGCGATGGCAATGCCATTGAATATCAAGCGAAGGTGGTTAGATGCTCTCTTGTTAGAGATGGTTCATTGGCTGGCACTTGTGTGGCACGAATGTTACTTGCCACTTATCAGCCCAAGCCTTAATGTTGGCCAAGTCCTGCTGCAGGTGGGCACAGACTGCTTCATTATCTGAGGAATTGTGAATGGAACTGAACACTGGGTAATTATCATAACCTTTTTAAAACTCTTCTCTGTGATCATGCCTTTCATTCCCCATCCTAACCAATAAATTGTTTCCCCTCTTTCCCTATGCTTTGTATCCAGCATATCTATTCCCTCCTTATTGTAAAGCACTCTAAAATGTCTTCTATATACATGCAAGTTATTGGTGAATGGCCACAAATGTGGATAAAAATGGTGGAGCGTTTGTAAAGATCTAAATATTATTTTGAACATTTTTCAGTTTTTGCAAAGGCCGCATGGCCTGGGAGGAAGTGGTAATGGCTCATGACAAAAGGACGGAAAACTTATTGTAAGGACAAAACAGAGTCTGTGGGCAAGCAGTGGGGCGCTACTGCCTCCAACCCCATTGGATGGCTGGCAATATGGATCTGTTGCTGCAGGAGGAGGGTGCAAGGAAGGTTGCTCTGTTTAGAACTCGAAGACACCCTCCCTAGCAGACAGCAGTGGACCATGTCAAGCAGGAAGTGGCAGCCAGGCATAATGCTGTCTATAGTTCCTGCATGACATGCAAACAGATGCAGAAGATGACACACTTTAACGAAACTGGCAAGGTAAAACTACCTAACAGTACCATGCGTCAGGTAGGGGACCAAAGATTACATGCCAGAAAATGGTGCCTGCCAACTTGTTCTTCATTGACTGCTCACTCATGCCAAGCCTTCACACAACCTTACAGGTCTGACACACATCTACCTCAATGGGGTTGTGGGTTCAAGTCCCACTCCAGAGACTGGAGCACAAAATCCAGGCTGACACTTCAGTGCAGATCTGAGGGAGTGCTACACTGTCGGAGGTGCCGTCTTTTGGATGAGACGTTAAACTCTGGCCCTGTCTGTCCTCTCAGGTGGATGTAAAAATCCCATGGCACTATATTGCAAAAGAGCAGGGAAGTTCTCCTTGGTGTCCTGGCAATGATATATTCCTCAAACAACACTAAAACAGATTATATGGTCATTAACACATTACACCATGGATGAATAAACAAATAAGGGCAAAATTGAAACTAAAGAAAAAGGCACACACTAAGCACATAGACAGCAAAGGAGAGGATGACAAAAGGGATTACAAAAAGGTTAAGAAAGAAGTAAAAAAAAATTAGGAAGGCAAAGAGAAACTATGAAATTCAATTATCAAGGAATATAAAAAGTATTCTACAGACACATAAATAACAAAAGAAAAAAAACAGGATAGGGATAGGGCCACTAAGGGTACACATGATAAACTCACAGGTAATAACAGCGAAATAGCAAAAACTATTAAATAATTACTTTGCCTCGGTATTTACCAGGGAGACCAAACATGGTGGACATGACATTAGAAGAAGAAATTAAAAAGATAAAAAGACCGTTACAATAGAAAGGGGGAGATAATTGATGAACCAAATCAAACTTAGAGAGGATGAAACCCCTGGTCCGGATGGATTGCATCCATGCATACTAAAATAAGTTAGGGAAGAGACAGCAGCGGTTAAAGGTAGCAGCTAACCACCACCTTCTCAAGGGCAATTAGGGATGGGCAATAAATGCTGGCCTTGCCAGCACCGCCCACATCTCATGAATGAATGAATAAAAAAAAAACTATTACATATATCTAAAAATTCATTAGAAAAGGGAATAGTGCCAGCGGACTGGCGGACAGCTAATGTGATTCATATATTTAAAACAAGTCCAGGGAACTATAGGCCAATTAGCTTAATGTCGGTGGTAGGAAAGATAATGAAATCCTTACTCAAAGATGTAATAGAAAAACATCTAGAAAGTGAAAATATAATAAAGAGTAGTCACCACAGATAACAAAAGGGAAGGTCATGCTTGACCAATCTTATTGAATTCTTTGAAGAAGTAACAGAAAGGATAGATAAGGATAATGGCAGTAGACATAATATACTTGTATTTCCAAAAGGCCTTCGATAAAGTTACTGCATAATAAACTCATGACTAAGGTCAGAACATGTGGAGTCAGGGGACAAGTAGCAGAATGGATAGCAGGCTGGCTACAAAACAGAAAATAGAGAGTAGGGGTTAAATGTAGTTGCTCAGACTGGCAAAAGGTGGGAAGTGGTGTTCCACAAGGATTGGTGCTGGGACCACTGTTGTTCACTATTTGCATAAACGATTTGGACTCGGGAATCAGAAGTACAATTTCAAAATTTGAGGATGACACCAAATTGAGGGGGGTGTAGTTAATACAGAGGAGGACTGTGACAAAATACAGGAAGACATTAATAAACTTGCAGAATGGGCGTTAATTGTCAAATGAACTTCAATATAGATAAATGTGAGGTGGTATATTTTGGTTGGAAGAATAAGGAGGCCACATACTCCTTGGAAGTTAAGGGGGAAAAATTGGGTTGCTTTGGGCCTCCCGTTAGCGCCCCCGGGGGGCACTAACAGGGCACAAAGCCCTAACGCCCGGGCATGGAGCCGCTAATGCCTCCCGTGAAATTCAGCAGGAGGTTAGCGGCGGTGGTAGCCGGTAGCGCCCCGCGGCGCTGCGCCTCCGATGATGACATCATCAGCGTGTGCAGCATCCCGCTCGCGCCCCGGCCGCAAACTTCAGTTGCGCCCCCTGACCAATCACCGGACGATATGTTCGACAGGGTCAGGGTGCGTTTTTGCAGCCACGGCGGTTCAAGTTAAAGGGCAGGTGTCGGGCGGCCATTTTTTTTTGGCCGCCTGTCAGCACCCGCCCCTTTCCCCTTTTGTATTCGGGGTGCCGGCCGCGATCGCTCAGCCCAGCACTCCTCTTGAGTGCCGGACTGCTTTCCCGGCTCCCCGGTGGTCCAGCAGGGCCCCGGTGCACGCAGTGCTAGGCCCCTCCCCTTTAATCAGGGGAGGGAGGCCTGTAATACCGCGGCGCTACGTGCCAATGCGCGTGGCACTGTTGCACGTAGCGCCGCGATATTAACTTGTAGCGCCCCAGAAAAGAGGGGGAGCGCTTCCAGTCGCGCCACCGAATTTTTCCCCAAGTGTTTAAATGGGGTAGAGGAACGGAGGGATCTGGGTGTACAGACACATAAATCACTAAAAGTAGCGCTGCAGGTTAATAAGGCCATAAAAAAGGCAAACAAAGCACTGGGGTTCATTTCTAGAGGGATAGAATTGAAAAGCAGAGAAGTTATGTTAAACTTGTATAGAACCTTGGTTAGACCACACTTGGAGTATTGTGAACAGTTCTGGTCTCCATATTATATAAAGGATATAGAGGTACTGGAGAAAATGCAAAAAAGATTTACTAGAATGATACCAGAACTGATAGGTTATACCCATCAAGAAAGATTGAACAGGTTGGGGCTCTTTTCTCTAGAAAAGAGAAGACTGAGGGGTTACCTGATAGAGCTCTTCAAAATTATGAAAGGGTCTGATAGGGTAGATGTAAAGAAAATGTTTCCACCTGCAGGTGGGAACATAACTCGGGTCTATAAATATAAGACAATCACTAATAAATCCAATAGGAAATTCAGGAGAAACTTCTTTACCCAGGGAGTGGTTAGAATGTGGAACTCACTACCACAGGGAGTAGTTGAGGCGAATAGCATAGATGCATTCAAGGGAAAGCTAGATAGACACATGAGGGAGAAAGGAATAGAAGGTTATGCTGATAGGGTTAGATGAAGTAGGGTGGGAGGAGGCTCGTGTGGAGCATAAACACCGGCATGGACCTGTTGGGCCAAATGGCCTGTTTCTGTGCAATATCTTCCAGGGGCTTCACACATCAAAGCATTGAAAGACAGTCTTCACAATCTATTGACACCCAGGAATGAATTCAGATTGGATACACAGTAGTCATCAGTGATATCATGTACTTTGGGAAATGCACTAATGTGGCAACATTGGGCAGCTATGTCATGCTATTTAGTGGTAAAGTGTTGACCATGCAGACCAATGCACAATCACCTGTTTCATCTATGTACAGGCACCACATTAACTGACACTGTAATGCTAGCTGAGAGCGAGCGATAGGCAGAAGATTTAGGGGCCTTCCCCACACCTGGCTCTCCCTATGTAGCAAGTTGGCTACAGGTAGCTTACCTCCGGATAGCAAAACTCTGCCCTGCTGAAAACAAGACTTGAATTTGCACTGCAGTGTCAGCCTAGCTTTATGTGCTCAAGTTCCTGGAGTGGGCACTTGAACCCACAACCCTCTGGACTTAGAAGGCAAAGTGTGTTACCCACTGAGCCACACCTGACACTAGCCAGTTACCCTCAATCATTGGCAGTTAGGGGTGTAAAGTTTGTAAATATAGCCTGCTGCCCTCCCTTGTATGTCTGCTATTAGTTTGTACCAGGCGAAACATTAAATATTGTTGCACAAGCTGTTGAATTTGCCCTCATATTAAAACAAAACTTTAAAAATAATACAAAAGCAAAATACTGCGGATGCTGGAAATCTGAAATAAAAACAGAAAATGCTGGAAATACTCAGCAGGTCAGGCAGCATCTGTGGAGAGAAACAAACAGTTTTTAAAAATTCGTTTATGGGATGTGGGCGTCGCTGGCAAGGCCAGCATTTATTGCCCATCCTTAATTGCCCTTGAGAAGGGGGTGGTGCCCCGCCTTCTTGAACCGCTGCAGTCCATGTGGTGAAGGTACTCCCACAGTGCTGTTAGGTAGGGAGTTACAGGATTTTGACCCAGGTCAAAGGTCGACAATATACTTCTAAGTCAGGATGGTGTGTGACTTGGAGGGGAACTTGGAGGTGGTGGTGTTCTCATGCGCCTGCTGCCCTTGTCCTTCTAGCTGGAAGAGGTCGCGGGCATGGGAGGTGCTGCCGAAGAAGCCTTGGCGAGTTGCTGCAGTGCATCTTGTAGATGGTACACACTGCAGCCGACTCGACCCGAAATGTTAACTCTGTTTCGCTCTCCACAGATGCTGTCTGACCCGCTGAGTATTTCCAGCATTTTCTGTTTTTACTTTAAAAATAATGTTTTGGCAAAAAGAAAGGTTTTCCCCTCTAAGCAGTCTACTTCCAAAGTTCAACATTTAACACAATTCGATCAACATAAGCATGTTAAGCCTTGGAAGCTGAATTCCACAGAATATATTAGTTACTTCAGCTAAAATGGTGCAGTTCTTTGATATTTATAAGTCTTTCGACAGCAGACGTATACTATATCTGGTTCAGGCATTAATCTGTGTACAGAGCATGAGTGAACATGCTTGTTTGCATAAGTGTTACAGACTAAGAGCCAAACACCCTAATTTAACACACTACTAACCTAAACTGCAAGAAGCTACACCCTTGGTTACCTTAGAAACAAGTGGATTGCATTTGGCAAAAAAATTGTTATTACCAATAAAAAGCTAACGTAAGGAAAAATAGGTAATAAAATAAAACACCAATACATCACTTGATGTTATATTGCTGTGGTAACAAAATTCTTTCAGATGTTTATATACAAAACTGCCAGGACCATGAAAAACACTCCAGGTTTCTTATATTAAATAGTACTGGAATTAAATTTCTGTTCACTGGAAATGCCTTGAACATCATGTGATGTACACAAACTTTGTAACACCACATAACCCTCTGATTAATTTTATTTATCATCATATAAAGAGTTTGTGGCTGAAGTGGAATTTCCTTGAACAGTTTGACAACATTCAACAGTGGCCCAGTCCAAAATAAACTTTGCATTCATGAGTGTAGAGGAAAGATATGGATGTGGCAGCACTGTACAAGTTGGCATGCAATTAATTACTAAAGGACTCCAGGAAAAAAAAAATATGCAGAATTATTCAACATAAAATTTTAAAAAGAAAAACTTCTTGGGAATCACTGACAGCTGCAATTAAACATTTGCTGCTCTTCATGCTGGAGTCTCAAATGTAATCACAGAATGTTTCCTATCTATCTATTATATACATATAGGGAACGGTAGCATAGTGGTTATGTTACTGGGCTAGTAATCCAGAGGCCTGGACTAATGATTTCACAGAAGACGTGAGTTCAAATCCCACCACAGCAGCTGGGGAATTTAAATTCAGTTCATTAAATAAATCTGGAATAAAAAGCTAGTATCAGTAATGGTGACCATGAAACTATCGGATTGTTGTAAAATCCCATCTGGCTCACTAACTGCCCTTTAGGGAAGGAAATCTGCCATCCTCACGACTCCAGACCCACAGCAATGTGGTTGACTCTTAACTGCCCTCAGTTGTAACAAACCGCTACAAAAAACAATAATAAGAATAAAACCGGATGCACCACCCGGCATCAATCTCGGCACGGACATGACAAAGGCACACCCAGCCCAATATCTGGGGATTTGTGCCAAAATTGGGAGAGCTATCCAACAGACTAGTCAAGCAACAGCTTGACAGTCATACTCACAGAATCATACCTTTCAGCCAATGTCCCAAACACCTCCATCACCATCCCTGGGTATATCCTCTCCCTCTGGCAGGACAGACCCACCAGGGGTGGCGGCACAGTGTTATACATAAGAACATAAGAACATAAGAAATAGGAGCAGGAGTAGGCCAATCGGCCCCTCGAGCCTGCTCCGCCATTCAATAAGATCATGGCTGATCTGATCCTAACCGCCAATCTACTATCTATCACAGAACCATCTCCTGCATCTAACAGAATTGCACACACGAAATAGGAGCAGAATCAGGCTACACAGTCCCTGGGCCCGCTCCACTACCCACAGGGCCATGACCGATCCGAACCTAGACTCATGTCCAAATTCCTGCCCGCTCCCCGTAACCCTTAATGCCCTTTACTTCTAGGAAACTGTCTATTTCTGTTTTAAATTTAATTAATGTTGTAGCTTCTACAGCTTTTTGTGGCAGCATATTCCATGGACCTACCACCCTCTGAGTGAAGTAGTTCCTCCTCATCTCAGTTTTGAAAGAGCAGCCCCTTATTCTAAGACTATGTCCCCTAGTTCTCGTCTCACCCGTCATCGGGAACATCCTCCCCGCATCCACCCGATCCAACCCCTTCACAATCTTATATGTTTCAATAAGATCGCCTCTCATTCTTCTGAACTCCAATGAGTAGAGTCCCAATCTACCCAACCTCTCCTCATATGACCACCCCCTCATCCCCGGGATTAACCGAATGAACCTTTTTTGCACTGCCTCGAGAGCAAGGATGTCTTTCCTTAAGTAAGGACACCAAAACTGTATGCAGTATTCCAGGTGCGGTCTCACCAATACCTTGTACAACTGAAGCAATACCTCCCTATTTTTATATTCTATCCCCCTAGCAATGAAAGCCAACATTCCATTTGCCTTCTTAATCACTTGCTGCACCTGCATACTAACTTTTTGAGTTTTGTGCACCAGGACCCCCAGATCCCTTTGCACTTCAGTACTCTCCAGTTTCTTGCCATTAAGATAATAAATTGCTCTAGGATTTTTCCTGCCAAAGTGCATCACCTCACACTTTCCAGTGTTGTATTCCATCTGCCAAATCTCTGCCCACTTACTTAGCCTGTCTATGTCCCCTTGCAGGTTTTTTATGTCCTCCTCATTCACTACTTTCCCTCCCATCTTTGTATCATCTGCAAATTTTGATATGTTACACTTGGTCCCTTCCTCCAAATCGTTAATATAGATTGTGAAGAGTTGGGGACCCAGCACTGACCCCTGTGGAACACCACTAGTTACTGATTGCCAGTCTGAGAATGAACCATTTATCCCAACTCTTTGCTTTCTGTTAGATAGCCAATCCTCTATCCATGCCAGAATATTACCCCCAATCCCGTGATTTTTTACCTTAAGCAATAATCTTTTGTGTGGCACCTTGTCAAATGCCTTTTGGAAGTCTAAATACACTACGTCCACTGGTTCCCCTTTATCCACTCTATATGTTACTTCCTCAAAGAACTCCAGCAAATTTGTCAAACATGACTTCCCCTTCGTAAAACCATGCTGACTTTGTCCTATTAAATTATGATTATCCAAATGTCCTGTTACTGTTTCCTTAATAATGGACTCCAAAATTTTACCTACCACAGATGTTAGGCTAACCGGTCTATAGTTACCAGCCTTCTGTCTACTGCCCTTTTTAAATAAGGGTGTTACATTAGCAGTTTTCCAGTCTGCCGGGACCTTAGCAGAATCCAGGGAGTTTTGAAAAATTATTACCAATGCATCTACAATCCCTACCGCCACTTCCTTCAAGACTCTAGGATGTAAGCCATCAGGTCCAGGTGATTTATCCGCCTTGAGTCCCATTATTTTACCGAGTACCACTTCCTTAGTGATTTTGATCGTGTTTAGCTCCTCTCCCCCTATAGCCCCCTGTTTGTCCAGTGTTGGGATATTCTTAGTGTCCTCTACTGTAAAGACTGATACAAAATATTCATTCAGTGTTTTTGCCATCTCCATATTTCCCACCATTAATTTCCCGGTCTCATCCTCTAAGGGACCAACATTTACTTTAGCCACCCTTTTTCTTTTTATATAACTATAAAAACTCTTACTATCTGTTTTTATATTTTTTGCTAATTTACTTTCATAATCTATCTTCCCTTTCTTAATCAATCTTTTTGTTATTTTTTGCTGCCTTTTAAAGTTTTCCCAATCCTCTGTCCTCCCACTAGATTTCGCTACCTTATATGCCCTTGTTTTTAGTCGAATACTATCCTTAATTTCTTTACTTAGCCACGGATGACTGTCCTTTCTTTTACACCCTTTTCTTTTCAGTGGAATATATTTTTTTTGGAAGTTGTAAAATAACTCCTTGAATGTTGGGAAGGAGTGGCCCTGGGAGTCCTCAACAGTGACTCCATGAAATCTCATGCTTCAGATCAAGCAGGGGCAAGATTACCACCTACTCCCCTCCCTCAGCTGATGAATCATTACTCCTCCATGCTGAGTAGCAAGGGTACAGAATGTACTCTGGGTGGGGACTTCAATGTCCATCACCAAGAGTGCCTTGGTAGCGCCACATCCTGAAGGACATAGCTGCCAATCTGGGCCTGCGACAGGTGGTGAGAGAACCAACATGAGGGGAAAAACCTACTTGACCTTGTCCTCACCAATCTACCTGTCACAGAAGCATCTGTCCACAGTCACTGCGGAGACAAAGTCCCGTGGACACACTCCATCATGTTGTGTGGCACTACCACCGTGCTAAATGGGATAGATTCAGAACAGATCTGGCAGCTCAAAACTGGGCATCCATGAGGCGCTGTGGGCCATCAGCAGCAGCAGAATTGTATTCCACCACAATCTGTAACCTCATGCTCCGGTATATCCCTCACTCTACCATTACCATCAATCCAGGGGACCAACCCTGGTTCAATAAGGAGTGTAGAAGAGCATGCCAGGAGCAGCACCTGGCGTACTTAAAAATGAGGTGCCAACCTGGGGAAGCTGCAACACAGGACTACATGCATACTAAACATCAGAAGCAGCATGCTATAAACAGGGCTAAGCGATCCCACAATCAACGGATCAGATCAAAGCTCTGCAGTCCTGCCACATCCAGTCATGAATGGTGGTGGACCATTAAACAACTAACGGGAGGAAGAGGATGATCCATGAATATCCTCAATGATGGTTGAGCCCAGCACGTGAGTGCAAAAGACAAGGCTGAAGCGTTTGCAAACATCTTCAGCCAGAAGTGCCGAGCGGATGATCCATATCCGCCTCCTCTGAGGTCCCCACCATCATTTCAGCCAATTCGATTCACTCCACGTGATATCAAGAAATGGCTGAGCGCACTGGATACAGCAAAGGCTATGGGCCCCGACAACATCCCGGCTGTCCTGCTGAAGACTTGTGCTTCAGAACTAGCCATGCCTCTAGCCAAGCTGTTCCAGTACAGCTACAACACTGGCATCTATCCGAGAATGTGGAAAACTGCCCAGGTATGTCCTGTCCACAAAAAGCAGGACAAATCCAATCCGGCCAATTACCGCCCCATCAGTCTACTCTCAATCATCAGCAAAGTATGGAAGGTATCGTCGACAGTGCTATCAAGTGGCACTTACTCACTGATGCCCAGTTTGGGTTCCGCCAGGATAACTCGGATCCAGACCTCATTACAGCCTTGGACAAAGGAGCTGAATTCCAAAAGTGAGGTGAGAGTGACTGCCCTTGACATCAAGGCAGCATTTGATCGAGTGTGGCATCAAGGAGCCCTAGTAAGACTGAAGTCAATGGGAATCAGGGAGAGGAGGGGGGGAACTCTCCACTGGCTGGAGTCATACCTCGCACAAAGGAAGATGGTTGTGGTGATTGGAGGTCAATCATCGCTGCAGGAGTTCCTCAGGGCAGTGTCCTTGGCCCAACCATCTTCAGCTGCTTCATCAATGACCTTCCCTCCATCATAAGGTCAGAAGTGGGGATGTTCACTGATGATTGCACAGTGTTCAGTTCCATTCGCAATTCCTCAGATAATGAAGCAGTCCATGCCCGCATGCAACAAGACCTGGACGACATTCAGGCTTGGGCTGATAAGTGGCAGGTAACATTCGCGCCACACAAGTGCCAGGCAATGACTACCTCCAACAAGCAAGAGTCTAAACACCACCCATTGACATTCAACGACATTACCATCGCTGAATCCCCCACATAAATACTGTGGCAACAAGAGCAGGTCAGAGGCTCGGTATTCTGCGGCGAGTGTCTCACCTCCCGACTCCCCAAAGCCTTTCCACCATCTACAATGCACAAGTCAGGAGTGTGATGGAATACTCTCCACTTGTCTGGATGAGTGCAGCTCCAACAACACTCAAGAAGCTCGACACCATCCAGGACAAAGCAGCCTGCTTGATTGGCACCCCATCCACCACCTTAAACACTCACTCCCTCCACCACCAGCGTACCGTGGCTGCAGTGTGTACCATCTACAAGATGCACTGCAGCAACTCCCAAACCCGCGATCTCTACCACCTAAAAGGACAAGGGCAGCAGGCGCACGGGAACATCACCACCTCCAAGTTCCTTAATATCTTTGTTCCTTCATCGTCGCTGGGTCAAAATCCTGGCACTCCCTACCTAACAGCACTGTGGGAGTACCTTCACCACACGGACTGCAGCGGTTCAAGAAGGCGGCTCACCACCACCCTCTCAAGGGCAATTAGGGATGGGCGATAAATGCTGGCCTTGCCAGCGACGCCAGATCCCATGAACGAATAAAAATAATGTGCTTTTCATTGAAGTTTTAAGTACCTGAAGTATTTGTTACTCCTGTTAGTGGTGGTGTGATAGGCCTTTTCAATGTTAAAGATGTCACACAATAGCTGATTTTTTTTAATGAGAGTGTATTACCTTGAGATTACACAATCTGGCCATCAGATGCACATAAATCACTCAAAATGCTCTCTGACAATTTGCTTCAGTTACCATTTTTTCCTCAGTAACTGAAATTTCTAATATTCAAAATAAGGATTAAAAATACATATTTCATAATAACAATTACATTTTCCACTGCATTCTCTTTTACGTTTCTAGGAATAAACAAGAACGTAGGAACAGGAGTAGGCCATTCAGCCCCTCGAGCCTCTTCCGCCATTCAGTTAGATTATGACTGATCTGTATCTCAACTCCATTTACTGGCCTATGCTCCATATCCCTTAACACCCTTACCTAACAAAAATCTAGCAATCTCAGTTTTGAATTTTTCAATAGATCTAGCCTCAACAGCTTTTTGAAGGAGCATTCTAGATTTCCACTCCCGTTTGTGCAAGAAGTACTTCCTGACATCACGTATAACAGTTTTGCCGAGGTAGGGGTGGAGGTGAGTGATGCAGCAGAGGGAGAAGGAAGCCATTTTTTGATGCTGAGGATATGGGATCTGACGCTTAGTTCGGGGTCAAACAGGATGTCACAGTTTCAAAAAGTCTTCTTCAGCCTGAGACAAGGTACAGGAATGGGAATGAAATCAGCAACAAAGAAGCAGAGTTTGTGGCTGGGGCTGAAAGTGACTTCATTCCTCCAAATATTGAGTAGATGAAGTTATGACTCATCCAAGATAGGATGAGGATGAAGATGGTATCAAGAGTAGATTCTAGAGGGACTCTGGAAGCAATAGGGTGGGAAAGGGAAGAGAAGCCATTATTGGAGATGCTCGGACTATATTTGGATAGGTTGAATTGCAACTGTGCGAGGGCAGTCCCTGGTGCTGGACAATGGAGGACAGGTGTTGGTGAAGGATGGTGTGATCAACCAAGTCAAGCACTGCTGACAGGTCAAGGAAGGTGTAGATGTCCTCAGGATGTCACAAAGTGCTTTGCAATCAATGTATTATTTTTTGAAGTGTAGTCACTACTGTTATGTAGGCAAATGCAACAGCCAACTGTGCACAGCAAAGTCCTGCAAACATTGAATAAATAACCAGTTAACCTGGTTTTGGTGGTGCTGGTTGAGGGAGGAATATTAACCAGATATCTCTGTTCTTCTTTGAATAGTGTCACGGCCTTAGTTTAACATTACAGTGAAAATATGGCACTTCAATATTGCAGCACACCCTCAGTACAAGACTGAAGTGTCAGCCTAAAAGACTATGGGGGAAAAATTCAGCTGCTTGCGCCTCCCGTTAGCGCCTTAAATGGGCGCTAATGGGGCGTAAAGCAGCTAACGCCCGGGCGCAGCGCCGCCCACGCCTCCCGAAAAATTTAGTGGGAGGTTAGCGGCGGCGGCAGCCGGTAGCGCCCTGTGGCGCTGCGCCGCCGGCGATGACGTCATCGCCGTGCGCAGCGCCCCGCTCGCGCCCCGGCCGTGATCTTCAGTCGCGCCCCCTGATTTACCGCCAGACGCTATGTCCGACGGGTTCAGGGGGGCGTACGTGCGGCCGGGGCGGCGATATTTAAAGGGGAGGTGGCAGGCGGCCATTTTTGTTGCTGGCCGCCTGCCAGCACCTGCCCCCGTTGCTGTCCCCGGCCCCCGTGAAGCCCCCCCACCGTGAAGTGCCGGCTGCGCTCCAAGAGCCCGGCACTTCTCTTGAGTGCCGGGCTCTTTTACCGGCACTCCCGATCCCTGGGAGCCCAGCTGGGCCCCGGTTCGCGCTGCGCAAGGCCCCTCCCCTTTAAGAAGGGGAGGAAGGCCTGCAATACCGCGGCGCGACGTGCCGCAGCGCGTGGCGCTGCGGCACGTAGCGCCAGGATATTCACTCGCAGCGCCCCAAGAGGGATGCGGGGTGCTTCCAGTTGCGCCCCGCTTCCCTCTTGGGGCGCAACCACTGAAGTTCCGGCGCGGGGCCGCTAATTTTTTCGGGGCGCTAAAAGTCGCGCCCCGGCGAGGTTAGCGCCCCAAATGGGGCGCGACTCAATTTTTACCCCCTATGAATTATCTTGATTTCAACACAGTGGTATGTATAAGAGGACAGTGTGTAGGTTGGTGTATTTGGAGCTTAAAAGGAACAAAACAGCATAATTCAGAGGAGCACTTACCACAGTATAGTTCATAAAATAGAGAACGTTAAGAAAGGTGATGGAGAAAGAGAGTTTGAAGAGAGATCACCCATCAAATGGCAGAACGTTTTCTTATACAGTCCTGGAGTGTAAGAATAGAGAAAGTTATGTTTCAGGAACCAAATGAGCCAATGATAGTGGAAAGCAGACAGACATTTAAGAGAGTGACATTATTACACTGAACTGGGGAGAATCAATTTATCAATGTGTCATATAAATGGAAACATTTTCTTTTGCTTGTAACAACACATACCCAACAAATTCCATGCTGAACAATCATTTTTATTTCTGGCAGTTCTCCAAAGACTTCTTTCTTTGGTGAAGTACGTGTATCCACCACCAATGCGTACAGGCTGCTCATAATGGAAGCTGTTTAGAAAAATAAAACAGAATAAATGGACCCCAGTCTTTATCTTTTGGCATTAAGAACACAAAGGCAGAGCTTCCTTATTATCTCCATTGGTTAAAGCAGTGAGTAGCCAATTAATACAGACTAGGAAGATACCAAATTCAATCTCTAGTTTGTACTGCATTGTCTGATCAACCGAGGCAATGGTAGGGGAGATATAATTAGACCAAACGTCTCTAGATTATTCTGAGAATTACAGAACTGACTGAGAATTTTACACTGGCCAAAACCAAATGAACATAGATAACGCATTTGAATACATTTACTTAAAAATACATATTTCATAGGTTAATACTATTCTGTACAATGATATGCAACCCTCAAGTTACCAGCAGGTCCACTAAAATGCTGGTTCTCTGGTTGGATTTTAATTTTTATATTTTTTGAGCAATATACCATGACAAGGAAACAAACATAAATATTTTGGTAATGCAGCTACTCGATGTCAGGGGTAGCTGTACCAGCGTAATGCGAAACCTAAACTACAAATAATAAGTGAGAAAATTAAAACTTACTTCTGCTTGCCCTCTCTTCCATTTTTCTTCCTATCCTCTTTTCCATTCTTTTCTCTGTTCTACTTTAAGTACTTAACTTTAGTTTGCTTTTCTCCGACTAATCTAATCAGTTCTACCTACTCTAGCCTTGCCTCTTCTACGTCTAACACTTTTTAACTACTTTTTACCCCTCTAATCCTACCAATTTCCCCTTCACCTCTCCTAAATACATCGGAGTACAATTCACCAAACACCGATTGCTCCACAGTGCCTTGTCCAAATGGCCATTCTTCATGTGTGAGCCAAGATAGTGAGTATTTGCAGGCTATTGAGCTGAAAGCAGCCTCACAATCAAGATCCCATTCTAACCCAACATCCACTTGTATGCACTTCCAGAAGAATTACAGGATAGAAATCAGGAATAGAAATCCTGTGTGCTACAGCCAGCTTTAACCCCCATACTGAGATCAACTAATTCAGTTCAACTGGGGATTGACCCAGGTCCTCCCTGATCTGTTTGCTTCAACTACTCACTGCCGTAATCAGTTGAGTCAGTAGGGACCCGCTTTTTTGAACACTTTAAAACCATTTATTTGTTGTCCATTTCCCAGCTTCACTACCCATTTAGATGTCAAGTACGCCGAGGTGTTTTTCTACATTAAAAGGCACTATATATTGAGTACAACAATAACTTACATTTATATAGTACCTTTAATGTAAAAGAAAAGTCTCAAGCTGCTTCACAAAGCCATAATCAGAAATAAATGGATGCCAAGCCAAAGAAGCAGGGGTGGCCAACAGCTTGGTCAAAGAGGTGGGTTTTAAGGAGGGTCTTAAAGGTGGAGAGGGAGATGGTGAGGTAGAAGGGCTTAGCAGGGAATTCCAGTTTGGAGCTTAGGTTGCTGAAGGCACAGCTGCCAATGATAGGGTGATGGGAGAATGAAGTGAGGGGAGGGATGCACAAAAGACCAGAGCCAGAAGAGTTTTTTTTGGGGGGGGGGGGGCGCGTGGGGGGGAGTTTGAGGCCATGAAGTTATTTTAAACTGTACTAGTGCTCACAATTCAAATAATTGCTAATTATTCAATTGATGGAAGTAAAAATACTTTTGATTGCTACAACAAAATTTGTTTAATTCCTGCCCATTTCTCTTCATATACAAATCTTTAATATTGTTCACAGTGGACACCTTTAGCACATAAGGTTCTCATTAATGAAACAAGTGGAGATTTCTTTTTTTAAATAAAAGGAGAGTTAAACATTGGCTTTTTTGTGTTTCATTAGATATATCACAGAAACAGACAATATAACATCTAAAAACCTTCAAGGTTAATAATCGGTATTTATTGCTATAGGATTGCAACTTGTTTTGATCAATTATAGTCAGAGATTGATCTGTCTTTATTGAACAACAAAATTTAATTTATCAAAAATATGCTGATGCTAAAACAGATAACTAAATCTACACCTATAAAAAGTAAAAATAATGGCCCAAAAATTGCGGTCAGTGGCGTAGCTATGGAGTACGCTGCTGACCTGCGAAAAGCATACAAACGTACCTTGTGGGAGGCCTCACATGTAGATTTGCTGTTCGGTGCTGCAGAGTTCTACGCAGCGTGTTACATCAGGAAGGCCAGGAGCGCAGCGTACAGCCTATGCGTAAGGGAAGACACGCCCAGAAAATAGGTCAAAACTAAGCCACGCCCACAGAAACCTCTTTCAGTCTCTTGCATTGAAATTACATTTTAAAAACTATTCTGCAGCTTATGTATCTTTCCATAATAACTACATTTAAAAAAATCCACGACTGGTTATAAAGTGCAAATAAAAGTATACAAATAACACACAGTTACAAATGACAGTAATGGGCCGAAAATTGATCCCGGGACGCGAGAGTACGCACTGCGTACTCTCGCGTATTCCCACTCCAATTGCCGGTTTTCTGCATGCCCTGCGCATGCGCTGAAAACCGGCAATTGCTCTTCTGAAAAGGGGGCGGGTCCTCGGTGCATCGCTATGCGCGCTACAGGCTGCGCGCACGCTGTGCACTTCATGCTTTGGACGCGCAGGTAAGTACGGAAGATTTTGGAAATGTAAAAAGGAGGAGTAAGACCCACTTTTAAGAAGGTAAGTAGTGAATTAAGTATTTTTTTGAATTTTTTTTAACAGGTATATCTTTTTTAGAGACTTTAAAGACAGGTAAGTTTATTTTTATAACTTTTTAAAAGATTTTAAATTTTTTCAAAAATTTAATTTTTTATTTAATTAACTATACTTATTTTATTAATGTGATGGTTTTTTAAAAAAATTTAATTGAGGTTTAGCTGTTATTTTGGGGGGGTGTAAGATTCATAGATTTCACAGCCGTGCTGTGAAACTTATGAATGGAAGATGGTGTGCTGCCATTGGCTCTAACTGAGTCACGTGATCCCACAGCTCGCACGAATTCACTACGCCGGTGGGATACGCAAGCACTGCCCAGCAGCTGTCTGGAACATCAAGTTCGTGCGAGCTGGATCTGAAAAAGCACAAGCGAGGTGAGAGATCGCGGGGAAGGCTTACCCCCGCGGGAACAGAGCGAGATCAATTTCTGGGCCATTATTTCAATAATCTAGAAATGTACATGTTCATGCGTGTGAGTGAGCAGCTCTGCTGTCTTCCAAAAGATTACGGTTACATTTTAACCTTTCCTTGTTTTTTTATATTGGATCAGATTCCACTCGAGAGCAATATAAAATGCCCTTGGCTGGAGGTTTTGCAATTAGATCATTTTCATTTGATAAAGTGGTTATATTTGATTACAGTCATCTATTAACTGAAAGGTTTTGCTTCTGAATCAGCTCAATTACAGAAAGCGCCGACTGATTCTTACATGTATAAAATGTACCTGAAATGGTATGGAAGTAACAGGAGCAGGAATGTTGCAGTGCTGCAGAAACTGTAAACACATATGAAAGGGGAACTATGCATGAAAAATATAATTATCTAATCTTGAGGGTGTTGGAAAGGATACTTTGAGGTTGATGATCGTACTCAGGCATAGTAGGTTCATTCATTTAAAAAAAAAATTCCAAGGCTGTTTCCCAGGGTATTGAGAATTAAACGTACAACATAATTTTACATGAGATGGTATACGTCCAGCCTCTGCCCAAACCAATGAATATATTCATGGTTATAACTAAGAACATAAGAAATAGGAGCAGGATAAGGCCACTTGGCCCCTCGAGCCTGCTCCGCCATTCAATAAGATCATGGCTGATCTTGGGCTCAAAGACACTTCCCCGCCCGTTCCCCATAACCCTTCACTCCCTTATCTTGCAAAAATTTGTCTATCTCCACCTTAAATGTATTTAATGACCCAGCCTCCACAGCTCTCTGGGGCAGAGAATTCCACAGATTTACGACCCTCTGAGAGAAGAAATTCCTCCTCATCTCCGTTCTAAAAGGGCGACCCTTTATTCTAAAATTGTGCCCCCGCGTTCTAGATTTCCCCAAGAGGGGAAACATCCTCTCTGCATCTACCTTGTCGAGCCCCCTCAGTATCTTATATGTTTCAATAAGATCACCTCTCATTCTTCTAAATTCCAATGAGTATAGGCCCAGCCTGCTCAACCTTTCCTCATAAGTCAACACCCTCATCTCTCGAATTAACCTAGTGAATCGTCTCTGAACTGCCTCCAATGCAAGTATATCCTTCCTTAAATAAGGAGACCAAAACTGTACGCAGTACTCAAGGTGTGGTCTCACCAATACCCTGTACAGTTGTAGCAGGACTTCCCTGCTTTTATACTCCAACCCCTTTGAAATAAAGGCCAATATTCCATTTGCCTTTTTGATTACTTGCTGTACCTGCATGCTAACTTTTTGTGTTTCATGCACAAGGACCCCCAGGTCCCTCTGAACTGTAGCATTTTGTAATCTCTCTCCATTTAAATAATAATTTGCTTTTTTATTTTTCCTTCCAAAGTGTATAACCTCGCACTTTCCCACATTATACTCCATCTGCCAAATGTTTGCCCACTCACTTAGCCTGTCTATATCCCTTTGCAGGTTCTTTGAGTCCTCTGCACAACTTACTTTCCCACCCATCTTTGTATCATCCGCAAACTTGGCTACATTACACTCGGTCCCTTCATCCAAGTCATTAATGTAGATTGTAAATAGTTGAGGCCCCAGCACCGATCCCTGTGGCACCCCACTTGTTACCGTTTGCCAACCGGAAAATGACCCATTTATCCCGACTCTCTGCTTTCTGTTAGTTAGCCAATTCTCTATCCATGCTAATACATTACCCCCAATTCCGTGAGCTCTTATCTTATGCAGTAACCTTTTATGTGGCATCTTATCGAATGCCTTCTGGAAATCCAAATACACCACATCCACTGGTTCACCTTTGTCCACCCTGCTCATTACCTCCTCAAAGAACTCCAGCAAGTTTGTTAAACATGATTTCCCTTTCATAAAACCATGCTGACTCTGCTTGACTGCATTATGATTTTCCAAATGTCCTGCTACTGCTTCCTTAATGAAGGACTCCAGCATTTTCCCAATGACAGATGTTAGGCTAACTGGTCTATAGTTTCCTGCTTTCTGTCTCCCTCCTTTCTTAAATAGGGGTGTTACATTTGCGGTTTTCCAATCCGCTGGGACCTCTCCAGGGTCCAGGAAATTTTGGTATATTGCAACCAATGCATCCACTATCTCTGCAGCCACTTCTTTTAAGACCCTGGGATGCAGGCCATCTGGTCCAGTGGACTTGTCATCTTTTAGTCCCATTATTTTACCAAGTACTGTTTCCTTAGTGACAGTGATTGTCTTTAGTTCCCCCCTCCCTGTGGCCCCTTGATTATCCGTTATTGGGATGTTGTTAGTGTCTTCTACCGTGAAGACAGATACAAAATATTTGTTCAGAGTCTCTGCCATTTCCCCGTTCCCCATTATTAATTCCCCAGTCTCATCCTCTAAGGGACCAATGTTTACTTTAGCTACCCTCTTCCTTTTTATATACCTGTAGAAGCTCTTACTATCTGTTTTAATGTTTCTTGCCAGTTTACTCTCATAATTCATCTTCTCTCTCTATTATTTTTTTCGTCATCCTTTGCTGGTTTTTAAAAATTTCGCAATCCTCTGGTCTCCCACCAATCTTGGCAACATTGTATGCCTTTGTTTTCAATTTGATACCATCCTTTACCTCCTTAGTTAGCCACGGATGGTGCTCCCTTCTCTTAAAATCTTTCTTTCTCACTGAAATATCTCCTTAAATGTCCGCCACTGCATTTCAACTGTCTTACCCTTTAATTTATTGTTCCAGTCCACTTTAGCCAGTTCTGCCCTCTGTGCCATTGTAATTGCCTTTGTTTAAGATCAGGACTCTGGTTTGAGATATAACTTTCTCACCCTCCAACTGAATTTGAAATTCAACCATGCTATGATCACTCTTTCCTAGAGGATCCTTTACTATGAGATCATTTATTAATTCTGTCTCATTACATAGTACCAGATCCAAGATAGCCTGCTCCCTGGTTGGTTCCATTACATACTGTTCTAGGAAACCATCCCGGATGCACTCTATGAACTCCTCCTCAAGACTACCATGGCCAATTTGATTTGTCCAATCAATATGGAGATTAAAATCACCCATGATTATTACCGTACCTTTTTTACAGGCCTCCATTATTTTTTGTTTTATACTCTGTCCAACAGTATTGCTACTGTTCGGGGGCCTGTAGACTACGCCCACCAGAGACTTTTTCCCCTTTATTATTTTTTATCTCCACCCAAACCGAATCTACATCTTGATCTTCTGAGTCAATATCACTTCTCACCACTGCACTGATCCCATCCTTTAACAACAAAGCCACCCCACCTCCCTTTCTTTTCTGTCTATCCTTCCGAATTGTCCTGGAATATTCAGTTTCCACCCCTGATCACCTTGCAACCACGTCTCTGTAATGGCGATCAGATCATACCCATTTGTATCTATTTGTGCCGTCAACTCATCTATCTTGTTACGAATGCTGCATGCATTCAGATATAGAGCTTTTAACTTTGTCTTTTTACCATTCCTCCTTGTTTTGGCCCCATTTTCTGTTGCACTCTTATTTTTAAACATTCTGGGGGAAAAATTCAGTTGGTTTGCGCCTCCCGTTAGCGCCTTAAGAGGGCACTAATGGGGCGCAAAGCAACTAGCGCCCGGGTGCGGCGCCGCCCACGCCTCCTGCGAAATTCAGTGGGAGGTTAGTGGCGGCGCTAACTGGTAGCACCCTGTGGCGCTGCGCCGCTGGCGATGACGTCATCGCCATGCGCAGCGCCCCGCTCGCGCTCCGGCCACGATCTTCGGTAGCGCCCCTTGACTTACCGCCAGATGCTATGTCCGACGGGGTCAGGGGGGCCTACCTGCGGCCGGGGCGGTGCTAGTTAAAGGGGAGGTGGCAGGCGGCCATTTTTGTTGCTGGCCGCCTGCCAGCACCTGCCCCCGTTGCTGTCCCCGGCCCCCGTGAAGACCCCCCGTGAAGTGTCAGCTGCGCTCCAAGAGCCCGGCACTTCTCTTGAGTGCTGGGCTCTTTTGCCGGCACTCCCGATCCCCGGGGGCCCAACTGGGCCCCGGTTCGCGCTGCGCAAGGCCCCTCCCCTTTAAGAAGGGGAGGAAGGCCTGCAATACCGCGGTGCGACGTGCCGCAGTGCCTAGCGCTGCAGCACGTAGTGCCACGATATTGACTCGCAGTCCCCCAAGAGGGATGCGGGGCGCTTCCAGTAGCGCCCCGCTTCCCTCTTGGGGTGCAACCACTGAATTTCCGGTGCGGGGGCGCTAATTTTTATGGGGCGCTAAAAGTAGCGTCCCGGTGAAGTTAGCGCCCCAAAGAGAACTCGACTCAATTTTTCCCCCTCTGTCCCTTCCTGTCACACTCTGGTTATTATTTCCCCCATCTCTATCCTGCTCTATTGCTTTCTCATTTCTCATTGACTTTTTAAATTCCCGCTCACCTGGATCCTCCCCCCACTATTTAGTTTAAAGCCCTCTCTACTAAGCATTTGTTCCTGGGCTTTACTAATAAAAGCAGTATGTGTTCAGTACAAGTAGTTTGTTTCTGTGGGTGGTTTTCTGGTAACAGTATTATTTCAATTTTATTTAAACTTACTGAACAATTTGCAGATTTTGCACGTTTTAGGGTAAAAGTTGTATTGCTTACAACTATATCCGCTGCTTTCTCTCAATGTTAAATACAAGTGGGTTCCCTTCACAGTGAAACAGGCTCCTGTGCCTGCTTTCATTAACAGTAAAATTTTTGGACGTAATTTCTGGGCAATTAGCTCAACTCTGCGCCAGCAGTGAGTATTTCCTAGTCGGTGCAGATCATCTGTCGAGGCGTACCTTGACAGATCGCAAGTTCGGGATTTAGTGCATGCGCATGCAGAAATCCCAAATTTGCAGTATATTTCAAAGGCGGTATGACGGTGTACTCTCACAGTACGTTGTCATACCCACCGCAAAATCTGCCCCAATGATCCCCCCCACCCCCCAACCATCATTATCATTCTTAGGATATGAAAACATGATGCAACATTGCCATGAGTAAAGTGAACCTCCACAAGACCACATTATTACAACTTCTTTATGATATGTAGGACCTTTGAAATCACCAGAGTGTCTTTTCTCCCCTTCCACAATCTCACTTTATTTATCCTCTACGTTTCCCTGTATGATACACTATTCTTTGTTCAAGGTGACAAGGCGGTCACAAGTTTTTAAACCTCTACCAATTCCATTCTGTAATGTGCCAGTATGAAAGCAGCCTTGGTTCAATTTGCTTCTAATTTTTCTTTGATTCCCATGAGATTTCTGGATCTTCTTACTGGCTTAGTTGAAATCCTGACTCTACCCTTAACTGCTTCTGGAAATATATTTTCCATATTTAAATTAATGTTTTCACTTCTTTTTGCCTCAATAAGAAGTTTGGCCCTTTTTATTACCACCAAGTCATTCCACATGCCATAAGTTACCTTAACCATAGTACTAAGTCTTCATTAGGCAATAAGGCTATCTGGTTGATAGAGGTTACTGAAGACAGTACTGTTAAACCCCAGGAGGGAAAAATTTGGTTGATTTGCGCCTCCCGTTAGTGCCCTAAAAGGGCGCTAACGGGGCACAAAGCAACTAGCGCTCGGGCACGGCGCAGCTAATGCCTCCCGCGAAATTCAGCGGGCGGTTAGCGGCGGTGGTAACCGATAGCACCCCGTGGTGCTGCGCCTCCGGCAATGACATCATCGCTGTGCGCAGCGCCCCGTTCGCGATTTTCGGTAACGCCCCTGACTTACCGCTGGACGCTATGTCCGACAAGGTCAGGAGGGCCTACGTGCGGCTGGGGCAGCGCAACTTAAAGGGGAGGAGCCGGGCACCCTTTTTTTTGCTGGCCGCCTGCCAACACCTACCCCCGTTGCTGTTCCCGGCCTCCTGTGAAGCCCCCCTGCGGGGTGCTGTCTGTGCTCCGTGACCCCGGCACTCCTCTTGAGTGCCGGGCTCTTTTGCCGGCACTCCGATCCCAGGTGGCCCAGCTGGGCCCCGGGTTGCGCTGTGCTAGGCCCCTCCCTCTTGGGGCACTACCAGTGAATTTCGGGCACGGGAGCGCCCCAAAGGGAGCGCGACCCAATTTTGCCCCCCAGATCTCTGGAGAAAGACAGATCAACTAACGGCTCTTGAGAAATGTGTAGACAGTTTTATATATACCAAGTGACAAATTTATAAATAATTTGAGAAAACGGCTTTGAAGGAAGACTATGAAATTAACACTACTCTGGGCAAGTGTCCCTTGATCACATTTGGCTAAGTTATGTGTTCAAGTCTCGAGAGTGGGACTTAAATTCATGGTGGGGGGGAGAAATTCAGTATCGCCCCGTTTGGGGCGTAATTATCAGCCGGGCGCAGAAGTTTAGCACCTGGCGTTCATTATCGCCTCCGACTGCAAACTTGGCTTCTATCGCCCCTGGAGGTGATTGGAGCGCTAAATCAGTGCAGCCCCCATAGTCTCTTCTAAATCGATGCAAGGAAGGTCAAATCAAAATGAACCTGCAAAGTGCTGCTCAGTACCCAAAACTCCTTCACACAGCGTTGAATCTCTCCAGAAGTCTCTCTCAGAATGCGTGGTGCAAAAATGTCGCCGACAAAAAAAGGCAGGAAGCGGTCGCCTTTAAATAGTGCTCCCCCAGTCCCTTCCCAACTGCAAAACGCTCCCCTCAACCTGTCATTGCTAGCGGCAGGCGGAAAGGCAGGGGGTGCCACTGAATATCCGGTCCGGGGCACTACACGCTCGACTGATGTCACGATCTGCGGGCGTGGCGGTAGTGTTTAGCGCCGCCGCCAAATGTCTGGTCAATTTCGCGAGTGGCGCAAACATCGCCGCGCCCGGGCGCTAGTTGCTTTGCGACCCATTAGCGCCCTAGGCGCAAATCAACCGAATTTTTCCCCTGTGACCTTCTGACTCAGATAGGAGAGTGCTACCACTGAACCAAGGCTGACACAACTGAGCATTGAGGGTCCAGGGGGTAATTTAGCTACACTCAGCCTAGAAAACAAAGATATTTTTTATGTGGCTTAGTTCTTCATGCCAATATATTATCATGCTTATTATAGCAAGTTATGCTAACAGGCACAGAAAGCTGTGTTCTGGCAAAATAAGTAATTTTCTAACTAAAACACAATTGTTGGATATGACATCATGCTTTCATGAAAATACAGGGCACATTAATCTAAATGATATGCACATTCTTTGGATATTTCTGTGCCAATTATAACATGTTGCTGTAATATAAAGTAATAAAAAGTTTTCCTGCTTTTGTTGCTTGAAACCTGAATATCAAAACATTTAATTTACTCAGGCAGCCAATGTGCAGTCTGTTTAGTCTATTTCATTATTATAGTTAATTATAGTCTAAGAATACATTTGTTTTTACAGTATTGACATTTTTTACCTTTGTAGCTCAAATAGTAACTTACGACTACAAAAAAGTTCAGATGATGTAAAGACGTTCAGATAATAAACTGTGCACAAAAAGTAATGTAAAGAATTACAAGTACTCACTGGTGGTCCAGCTTCCTGTCACAAGCATAGCACAAGCCCCGAAGACGCTGGGTTTGAGCAAACTCCACTGGATAGGTACCGGGGTATAACAGCTTATTATAAAAATGAACTCTCCTCCAAAACGGCAGAAATCTGTGAAGGAAATAGGGAGAAATAACAACTCATCATTAACGCAAGAAAGGATTGTTGCAGTCAGATGTACTGCCATAAAACAAGAAACGTAAACAACTCTCTTCTGATCATTTGCTCTTTCATTTACAGCTCAGCTCTCATTTCTATTATTTTACTATGATAAATAGTATATTGTAGAAACAAAACTATATCTATGGGCAGAATTATTAAAATTAAAAGACTGTCTTAGTCAAGAATGACTATCTAGCAGAAGACAACGGTTTACGGTATGCTGTATATCTAGTTTGATATCGACTCCACCACCCTGCTAAGTGAGGTGGGTTTGTTAGCTTTTAGGTTGTGAAGTAGATGAAGTTCTTCATGAATTCAGTAGATTTATTTCTTTGGACACTATAAGGAAATAAAGACTGATTTCAATTTTGATTATATTTTTGGCTCAATGAGACACATAGATTATAGACTGTTCAGCCAAACACCTAACGACAGATTTCTCAGAAGCAACAAGGTCACACAGTTAATACTGAGTGAAATTAGTTATTCTTACCTAAGGAATTGAAACACAGTTTCCATATCTACTTTTTTTTGTGTGCGTCTTAATTTCGTCTGATTTTTTTTAAATAAAAAGAAATGTTTTCTGACTATGGCCCCGAAATTCTAAGCAGTGAGATGCACCACTTTTATGCTAATGAAAATGAGCTGTGCCACTAGTAGTCTGGAGAGCTAATTAGATCAGAATTTCATGGGTCATCTCATTTGCATAACCAATGGAGTAGGGATTGGCATACAGCCCACGTAAAACAGGAATAATGAGCTGGGGTGCATGGATAGAAGCAGTCAAAGAAGGCAGCAGGGCTATGGCACAGAAGCAAAGAAGATGCCACAATTTAATTGATGCAAACCCTCCTCGATGGAATAGAACACAGGAGAGACACAGAGTGCTGAGTGACTGTGGCAGGAAGCCTGCCAAAAAGGTCACTCATGTCATGTCATGTCCATCAGTGGCCTGACAAATGCATGCCCGTACTGCAGCCTGGTTGATATTACATAGATCAACAGTGGCTGTCTAAAATGACCCTGTGCTATTAAAGTTGAATGTGGTCGTCATATTCATGGCCAGAGAGAGAGAAGTGTGGGGAGATGACCATGGTTGCAGATCCTCATGCAGTAGGTGGCATAACTCTCATTGCCTCTTTGGTGAAGCTCGCTCTTCTAATGCACATCACACTAAAGGTCCTTATGTGACATGTTTTGCCTGTATATTCCAAGAAAGGGGGGTGGGGAGGGGGGGAAATAACATTTAATTGGGTCCAACATTCTTAAATGCTGCCTGGCTTTCCTTTGCTCCATGCTGTGCTGCTGCTGCTCCTCTTCTATGATAATGCCATACATGGGTATATCCAAAGGGAATGCTATATCTGATCCTGAGAAACCCTCACTGCGGATTGGGAGGGGGGGGGGGGGGCGGAAATTGGTAAAAATCTCCCAGTGGTGTCACCCTCTCAGAAGTAACAGTCTTTGTAGACAGAATGCCAAAAGAAACACAGCAAAAAGGCATTCCCAGCTGTACAAATCATGACTAAATCTCTCCACACAAACTGTTCTACTTTAAGCACTACAGGTAAAGGGAAAACTAAAAGATGTAAAGCAATTAAATCAGCAGAGTGAAATAAGAAACATGTGAGTAAAACATCAGAGCTGAAGGACAGGCTAGGGTGTGTGGCCCAAATAAGCGTTCTTTATACAAACGTGCGGAGTATAAGAAATAAATTGAATGAACTGCAAGCATGAATTCAAATTGGAAGGTATGACATAGTAGCCATTACTGAGACATGGCTGCAAGGCAATCAGGACTGGGAACTAAATATACCAGGTTATAACGTCTACAGGAAAGATAGGGAAAATGGCAGAGGGGGAGGAGTAGCCTTGGTGATAAAGGATAAAATCATTTCAATGATAAGAGAGGATTTAAAGAGAGGTAAGCAGCCAGTGGAGACTTTATGGGTTGAATTAAGAAATAGGAAAGGATCTAAAGACTGTAGTGGGAGTTGTGTATAGGCCCCCTGTATAGATTGTATAAATGCAGAGATTAGACAAGCAAGCTGTATGAAAGACTGGTATTTAGAGGTCCTTAGTAGATGAGAATCATATATGTATAAATTTAAGTGCAGCCATTGACCAACTAATCTTACCCATAATTCCCTGTGGGTATGGAAATATTAAGACTTGTTCAAAATGCAGCCGCAAGGAGAGTCAGAAGCAGTTTTGACTAAGCTCTGATAACAAACAGCCACAGGCTGTGAGTGAAGGTTAAATTGTTAAATAACATATTATAATGCTAGGTAGGAATTAGAGTTCGCTTAACAAAACTAATTGCAAAGATAATTAAAAATTAATTAGTATAAAGAACATAAAATGAGAGAGATCATGGGAGTTAAGGTATCCATCTGGTAGATTAAAGTAAGATAGACTAGTGAAACTGCGCTGACATGGACCCCTTGGTATTGAAAGGCCTTGTACTGCTTGTACCAGGGAAGCTAGAAATGAGAGAGATAAGATAAATTCCAATGGGGTGAAGAACGTATAAACAAGATAACAAAGAACAGGGTAGAGTTGTCGGAAAAGTATTGCAAAAGGCAGGGCCAAGATGCTACCCTTAGTCCGAGTGACACTGGTATTTTGACCATTAGAACCAATTAAAAAAGGTGATTTTGTTAAAGACCATATATGGACACTGGCCAAACGAACTTTTGATAATAAAAGGGTTAAAACCTCGATACTCAAAGAACAACTTCTCACAGACCTACTGCGAGAACAAAGGAACAGACTGAAGACGACGTCACTTGTGTCCGAGAGGCTCCAGAGACCAAGGGCTGCAAGCTTCTCATTAAACTATCGCCTGTTGTTAAGTATATTACACTGTAAGCTTAATAAATCTTGATCTATTGCTCAAACATACTGGCTGCTGCCTATTTGTGTCTTGTCCAAGAACTCAAGAGATCATTAAGATCTTACAATGCAGCAAAGGCAGAGTGGTTTTAATGGGGGCTTTTAACTTTCATATAGATTGGGATAAGCAGACTAGCACCTGTCAGAAAGGTAGTGAATTTCTTGAGTGTGTCTGGGATAGTTTTCTACAACAATATGACCTAGAGGCAACAAGGGGGCAAGCCATATTAGACTTAATAATGAGTAATGAGCCAGATTTAGTTAACAGCCTAACTGTGCGCGAACATTTATCTAATAGCAATCATAACATGATCGAGTTCAACATAGCGTTTGAAAGGGAGAAATGCGAAACAGCTACTAAGATTCTAGATTTAGGTAACGCCGACTTCAACGGGATGAGGCAGAGACTGTCCACAGTAAACTGGGCAAATCGGTTAATGGGTAAAACGACAGAAGATCAGTGGGAGATGTTCAAAAAAGAATTTAACGTGATACAGAACCAGTTTATACCCTTGAGGGGCAAGAGCTCTACTTGCCAAAAAAACCCAGCTATGGACAACTAAAGAGGTAAGGGACAGCATAAAACTAAAGGAAAGGGCATACAAAAATGCAAAAAATAGCACAGATCCTGGTGAATGGGAAAGATACAAAGAACAGTAAAGGATCACAAAACAGATAGTAAGAGCTACAAAATGACAGTATGCAAAGAAACTTGCAAGGGATATCAAAATCAATACGAAGACGTTTTACAGTTACATTAGGAAAAAGAGGATGGTCAGGAGCAATGTTGGCCCCTTAAAAATTGAAAGTGGTGATATTGTCAATGACAATGGGGAAATGACAGACATGTTGAATAATTACTTTGCGTCAGTATTTACAGTAGAAGAAGAGGACAGCATGCTGGAACTCCCATAGAAACTAATATTGAATTGGAGACAGGGACACAATGAAATTAACATAAGAAAAATAACAGCAATGAAGAAAATAATGCCACTAAAGAGTGACAAATCCCCAGGGCCAGAGGGTTTCCATCCCAGGGTTTTAAAGGAAGTAGGTGAGCACATTGCAGATGCCCTAACTATAATCTTCCAAAGTTCTCTAGATTCAGGAACCGTTCCTTTAGATTGGAAAATTGCGCATGTCATCCGCTATTTAAGAATGGCGAGAGAGGGAAACCAGGGAATTATAGACTAGTTAGCTTAACATCTGTTGTCGGGAAATTGCTAGAGTCTATAATTAAGGATAGGGTGACTGAACACCTTGAACATTTCCAGCTGATCAGAGAGAGCCAGCATGGATTTGTGAAAGGTAGGTCATTCCTGACAAACCTGATTGAATTTTTTGAAGAGGTGACTAAAGTAGTGGACAGGGGTATATCTATTGATGTTATTTATATGGACTTCCAGAAGGCATTTGAGAAAGTCCCACATAAGAGACTGTTATCTAAGGTAGAAGCCCACGGAATTGAGGGTAAATTATTGACCTACATAGGATTACATGGGATATACGGCACAGAAATATGCTATTCGGCCCAACCAGTCCATGCCGCCATTTATGCTCCACACGAGCCTCCTCCTGTCTTTCCTCATCTAAATCTATCAGCATAACCTTCTATTCCCTTCTCCCTCATATGCTTGTCTAGCCTCCCGTTAAATGCATCTATACTTTTCACTTCAACCACTCCCTGTGGTAGCGAGGTCCACATTCTCACCACTCTTTGGGTAAAGAAGTTTCTTCTGAATTCCCTATTGGATTTCTTGGTGACTATCTTATATTGATGGCTCTAGTTATGCTCTTCCCCACAAGTGGAAACATTCTCTCTGTATCCACTCTATCAAAACCTTTCATAATTTTAAAGACCTCTATTAGGTCACCCCTCAGCTTTCTTTTTTCAAGAGAAAAAGAGACCCAGTCTGTTCATCCTTTCCTCATATGTATACGCTTGCATTTCTGGTATCATCCTTGTAAATCTTCTCTGCACCCTCTCCAGTGCCTCTATATCCTTTTTATAATATGGCGACCAGAACAGTACACAGTACTCTAAGTGTGGTCTAACCAAGGTTCGATACCTGGTTAGGAAATTGGCTGAGCGGCAGGAGACAGAGAGTAGGGATAATGGGTAGGTACTCAAATTGGCAGGATGTGACTAGTAGTGTCCCACAGGGATCTGTGTTGGGGCCTCAACTATTGACAATATTTATTAATGGCTTAGATGATGGCATAGAAAGTCATATATCGAAATTTGCCGATGACATAAAGATAGGCAGCATTGTAGGCAGTGTAGATGAGAGCATAAAATTACAAAGCGATATTGATAGATTAAGTGAATGGGCAAAACTGTGGCAAATGGATTTCAATCTAAGCAAATGTGAGGTCATCTACTTTGGACCTAAAAGGAATAGAACAGATACTTTCTAAATGGTGACAAGCTAAAAACAGTGGATGTCCAAATGGCACATAGATCATTAAAATGTCATGAACAGGTACAGAAAATAGTCAAAAAGGCTAATGGAATGCTGGCCTTTATATTTAGAGGACTAGAGTACAAGGGGGTAGAAGTTATGCTGCAGCTGTACAAAACCCTGGTTAGACCACACCTAGAGTACTGTGAGCAGTTCTGGGCACCTCACCTTAGGACAGATATATTGGCCTTGGAGGGAGTGCAGCGTAGGTTTACTAGAATGATACCCGGACTTCAAGGGTTAAGTTACGAGGAGAGATTACACAAACTAGGGTTGTATTCCCTAGAATTTAGAAGGTTAAGGGGTGATCTGATTGAAGTTTTCAGGATATTAAGGGGAACAGATAGGGTAGATAGAGAGAAACTATTTCTGCTGGTTGGGGATTCTAGGACTGGGGGCATAGTCTAAAATTAGAGCCAGACCTTTCAAGAGTAAATTAGGAAACACTTCTACACACAAAGGGTGGTAGAAGTTTGGAACTCTCTTCCGCAAATGGCAATTGATGCTAGATCAATTGTTAATTTTAAATCTGAGATTAAGGGATGTGGGCCAAAGGCGGGTATATAGAGCTAGGTCGCAGATTAGCCATGATCTCATTGAATGGCAGAACAGGCTCGAAGGGCTGAATGGCCTCCTCTGTTCCTAGGTTCCTCACTTCCACTTGTCTCAGCTAATCATAACAGCTGCATCCCATAATTCTCGTTATGAACTTACCCCAGGGGCATTGCGAGTGTAAAAACAGGAAACTTGGAGCCGCAGAGTCGCTGGCTCTCATAATATATGTAAATTAGCTCGCTCAACACTTGGTGGGCAGATGGTGGAAAGGGCTAAAAAGCACAAAGGAATTTGGGGGGACTCAATTATGGGGCAGTGAATCAGCAGAAATGGTTTCTGCCCCATTTTGCTGCAAAAAATAAATTACTTGGCCCAACTATACACTGAAATTACTCTGAAAATGGTATGGCATTTCTGGGCCTATATATATTGCTATGTTCTTTTATTAGCTAGTTTTAGAAAAGATATATGGTACTTTGTTATTCATAACACAATGTCCTGGAGAAAAAAAATCTTCTACTGAACATATCAATATCAACCTACTTTTTTGAAAAAACTTCTTCTTGGGATGGGGGCAACACTGGCAGGGCCTCATTTACTGCCCATCCTTAGTTACCCTGAGAAGGTGGTGGTGGGCCTTGAACTTCTGCACCCACAATGGCATTAGGTCAGGTATCATGGTTCAGGATTCTTTGGCCATTTTTCACAGAAAAGACGTGGACATGATCTATGTTACGATTTTTTTTAAAAAAAGCAGAAGTTTGCCTAAAAGGAGTTGGCTTTCCAAGACAGTGGGTTGTGGATTTGTAGGCAGATGGATGTTAATTATAATGCAAGATGGAAAGTTGTTTCTCTCAGAGACCCAAATAATGGACAATGTCAGCCCTGTCTGGTTATTCAGAAAGGCACTTCACCCCTTGATGCTTGAACCCTTTTATTTACCTCTGTGGGGGTTGTGAGCGAGGCCTTATAAAATAAAAATCAGGAGAGAGATATCAGGGGGTAGATCTCTAACTTGTCGCCTGGATGTAAAACTGGTGTTGTGGATCAGTCACTTATTGTAGAAACCACTCAATTTTAATTTCCATCGATTTCAGTTTATATAATGGGCGGACAATCTGCTATGCCAGTTTTATGCCCGGGCGGAAAGGTGAAAATCTACCCCCACAGGTTAGTTGAGCAACAGAAGGCTGCAAAGAAAGCAGACCGCTGTCCTAGAGTACAGAGACACTGCTTTTAAGTTAAAAGTTTATTACAGTGATTGCACATACAGAGCAACAATTAGGATCAGATTAATTTAGTTCAATGGCTAAATGACTATATCTTCGCATAATGATACAAAATAAAGAACATGCTACATTTTCTCCACACCAATGGCTTATTTTACTTGAGTTAAACAAAATAACTACTTTGCATTCTGGCCTTTAGCCCAGGGCAGAACCTTCTCTTCCTGCAGTCTTCTGTCAATCTGACACCATTGTTGGCTTTTAGTCAAACTGCATAACCCACTCAAGGGCGGAATCCACCAGCCTAACTTGGCAATGACAGCTGATGAGCGCTACTCTGTTCATTTGAAATGAGTGTGAACGATCAACAGAATGTTAAACTATCTTTCATTTGTCTCCAGCATGCTGGTTCAGACGTCTCACTGAATCTTCAGGAAGTTCAGTACAGGGAACAGATCCTGTTATAACATTAGGATTAAGATTGAACAGTACTGATGCAGATAATTTACTGCAACATTTATGTACAAATTTTGTTGGTGCATTAGCCAAAACTATCCACACCTTGCTTCAGTGTATTTACCAATACTCTGATTATACATCACAGTTTCCATAGTAACTTACCAAAAGTCAATACATCACTACTTGGAAAGTGCTCTAAATAGTTTCTGGAAGAAGTTTGTACTTTATTCTAAAAATATGTTCTGTTTATAAACATAGTTTTGTATGCTAGCAGAATCTCCTAAGCAACAGAAACACAACGTTGTGACATAAATAGATGAGCAGCGCCATATATTATTTTTATTTTCCACTTGTGGGTTCCCTATTCCTGTCTCCTGTCCACAGCTTCTCTTTAGTCAGGAAAGTTCAGCGGGCTGGACCGCAGACTTCTCCATGACATGCAATCCCAAACTCCTGATGATATGGTTTAGGAAGCTTTTGTGGTTTCCAGCTAGCAAGAGAATTCCTGCAGGGCAATATTAATCTCAGCCTATTTTCCTCTATTTTGTGTTGAAACATTATAGTGTCCTGTAGTGCTGTTATCTAATACCTTGACTGAGAAGGACAATAAGTAAAGACAAGTTTAAATATCAGATAAGCTGCATTGAAAAAGTACATAGGATTACATAGGATATACGTCACAGAAACAGGCCATTCAACCCAACCAGTCCATGCTGGTGTTTATGCTCCACTCGAGCCTCCTCCTGTCTTTCCTCATCTAAATTTATCAGCATAACCTTCTATTCCTTTCTCCCTCACATGCTTGTCTAACCTCCCCTTAAATGTATCTATACTTTTCACTTCAACCACTCCCTGTGGTAGCAAGTTCCACATTATCATCACTCTTTGGGTAAAGAAATTTCTTCTGAATTCGCTATTGGATTTTTTGGTGACTATCTTATATTCAGGGCCTCTAGTTATGCTCTTCCCCACAAGTGGAAACATTCTCTCTGTATCCACTCTATCAAAACCTTTCATAATTTTAAAGACCTCTATTAGGTCACCCCTCAGCCTTCTTTTTTCAAGAGAAAAGTGACCCAGCCTGTTCATTCTTTCCTTCGCATTTCTGGTATCATCCTTGTAAATCTTCTCTGCACCCTCTCCAGTGCCTCTATATCATTTTTATAATATGGCGACTAGAACTGTATGCAGTACTCTAAGTGTGGTCTAGCCAAGGTTCGATACAGGATTAGCATAACCTCCCTACTTTTCAATTCTATATCTCTAGAAATAAACCCTCGTGCTTGGTTTGCTTTTTTTATGGCCTCGCTAAACTGTGTTGCAACTTTTAGTGATTTGTGTATTTGTACTGCGGGATCCCTTTGTTCCTCTACCCCACCTAGACTTGTACCCTCCAAGTAATAAGTGACTTCCCTATTCTTCCTACCAAAATGTAATACCTCACATTTATCTGTGTTGAACTTCATTTGCCAATTATATTTCCATTCTGCAAGATTATTAATGTCCTCCTGTAATTTGTTGCAGTCCTCCTCAGTATTGACTATCCCCCCCAATTTGGTGTCATCCGCAAATTTAGAAATTGTGTTTTTGATTCCAACGTCTAGATCGTTAATGTAAATTGTGACAAACAGTGGTCCCAGCTTTGATCCTTGTGAAACACCTTCTGCCACTGTGAATATCTACCTTTAACCCCTACTCTCTGCTTTCTGTCTTGAAGCCAGCTAGCTATCCATTCTGCTACTTGTCCTGACTCCGCATTCTCTGACCTTGTTCATCAGTCTATTATGGGGTACCTTATCGAAGGCCTTTTGAAAATCTAGATAAATTACATCTACTGCATTACCATTGTCTATTCTCTCTGTTACCTCTTCAAAAAATTCAATGAGGTTGGTCAAGCAAGACTTTCCCTTTTGAAATCCATGCTGACTATTCATTACTATGTTTTTGGTTTCTAGATGTTCTTCTATTTTCTCCTTTAGTTGGGATTCCATTATTTTTCCTACCACTGATGTTAAGCTGACTGGTCTATAATTCCCTGGACATGTTCTATCCCCCTTCTTAAATATAGGTATTACGTTAGCTATCCGCCAGTCCTCTGGCACTATACCGTTTTCTAACGAATTATTAAATATGTGTAGTAATACCTCTGCTATCTCTTCCCTAGATTATTTTAAAATGCGTGGATGCAATCCATCCGGACCAGGGGTATTATCCTCTTTGAGTTTGATTAGTTTATTTAATATATCCCCTCTTTTTAGTTTAAATGCACTTCTCATTACTAATCTCATCATCCAATGTCATGTCCACTTGTTCTATCTCCCTGGCAAATACTGAAGCAAAATAATTATTTATTATTTCTGCCATCTCTCTATCATTACCTGTGGTATTATCCTGTCTATCCCTTAATGGCCCTATTGAATACATCACTCTCTGGCTGGAAGTGTAATGCTCCACTGCTGAAACTACCACAGAATATTGGCACTATTTTGTTTATAAGTAGGGAATGTTAATGGAAGTACACCTAATTGGGAAGATAAAAAAAAAGACAAGAGATAATATGACTAGTGCTTTTGGTGTGGGGCTATTATGCATTACCAAAATTCCCAGCAAGTATATTAATGATTTTTGTAATAGAAATGAAATATTACCACACTGTTGTCAACAACATAACACTCATTCATTTTCCTGTGTTTCTGGGCTATTCCCTAGCTTCATATTACTAACAGCCATGCCCATATCTATAGACAGTACTAAAGCCAAGATAAATAACGTACGTTATTCAACTAGGTTATATTTGAAGAGACCAACATTCAGTCGTCTGGGCAAACACGAGATGATAAAAAGCAAACAAGTCTACAAATGTTGTGCGACATCTACAGCAAGCATAACAAGTACAAGTCTACGGAAACATTTTAGGTTTCCAAATTCCATTTGAGAAATACATTTTTAAGGGCTGCATGCAGATTTTGTAATAGATTCCTAAAACACTCTTTAGGGAGAATGAAATTAAAGCAATTTCCATAGGACATGCAGAAGTTTTTTCTTGATATTGATTATGCTTTGCAAATGCTGATCTTTTTTCAAGCACTACAACTGAATAACCTTTGTTGTTGCTTCTCATTGTTTAATACAGAAGCAATTTTTCCAACCAAAAAAACTGACTAAAGGATTATTCCCAATACCTATGATCATAGGAATTGCTAGATGAAAAAAGACCAATGTCCATCTAGTTCACCTTCTACCATCCTTGTAGCCTTATGATAATTTGTTTTAAATAGAAAAGTGGTCGTTTTAGATGAAATGTACAAGGAACAATCACAAAATAACGTACACAGTAATAGTGTGTCATCAAACCTGCTGCTCCATATGTCTCTATGTCCCTGTTCACAGCCAGCCCAGCTAGCAAAACTGCGTGCATTTAACTTTGCTCCTTCTCTCATTCTCCAGCAAACATTTTGGGGATTGTCCTTCATTTCTGGAAGGGAAATTGTGGACTACAAAGTTGGAGGAACCATTAGATCTGATTATGAGTAATGAAATTGATCAGGTAGTTGAGCTAAATGTGGGTGAGCAACTTGGGAGTAGTGATCACAATATGATAATGTTTAAGTTTCAACTAGAAAAGGGAGAAAGTCAGTACAAACGCTAGAATGCCAGATTGAATGAAGACAGATTTTAGAAAGATGAGGAGCGAGCTAGCTAAAGCAAGGTGGAAGGACTTTGGAGCAACAGTGTACTGTTTTAAAAAAATGATGCAGATGTATAAAATAAATATATTCCATTAAAAAAGGAAACTACTCATAGTTTTAATATGTCATGGATAAATCAAAAAGGTTAGAAATCAATGAAAACTGAAGAAGATGGTCTATGAAGACTATAAGAATGTTGAAAAAACTCAAGGCAATGAGAAAATAGCTGAGAGGGATAAGGAAAGCTGAGGGAGTATGAGGAAAACATTTCAAAAAACATCAAAAGCAACAGTGAGGTATTTTACAAATATATCAGTAAAAAAGAGAATTGTTAAAAGTGAGATGGGTCCCCCGAGAGGAAAACATTGTCGATTTGTAGAAGATGATCAAAAAAGATGGCACAGGTATCTAACAAGTATTAAGAGAAGGATATTGGAGAGAAGGATATTGGAGAGAAGGTGAGTCCTAAAGAGGTTGAGGGTGAAATGAGCGATATTGTGATGGATAAAGAGAGAATTTTAGATAAGTTAGTTAAGCTAAGGGAAGACAAAGCACAGGGCCTAACTGGATAGGAGGGGGAAATTGAAGAGGCCCTAGAAATTATATTTCAGACCTCTATTGAGTGTGGATGTGTGCCAGAGGACTGAAGAGTGGCCAATGTAGTGGCCATTTTTAAAAAGGGAGACAGAGCTAATTCGGGTAATCACAGCCAGTTAGCTTAATCAGTGGGAGGGAAAATTTTAGAATCTTTAATTAAGGATGAAATTACCACATAGCTAGATGAAGAGAAAATAGAAGTAGCCAGTATAGATTTCAAAAGGGGCAATCGTGCTGGACATAAGAAATTGATGGGCAGGAAAAGACCAGCTGGTCCATCAAGCCTGCCCCACACTCATGATGGCCGGAGCATCAGGACTAAACACTTCCTTCCTTCCTTCCTCCCTCCTGCCCCACAGCCATGTCATCTCCTGAGAGAGGCAAAAAATCTCAGAATTCTTTAAGGAAGTCATAGATAAGGTAGATGGGGGAAATGCAGTACATGTAGTGTACATGGACTGTAGCAAAGCCTTTGACAAGATACAACATAAAAAATGACTAGAGAAGATTAAGCGGTATGGAATGCTTCAACCCGCCAACTCCTCACTTACACTTGGCTGAAGTGATAGGGGAGCTGTTAGACCGCTCTTTGGGTGTAAATGTGTGCTGATTGCAGGAGCGGTTTAAGGCCAGGAAACTTCCATGTAGTTGAACAGAGGAGCTATGCAAATGAGCCCCAAGGGGCTTTAATGGTTTTATGGATTGCACTGTTAAAAAGATTGCTAAACTTGCATTTAGCGCAATAATGGTGCAAATGTAGCCAAATGTACTAAAACAAAAATGCCACAAGTGATCTTTTCAGTGTCATAATGGCGTAATAATGGCGGAAATGCTGAAAGCATCGAGGAAATTCACCCATGTTGCTCCATAGCACAGTACTCAAAATGGGAAACTTGTTAAAACTTCTTTTCATAAATAAATTGATTTATCATCTCAAAATGTTACCAATTTTAGATGACAGCCGATCAGTATCCCTACTGCCAATAGTGTCAACGCTGTAATGGCTAAGAAGCTAAACGTCTCAATCTCAACAATTTCTTTCGTGACCAAAATAGCTTCAGAACAAGTTGCTTGTAGTCCAGAACTGGAGTGATTCTATTGATGTTCAGTGCAAAGTTAGAGCATAAGTTATTGATATTGCCAGAGCTTATGATAAGGTATGGCAAGTCATCATTGAGAAGCTGACTTGTTTTGGTATAACTGGTGTGTTTTTATACTAGATTCCGTCTAATAGAACACAAGCACAAATCCATCTACAATACAAAGTCTGGCACATGTTCTAAGGCACATTACATTTTCAGGTTTGGCTCAAATAACCACTATTTTTTGTTAAGTTAGCCATCTCGTTTTGGTTAGATATCCTATGACTATCAAATCAACCACCACCGTAAGACCAGCCAATTAAAATTGGTTATTTTTCTTCAAAAGTTATCAATTAGGAACAGCAATTACCACAGAATCAACCAACCAAATGCCTGAAAAGTTTCCCCATTAAAGCTCGCTTTATAGAGCCAGAAACAGAAAATAAAATAATTCTGGGGGAAAAAAAACTAAAACTTAGTCAGCCACTATATGTTAGAAATGTCTCCCAAGATGGTTCCCACGCACACCACTTGATTGGTGGTGGGGTAGTGGGTTTCATTCTTTTAATGTGGGGTTGGGAGGAACACTCCTGCTCCTCCTGGCTCCACATTCAAGTTTAAAAACTTACCTCGTTTGTTGCTGCCTAACGACTGCGTGCTAGGATGCATGTAGGCTTAGTTTTGCACTGGCGCCGGCTGCCTCAGGACAAACCAATTTTGCAGTGGGGCCTCAATCAGGCGTTTAGCCCCTTATTTGCATATACTCTGTTTCAGCACTGCATACCGATTCTTTGGCCTCTACCAATACCGCAGGCGGTGCACTTCCAGCTAATAATGAGCATGACTTCCTGCCCTAATTTACATAAAAACCAGGGCCTCAACAGGAACAGGAGTAGGCCATTCAGCCCCTCGAGCCTGTTCCGAGATTCAGTCAGATCATGGCTGTACCTCAACTCCATGTCCCTTGATAATCTTACCTAACAAAAATCTAATCGATCTGCCTTGAATATTTCTATTAACCCAGCATCCACAGCAGAGTTCCATATTTCTACTACCCTTTGTATGAAAAAGTGCTTCCCGATTTCACTCCTGAATGACATAGCTCTAATTTTAAAGTTATGCCCCCCTGTTCTGGATTCCCCTACCTGAGGATATAGTATTTCTCTATCTACCCTATTGAATCACTTTATCATTATCATGGATTAGATCAGCCCTCAACTTTCTAAACTGAAGGGAATACAAGCTAAGTTTATGCAACCTGTCCTCAAGTTAACCCTTTTAGCCCCGGTATCATTCTGGTGAATCAGCGCTGCACCCTCTCCAATGCCAATATATCCTTCTCGAGTTGCGGTGCCCAGAACTGAATGCATTACACTAAATAGGGTATAACCGAGCTTAAAAAAACGAACATAACATCCACCCCTTTATATTCCAGCCCCCTTGAGATAAAGGCCAACTTTCCATTAGCAGTTTTGATTAATTTTTGTACCTGCCCACTAGCTTTTAATGAACCAAGTTCAACACGTACACAGGTTCCAAGTGTTAGCTCTATCAACATCATGCTTCTTAGAATGTCTTAGGCCTCAGTATCTCATAAGCCGGGATTGCCAGTGCCAACGCACAGTAGTTCTACAGTTGCCGAAGCTCATTATCAGCCGCACTATCCCTGAAGCAAATTCAGGACTTTGTAGTTCTGAGAAGCAACACTTGGTGGCAGCAGATACCATAATTAAACATTATTGCAGCGCAGTTCTCCAGTGTTATGTGAGAAAGTCATTTCAACCACATAGGGCTGGATTTTCAATGACCTGTGGAGTCGGGTTTGGAGGCGTGTGGGGGGTTAAAGTTGCGGGGTCGGGGGTCCCGACTCCATCCCGCCTCCACGCAATTTTGACAAAATCGGTCACGGAGTTCCCGACTCCGTCCCGCCTCCAAGAGGCGGGAGAGGTCATTAAAGCCCTTAAGAAGGCCTAAATTGGCTCTGTAATGCCATTTTGAAACGTTTTAGCTAGTTTAACCCTTTTCCGACGTGAAGTATGCCTGATGTGAAACACGCCAGTGAAACCTGGCGGGAGCACAAGTGGATAGCTGACTATCAGCTGCAGGTCCACTATTACAATGGAGATGTGATGAAGGTATGATGAAGGTAGTAGTATTCGGTCTGAAAGTCGCTTCTAATGCTGCTGCATTGTCTTCAGAGATTGCCTGGCCTTACTGTGAGAGGCCCCGGATGGAAAAAAAATTTCTCTCTCTCTCTCTTCATTTTGCATCCAGGTCCACTCACAGCAAAAGCCAGGCAGTCTCTGAGACCAGGCAGGCAGTCTCTGACTTGCAATGATGACATCATTAGAGGCGACTTTCAGACTGAAACCACTAATTGGTTCATGGGTTCCCACATGCTGGAACTCAATTACCCAATTAAGTGAAAATTGCATCATTCATCCACATTAATCTGGAGTCGGGGGGGCAACACGAAATGTGGCTAACACGACCCCAACCCGACCCCAAGACAAAATCCAGCCCATGGAGTTTGATAATGCAAGTTTATTAGATCAATTCTGCTAATGGCCATTTTGCTACTGATGTGTCTGTACATTTTTTAATTTGCTCATTTCCTTTCTATTTTGGTTGCTTGGATGCACCTTAGAGATGTAGAGCTGATAGCACCTATAAAGGCTCTTGACAGTAACTCTGTGCAAAAGCATTTTGCTGCACAAAGATTTGGCTCATAATAAATTACTAGATGCAGAAATTACTTTAATTAAACCACCAAATCCAAATAAGTTTAATCAGCTAATCAGACCTTTGACCCCTACAAGTTGCTTCATTGCTGTTGTGGATAATGAAATCCACAGCGGTAAAAGATATAACCAACGTTTACAGAACTATTAGATTCCACAAAGCCCAATACAGTCCAACACAGGTGGGACAAGGGCATTTTGGTTTTATAACCCGAAGTGGCAACAGACGCCATTCCATCCTTCAGCAACATGGCAGAAATATTCGAGGTAGAGGTATCAGTCAGCGCACAAACACGCAATATTGTATTTTAAAATACTAATCGTTCTCCTGTGGTATTGCTTACTGGTAATCTGGGGCATGTAGTGCACTTTGAAGCAGTACCTCTCGTGGCCTTACCTCAAACGGCAGCAATGATTCCGAGTGGTGTTTGGAGTCATAACCAATGAGGAAGAAAATTGGTAGATATTCGAAAGAAGAAAATTCCAAGATATTCACCACAGTCAAAGACTGGACTTGTACTCCACCCAACGCCAGGCCCACACAGTACAGGATGAGCTCTAGGAGATGGTATCACACCATGTGGCTTTAGTGCATTAGAGTCAGCATTGATGACAACAGCTTCCATTGATATAAGGGGGAAAAATTGAGTCGCGCCCCCTTTGGGACGCTAACTTCGCCCACCGTGGCCGAAATTCACCAGTTGCGCCCCAAGAGGGAAGCGGGGTGCTACTGGAAGTGCCCCGCCTCCCTCTTGGGGCGCTGCGAGTGAATATCGCGGCGCAACGTGCCGCAGCGCCACGTCGCGCCGTGGTACTGCAGGCCTTCCTCCCCTTCTTAAGGGGAGGAGCCTAGCGCAGCGTGACCCGGGGCCCAGCTGGGCCACCAGGGATCGGAGTGCCGGCAAAAGAGGCTGGCACTCCGCAGGAGGGCTGCAGAGGAGGCCAGGGACGGCAGAGGGTGCTTCAGTCATTTAGGCTCTACGCTCTGGAATTCCCTTCCCAAACGTCTCTGCCACTCCAGCACCCTCTCCTTTTTAAGGCCTTGCTTAAAGCCCATCTTTTTGACCAAGCTTTTGGTCACCACTCCTAATAGCTCCTTCCTTGCCTTAGCATCTATTTCTATCTGATTACACTTCAGTGAAGCACCTTGTGCTTTTTTTACATTTAAGGCACTATGGCCTAAAAATTCGGTTGCTTTGCGCTTCCCGTTAGCGCCCTAAGAGGGGCGCTAATGGGGCGCAAAGCAATTAGCACCTGGGCGCGGTGCCGCTAATGCCTCCCGCGAAATTCAGCGGGAGGTTAGCGGCGGCGGTAACCATTAGCGCCCCGCGGCACTGCGCTGCCAGTGATGACATCATCACCGTGCGCAGTGCCCCGCTTGCGCCCTGGCCACGATCTTCGGTAGCGCCCCCTTGCATACTGCCGGACGCTATGTCCGTATGTCCGACAGGGTCAGGGGGCCCTACCTGTGGCCGGGGCGGCGCTAATTAAAGGGGAGGTGCCGGGCGGCCATTTTTGTTGCTGGCCACCTGCAATGGTATTGGGTGGGAAGAGAAGCCATTGCTGGAGATGCTCTGGATATGATTGGATAGGTAAGAGTGGAACCAAGCGAAGGCAGTCCTACTGAGCTAGACAACAAAAGAAGCATTTTAGGAGGATTGTGTGGTTGTAGAAAGGTTGAGGAGAGAAAATGCACCATGGTCAGTCAGAGGATTGCATTTGGGCGTGTTTGAATGTGGTCATTTCAGTGCTGAAACCTGATTGAATCCATACAAACATGGAGGAGATGTGGGAAAGGTGGGCATGGATTTCAGGGCAACACATGCTGAAGAACTTAGGAGGGAAGGAAGGTTGAAGATGAGGTGACAGTTTGCAAGGGCAGAGATTTCAAGGGGAGGGGGGTGGTGATGGTGGTTTTGAAAGGGACGGGGACCATACCTGAGGAGAGGAAACCATTTACAATGTCAGCTAGCATAGGGGCCAGGAAGAGAAGTTGGGTCGTCAGCAGTTTAACAGGAATGGGGTAAAAAGAGCAGGATGTTGGTCTCATGGACAAGATGAGTTCAGAGAGGGCATGAGGAGAGATAGTACCGAGAGACATGGGATCAGGGCTATGGCAGGGGGCGCAGCAGACAGCTGAACAGATGGTTTCAATCTTAGTGAAAAAGTCCACGAGTTCCTCGCACTTGCTGGAGGTGACGGTAGAGGGGGTAGGGAAGAGAGGTTTAAGGAGTTAAACAGTCGGGGGTTATCTTTGCTCTCTAGGGTGATGCTGGAATAGTGAGTGGTCTTGGCAGAGGAGAATAAGGCCAGATAGTGCTTGGTGTGGTCCAGCCAGAACTGGCGATGGGTGGCTAAATCAGTTGTGTACCAGATACGTTCAAGTCTGTGACCCTTGGATTTGAGGGAGCAAGTAAAGGTTTCACTGGGGACAAGTGCAAAGGTGGAAGAATGGGAGTGGCCTAACAGATTGACAGCTGCAGAAGTTTTGTGTTGAATGGAAGGTCAAAGACTAGGCAGTTGGTAAATTTAAAGTGCAATTCTAAGAGAAATAATTTTTTTCCCCCTCAGTCGGATTGGAAGGGGTAGGAAGGCAAGGGATACAGGAACTGGTAAGATATGGGCCGGAATTTTCTGGGGTGGTTGCGGACATGATCAGAGGTGGGTCAAGTGGGAAAGTTGATATTTTTGGGAGCGGGCTGGGAACCCGCCATTCTCCTGTCCCCACGAGCCTTTCCCTCGGGCCTGTTTGCCGGTGCGGCAGCAACCCAACTGGCAGAGGTGGGCGACCTAATTGAAATCATTAACAGGTAGTTAAGTGCCTTTTTCCCCCTACATTTTAAATTTACCTGGATGGACACGGGAACCACGCTGCTCGGGAACCACTTCTGTCAACCTGCGGCAGGAGTTGAGTGGCCATTGCTCCAGCTGATTAGTTGACAGCATGAAATGTACTATAAAAGCTCCCACCTGACAGCTGATCACTTTCCTCAGGCAGAAGCTGTTGCTCAGTCCATTCCCAACACAGATTCTGCAGGCTGCAAGAATTTCCAGCAAAGTCTCCATCCAGTGTCACCTCATTGGAAGGACCTCTCTCACCATTGACAGATCGCTACTGTCATCTCTACTTCACCTGCCATCTATTCCATCAACATGAGTGCCAGTTATACTGTCTCACCTTGGTCCTCAGAATCTGACCACGATGAGCCACAACACCAGCAGCACCAGGCACACCAGCAGCACCAACAACACCACCAAATTTCTCCGCAATCACCTGATGCTGCACAGGACAAAGGGCATCAGCACCCAAGCAGATTGCTGCCCGGGAGGTCAGGGATGGCCTCATCATGGACAGATTTACTTAACTTGATGCTGTACACCCATATGGCTGCCACATGATGCGCCATGTTTGCACCACCCCACAGCAACGCCATAAAGCATCCCTACAATGACCAAGCCATTCCTATCACACTCACCACCATTGCTGGAGGTACCGTTATGTCTCACCATTCACTGCAACTCACTAAGCTACTTCCAAAGGTACACACAAATCTGTCCAAGACCAGAAAGTGTTGAAAATAAACATTTTTATGTTTGACAGCACATTAACGGAAACTTTACATAAACATTGGATAAAACACCCAAGTGGCTACCCTTGTGAATCTACTTGTGTGTCATCTTTCTCTTCCACGTGCTTCTAACAGATGCTAACCCTGTGGCTTTAGCAGAAGTAGAGGCAGTCTGCTCACTTCCCTGCTGCCAAGGAGCTGGAGAGCACCTTGCTGCACATCAGTGGGGCCACGAGGACCCATGTCTATGCTGACATCCCTCCGAGACAGGAGGTCTATGAGCCTCTGCCATCTATTCTCCATACATAGCCATCTATTCTCCATACATAGCCATCTATTCTCCATAGAGACCATGTGCTCCTCTGAGTGGTGCATTAGTTGCTTTATGTAGGTGGCCATCCTATCCATGGAGGAGCCTACAGTCGCCACTGCCTGCGACACGGTGGTGCTCATGTTGGAGATGGACTCCTCCATTCTCTGAACATTTGCAGACATCGTGCTTGCAAAACCTGTCAAAGCCTCCTGCACTTCTTCCTGCACCTTCAGGATCGCCCTCTTTCTGGATGGCCCCCGAGGCTCAGCGTTTGCATGCAGCTGAGCAGAGCTGGGAGTACCCTGCGCCCTCCGGCGAGGAGTCTCCACTGCTGTCCCTGTCTCCACCATCTCTTCTCGCTCACTTGTGAATTGTGAGACACCAGGTGACAACATTACTCTATCTCGCATGGGACCCACCGAGGTGTGTGTATCTGTGCTGGTGCTGGGTGCACTTGTGTCTGGTGACAGTGCGCCCTCAGAGGCTGGAGGCTCCTCTGAGGAGTCGTCTTCCTCTTCCTCCTGGACAGTGGGGGGGGGGGGGTGTGGGGGGGCTCTTGATGGACCTGTGGGAGAGTAAAGAGATGAGTTAGATATGTCATATGAAGAATGGGTACAGATACCATTATGCACATGATGACCACTCACTGGCTGCTGACACCAGTCCCCATATGAGTGACTGCTGTATGCCATGTAGCTGTATGATATGTTATTCTGTCACCAGGTTGCTGAGATCTCCCCCTCTCTCCGTCTCCCACCTCCAGCTGCTCAGCAACTCCAGAGACATCCAAGGCAGCCTCCTCTGCTGATGTAAGGTTTGCAAATGATCACTTTCGGTTCTCTCCCTCTCCCTCTTATTTTAGGCTCTCTTTTCCTGCAAGGAGGGAAAGAAGAGAAAGCTGAGTTGAGAATGATGGAATGAGTGTAAGGAATGGATGGGTTTGATCTTTAAAGGGAGACTATGATGGAGTGGGGTGCCAAAGCCAAGTGGCCTCCTTGTGTGTTGTTAGTTGGTATGATTACACTAGGATGAAGGTAAGTGTGAGTCGTGGCTAGTCAGATGGGGATGTGATAATGTAGATAGAGAGGGATGAGTAGAGGTGCAAGTTAAGATGGTGTGAGTAAGGATGAGCAGGAGTAGGGTAGGGAAGGCAGAGTAATGGGGATGTGATGAGAGGCACAGCAGGATGTAGTTGAGTGTGGCTTTGTACTCACGTTTCCTGATCTAATGAGATCATTGAAACGTTTACGGCACTGCACCTAGGTCCTTCTGACCACATCCCTGCTGGTGACCTCCTCTGCAATCTCCAACCAGGCTGTTTGGTCTCCTGTGGAGGTCTCTTCTGCCCATTGGAAGGGAAGAGAACCTCCCTGCGTGCATATGGAGGGAGTCATTGGAGAACCAGGGTGCAGCCCTCTGCCTCTGTGCAGTCATTGTCAAAGTGTTTGCAGCACTCCAATGCTGTAGTGCACTGACAGCACTATGTTAGATTAACATTCAAATGTAATGTGGCCATGGCTCCTTTAAAGATCCCAGCTGAAAACGCGTCGATGTCACCAGACCCGCTCCATTTAATTGGGCCGGTAACGCACAGGGTGGGCTTAATAGGCCCTATAAACGTAAAGTTGTTCTATGGAGCAGGATGGAGTCAGCAACGGGGTCGCAACCCGCCATGGCCATCGCCCGCACCGGACCCGCTTAGGTAGGGAAAATTCCAGACATGGTCTTGTCTGTAATTAGGATCATGGGAGTAAAGAGGCCACACAAAATGGCATGGTAAAAGGTGTGGACTTGAATATGGGGAGAGATTCTATATGGAAAGAGAGGTTAAGGGAAGACAGGAGGGCCGTGAATTCAGAACAGAGTGGGCAAGGTGAGTTGAGATGGAGACTGAGATCGTAGTGGATGAGGCGTCACTCAGTACGGAGGCTGAGGGAAGATATCTCGGTGAGAAACTTTGGGTTGGTCTTGGGGGTGCAGTAGAGAACAAGGGATTTTAGAGGAGAGGCGGGGGTTGGGGAGAGTTTGGTGAGAGTAGCCCCCCAGAAGCACGATGGGCAGGAAGACCAGTGAGAGAAGAGGATGGGGCAGTTAGGTTTGCTGCTTGTAAGGAGGCAGCAACGGGCACCTTGATGGACCCTTCTATGAATGCCGAGAGGCACAGATGGTAGCTGTGGACTTATCCAAGGGGTTTCCATGCCTGGGATGGCAGCAGAAGAACAGGAAGGCAGAGAATTAGTGGTGGTTGGAATAGGGATTGGGGGCCGGGCAAACTAACAGAGAGAGGAGAAAGGCTACATAACTGGGTGACAGGAAGGGGAGGAGACAGGAGAGAAGGACCCAGAGGAACCAAAAAAAAAAAATAGAAGTGATGGGCTTAGTTCCAGAGCAGCAACCAAAATGCCCATGCAAATGAACAGAAAGAATTTAGGTTATCTGGGTATGGCAAAGATTAGGAGACACATGGAGATGATATTTTAGAGAAAGTCAAAAATGAAAGCCAAAGGTCCTGTGGTGGGATGAAGTTGACTTGTAGACAGGGTGCAGTCATCTTGCAACATTGACGAACCAATGTCCAGATCTGGAGGCTGTTGTTGAGAAGGAGCGAATCCAGGAGCGAATCCAGGAGCTGTTCCAAGGGGCAGAGCATCAGTGGCACACTGCTGGAGGCTGTCCCGTGGAAGGCAGAGGACCAAGGAGTGGAGAATCAACCATGAGAGGTTGATCCAGGGATCCAATGAAGAGGGGGTGGGGGGGGGGGGGGGCGGAGAAAAGAAAAGGGGGTCGGCCCAATTCTGGAGTTACACTGTCACTTTTGCATTGATGTACGCCCAAAACCACTTTGCACTGAATCAAAAGTGGCAGTATAAGTGCAGCCTTATATTTGGCACCCCAGCCTACTGCTTACTACGGTTACTGTTCCTTAATGCCTGTTTCCTACTTTGCTGATATTTGGCTCGATTCCTCACTTCTATCCCCCCTGCAATAACGTTCTACATTTATTTCAGTCTTTTGATTTTGTTCTCTGAATTCTATCTTCGTCACTTCTAGTATCCATTTTCCTCCTCTGTTTATTTGTTCTTTTCTCTCCCCAACCCCTTTCAGTCCTGTCTATGCTGTGTGACCCAATTGTAGAACATCAGAAACCATGACTTATTCCCTTTGTTCTGCTAACTGTTTGATGTGATTACTTTGGCATCTCCAAGCTGCTCTGAAAACAATCATGTATTGTTCCTTTTTATATATACGTATGCCAGTCCTCAAACAGCAATCATTCCAATGCATCTGGGAGGAAAGGACAGAGTATTTCACACTATTTATGGATTGGCAGAAGGAAAGCCATGTCCCCATGCCAATAATATCCAAGACAACACTTCAACACACAAGTATTATTAACTAAGCAGCTGCACTGCAGATTTTCTTTTCTCTCCCCAACCCCTTTCAGTCCTGTCCATGCCCACCTAAAATGTTGAGGGAAAAGAGGCACAGCAGTGACAATACTGCTGCTAAACAGAAGGGACTGGCAAGCGGATCAGGCCCCAGCAGTGGAACCCACGCTAGTTGGCAAAAATAGGAGCATAGTGGAAAAGGAAACAATAAGGGAAGATTTCTGTGAGCCCCGAAGCAAGTACAACGGTCCTGCCTTTGCTTACTTTTATAAAGATGTGTGCCATCCTTTAGAAATGCTCTGCTACAGGTCCACTCTGTGGTGAATGAAACCAATAATTCATCTGACCACATACCAGAAGAATTACTGAATTGATTGAAACTCATTTTTAATCTTGGTTCTTTCAAAAGTAGAGATTTTAAGACAATTGTTACAATATTGTATTCAAATATTCAATTGACAATGCATTAAATCCATTATGCATTTGTGGAACTAGAAAGAATTCAAAATGGCCAATCCACAAAATTAATCGGCAGAAATACAATGACAACTGAAAAATGTCAATGAGGTGATATTTTGAACAAAAGACACAAACTGCTTTTTAATTAAGTATAAACAAAGTCATTCAAAATTTGGGGCAATTCTTCTTCCTATAAGTTTTTCATTTTTGTTGCCACTTCTGTGGACCCTCATGATTTCTGGTGAAATGTAATGTGGGTGTGGATTAATTGGTTTCCAATTTTATGCATGTCCTATTTCGAAGTGAGGACAGTTAGAAGGAGGAAGAATGCTGGATCAATAAACCTGAAAAAGAAACCTGAATTACAAGGCACCAGTAACTTTATGGGGTTCAATTGGCATGTGAGTTCTCCCGATCATCTGCCATAACTTCAGTGGAAGATCCACAACAAACCTTGTAGAAAAAGTATAAACGTTGTTTCTGTGGACCTTCCACTAGTTATAGTGGTCAATCGGGGGAAGTCCTCATGGATATCCAAACCCTAAACATTAGGCAGGCAGGACCTTCCCTTTCTGAATTCACGTTATCTACTATTTACTAGGATACTACTGGACAGATAATCCTCTAGTAGTCTCCAGATAAAGTGATTCAATTATTGCTGCACAGAATGGGAGGCTAATGGGGATCTGTACTAGATAGTCTGTTTGGTCCCCTTTTGAGAATAGATGCCATGCTAGCCTGTTTCCAATCTAATAGTACCGCCCCAGTGACTCCCTCAATGATCGCCCAGGGCTCTCAGCTTTCTGGGATAAATATCATCTATCCCTAGGGATTTATTGTTTTTTGGCTCTTTTAGATCATATAGGGCTTTCATTTGATTTATATAAAAAGTAACTTGCCCACTCAACTGGCAAAGATGCACCAGAGCAGAACCTCGGTTCGCCTTAGCTCAAAGCCATTAACCCTATCCCAAACTGTAGGGTCATTTGCTTGGCAGGGATGAGAACATGATGCCTGCAAGGGTGCATCTGTGGAGTCATTCCCGACATGCTCTTGGATGACAGAAAGGCCCACAGCCAAAGATGAGAATTTAAAAAAAATTCTTCAGCTCCCAGCAAAATCAGCATCCCTGCAGACTAAAAGACAATCAATCTCCTCCAGGATCCATTACATTATACTTGTGAACGTCGATGCCTTTCTAAAAGTAGTCAACAGGATTCATGCCAGCTCTCAGCTGACCCGAATTGCACTGAGGTCTGCCAAGAGGACAATGGACAGAATTCCCAGGTAAGCCCAGGAACTGCGCAGTCACACCCTGTTGGCTTGGGAGGTGGTGGAGGAAAATTCAGCCAATTGCCAGACTTGAGTCTAGGCTATGTTCCTATACCATCTACCTAGAACAAAAAGTTCAGTGCATTTCAGAAGAATGCCATCAATGTGGACTTGTGCTGTGATCCACAAAGTGAGTTCTTTGCTGCTTTTTCCACCAAGATTTGTGTACTTCACAGCTGGATGTATGGATCACTTACAATTTACATGCCATTAAACTTCCTCCAGTTAAATGTCAATACAACAGAAGACATCCTCTTTAGTTCTTGCAAAAAACAATTTTCCCCTGACCTTAACTGCATCAATCTCCCCCGTTACAACCTCAAGCCAAGCCCAGGAGGTTCAGAACCTCACGTGTATTGTTCAGCCCAAGCTCAACTTCCTCCCCACATCTGATTCATTACGAAGACCACTTTCTTTCACCTCTGAAACATTGCCTGCCTCTGCTTATACCTTTCCCCCTCTGCTGCAACTCCCTAATATATGCCTTAATTACTGCAAAGATTGAATTCTCCAATGTTCTCCATGTTAGAGTCCCTGCATCCAACCTCCACAAACTGCAACTCATCCAAAGTCCCATGGCCTGCAATCTCACCCACAACCGGCACTCCACGGGGGGGGGCTGCAGAGGAGGCCGGGGGCGGCAGAGGGCGCAGGTGCTGGCAGGTGGCCAGCAACAAAAATGGCCGCCCGGCACCTTCCCTTTAATTAGCGCTGCCCCGGCCGCAGGTAGGCCCCCCTGACCCCGTCGGACAGCGACCTGTGCGATGCATCTGTGGGCAGCCAACTGCGAGATGCCCGAAAGGCAGAGGCGGGTGAGCCAATTTAAAATCATTATTAGGTACTTATCAGACCCATAAGCACCTTTTTCACCCTACCTTTCAAATTTCCCTGGATGAGCATGAGAATCACGCAGCTCTGGAACCACGTTTGGTGAACCTGAGACGGAAGTCGAGAGGCTCAGGTTATCGCGCCAGGTCATCACAGACATTTGCACATTGCTGGAGCAAGACCTGCAGCCCAGAGGAGCGGGTGGACACACCTTACCAGTGGCTGTCAAAGTCACCGGCGCCCTCAAATTCTTCGCCTCAGGCTCCTTCCAGGGATCTGCAGCAGACATTGGCGGCATCTCGCAGTTGGCTGCCCACAGATGCATCACACAGGTCACTGATACCCGCTTTGACAAGTCAGCCAATTATATCAACTTTGCCACTGATGAAGCCAGTGTTACTGAGCGGGCGCTCAGCTTTGCCGCTCTGGCTGGCTTCCCACAGGTGCAGGGCGTCATCGACTGCACACATGTGGCCTTCAGGGCACCCCATCATTACCCAGGAGTCTTTGTCGACCGCAAGGACTCCACTCCCTCAATGTGCAGCTCGTCTCCAACCATAGGAAGATCATCATGCATGTGTGCGCCAAATTTCCTGGCAGCTGCCATGACTCTTTCATCCTTCGCCAGTCCACCCTCCCTCAGCTCTTCACTCCTCCAAACAGACTTTCCAGCTGGCTGCTTGGAGACAAGGGCTATCCACTGAAGACGTGACTCATGACACCCTCGAGGAGGCCAAGTACTGAGGCCAAGGAGAGATATAATGAAAATCACATTTCCACCAGGTGTGTCATAGAGCAGACAATAGGCATGCTCAAAATGCGCTTCAGATGTTTTGATAGATCTGGAGGAGCCCTTCAATACGCACCAGCCAGGGTCTCCAGAATCGTCATGGTCTGCTGCGCCCTGCACAACATAGCATAGCAGCAAGGATTAGCGTTGCATGAAGAGCAAGGCACTGAGCGCACAGCCTCTTCAGAGGAGGAGGAGAAGAAGGAGGAGCAGCATCAGCTGGAAGAGGAAGAGGAGGAGCAGAAGGAACCTGCGGTCCAGATCCCACCAGCACATTGCTGCCGGGAGGCCAGGGATGGCCTCATCATGGCCAAATTTACTTAACTTCAGGTATTAAACCCATATGGCTGCCACATGCTGTGCCAGGTTGGCACCATCTCACAACAACAGCATAAAGCATCCCTGCAATGACCAAGCCATTCCTTCCACACTGACCATTGCTGGAGGTAACGTTATGTCTCACGATTCAGTCCAACTCACGAAGCCACTTCCAAAGGTACACACAAATTTGTCCATGACCGGAATGTGGTGAAAATAAAGATTTTTATCTGTGACATCACAATAACGGAAACTTTACAGAAACATTAAATAAAACACCCAAGTGGCTACCCTTGTGAATCTACTTGTGTTTGATCTTTCTCTTACATGTGTTTCTATAAGGTGCTACCCTTGTAGCTTCAGCAGAGGTAGAGGCAGCCCAGCTCACTTCCGTGCTGCAACTGCACAGACCCTTTTGGTGGACATCCACTGGGTTTTGGAGCATGTGAGGGCCCTGCCAAAGTCTGCTCCTCCTGCGACTGTGCAGAGGCAGACTCGGCCATTGTGATCCAAGGAGGCATCTGGGGCTCTGACTGAGGGGGGGGCGGGGGTGGCGCAAACAGGGGAGAAGTGTGAGCGCTTTGAGAGGAGCCCCCACTTGCATGTCCCCTCTCACCATCATCCCTCTCATGAGCCACTCGCACTTCCCTGCTAGCAAGGAGCTGGAGAGCACCTTGCTGTACAGCAGTGGGGTGATGAGGACACACTTCTATATTGACATCCCTCCTAGAGAGGAGGTCTATGAGCCTCTGCCATCTATTTTCCATAGATAGCCATCTATTCTCCATAGAGACCATGTGCTCCTGTGAGTGGTGCAGTAGCTGCTTTATGTAGGTGGCCATCCTATCCATGGAAGAGCCTAAAGTCGCCATTGCCTGCGACACAGTGGTGCTCATGTTGGAGATGGGTGCCTCCATTCTCTGGACATTTGCAGACATCGCAGTCACAAAATCTGTTAAAGCCTCCTACACTTCTTCCTGCACCTCCAGGAATGCCCTCTTTCTGGATGGGCCCTGAGGCATCAGTCCCCATATGAGTGACTGCTGTAAGTCATGTAGCTGTATGATATGTTATTCCGTCACCAGGTTGCTGAGATCTCCCCCTCTCTCCGTCTCCCACCTCCAGCTGCTCGGCAACTCCAGAGACTTCCAAGGCAGCTTCCTCTACTGATGTTAGGGGGGCCAATGATGGAGGGCCACCTCCAGTTCACTCCCTCTCCCTTTTATTGTGGGCTCTCTTTTCCTGCAAGGAGGGAAAGAGGAGAAGGTTGAGTGAGAGTGATGGAATGAGTGTAAGGAATGAATGGGCTACATCTGTATAGGATGTCTATGATGGAGTGGGGTGGCAATGCCAAGTGGCCTCCTTGTGTGTTGTTAGTTGGTATGATTGCAGTAGAATGAGGGCGAGATGAGGGGTGGCTTGTCAGATAGGGTTGTGATAATGTAGATAGAGAGGGATGGGTGGGTGTGAAAGGTATGTTGGGGTGAGTAAAAATGTGCAGGAGCAGGGTAGGGAAGGCAGAGTGATGGGGATCTGATGAGAGGCGCAGCAGGATTAAGTTGAGTGTGGCTTTGTACTCACCTTTCCTGATCTAATGAGATCATTGAAACATTTGCGGCACTGCACCCAGGTCCTCCTGACCACATCCCCGCTGTTCACCTCTTCGGCTATTTGAAGCCAGGCTCCTTTTGTCTCCTGGGGAGGTCTCTTCCATCCATTAGAAGGGAAGAGGACCTCCCCGCGTGCTCTGACTCCCTCCACAAGCATATGGAGGGAGTCATCGGAGAACCTGGGTGCAGCCCTCTGTCTCAGAGCAGTCATGTTTGGCACTCTTTGCAGCAGTCCAATTGTGCAGTGTGCTGCCTGAACACTCCTAGATGAACCTTCAAATGCAATGTGGCCATGGCCCCTTTAAATATCCCGGCTGAAAATGCATCATCGCTGACGCCATCAGGCCTGCACCATTTAATTGGGCCGGGGTAACGCGCAAGGCGGCCTTAATAGGCCCCATTAACGGAAAGTCGATCTCAGGGGCAGCATGGAATGAAGAATGGGGTCACGACCCACCACAGTGACCGCCTGCACCCGACCCGCCGAGGTACAGAAAATTCCGGCCTATGTCTGCACGTCTAGAACTTGCTTCCCTCATCAACTCCACCCAATCACCTCCCTCCCTGCCTTCAAAAACTACATAAAAATCCAGTGTTCGACTATCTTTCGCTCCCCCATTCCTCCTTTTCTCCACATACTAGTCTGTAAAGCACTTAGACAGACGGTGATGGAGAAGTGTGAGGGTAGCATTACTACAGGTACATCCTAATTGGGCAGTTTTAATTTGTTAATTCTAATGGGACTCAAATTGCATCGAAATTGAAGCAAAATGGCACCTTGTCAACATTTTGATTTTGACTTGGGATTTTCTACAAAATATGGGTAATTATTTATTCATGTGTTAAATGTACAGAAGAGCACTTAACAATTCAATTATGTATAAATTGTTTTCTAACAGCAAAATAGCATAAATTATTTATCAAATGTAGTAAATCATGAGTGACAGCTTTTATTCTATCAAGCTTCATAGCAGCCTACACAGAACACAAAGTATAAATGACATATGTGCAGCCAAATCTTTGAATAACTAAAGCTGAAGCCAGGAACCATATGCTGATGATATCTGATCATCTCTTACCTTTTCTGTTGCTGCAAATGAGGAAGAGCTCTACGCTTGTTCTGATTTTGTTGATGAATTTCTTCATGCCTGAGAGATTAATATACTCTTTTTAAAATATGCCAAAACAATGGTATACCAGGGCCAAATCCAAAAGTTTTTTTACACTAACAGCTATATAGTACAATAGTTTAATACTGATAAAATAAATTTCAAAAATGCATTATTTTAGGAACTTACATCATTAAATGATGGACTAAGTATAAATTGCATTTTTGCTGGATTAAGGACAGGTCTTGAATTGAGTATTTCACTTCTCACAGTAAGTTTTTTTTAAACTAACTCTTGCCCCTCCAAAAAAGCTTTTTTAATTAAACAGCTATGAAATGAATGATGTGTTTGTACCAGTAATTTAAAATTACAAATATTCAGAGAAAGTCATGTTCCAACACTTCGTTCGACAAACACTGATCATCTTAGTCAAAGAGATGGTTTAAAGAGGTGAAATAGTCCAAATTGCATTGATTTAAGAATTTTAAAAAATCAAACATATTCTATGGAATTTTATTGGTTAAACCAAAAGGATAAGATGCACAATCAAGGGAAACCTCATTCTTTTCAGGATTGCCAAATATCATTTGTATACAAATTAAACAAACTCAAGTATTTAATGCAATTTTCAATTTTATCACAAAATTATATGAAGTCTTAAGAAATCAGATCTTAAGTTAACTTTAAAAGAAAAATCACAACATTTCTGAAAATATCCATTTGTACCCTCTTTCTCTCTTGAAGATGTTGACTGCTTGTGGGAGGATAGTTCCACGTGCACTAGGAAGAACATTTTGAACAGATCAGTTTCCTTACTCAAGTGCAAAAAAGAATCATTTGTAACAGTTATTGAACACAAGAAACAGTTTGCTGAAAGGACTCAAACCAACATATAACTAACCTGAAAATTCGATGAAAATGAATCAGCAATCAGAGCAGAATAGTTAGTGTGCGGAGTGGAGTGCAGCTAAACAGCAGCCTGAACAGACTTAGGAACAGACTTATGGAAGGAAGATAAATACCTCATGCGTTTTTATACAGCATTTTCGTCTGGAGAGCTAGATTGTACATTTTCTTTGCTCCCATTAAAGTAACGCTTGACAAGGTGTGCATTGAAATATTTATGGAACCCAGAACACTAAAGATGCTATAAATAAAACTGGATTAATTTAGGGAGAAAAAAATCTGATCAGTTCAAAAGTCAGACTTATTAAAAGTACTGATAAACGGCAGCATTAACTAAACGTTGTCGCCATCTCTCAAATCTATTACCCAAAGAAATAACTTCACTAACTTTGCCTACCAATCACTGAGGGGAGTAACAAGAGTGTAACCCACCTAAACTTATAGGATATTAGAAATTTATGGCACAGAAGGAGGCCATTCGGCCCATCATGTCTGTGCCAGCTGAAAAAGAGCGATCCAGCCTAATCCCACTTTCCAGCTCTTGGTCTGTAGTCTTGCAGGTTATGGCACTTCAACTGCATATCCAAGTACTTTTTAACATGCACTTGGCTGGTTAATTAAAGTAATAGCCAGGCTTTAATCTGCTTGGCTCAGCTTTCTTGTAAATTAGTCGCGATTTCTTCATTTTTCCAAAGCCCAAAAAAATTCTTGCAGTTCTGCCAAATTTTTATTTGCCCTATGGGCTTTGCCATAGTCTCAGAATTTGACATGGACAGAGTTCATTTGGACTTAAACCTAATCTCAACTATTGTTGGTATAAGTACAACTACTGTTTTTCATTGATTATTTTTGCTAGTAGAAAAAGATGGTTTGCTAGTGATTGATTGGTTGTTCTTTAAAAATTTACCTTCAAACTCCCTTAGATTATCTCACAGTATCACATATTACAATTCTGCAATGCTTACACAAATTATCAAGCTATTCCTGTACCAACCACTGTTGTTCCCAAATAAACAATGAAACCAGTTAAAACTGTTTTTCAATTTGTATATTAATGGGCCGTATTTTGTGACCCCTATGGGTACATACGAGGTGCGCACGCGCCCGTAGGGGCCATGCAAGTTCCGGGTTTAGGCATGCAAAGCACATGCGCTGAAACCCGGCACTTGCGATCTGTCAAGAATCTTCTTGACACGATCCTCCGCATCCCCAGGAAAAGGGCCTCTGCGGGTGGAGAGTTGCGCTATTTGTCCAACTTCCGCCCGCTGAAAGGCCATGGATTCTTACGCCTGGTGTAAGGCCTGCTTTTACCAGCATAAGAGTTTTAAAAAATAGAAAAATAAAATGTTATCACTCATTTATACATTAAAAACCCTGTTCAATAAGGTAAGTTTATATTTAGCCCCGTTAAAACATAATTGTTTTTTCAAAAAATTAAATGTTTAAAATATTTCATGAAATGGCATTTTAATTAATTTTATATATGTAATTTTAAAAAGTCATGTGTTCGTGTATTTTTTAAGTCATCCCCATTCATACTTATGCGAATTCCGTACGTACGGAACTGTCATAAGTATGAATGGGGATTCCCTTCTTTAATTGGTTGGGCTGGCCCATGTGATCACCAGGAGATTGATTAAGAGGGGAAAAATAGAGTACGAGAGTAAACTTGCAAGGAACATAAAAGCAGATTGTAAAAGCTTCTACAAGTATGTAAAAAGAAAAAGATTAGTGAAGACAAATGTAGGTCCCTTACAGTCATAAACGGGAGAATTTATAATGTGGAACAAGGAAATGGCAGAGCAATTAAACAAATATTTTGGTTCTGTCTTCACAGAAGAGAACACAAATAACTTCCCAGAAATGCTAGGGAACCAAGGGTCGAGTGAGAAGGAGGAATTAAAGGAAATTAGTATTAGTAAAAAAATAGTGCTGGAGAAATTAATGGGACTGAAAGCCGATAAATCCCCAGGGCCTGCATCCCAGAGTACTAAAAGTGGTAGCCATGGAAATAGTGGATGCATTGGTTGTCATCTTCCAAAATTCTATAAATTATGGAACAGTTCCTGCAGATTGGAGAGTGGCAAATGTAACCCCACTATTTAAAAAAGGAGGGAGAGAGAAAACAGGGAACTACAGACCGGTTAGCCTAACATCAGTAGTAGGGAAAATGCTAGAGTCTATTATAAAGGATGTGATAACAGGACACTTAGAAAACATCAACGGGATTAGACAAAGTCAACATGGATTTATGAAAGGGAAATCGTGTTTGACAAACCTACTGGAGTTTTTTGAGGATGTAACTGGTAGAATAGATAAGGGAGAACCAGTGGATGTGGTGTATTTGGATTTTCAGAAGGCCTTTGATAAAGTCCCACATAAGAGGTTAGTGTGCAAAATTAAAGCACATGGGATTGGGGGTAATATACTGGCATGGATTGAAAATTGGCTAACAGACAGGAAACAGAGAGTAGGAATAAATGGGTCTTTTTTGGGGTGGCAGGCGGTGACTAGTGGGGTACTGCAGGGATCAGTGTTTGGGCCCCAGCTATTCACAATATATATCAATGATTTGGATGAGGGATCCAAATGTAATATTTCCAAGTTTGCTGACGACACGAAACTAGGTGGGATTGTGAGTTGTCAGAAGGATGCAAAGAGGCTTCAAGGCGATTTAGACAAGTTGAGTGAGTGGGCAAATACATGGCAGATGCAGTATAACGTGGATAAATGTGAAGTTATCCACTTCGGTAGGAAAAACAGAAAGGCAGAGTATTATTTAAATGGTGATAGATTGGGAAATGTTGATTTACAGAGGGACCTGGGTGTCCTTGTACACCAAAATGAGAAGTCGCACAACACCAGGTTATAGTCCAACAGTTTTATTTGAAATCACAAGCTTTCGGAGCTTACGTGGCCCCTTCCTCAGGTGTACACCAGCCACTGAAAGCGAACATGCAGGTGCAGCAAGCAGTTAGGAAGGCAAATGGTATGTTGGCCTTCATTGCAAGAGGATTTGAGTACAGGAGCAAAGATGTCTTACTACAGTTATACAGGGCCTTGGTGAGACCACACCTGGAGTACTGTGTGCAGTTTTGGTCTCCTTACCTAAGAAAGGATATACTTGCCATAGAGGGAGTGCAGCGAAGGTTCACCAGACTGATTCCTGGGATGGCAGGACTGTCGTATGAGGAGAGATTGGGTCGACTAGGCCTGTATTCACTAGAGTTTAGAAGAATGAGAGGGGATCTCATTGAAACGTATAAAATTCTGACAGGGCTAGACAGACTGGATGCAGGGAGGATGTTTCCCCTGGCTGGGGAGTCTAGAACGAGGGGTCACAGTCTCAGGATACGGGGTAGGACATTTAGGACTGAGCTGAGGAGAAATTTCTTCACTCAGAGGGTGGTGAACCTATGGAATTCTCTACCACAGAAGGCTGTGGAGGCCAAGTTACTGAATATATTTAAGAAGGAGATAGATAGATTTCTAGACACAAAAGGCATCAAGGAGTATGGGGAGAGAGCGGGAATATGGTATTGAGATAGAGGATCAGCCATGATCATATTGAATGGCGGAGCAGGCTCGAAGGGCCTACTCCTGCTCCTATTTTTCTATGCTTGCGAACTGCGTGCGCCCCTGGGATACGTGGGCCTCTACGCATTTCTACCAGGAGAGGCCCAGGATCGCAAGCCTCCGTAACTCCCGGACCACCAGGTAAATGCGTAGATTTTTTGATGAACGCAAATTCAGGCCCAATAACTTTTCAGATAGACATGCTTCTACGCAAATACTGACTTCTATCTTCATGCAGTGCTACCTGCGGTGATGAAAATCAGTTTAACAGCAGTGTTCTTTGTTACTATCCATGAAGTGATGGATAGCTAACTGATCTCTGCAAATGCAAACAATAGCAAACTCCTTTTTTAATGGATACCACATGTGGAAATGCCCTTTGGGATGCTGTGGTTGCAACACAGGTAATGGTTATTTTTACAAATGTGCTTGAATAGACATTGCAGCTTTAAAAACACACTGTTTAAATATTGTCCCTCATCAAGTCATAACTTAATAAATCTGATTGTTTTCTTTTCAAGTGAATTCAAGAATGTTATGGTAATTTACAGTTTGAGGCTTATTTTATAGAAACTGTGTACTTTTCAACTGATTTCAAGAAAGGACAGCTTTGGGGTGGGATGGGATGGGGGGGGGGGGGGGGGGGTGGGGAGGTGGGAAGACAACTGTTTTATGCTGCATAAAACAAATTGTTCCTGCCACCAAGTTATGCAGCCATATTTAAAGGAGCCCCTTTAAAAGGGTATAAAGCAGAATGCAAGAATTGACATTAAAGAGTGAAACTAATTATTACACCACTACAGAACTGCAAGAGAGATATTAGACTTGCAAACGATTGTATCAGTTCCCAGAAATCAAATGTTATCACTCAATAAACCTTGCAAGGATTAGGTTAGAATAATCCTTTTATGTGTTATAATGTTCAGCATGTAAGATATGGAGTACATTGATCATCAGCAAATAATAGAATCATAGAAATTTACGGTACAGAAGGGGGCCATTCAGCCCATCTTGTCTGTGCCGGTTAAAAAAGAGCTATCCAGCCTAATCCCACTTTCCAGCTCTTGGTCAATAGCCTTGCAGTTTACGACACTTCCAGTGCATATCCAAGTACTTTTTAAATGCGACGAGGGTTTCTGCCTCTATCACAATTTCAGGCAGTGAATTCCAGACCCCCACCACCCTCTGGGTGAAAAAAGTTCTCCTCGACTCCCCTCTAATCATTCTACCAATTACTTTAAAGCTATGCACCCTGGTTACTGATCTCTCTGCTAAGGGAAATAAGTGCTTCCTATCCACTCTATCTAGGCCTCTCATAATTTTATACACCTCAATTAAGTCTTCCCTCAGTCTCCTCTGTTCCAAAGAAAATAACCCCAGCCTATCCAATCTTTCCTCATAGCTAAAATTCTCCAGTCTTAGCAACATCCTCGTAAATATCCTCTGTACCCTCTCTAGTGCAATCATATCTTTCCTGTTATGTGGTGACCAGAACTGCACACAATACTCTAGCTGTGGCCTAACTAGTGTTTTATACAGTTCTAGCATAATCTCCCTGCTCTTATATTCTATGCCTCAGCTAATAAAGGAAAGTATCCCGTATGCCTTCTTAACCACCTTATCTACCTGTCCTGCTACCTTCAGGGATCTGTGGACATGCACTCCAAGGTCACTCTGATCCTCTACATTTCTTAGTATCCAACCATTTATTGTGTATTCCCTTGCCTTGTTAGCCCTCCCCAAATGCATTACCTCACACTTCTCTGGATTGAATTCCATTTGCCACTGTTCTGCCCACCTGACCAGTCCACTGATATCTTCCTGCAGTCTACAGCTATCTTCCTCACTCTCAACCACACGGCCAATTTTTGTATCATCTGCAAACTTTTTAATCATGCCCCCCTACATTGAAAGTCTAAATCACTGATATCTACCACAAAAAGCAAGGGACCTAATACTGAGCCCTGTGGAACCCCACTGGAAACACCCTTCCAGTCACAAAAACACCCGTCGACCTTTGCCTTTGCTTCCTGCCACTGACCCAATTTTGGATCCAACTTGCCACTTTCCTTTGGATCCCATGGGCTTTTACTTTTTTGACCAACCTGCCATGTGGGAGTTTGTCAAAAGCCTTGCTAAAATCCATGTAGACAACATCAAGTGCACTACCCTCATCGACCCTCCTTGTTACCTCCTCAAAAAAGTCAATCAAGTTAGTCAGACATGACCTTCCCTTAACAAATCCATGCTGACTGCCCTTGATTAATCTGTGATTTTCTAAATGATGATTTATACTGTCCCTCTGAATTTTTTACAATAATTTTTCCACCACCGAAGTTAGGTTGACTGGCCTGTAATTACTTGGTCTATCCCTTTCCCCCTTTTTAAACAATGGTACAACATTAGCAGTTCTTCAGTCCTCTGGCACCACACCTGTAGCCAGAGAGATTGGAAAATGATGGTCAAAGCTTCTGTTATTTCCTCTCTTGCCGCTCTTAACAGCCTGGAATACATTTAATAGCAAATGTTATCACTGATTGTATGGGCAAATGAAATGGACACTACACTGCATAAAAGGTACCAATAAAATTCAGAGTATACAATTTCAGTTCAGGATTCATACAGTAATATAGAAATTGCTCAAGCTTAGTTCCTGCAATTTGTGATTACAACCTCAGATGATTGTGTTGCATTACAATTACTCCTATGTACCCATTATGTTGCATGTGATCATTTGTGTTTTAGTAGTTTAAACAAATGCTTTGATTTGCTTTGTCACTGTTGAAATGGCGCAAAGCTTACCTCCTACGCAAAAGTAATTTGTCTTGCTTTGAGGAACACAAGGATTCTGCAAACGACCTCAAGGTGTTTCCATCTGTGGTTCTGAGAAAATTTAAGAAAATTACAAACTTCTAATTATACAGATTAAGTCAATAAAAGTAAAGAACATGTTATATTAGTAAAAAAAAGCACCTAAACACCTCTGCTCTTCCAATTCATTACCTTTTATCAGGGTCCACCTCCCTCAGCCACACATATTTACCCTACAAAACAGAAGTTAAACATAAAAAGTTAGTGACCTAATTTAATACTTGCCGATTAGAAAAACGCTCAGATCAGCTTGTCAAATCTGAATTACATCACCACCAACACCCTACCCATAAAGGTTTACAATCCAATGTCTCAGCATCTACTTTTAAATAATTCATTTTGCCATCCTTTTCTCTTGCTTCTGTCATACCATGTTTATATACCATGTTTATAATGCTAAGTTTTGCAATGGAAAGAACTGGCTTGGACTTTACTTCAGAGCAAGTTTAGCAGTGTAAGCTCTTCCTTCTGTTCATAATAATGGCCTGGAATTTGCAGTCTGCAGAGAAGCAAAGGCGATCGCTGCTGGCCCCGAAGTACGCTCTGCACAAGGATCTCGCAGTCGTGTTGAGAATTTTGGGTTTTCCGACCTTCAATTCAAATCAACGGAAGTTAATGGGGGTTCCCTTGTGCAAACTGCTGTGACGTCAACAGGCTGTCTAAGCAGCCAATCAAAAGGCAGAATTCTCAGACAGAGAACAAATTCTAACTTTAAAAAATGTTAGAGAGAGCAAAACAAAGATTAGGGTTCTCACATGCGCAAAAGGCAAACCTGAAATAAATGAGCGACAAACTTTAAAAAAATGAAAAACTTTTTTTTTTAAAGTTTCTTAAAATTTATAATTTTTATGAAAATGGACAAATTTCACACTACACAAAATTAAAATTAGTTTTCCAGTCCCTTAAAATTTGTTTAGCAGTAATAACGCTGTCAAAATTCCAGTTACACCTAATCCCTTTGGATCTAACTTTTGGTGGGGAATTTAACAGTGTACTTAGTGTGGAAGAGCCGAAGTTTTGATCAGTTTCAATGATTTGACCGATTACACAGATTACCGGCTCTGTGGGAGTTGGGGGGGTGGGGCACAGTGCAGCCTGTTTCAGAGCTGTGAATGACTGACCGCAACTTTGGGATTTCCGCCAAATCCAAAGTTGTGGTCAGTTTCAAAGGTGGAATGACGGCGAAAGCTGCCAGTTCGCCATCATCCTGACTGCAAATTCCGGGCCATTATTTATACAGGTATTATTAATTCACTTTAGTCTTTAATAGGTCAAAATGTGTCTACAACAACAACAACAACTCGCATTATATAACGCCTTTAACATAGTAAAAACATCCCAAGGCGCATCACAGGAGCATTATCAGACAAAATTTAACACCTAATAAAAAGATATATTAGGACAGGTGACCAAAAATTTGGTCAAAGAGGTAGATATTAAGGAATGACTTGAAGGGGGAGAGAAGCGGAGAGGTTTAGGGAGGGAATTCCAGAGATTAGGGCCCAGGCAGCTGAAGGCATGGCTGCCAAATGTGGAGCGATGAAAATCAGGGAGGTGCAGTGGGCCAGAATTGGTGGAGCGTTGAGATCTCGGGAGGGTTATACGGCTGGAGGAGGTTACAGAGATAGGGAGGGGCGAGACCATGGAGGGATTTGAACACAAGGATGAGAATTTTAATTCTCGGACTGGGAGCCAATCAATGTTCCCTGAAAGCTGCACTTTGTTCTGTGTGGCCTCTTTCTTTTAATGCACGGTCTTTAAGTTTCTGCACATGCATGGTAATTACAATGGAAAAGCGGGTGAGTGGCCTGCGCGGGATCTTTCCCACTGCTGCACGGCTTAGAGGGAACATTGGAGCCAATGCAGACCAGCGAACGTGGGGTGATGGGTGAATGGGACTTGGGGAGAGTTAGGATACAAGCAGCAGAGCTTTGGTTTGGAGTAATGTTAAGGGATAGCTAGTCTCACGCTGGAAGGTTTTTGATCTTCATCTTTCCAGGGAGACGGAGATTTTAGTTTGAAGTTATCGCACTAGTCATTCAATATTCCTACTCACATTCAAAAAAGTCTAACCTTTGCAACGGTGTACGCACTGCAGATCGTGGATTGAATCAGTGTCTCCCCTGAGAATTACTGATGGAAAACAATTTGCTAGGGACAACTACAGGTAAGAAAATCTTGCTATTACAACAAAAATGCAATATTCACATGGTGATAGGCTACAGTATTGGTACAAACACTAAACCACTACAATTAGCAAAAACTCAGTAGAAACTGAACGGAAATACACTATGTGATAGCGAGCAATCTAAAAAGATGAAGTGCACTGACAGCAGTGGTAGGAAGCAGAAACAATCCAAGTGGACCCCTTTGGTTGACACACGTTCACTTTATTTTATATGTACTACCGAAATTACAATTCATTTTTGAATAACTTAAGTTTTCTTTTTTTTAAATTGAAGCTGTTAAAAGAAACAAATACTGTCTAAATTAAGGGAGAAAATTTACTATTCAAAAAAAATGTCCTTTAACTCAATAGATTTTTTATTGTTAATTTTCAATAAATACCTGTTTTCACAACTATTGTGCCACTAGAGTAGGGAAGGAAAGTCAGCTGGATTACTGCTCCTGATCATAATCCAGTGACCCCTGGTGGAAGCACATGTGTACAAAATGACAGGATTAGATTTGGCTCTGATGCCTCTAGCAGTTCAATAGCCTATCAACATTCACCATCAAGGCTGGCACATGAAGCATGGACACATGGCAGGGTAGAAGAAGGTAACTAGCAGCCCTAGAACCATGCCCCAGCAAGGAGTCAATGCTAAGAGAAGAGAAGGGGCTATCTGCGTCAATGTACAGCACTTCCACTGAAGAGTGATCCTTCCGGATTGGCATTGGAATTTTTAAAAAATGATGGGTCCAGCTCCTGTTCTACACCTCTCTTCCCAAGTTGTGTTCTTTCACCACCTGCTCTTTTCTCCCCAGGCCCAGTTATGCCACCACATCTTCTTGGTTCAATCCTTTACAGGTCTCTCTCTATTGCAGGTTCCTCCTGTTTTACCAGGATGGTGTCATTTTCCAGGGTGCTCCAGAGGTTTTCAACACCCGCCCCCTCCCCAAACTGTTCCCACTCCCTTTTTATCCCATTACCGTTTGGTTTTTGCTCCACCTCGGGGGTTTTCTCCGCCAGCTGCTTCCACTCTGGTTTTCTTACTCCAAGCTATACCTCTTTAGGTTTTTGTTCCCACGTTACAGGACCCCTGGCTGCTGCTCTACTCCACTTTCTCATCCTTCCCCAGCTCGGTCTTCTTTCCTCCCTCCCCCCCCAACCAATTCTTCTGTGCCTCTCTATCTCCGCCCCAGTGATCAGCATTTGCAGCACCATCAATTCAAAACAATACTTAGATATACATCAAGAAACCAAACTAAAACAAATTGGATTGTACTTGAAACAGAGGAAAATCACTCAGGTAAGATAACATCTCAACAGATGGCTATTCCTTTTGTGTGTGTGCTACAGTGCATGGTAACTTCACAGAATAAATTCACTGCCAGTAAAATATTACCCCCCTTAACTGTTTATTACTTGCTTTTGCCTGTTAGCAACAAATAAGCTTTTAAAATAGTGACAAACTACACATTTTATAACTAAGAGCTTACAAGGTAACAAACACAGAGGAACCAGAGCCAGAGGTTGGGTCAGGTGAGGGCAACAGAGGGCAAGGGGAAGTGGCAGTAGTTCAATATGGAGCCATGTATCACTTTGAGATGTGAAGCAGAATAACCTTTAACCTCATCTAATCCAAGGTGCACAATAACAAAGCAATGTGATGGTAGCAACCCAAAGAAGTGCAGTATTGTTCTTTTGGTTGGTTGAAAGTCCTTTACCTTTAAACAAACAAACAGCTTTGATAAAGGAAATGGTTTATTCTGCCATCGAGAACATTATAATTACCCCAAGACTTTTAAAATAAAACTTCCCTATAGCAAACATTTTTTTTGAAGAAGTGCAAATCAGTTAACCGATAATTATTTAGGTAAATTAGTTTATAAATAAGGAAAGATGTTTCAGTTCGGTTCAGATGCTGCAATTTTCTCTGATCCCTGGCAACAGCCTGATCAGAACAAACCTATTTTCACAGGTTGTCCATTTGTGACCATCTCCTTTAAAACTCTTATTGCGTGGTGTTAGCTGCAGGATTCCCCCAGGGAGAGTAACAAACAGCGAGGGGTGGACTTAACTGTGAACATTATATTGTTGAGAACTTCTCACACCTTCATCGATGCTGTTCGCGCAGAATGGGATCTGCTGATGCAATACTGTTGCACCAATCCTCGAATCAAATATTTAAACTTTGTAGACAAAATGTTCAAAAGAGATGAGCATTTAAAAAAGACGGGCAAGAATCAGCCGGTGTGATAGTAAGGAGTGCACATTAAATGTTGTTGGGATTATTTAAATGAATAGTCAGGCACACCCCGATGTGTTGCACGAGAGCTTTGGGCGAAGTCAGGTTTTTTTTTAAGTGAGGATTTTGCTCCCAACATAGATGTGACCATTCCTACTCCGGTATAACAATGTGCTTCAAACCGAAGCCTGTGTACGGTCGGCATTTACTGCCCAATGGTTTCAATTACCTTATTTTCGAGTCTCTTGTGTAACGCACCTTCAGTGCTCCGGCCAGGGTTAAAGCCGCTGCATTTGGGGAATCTCCATTCTGACACAGGCTTTCTTTTTTGCCGCGGGATAGATGCGGATTGTGGAGCAATGGGAGGCAGGCTCCAGGCACCTCGCTGCACCGTGTCCTGTTCGGGGGCATGCCTTTTCTTCATGTCCCTATGAAGCGGGCTTATGGCACCGGGCCACATGCAGCAGCCCAGACTCCGGAGGGGCTAATTAGAGAAACAAATTAATTCCTATTCTCTGATGTCTGAAGTCATTACTTCCTCTGCGACCCTCTAAACCCAAAGCGGCGAGGTGTGAAAACAAAAGGGAATAACAAGCTCTAATTGGGATTAGTCGATACTGTTGCTTTCCTCTGGTTTGTATTTACTTTATTCATTAGCAACCTGGCGGAACCGTTCTAAAGTGGGCGGGCTGTGCAACCAGTCCGAGTTTATAAATACGGCGGAGGGAAGGGCGATTATAATAATTAATGTAATAGAAATGTATAGTGAGTCCTGGACTGCAGTTTGTAGGGTCGGGATTTGTGGCCCGAGAGAAAGAAAGACTTGCATTTATATAGCGCCGTTCACGACCACAGGACGTCTAAAAGCGCTTAAGTACTTTTGAAGTGGAGTCACTGTTGTAATGTGGGAAAGGAGGCAGCCGAATTGCGCACAGCAAGCTCCCACAAACAGCAATGTGATAATGACCAGATAATCTGTTTTTTGTTATGTTGGTTAAGGGATAAATATTGGCCAGCACACGGGGATAACTCCCCTGCTCTTCTTTGAAACAGTGCCATGGGATCTTTTACGTTCACCTGAGAGAGCAGACCGGGCCTCGGTTTAACGTCTGATCCGAAAGACGGCACTCCAACAGTGCAGCGCTCCCTCAGCACTGCACTGGAGTGTCAGCCTAGCTTTATGTGCTCAAGGCCCCATCAGGTGTAGACAGCAGCACAGCATGTTCAGTGATACTGTACTATTGCATTTATCTTATATTAATTTCCAAGAAGATTATATGGATGATGCCAACTAATCTTACAGCCGTTACACTGAGCATTTGGTCAGTGTTTACAGAACTAGCAACATAAGAGTTGAGAGTGCTCTCTGGGTATCCAGGGCTAAAGGGAAAGGCGCACAACTCCACAAGAAATGATGGATACAAGAATGATATCAGAAGTAAACAGGTATGGAAGAGTGTTCTTATGCCACTTAATAACACAACTAAACCACCTGTGATTCTTTTAAATTGCTACCCCCAGTGATTAGAATGGTAAAACAGTGAGAAGTGGTGCCATTTAGATGCAGAAGATCCAGAGTTCAGTTCCCAGTCACTACTGAGCTAGTTGATCTGGAAGGGGTCTCAATTATGTTGTCTAAGTGCACCAGAGTTATACTGCATAGTTTATGTTGATGCCAACTAAGACTATTTTGCTTCAACATATTGTGCAGTACAACTGGCACAAAGGAAATGTTGGACAAGTCTTTGGAATTCAGGTACATTCTTGCATATGATGAGCTCACTTTTCAATTTGGCAATATCAATATCCCTAGGTATGTTTAACATGTAGCTTAAAAAAACTTACTTCTGGACATTGTGTGCTGGAAACTTCCAGTATATGTTAGTTGGTTACACTCGCTGTTCTCATACTGACTTTTTTTCCTCCTTCCTATCTTGTAGGACTTTCTCATGCTGGGATATGGTTCCAAAAGTGCTCTCTGCACCTCAACCAAGTGACTATTCTTCATGTGTGAGGCTAGACAATAGGCTGTTAGCCATTTATTCAACCACTGCACACTAGCCTGATTCTACCCTAACCTGGTGTACACACATGTACACCTTCCAGTAGGGGTCACCAGATAGAGAGGAGTGTAACCTCTCATTCCTCATATTCTAGTGAATCTTCACTACCAATTTCATGGCTCCAATGTCCTTTCTGTAAATGGGTGCCCAGAACTGCATGCAATACACACAATAGATCTGTGATCTAACCAGTGTCTTGTGCAAACTCAACATCACAAGCAGCACTCTGAGGATGAGCCACCCATCAAATGTTCCTTGTTACTGAATGTGATCATGGTTTCTGGATATAAGCATTTTGAAGACTGTAAATAGAAACTGGAGGTAGATTCGTACTGCCAAATGATGAAAATAATAGAAGCAACAAAAATAAGGAAAAGGCAACTAAGATTTGATGTTTGTCAGATATTTTAAGTTCGCTATGAAAATACATGGGGAGGGGGAATGTATGAGCCAAGGTCTGCAGAGTCAGAAAAAGCTGTTCCAAATGACTGAGTCTCCAGAAGCATTTGATACTTGATGAAGGAAACATCATAACTTATTATTTCTCAGATGAAGAAGGATTGGACTGAAGCATAGAAAGCTAGTATACACAACTATGCAAAAACAATTACTGTAATTTGGGTCAAATGTAATAAGGGCACATTTTCCAGAGACATCTAGAATTAGTACCAGAAGCAAAAATCTGATTTTTGCTGTTCTATTTTTCATTGAGATCATCGAGGCTATCAAGTCTCTCTCCAGTGGCAAAGCATCAGGTTTCATTGCTGAGATATATCAAGCTTGGAGGACACCAACTAGTTCAGCCTCTGAGCTTTTCTAGCTGATGTGGCCAAAAAAAATCATCTTGCAAGAGTATAGGGGTGCATCCATTATCCATCTATTCAATCACAAGGGCAATAGATATGTGTGTGACAATCATAGAGGAATTTTCCTACTTGTTTGAAGAAGATGGAAATTATATACTGGTCTGGCCCTGAAAAACCTCATGTGCGATCCAGTATTACCATCGGAGTGCACACACTGTCTGCAGTGGATAGGTTCACCTCCCTAAGAAGCACTATGTCATGTAATGTCCTCCTAGATGACTAAGTGAACCACAGATTGTTTAAAGCCAGTAGTGCTTTTGGAAAACTCAGTGTAAGATTATGGGATAAAAGAGGCATTTAACTGGCAACAAAACTTACGAGCTACCAGGTAATAGTTATAACCTTCTTACTGTATGTGTGCTGGACCACTTACAGTCACCACATTAGAAAACGCAATCTCTTCCATCTAGGTTGCCTCGAAGATCATGAAAATGTTATGCTGGCACAGGATTCCGGACACTTAGGTCCACCAGAAGAGCAATAATGCCAGGCATAGAATCAATGATAGTAAAGGCACAGCTAAGGTGGGCTGGTCACTTAGTCCAAATGCCTGTTACTAGACTACCCAAGAAGGTATTATATGATGAGCTGAAGCTTAGTAAACACTGTTGAGGTGGTCAGTTTAAAAAAGATAGAAGGATTGCCTAAAAACCAATCTAATACAAATATGTGGCATCTTTAACTGACACATGGGAGCATGATGCTTGTGACAGGAAAAAAAATGGCAAAAGATTATTCATGGTGGCATGACAAAGCTTGAAACAAGTCATATCCAGCTAGCCAAAGAAAAGAGAGCCCAAAGGAATCAAAGAAAAATCAGCCCTTAGGTCAATCTGACATCTAACATTCTGTGTGTGGGGAAAACAGTCCTATGAGAACCCACATCCTGTATTTATTGAAGATGAATCATAGGCTGTCATCATCAACAATGACTGACAAACCAGCATTACATTTTAATGCAGCATGCATGTAGCTTATGGTGGTAGTGCTGGTTAACAGCACATCTTTCAACATTCATATGTTGCCGTATAAGCTATTGTGTGTCCAACAAAGTGTGACATTAGCCTTTCTGCAATAAAAGTGTAGCAAAGAAGCAAAGGTTGTCTCTATGCTTTGCTTTCTATGACCCCAAGCGTGCTGCAGCTTAACATTTTGGTTTGTGCCTTGTATACCATGGCTCAGTAAATCTCACTCCTCCTAACATTAGAAAATCTCTTTAGTTGCTCCAAGATCACTCTGTTGGCCACCCCATCCAAGATGATTTCATGGAGGGTGTCCTTCTGCTCCAAACAGGACCATCCTCCTTTTCTATATCTCTTGCAGCAGGACCTCCAAGGTGTCATCTGTAAATGGAGGGAGTCTTGGCAATATTTCTCATGGAACACATTTTGCCAATGCATACTTACAGGAAGCGAGCAATGAGTAGTACTTTACCTTGCAGCACAATTCTATCACACCAAAAACTCTGTTCCCCTTTAAGATGAGCAGCAGCCCAAGAGCTGCTGCCTTGCCAGATTTTCCACCCAGTCAACTGTGCTGCTGACCAGGCTCCCTGCACCTGTTTAAGCATTCAGGAATTTCATTAAAATTAGGAGGCGCTAGACTTTGATAAATACCAATTAAATTATAATTTTACAAAATTAGTGATGAAATTGGTGTTTGTGAATTGAATTCTGCTTTCTTCCTTTTCATCCTTTTAAGGCTATACATTTTTTATAATTCTGTAACGAGTCAAATTTTGGAAAGGTCATCAATTATTTATCAATAATAGTCCATGCATTTTCTCATGTCTCTAATGTTGGCAGTATAAATATAGTCCTGGATAATATATCTTTGATTGTGACGGGAGATTTGTTTCACTAGAATAAACAATTCCAATTCAGTAAAACAAGGTTATCTTTGATTAAGTGCCAATAATGTGACGTTCAGCACCCTTAGCACTGTGTTTCCAAAACTGAATTTACTCTGGGTACAGCTTTAAGGATCGTTATCTACTATACATGACTCTTTCTTGGGGAAACAGTAATTGCTTGCTGCCCATATAGGGGCTTTGAGTATCTCTCTAGCTGCCCTTCTTTATTTGCAGATTTGGGAGGAGGAAGCATGCAAAACGGGTGTACTTGCACCTTAGACCATCTAATAATCCTCCTTATGCTACCAGTCTTGCAGACTGAAGGAAACGTTGCAGGATATGTCCCAAGAAACCTCCAGAGACAACTATTCCCCAAGGGGGCCATAAGAGCACCTTGTATTGTTTCGCAGCCAGAGCTAGAAACCATTTCCAGGATATCAGTGATTCAGGGTCCTTCCAAGCAACAGGAGGCAATGTCTATGAATCTCCCACCTGCAGAGCATAGTTGGATAATGCAGATCACAGATGACACTGGCTGAACCCAATGATATCATCAACTTTCCTATGCAAAATAGGTGATGACACAAAAGAGCCCTGCACTTTTACAATCTGCTGGATTCCTCAGTGTAAGGAATTATTGGGGTAATTTTAACACCCCAAGAATGGGTGGCATAGTGGTTAGCACTGTTGCCTCACAGCGCCAGGGACCTGGGTTCGAATCTGGCCCCGGGTGACTGTCTGTGTGGAGTTTGCACATTCTCCCCGTGTCTGTGTGGGTTTCCTCCGGGTGCTCCGGTTTCCTCCCACAGTCCAAAGATGAGCGGGTTAGGTTGATTTGGCTATGATAAATTGACCCTTAGTGTTAGGGGAGATTAAATACGCGGGGATAGGGTGGGATATGTGTCGGTGCAGGCTCGATGGGCCGAAATGGCCTCTATCTGCATTGTGGGGATTCTGTGTGGATTCTGTGATTTGGGACGGGTGGGAAGTAAGTATTGTAAAAATTTCAAACCCACCCACATCTGGTTTTAACAGAGGCGGGTCGAGGGGTGGGTGACCACTCTGCTCTCAGGAGGCAGGAAATCTTTTAAGGAGGCTGCCTCCATTTTTACATGATTTTTATTTTTAATTAATGTTGGCCGGGTTTCCCAGGGCTCGCAAAACCCAGCAGGTAAAAGGAGGTGAGAAGGGCAGGATCCACAAGGTGAGTGCATTTACGGCACTGCTTGTGGGCGAGGAGGAGCAGGAGTATTTCCTCCAGGCCCAACAAGTAAACCTCATCACAGACCCTGCGATCGGCCGACTGCCCCCTTCCCCCCGACCCCCACGATCTATCCCCACAATCTTTTCCCCCCCGACCCCTATCTCTCCCTCCCTCCTCTTCACTTCCCAGCTGCAACCGCCCCTCCTCCACCCCGCCCCCCCCCCCACCCCACAACTCCCAGCTCTCTCCACGGCCCCGAGTAAAAATCGGGGCCACTGAGTGCACATATTGATCATACTGGCTTCTACTTCCAATGCCACCTTCTACAGGGATAGAAAGGGGTTTCACTCCATGCAAGCCGAGAAGGTCTATAACCATAGGTGTAGAATCACACAAGTTAATGTCCAGAAACTTGGCCAAATAAACCATTGCCCACAGCTGTGTGTTCGGACCAAGGAATGCTGCTACTTTTCTGCATAGCTATCTTGTTCATATACTGCCTTCTTTTGTGTCCATGCCCATCTTTCCTGGAACTCCATGTTTGAATCCCTCCAATTAGGTTTCCGGCCCTGCCACAGTACCGAAACGTCTCTTATCAAAGCCACAAATGACATTCTATGTGAATGTGACAAAGGTAAACTATCTCTCCTCGTCCTTCTCGATGTGTCTGCAGCCTTTGACGCTGTTGACCACAACATCATCCTCCAACGCCTCTCCAACGTCGTCCAGCTGGGTGGGACTGCACTCGCCTGGTTCCATTCTTATCTATCTAATCGTAGCCAGAGAATCACCTGCAATGGCTTCTCTTCTCGCTCCCGCACTGTTTCCCCTGGTGTCCCCCCAAGGATCTATCCTTGGCCCCATCCTATTTCTCAGCTACATGCTGCCCCTCGGCGACATCATCTGAAAACACAGCGTCAGGTTCCACATGTATGCTGACGACACCCAGCTCTACCTCACCACCACTTCTCTCGACCCCTCCACTGTCTCTAAATTGTCAGACTCCAGTACTGGATGAGCAGAAATTTCCTCCAACTAAATATTGGGAAGACTGAAGCCATTGTCTTCAGTCCCCGCCACAAACTCCATTCCCTAGCCACCGACTCCATCCCTCTCTCTAGCATCTGTCTGAGGCTGAACCAGACTGTTCGCCACCTTGCTGTCATATTTGACCCTGAAATGAGCTTCTGACCACATATCCACGCCATCACTAAGACCACCTATTTCCACCTTCAGAATATTGCCTGCCTCCGCCCCGCCTCAGCTCATCTGCTGGTGAAACCCTCATTCATGCCTTTGTTACCTCTAGACTTGACTATTCCAATGTACTCCTGGCTGGCCTCCCACGTTCTACCCTCCGTAAACTTGAGGTCATCCAAAATTCTACTGCCTGTGTCCTAACTCGCACCACGTCCTGTTCACCCATCACCAATGTGCTCGCTGACCTACAATGGCTCCCGGTTAAGCAACGCCTCGATTTAAAAATTCTCATCCTTGTTTTCAAATCCCTCCAAGGCCTCGCCCCTCCCTATCTCTCATCTCCTTCAGCCCCACAACCCAGCAAGATATTTGCGCTCCTCTAATTCTGACCTCTTGAGCATCCCTGATTATAATTGCACAACCATTGGTGGCCGTGCCTTCAGCTGCCAAGGCCCTAAGCTCCAGAGCTCTGCACTGGGGGTTGTCCTCACTCTAAAAGGGCCTTCAAAAATTAAATGGGACAGTTCTAGGGCATGTGTTTCCTGCAGCCATTTCATCCCCTTTTCAGAAGCAGGAATGAGTAGTCCTTCAAGAGCAACTCATCAGAAATCCCCCCTTGACCCTGGGGCTTTCCCAGTGTTATGCCTGGGAGTGGTACAAGTTTATTTCAATGAGCTAACCTCACATTATATTGCAACGTCAGCCTGCTGCACGACCAGCATGCAGAATCCAAGGATCAGTTGTCCTCGCGCCTCCACTGTCACTTTGGCTCAGTTGGTAGCACTCACCCCTTAAATTAAAAGGTTGTAGTTTCAAACCCACTCCAGGACCTGAGCATATCATTTCATCCAGTGAGGTACCAAGGGAGTGTTGGATTGTCAGAGGTGCTGTCTTGGGATTTGATGTTAAAACTGAGACACTCTCAGCCTGCGCTAATGGTTCAACTAAATGTTACTTATTCCATGACCATGAAGAAGAGCAAGGAATCATCCTGATATCCTGGCTGATGTTCCTCGCTCAACCAAAAACTGATTAACTAGTCATTTATTTCAACATAACAGCAGTTACTGCATTTCAATGAAATTCATTGTATGTGAGCCCTTTGAGAGATGTGATGAGGATCTATATAAATGCAAGTTTGTTTTTCTGTCTGCTCAACTTAATTTTGTACTGTTATAGCCTTTACAGCAACAATAATGTTGCATTAATTGTTAAAGCATCTTGCTAAAGTAGTGGATTTGAATAATTCCAGTTAACTTCTAATTGAGTGGCATAACTTACTGATGCCTAAGTTAAGATGTAGGGCTCGATTTTGCCAGGCCCGAGGAGGCAGGATTGGGGGCGTGTGAGGTGTTAAAATTGCGAAAAATGGCGGGCGGGCCCGATCCCGCCTCCATCCCGCCTCTGAGCAACTTTCCCAAATGCGAGTTTTCTGACCCCCTTTCCATCCCGCCTCCAAGAGGCGGGATAGGCCCTTAAGGCCCTTAACAACCAGTTAAGTGCCTCTATAATCCCATTTTGAGAGGCCTTTCTGATTTTAACACTTTTCCCACGTGGTTCACGTCTCCTCTGAAACACGCCAGTGAAACCTGACGGCAGCACAAGTGGACTGCTTACTAACAGCTGCAGCTCCACCATTAAAAAGGAGTTTTCAGCAATCATCATTTGCAGGTGGCAGAACTTTGTTGTCTCAGGTCTGGGGGAACTTTTAGCAGGCATACCTATTGTTGTGGAAGTTTGGAGCCTGACACCCATCTCCAGTGTGACCTCCTGGGAAACCCCTCTCGCCACCTTGAATGAGCGCTTCCTCAACTGAGGCATATACCAGAAGCATGGGAGCCATTTATTTCCTTTCCTCCTGGACATCAGATTCAGACGAAGACCAGCCGTGGCAGCAACAGATCCATGAACAACAGCACCACCAACAGCAGCAGCAACAACAGGAGCGCCAAGCTGCTGCTCACCCACCTGAAGTTGCACAGGCCAGTAGGCGCCAGCGCGCGACCACATTGCTGCCCGAGATGCAAGGGACGCACTCCTCTTGGCCAGATTTGCTTAGCCTGCACAATTAAACACTTTTGCCTCGCACCTTCTTATCAGACCATCGACAATGGCTAAGAACCTGTGGATTCCTATCACTCTGACCACCATACTGACAATTGCAAGTCATCCTAAGCCCTCAGTGTGGAAGTCCCATTAGCGAAATGACAGACGCCACAACTGCAATAGTTGCCATCAGAATTTTTTATTTACAATAACCAACTGATGGCTTTTCAACATTAAACATGACATTTCACCCAAGTGACTACCCTTGTGACTACTTGTGCATTATCTTCCTCTTACACGTGCTCCTACGTGGTGCTTCCCCTGTGGCTTCAGCAGATGTGGAGGCTCCTTGCTCACTTTCTTGCTGCTCCTGTCTCGACACCTTTGTCGGGCGTCCTCTGGGGTTGCGAGCCTGTGAGGGCTCGGCACCAGTCTGCTGCTCCTGCAGCTGTGCAGGGGTTGAGACGCCGATCTCAGTTGGGTGGGGACTCTAGTGGGGCTCTGACCGAGGACTTTGCAGTGGCATGGTCGTGTGAGCGCTTGGAGAGGAGCCCCCACTTCCTTGTTGTCTGCCACCAACATCCCTCTCATGGGTCAGCCCCACTTCAGAGCTAGCAAGTGGCTTGACAGCACCTTGCTGCACTTCAGGGGGGCCATGAGGACCCGTTTCTGTACTGGAAGTCCTACTCCCGAGGACTTGCCTGAAGGTCTGGTTTGTTTGCTCAATAGCTAACCATCGCTCCTCATGAGATGTCAGTCTATTCTGAACAATGACCATGTTTTCCATACCCTGGCGACTAAGCTCCTCGATGGATGTAGCCATCCTCTCCTCTACCGTAGCCATCCTCTCCTCTACGGTAGCCAGCCTTACCATGGAGGTAGCCATCCTTTCCACGGAGGTTGCCATCCTTTCTGTGGTGATGCGTTCATGCGCCAACGCCTCCACAAAGGCTCTGCTCATGTTAGCGATGGACTCCTCCATTCGCTCCACACTCGCAGCGACCCTGGAGACAAAACCTGCCAGAGACTCCTGCACCTCTTCCTGGAGTTCCAGCACCGCTCTTCTTCTGGATGGACCCGGAGGCAGAGGGTCGACATGCAGCTGAGCCGAGCTGGCAGAGTCCTGCGCCCTCCGACTAGGACTCTCCACTGCTGTCCCTGTCTCCACCATCTGCTGATGCTCACTTGTGAGCTGTGATACACCAGGTGACAACACTACACTATCTCGCCAAGGTACCACCAAGGTGTGAGTGTCTTTCTTGGATTCATGACCTCACACTTCCCCACATTGAACTCCATCTGCCATAGTTTTGTCCACTCACTTAGTGTCCATTTGTAACTTTTGCTCCATGTACACAACTTTCTGATCTGCAAACATGGAAATACAACTTTCTATTCCCTCATCCAAGTCATTGATAGATATATATATAGTGAAATGCTGAGGCCCCGGTACAGATCCCTAGGGATCACCACTTGACGTGCCCCACGAATCAGAGCACACTCCCTTTATCCCTACTCTCTATCTCCTACCTCCGAACCAATTACCAACCCATGTCAGCATGCAAGTAACCCCCTCAAAGAATTCAACTAGATTAATCAGAACCAACCTACCCATCACAAATCCATACTGACTCTCTTTGATCAGCTCGTACTTGTTCAAGTGTTCAGTCACTCTGTCACTGATGACAGATCCCAGTAACTTCCCCACAACTGATGTTAAACTGACTGGTCTGTAGTTTCCTGGTTTCTCCCTCATTTGCCATTTTCCAATCCAAGGGCAAAATTCCCTAATCTAGAGCTTTGGAAAATTATGACTAATGTATATTCAATTTACTTACCTCTTTCTTTTAATACCCTGGGATGGAAACAATTAGATCTTGAAGATTTTTCTATCCTAAGTCCCATTATTTTCTCCATTACCAATTTTAATTCATTAAAACTATTTTCTCCACTTGATTATTTTTAGGCTGTCTTGTACTGCAGGCATTTTATGCTGGTATCCTCTACTGTGAAACGGATGCAAAGTACTCAATTAACAAGTCTGCCATTTCCTTACTTTCCATGACAGATAACATCTGCATCCATCTTTAAAGCATGCCAGGAGCAGCACCAGGCGTACCTAAAAATGAGGTGCCAACCTGGAGAAGCTTCAACACAGGACTACATGCATGCTAAGCAGCGGAAGCAGCATGCTATAGACAGAGCTAAGTGATCCCACAACCAATGGATCAGATCAAAGCTCTGCAGTCCTGCCACCTCCAGTCATGAATGGTGATGGACATTTAAACAACTAACGGGAGGAGGAGGTTCCATTAACATCCCCATCCTCAACGTGATGGAAGCTGTCATCGACAATGCTATCAAGCGGGACTTATTCACAAATAACCTGCTCACCTATGCCCAGTTTGATTTCCGTCAGGACCACTTGGCTCCTGACCTCATTACAGCCTTGGTCCAAACATGGACAAAAGAGCTGAATTCCACATCAAGGCATCATGGCAGCATTTGACCGAGTAAAGTAAACGTTGGTCCCTTAGAGGATGAGACTGGGGAATTAATAATGGGGAACGGGGAAATGGCAGAGACTCTGAACAAATATTTTGTATCTGTCTTCACGATAGAAGACACTAACAACATCCCAATAATGGATAATCAAGGGGCCACAGGGAGGGGGGAACTAAAGAAAATCACTATCACTAAGGAAAACGTGCTTGGTAAAATAATGGGACTAAAAGACGACAAGTCCCCTGGACCAGATGGCCTGCATCCCAGGGTCTTAAAAGAAGTGGCTGCAGAGATAGTGGATGCATTGGTTGCAATATACCAAAATTCCCTGGACTCTGGAGAGGTCCCAGCGGATTGGAAAACCGCAAATGTAACACCCCTACTTAAGAAAGGAGGGAGACAGAAAGCAGGAAACTATAGACCAGTTAGCCTAACATCTGTCGTTGGGAAAATGCTGGAGTCCTTCATTAAGAATGCAGTAGCAGGACATTTGGAAAATCATAATGCAATCAAGCAGAGTCAGCATGGTTTTCTGAAAGGGAAATCATGTTTAACAAATTTGCTGGTGTTCTTTGAGGATGTAACGAGCAGGGTGGACAAAGGTGAGCCAGTGGATGTGGTGCATTTGGATTTCCAGAAGGCATTCGATAAGGTGCCACATAAAAGGTTACTGCATAAGATAAGAGCTCACGGAATTGGGGGTAATATATTAGCATGGATAGAGAATTGGCTAACTAACAGAAAGCAGAGAGTCGGGATAAATGGGTCATTTTCCGGTTGGCAAACGGTAACTAGTGGGGTGCCACAGGGATCAACTATTTACAATCTACATTAATGACTTGGATGAAGGGACCGAGTGTAATGTAGCCAAGTTTGCGGATGATACAAAGATGGGTGGGAAAGCAAGTTGTGCAGAGGACTCAAAGAATCTGCAAAGGGATATAGACAGGCTAAGTGAGTGGGCAAACATTTGGCAGATGGAGTATAATGTGGGAAAGTGCGAGGTTATCCACATTGGCAGGAGAAATAAAAAAGCAAACTATTATTTAAATGGAGAGAGATTACAAAATGCTACAGTTCAGCGGGACCTGGGGGTCCTTGTGCATGAAACACAAAAAGTTAGCATGCAGGTACAGCAAGTAATCAAAAAGGCAAATGGAATGTTGGCCTTTATTGCAAGGGGGTTAGAGTATAAAAGCAGGGAAGTTCTGCTACAACTGTACAGGGTATTGGTGAGACCACACCTTGAGTACTGCGTACAGTTTTAGTCTCCTTATTTAAGGAAGGATATACTTGCATTGGAGGCAGTTCAGAGACGATTCACTAGGTTAATTCCAGAGATGAGGGGGTTGACTTATGAAGAAAGGTTGAGCCTATACTCATTGGAATTTAGAAGAATGAGAGGTGATCTTATTGAAACATATAAGATACTGAGGGGGTTCGACAAGGTAGATGCAGAGAGGATGTTTCCCCTCGTGGGGAAATCTAGAACTCGGGGGCATAGTTTCAGAATAAAGAGTCGCCCTTTTAGAACTGAGATGAGGAGGAATTTCTTCTCTCAGAGGGTCGTAAATCTGTGGAATTCTCTGCCCCAGAGAGCCGTGGAGGCTGGGTCATTAAATACATTTAAGGTGGAGATAGAAACATTTTTGCAAGATAAGGGAGTGAAGGGTTATGGGGAGCGGGCAGGGAAGTGGCTTTGAGCCCAAGATCAGCCATGATCTTATTGAATGGCGGAGCAGGCTCGAGGGGCCAAGTGGCCTATTCCTGCTCCTATTTCTTATGTTCTTATGTAAGGCAGCTCACCACCACCTTTCAAGGGCAATTAGGGATGGGCAATAACTGCTGGCCTTGCCAGCGACCCCCACACCCCAGGAACGAATAAAAAAAAATTCTGCCTTACCACTCTCTTTCTCTTCATATATTTCTAAAACATTTACTATTAGCTTTGGTATCTTTTTCAAGTATACAAGCAAGGAGGACCAATATGGCAAGCATACCTTCTGCTCTCACTCCCTCCCAGTAGGGAGACAAGTAGCCATCACTTCGCTCCTCATTCTGACGCCCTGGTGGAGTGTGGAAACCCATTACACTGAGATTAGTTTGGATGAGCTTCTTACTTCAGTTCTATAGTTTAATATGCTCGTACGTTAATAGCACTTCATCTCATACATGAATGAAATGGCTTATTCGGACTTCTCGGAGGGTATTAACAGTCAACCATGTTATTTGGAGTAGAGTCACATGTAGGACAGATTGGGCCAGCCTGGGTTCTGGTGACTATCTCGCTTGGCCTGATGTTTTGAAGAGGAGGAGGAGTTGTTAGAGATTAGATTGGATGCTCCTGGAGTGAGAAGGTGAAGGCTCCCTACATGTAGGTGCGCACTCACCAGGGTTTACAGAACAAGAAAGTCTTACTTACATTTCTCTGCACTTCAATGCCTCAGAAGGCTGCACTGCTCCCTGGGGAAATATGTCAACTACTGGCTGACGAGCTGACCTTTATGGTCCAGTTCTACACTGCAGGCCAACTTACCAACTGAGACAACAGTGGTTTTCCAGAGAACCATTTTTAAACACGTGTATTCCAGTAGTGAGATGGAGAGCAGGCAAACAATGTACATACAGACCGTCTACACCTCCATCGCTCACCAAGATTGTCTCCAGGCACCCATTTCATTCCCAACAGTGGCTCAACCAGTCCCCATCCACCGCCATCCTCCTCTACTTGTTGGGCTTGTTTTCGCTCTAAACAAGTTCTCTCCCAGATAAAGTGTTGCTATGGGAACCTGCATGGCCCAGTTTTGCCTGTCTTTTTCAGGATATATGGAACATTTCACATTCCAGTTGTATTCTAGCCCTCTCCCTGAGCTCGTTCTCCATTCTATTGATGACCGTGAGTGTTACTTCCTGCTTTCACTCCAAGCTGAGAATTTCATTAACCATAGTTCCAATTTCCACCTTTACATCCTCCATCTCTGCCTCTTTCCTTCCCTTCCTGCATTCTCTGGCAATGAGATTCCACAGACGTTATTGACAACCCCACAGATGCTCACAGTGATGAGGAATCTTCTTTCCACTCTGTTTCCTGTTTAGTTTCCATCTCTTTCTCCCAGTTTCCAATGTCTATCATGTCTATCTGCTCTTTTGATTCTACTTTCTACACCAGGGTTTGTGAAGTGTCCTGCTTTTTCCTGGGCTGACATTTTCCTTTAGCCAGGGTCACCAGGGCTCTTGACCATGCACACCTCATTGCCAGTGTTTCTGCTTTCACCCCTCTCCCTTTTCTCACATTAACTTGCTGTCACGTTCCATCCCACCAGCCTCTACATTCATCAGGTCAACCTCTGACATTTCCACTGCTTACATCATAATCCCACCACCAAGCACCAAGTCTTTCACCTGCACCTCTGTTTTGTGGAGGGACCTATCCTCTTGCATACCCTTGTTCATTCTTCCAATACCCTCAGCTCCGATTACCCCTCCTCTAGCCCTCATCATTCAACAACAGCAGATACACCTGTCCATTTATCTCTTGCCACATACAAATCAAGACAATGGAGAATTTTTCAGCCTTACAGTGTGTGAGCTAGAATCATAAAAAGTTGCTGCCCCGGGTGTTCAGACGTCCCTGGAGGCGACACTCAGAGTTAATGATTTCTAAATCCATCACAAGGTTAGAACGAAGGAACAATTGGATAATCAATTAACTTCTGTTTGTCTTCAGCACCTGAATTCAAAATCATCTTCAGAACACAGTATAAAAGGATCTGAACTCGCTGCTCAAACACCAGATCCACCTGAAGGTGCTGAGAGACATTCAGTGCGTTCAACAGTGATCGGAGTGGACACCAAGATGCTGAGACTCTGCTTAACTGTGTCTGTCCTCTTTGGGCATCAAATTGCAGGAACGGGAGCAAATCCAGATATAGCTGATATGTGCAAGCATATTTACTGTGCTCAACTCACAGAACTCATTCAACACAACGTAAGTACAGATTTCGCTCATGGGTAAGAAAAACCAAAACATCGGAGAGGATAAAAGATAGAGGGGAAGAAATTGGGTACCTTTACGCCTCTCATTATCGCCTCCGGGGGGCGATAACTGGGCGCTAACCACTTACTGCCCGAGCGCGGCGAGAATATCGCCTCCCGCTAAATTTGGCGGGAGGTTTACGGCGGCAGTATGGCGTTGCGCCCCGATCTCCTTCGCCCGGAGATCGTGATGTCATCGCATGCGCATCGCTCCGGTTGCGCTCGGACCCGAAGTTCGGTTTCGACCCCTGCAGCATCACCGAGCGAGAGCACCGGCAGCTGCAAGAGGCGTTCATCGGGAGGCCGGGCGCTTCGGGGGCGACACTTAAAGGCGAGGTGGCCGAGGTAGGAAAAGAATTCTCAAATGCTCGTTCTCTGTTTTTTTTGCGTTTTTCCCCAGCGCTCGATCAGCCCGGCGCTCTGCTGCACTGCATCGGGCTGATCGGGCTGGATTGCGGCTGCCGTCGGGGACCAGGTAAGTTGCTTTCCTCTTGCAGAGCCTGCAGCGATGGCCCTTCCCTTTAAGGGAGGGAATGAGCCTTCCAACGAGGCAGCGCTGCACGGCCCAGTGTGCAGCACCTGCCGGCCGCCTGCTGCCTGTTGCGCTCCAGGAAGGAAGCGGAGTCCTTGATTTAGCGTTCCACTTCCTTCCTGGAGCACTAAAACCCAATCTTTTAAAAGTTGAGAAACATTAGCGCCCGGCGCTAATTTTTTCAACTTTTAAAAGTTAGCGCCCCAAAAAGGGCTATAATGAATTTCTTCCCCCAGAGAGTTGTAAATTCAGGTTAGGAGGCACAGTAAGTTGCATAAATGGAGCAGGAACTTGCAAAGGAATAGACAGACTAAGTGAGTGGCCAAAATTATAATGGATGGAGTTCAATGTGGGGAAGTGTGAGGTTATTCACTTTGGATCTGAAAAAGGCAAATCAGATTATTTTCTTAATGGTGAGAGTCTCGGAGCTGTAGAAGAGCAAAGGGATTTGAGGTCCATGCACACAGATCATTAAAAGCTAGTGCCTAGGTACAAAAAGTAATCAAAAATGCTAAAGGCCTTTATCTCAAGGGAATTGAAATACAAAATGAGAAAATGATGGACGGAGCCTTGGTCAGACCCTATGTGGAGCACTGCTTAAGTTTTGGGCACCAAACCTCAGGAAAATGTATTGCCCTTGGAAGCAGGACAGCACAGATTCACTAGAAGTGTTTAAAATGATAAATGGGATTCGATAGGGTAGATTCAGGGAATCTATTTCCTCTGGTGGGGGAATCCAGAACAAGAGGCTATGGGGGAGAAATTCAGTATCGCCCCATTTGGAGCGCAGTTATCGGCCGGGCGCAAAGATTAGCGCCTGGCGCTAATTATCGGCACCGACTACAAACTTGACTTTTATCGCCCCTGGAGGTGATTGCAGCGCTAAATCAGGCGCTTCACACCTGTCTTAAGGCGCAAATGCCGAGGAGCGAGGCGCTACCTTAGAGTGCTGGCGAAGCTCATGTGATGTCAGTCAGCAATGAAACACACACACAATGGCACGGACCAGTTCTTAAAGGGGATGGTTGATCTTGCTTCCCATCCACATCCTGCTCATTGCAGCTTTGAATCTCGGCCTGGAGAGACCTGCACATCAAATCTGCTGGAAAGAACAATGGAGAGTACCAGGCAAAGAGCTCAGAGTGCAACCCCCGCAATCTCTTCTAAATCGATACAAGGAATGGCAAATCAAAATGACCCTGCAAAGTGCTGCTCAGTACCAAAAACTCCTTCACACAGCGTTGAATCTCTCCAGAAGTCTCTCTCTCTCTCTCTCAGAATGCGTGGTTCAAAAATGGCACCAACAATAAAAGGCAGGAAGCGGTCGCCTTTAAATAGCGCTCCCCCAGTCCCTTCATGACTGCAAAACGCTCCCCTCAACCTGTCGTTGCTAGCGTCAGGCGGTAAGGCAGGGGGCGCCACTCAATATCCGCTCCGGGGCGATACCGGGGCGTTGCGCACTCGACTGACGTCATGATCTGCCGGCGCAGGAGATCGTGGCGGTAGTGTTTAGCGCCGCCGCAAAATGTCTAGTTAATTTCGCGAGCAGCGCAAACATCGCCGCGCCTGGGCGCTAGATGCTTTGCGCCCCATTAGCGCCCTCTTAAGGCGCTAACGGGAGGCGCAACCAACTGAATTTTCCCCCCTATGATCTTAAAAATTAGAGCCAGTCTATTCAGGAGTGAAATCAGGAAACACTTCTTCCCACAAAGGGTAGTGGAAATCTGGAACTCACTCCGCCAAAAGGCTGTGGATGCTGGGTCAATTGAAATTTTCAAGACTGGGACTGATAAATTTGTGTTAGGTAAGGGTATCGAGGGAGATGGAGCAAAGGCGGGTAAATGGAGTTGAAGCAAAAATTGGCCATGATGGAATAGAATGACAGAAAAGGCCTACAGTTCCTACATTCCTGATAGAATTCCCAGTCGGGATCTCATGATTTCCCAGTGTAACTCTGAGAGAAACCCTGGAGAAACGGCATAAACATCAGATTCCGTCATTTCTCCTGATTTGCACTGATCGGGAGAACTCCCACAGATACGACCCACATCTTCAGAGCTGGTTTGAGGATCACGTTTGATTTTGTGTCTCAAGAAAATATTTGAGTCGTGTTTTATCAATGAGGAAAAATTCTTCCACGTTAAGAAATTTTATTCAAATTTAACTCCCGTTCCCAAATTGATCTTTAATCTTATCAATAAATATACTTGGGTTAGTCCATTAAAAGAAAGACTTTGTCCAGTCCCACCAGTGACGTCGCATTGCCTCATTCATTGGCTCCTCAGGGTTTCATAGTAACTGAACTCATTTTTTTCAAAGTGTGTCAGGGGAAGAGATGTCAGTGCTGGGGACTGGAATGTTCTCCACATTTTAGATGACCCCCCAGTCAGCATCAAGTACTCCTGGACCGGGTGTAGTACAGACAGCTGGAACCTCAGCCCAAAGCTCACAAAAAAATCACTCCTCCACCAGTTGGACGCTTCCATTTCCCACAAGACTGGGACTTCTCCCCACTGAGTCAGATTAGCAATGTGTGGACAGTTGGAGCCACTCTGTGTTGTGGGTCCACACCCTCTAAGAACTGGGTTTAGAGTCCACAAACTCAGCTCACTGTGCATCCTAACAGCTGACAGAGCGAGGAGACCTTCGTCCTGCCAGCCTGAGCTGGGTTCAAACCCAGTCCCTCGAGAGGAAAGGATAGTTTGCGGCCCACTTCACCACCCAGCCCACAACTGAGCTCACTCGTCTCAGGCACGTCAAACCTCAGTGCTGTTCCTCGGCGGCTGATTCCCAAAAAACATGGACATTTCTCTGTTCAGATAATGCGGTAAAAAAACCTCACAGTGAAACACTGCACCTGGACACGTGGTCATTCGCTCTCATTCAGTGTGGAAGGCTTTTTAATAACATTCTCTATTTTTTTTATAGAGAACTTAAGGTGAAGGACCTACAAAGTTTAAAAATGAAAGAGAAGGCAAGGATACTCAATAAGTGGCGATCCCATCGAAAGCTCCTAACTCTCTTTAAAGCTCAGACCATCCAGGCCATGAATACTGCTGCCACACCTGGGCACCGAGGACAGTCCTCTCAACACAGATGTGTTTCAGTAACTGTACAGTTGTGCCATGTGGTAATATCTTTTCTCTTGTTACCGTAGAATTATGAAGAGATGGTAATCCCAATCCTCCAATATGTTGCAACAAATGTTACTGCAACGGATGTGAAGACTGTATTAAAGAGCGGCCTGGAAAAACTTTTTAAATTTGCCAATTTTTTTAATGATGCAGGTATATTAGATGCTCCTTCAATGTAACAACACAGACTATAAAGCAAGCCTTTGCTGCTGGACCTGTTTTATTTGGAAACTCCTGTAGAGATAGACACACTTCCATGTTTGGCAATCCAGGTGGTTGGGCTGGGATTCTGCCTGGTGGAGCCCTCCAACTCTCACCGCTCCTAGAGTTTGGGGGAGGGGATCAATGGGAGGGCTCCTCATTTGCGTGGGACCATTGGGCGGATGTCCCAATTGAGGTGTTTCATTGGTGCCCACCTTCCCTGTGTCACCAGAATCTGTGGCAGTCGCCCCACATGGAGGGGTGGGATGCCAAGCCACTACCAAGGAGGGCAGGACCCTTTTTTATTATTATTAGTTCTCGGGATGTGGACGACACTGGCAAGGCTGGTATTTATAGCCCATCCCTAGTTTCCATGAACTATGTGGCTTGCTGGGCCATTTTGAAGGGAAGTCAACCACATTGGTGTGGGACTGGACTCACATATAGGCCAGATCGGGTACCACCAGCAGACTTGCTTCCCTAAAGGACACTAGTGAACCAGTTGGGGTGTTATGACAATCCAACAGCTTCATGGTCACTGGGAGAAGTGGTACAGACAGAATCCCTTTGCATTGATCTGAGGAGAAGCAAAGGATCGGAGACATGGTTGGGGCACATTACAAACTGGAGTGGAAAGAAAATGGAGGGTGAAATTTGGAGACAAGTTAGAGAGACGTATATTAATAGTAATGTTAAAGTTGTGGGAAACAGTGATGACTTTGGGTTCGGTGTAAGCATAGAAAAGGGGTAAGAAAAGTCAAGAGCAAGGGCACTTTACCGGAAAAAATACGATAACAAGGTAAAAAAGAATCTCACCAGATGAAATGGGATAAAAGTTGGCAAATAGAACCATGAATTAGCAATGAAACATATTTGAACAGGCGATGGAAGGGTTACAAATCAGGAATATCCCCCAAGTTAGAATAAAAGGTGTATATCAATGACTGGGGCTCCACGGATGAATAGGGACAGAAAATGACAATGAAAACCAGGACTAATATAAAGAATATATGAAAGGTAAAAAAAAGATTAGGAAGATTATGAGAGGAAATTATCAAAAGTCATAAAAGGCAATAAAAAGGCTTTTTATCAGCAAATTAGTATTTGCGAGCTCGGGTGGAGAGTGTTGCATGACGCACTTTTATTTAAATTTAAGCCATTTCTCCGATTTGTCAAGGTCTCATGCCCATTTTGTGGCCAGCACAACTCTGTTTCCACATTCACAGAGGAGGTGGGTATTGTGATTGTAGAACCACCAGAGGTGGGGGTAGAATAGTTGGTGGGAGTTAATATTCAAAGAGAAATGGCACTAATGGACTCACTAAAACTTAAGGTGGACCAATCACTGGGACCTGATGCTTTACATCCAAGGATATGAAGGAAAGCTGGAGAAGAAATAGCAGAGGCTCTAACTATAATTTTCTAAAATTCTGTGGAAACAAATTGTGCCAGAGAACTGCAGTGTGAGCAATGCAATGCCACAGGCGATCTGTTAGTAAGGTGCCGTAACAGTGCTTTTCTTTGTCTGAAGATACAATCATTTCTATCGCTGCACCTTGGGGGATAAAAGGACACTTGGAGAATGGCATAATACAACAGGAATACGAGGTGTTTGCTCTCTCACCTCAGTTACTCACCGGTCCACCCAAAGCAACAGATTCAACAGTTCAAATGAAGACTTTTCCTGCTGCTACTTTTTACATCAGGTGAGATGAGTTGGTGGTTTATCGTGACGAATACTGCTTTACATTGGCTGCCTTCCCAACATCACTCAACCTGTAGTGAGACTGTGACCAGTCAGGTGGGGACGTTGGCCAACATTAAACGTCTAATGAGTTGGTTCGTGTCTCACAACCTTCAGTCCCTTCCTCTGAGGCCACGGCCGTACCTCCACACTCACATCACTCAGGTTCAGATCGAGCACTGGACATGGCGGACCCACAATTCCTCGGGACGCGATCCCAGGATGTGAATTCGACACCTTGTAACTAAAGTAGTTGGGCTTTTCTCTGCTGGCATGTCCCATTAGTATTAGACTCCCCTGTTGCAACAATAATAGGGCTGGCTCCTGTTTATCAGACATTCTCACATACACCACATTCTGTATTTTTGGAAAAACACTTTACTTTCTTTGATCAGTGTCACACCCAAAATACAATGGCCTCAAAATCCGATATCAGTAAAAACCTGCCGGTGCCAGCGTGGGCTGGTGTTACCGGCCGGCAAAAACGATAGCGCTGGCAGGACCGGTAAATTGGCACTAGTGACTAATTAACATTAGCCCAGCGTTAGTGTACTGAGCAACACCGTTCTGGTGGCGTTAGTCCCAGCAGGAGTTAGCATGTCCATAGTGTCATTGCAGCAAGGACAACCTTCTCTTAAAGCAAGGCTGTCATTTCAAAAAGCAGTTCAGACCCTTAAAGGGACTTCTGAATTGGAAAAAAAATTAAAATCATGTAAAAATAGGTCGTTTTTAGCCCTTAGAGCTCAACTGCCTTCTGAAAAAAAAATCAACGTTAAAAAGAGTTCCCAAATGGGAGTCTTCAGCTCCTAAAGCTAAATTGCCTTCCGCACCTAAGGAAAAATGGAAAAAATACAAATGGCTCAGCAAGCCAGGGAAGGGGCACCCAGGGTCTCACACACAGCACTCCAGCTTTGTGCAGGGGGTCAATACTGCAAGAGAGGTCCTCTACCCACAGGGGCCAGGAGGCCCTCCAGAAAGAAGAATGTGGGACCACATCACCGAGGCCGTCACTGCCAACAGTGTCGCCCCCACCACCTGGCTCCAGTGTCCAAAAGAAGTTTCATGACCTCAGACCACTAGCCAAGGTCAGTGAATGCGTCTTCAAAAGCCATCTCCTACCAACTGCACCACTAGCCTCACACACTGCTCAATGCACGACCCCCCACCAATCATTCACCTACCAACAATCTGTACCATACACGAGGCACACCTCCTATTCCTAGCTTCACCTCACCGCCTTGGAGGAGATGGCGCAGGCCATTCTTGGCAGGGGCATGGCTGAGCCCTTGGCCAGCGTTGGCGGGGGTATGGGGGGATGGAGGGGTGATGCGGCTGAAAGGATACAAGATGCTGGTATCCTCATACGTTATCCTCCTTCTGGCATGCACCTCTTGCTTTCCTGCCCTCCCCTCACCACAACTCCACTCTTGTGCCTTCCTCATTTCACACACCCAAAAAATGCTGCCTGCCCAGCCAGTGGTTGACTAAGAAGAGGGAGAGGAGAGTGAAGAAGAAGAAGAAGAAACACCATCACTCGATTTCACACTCCCAGCCACCAGCTCCTCAAGGTCGACCAGCAAGGCCATTTGCAGTGTCCCCCAGTGAAAGTCAGCAGCCTTCCACCAGCCATGCTGCAGCCACTGGGGTAGCACGGCGTGACATCAGTAGGATAGGCAAAGGCACACACAAGACAGTCACGAATAGAAGATGAGTTGATTTCTTGATGTCATATTGGATGGATAGATGTATAAACTTGGATTGTAAAATTTGCTTTGCGTTGGAGGGAAGGTAAGGTGTGGGACAAATGTTGAAAAGGGAATTGGGGTTGTGGTCACTGGTACCGCAACGGATGATTCCAACCCGGATATCCTGGCCAGAAAGGGACTGTCTGGGATGCATCTTTCCTTCTCCTTCCTACTCTTCTGCTTCCTCCTCTTTTGCGTATTCCTCTTCTGTGTCTTCCTCTTCCTTCTGCGAGCGCATGCTGTAAATTTAAAATAAAAGCATAAAATGCTGGAAATGCTCACCAGGTCAGGCAGCATCTCGACCTGAGACGTGAACTTGGATGCTGCCTGACCTGCTGAGTATTTCCAGCATTTTCTGTCTTCTCAGAGACCTTCCTTCACCATCCGAGGCCTTGTAAACATCCAGCAGAACTCCCTGCACGCTTAAAAACTTTTAGCATGTATTGCACCAAGCCACGACTTCAATAAAATAAAAAAAATCCAGTCCAGAAGCTTAAATGCAAACTTATCTGAAAGATGTGTGCGCCCTTTTAAGAAGTGCTGACAGCATCTCTGTCAGTCTGCTGCACGCTCGCTTTCAGAGCAAGCTTGGGACCCAGCGCTAAATTCAGCGCTAAGGTCGAAGTTCACAGAACGTGACGTTAAGTGGGCGTTGCATGCCAACTGACATGTGAGGTGTGCCTCGTGTTTGGTTGAGATTGTTGGTAGGTAAGTGATGGGGGGGTCGTGTGTGAGGCTAGTGGTGCAGTTGGTAGGAGACATCTTTTAAAGATGCATTCACTGACTTTGACCACTGGTCTGAGGTCATGAAACTTCTTTGGGCACTGGAGCCAGGTCCTGGGGGCAACACTGCTGACAGTGAGGGCCTCGGTGATCTGGTCCCACATCTTATTTTCTGGAGGGCCTCCTGGTCCCCTTTGGCTCGCTGTAGCGTCCCTGGTGCAAGAACCTCTCTTCCGCTGTTGACCTCCTGCACAAAGCTCGAATGCTGCGTGCGAGACCCTGAGTGCCCTTTCCCTGGCCTGTTGAGCTTGAAGGGGGTAGAGACTGCTTTCTAAAATGACAGCCTTCTTTAATAGAACATAACATAAGAACATAAGAACATAAGAAATAGGAGCAGGAGTAGGCCAATCGGCCCTTCGAGCCTGCTCCGCCATTCAATAAGATCATGGCTGATCTGATCCTAACCTCAAATCTAAAGAACACAAGAAGTAGGAGCAGGACCCGGCCACTCAGCCCCTGGGCCCGCTCCGCCACCCACAGGGCCTTGACCGATCCGAACTCAGCCTCATGTCCAATTTCCTGCCCGCTCCCCGTAACCCCTAATTCCCTTTACTTCTAGGAAACTGTCTATTTCTGTTTTAAATTTATTTAATGATGTAGCTTCCACAGCTTCCTGGGGCAGCAAATTCCACAGACCTACTACCCTCTGAGTGAAGAAGTTTCTCCTCATCTCAGTTTTGAAAGAGCAGCCCCTTATTCTATGATTATGCCCCCTAGTTCTAGTTTCACCCATCCTTGGGAACATCCTTACTGCATCCACCCGATCAAGCCCCTTCACAATCTTATATGTTTCAATAAGATCGCCTCTCATTCTTCTGAACTCCAATGAGTAGAGTCCCAATCTACTCAACCTCTCCTCATATGTCCACCCCCTCATCCCCGGGATTAACTGAGTGAACCTTCTTTGTACTGCCTCGAGAGCAAGTATGTCTTTTCTTAAGTATGGACACCAAAACTGTATGCAGTATTCCAGGTGCAGTCTCACCAATACCTTATATAACTGCAGCAATACCTCCCTGTTTTTATAATCTATCCCCCTTGCAATAATAGCCAACATTCCGTTGGCCTTTTTGATCACCTGCTGCACCTGCATACTAACTTTTTGATTTTCTTGCACTAGGACCCCCAGATCCCTTTGTACTGCAGTACTTTCCAGTTTCTCGCCATTAAGATAATAACTTGCTCTCTGATTTTTCCTGCCAAAGTGCATAACCTCACATTTTCCAATATTGTATTGCATCTGCCAAATCTCCACCCACTCACCCAGCCTGTCTATATCCCCTTGTAGGTTTTTTATGTCCTCCTCACTTTCTACTTTCCCTCCCATCTTTGTATCATCTGCAAACTTTGATATGTTACACTCGGTCCCCTCCTCCAAATCGTTAATATAGATTGTAAAGAGTTGGGGACCCAGCACCGACCCCTGTGGAACACCACTGGCTACTGGTTGCCAGTCCGAGAATGAACCATTTATCCCAACTCTCTGCTTCCTTTTAGATAACCAATCCTCCACCCATGCCAGAATATTACCCCCAATCCAGTGATTTTTTATCTTGAGCAATAATCTTTTATGTGGCACCTTGTCGAATGCCTTCTGGAAGTCTAAATACACTACGTCCACTGGTTCCCCTTTATCCACCCTGTACGTTATGTCCTCAAAGAACTCAAGCAAATTTATCAGACATGACTTCCCCTTCATAAAGCCATGCTGACTTTGTCCTATTAAATTATGTTTATCTAAATGTTCCGTTACTGTCTCCTTAATAATAGACTCCAAAATTTTACCCACCACAGATGTTAGGCTAACTGGTCTATAATTTCCAGCCTTCTGCCTACTACCCTTTTTAAATAAGGGTGTTACATTAGCAGTTTTCCAATCTGCCGGGACCTTTGCTGAGTCCAGGGAATTTTGGAAAATTATTACCAAAGCATCCACAATCCCTACTGCCACTTCCCTCAAGACCCTAGAATGTAAGCCATCAGGTCCAGGGGATTTATCCGCCTTGAGTCCCATTATTTTACTGAGTACCAATTCCTTAGTGATTTTAATCGTATTTAGCTCCTCCCCCCCTAGAGCCCCCTGTTTGTCCAGTGTTGGGATATTCTTATTGTCCTCTACCGTAAAGACTGAAACAAAATATTTGTTCAGCATTTTTGCCATCTCCATGTCTCCCACCATTAATTTCCCGGTCTCATCCTCTAAGGGACCTACGTTTGCCTTAACCACCCTTTTTCTTTTTATATAACTATAGAAACTCTTGCTATCTGTTTTTATATTTTTTGCTAATTTATTTTCATAATCTATCTTCCCTTTCTTAATCAATCCTTTAGTTACTTTTTGCTGTCTTTTGAAGACTTCCCAATCTTCTATCCTCCCACTAAGTTTGGTGACCTTATATGTCCTTGTTTTTAGTCGGATACTATCCTTAACTTCTTTACTTAGCCACGGATGGCTGTCATTTCTTTTACACCCTTTTTTCCTCAGTGGAATATATATTTTTTGAAAGTTGTAATATAACTCCTTAAATGAACACCACTGCTCATGTACCGTCTTACCCTTTAATCTATTTTCCCAGTCCACTTTAATCAATTCCGCTCTCATACCATCATAGTCTCCTTTATTCAAGCTCAGTACGCTTGTTTGAGAACCAACCTTCTCACCCTCTAATTGGATATGGAATTCAATCATGTTATGGTCACTCATTCCAAGGGGATCCTTAACTAGGACATTATTAATTAATCCTGACTCATTACACAGGACCAGGTCCAAGGTTGCTTGCCCCCTTGTAGGATCAGTTACATACTGCTCAAGAAATCCATCCCTAATACACTCAATAAACTCTTCCTCAAGGCTGCCCTGCCCAATTTGATTTGTCCAGTTAATATGATAGTTAAAATCCCCCATAATTACAGCTGTTCCCTTATTACATGCCCCAACTATTTCCTGATTAATACTTCTTCCAGCAGAGTTGCAACTATTAGGAGGCCTATATACTACTCCCACTAGTGTTTTTTTCCCCTTATTATTCCTTATCTCCACCCAAACTGTTTCATTATCCTGATCCTTTGACCCAATATCATTTCTCTGTATTACAGTGATTCCTTCCTTTATTAACATAGCCACCCCACCTCCCCTTCCTTCCTGCCTGTCCTTCCTGATTGTTAAATACCCTGGCATATTTAATTCCCAGTCGTTGTCACCCTGCAGCCATGTTTCTGTAATGGCCACAAGATCATACCCATACGTAGTTATTTGTGCCGTTAACTCGTCCATTTTGTTACGAATGCTACGTGCATTCAGATAAAGAACTTTCAAATATGTTTTGTGACACTTAGTTCCTGCTTTTTCCTTTTTTAACACTTTACCTTTTACTCCATACCTTCTGTCCCTTCCTGACACGCTTTCCTCTGTCTCCCTGCTCAGGTGCCCAACCCCCTGCCACTTTAGTTTAAACCCTCCCCAACAGCACTAGCAAACACTCCCCCTAGGACAGCGGTCCCGGCCCTGCCCAGGTGCAGACCGTCGGTTTGTACTGGTCCCACCTCCCCCAGAACCGGTTCCAATGTCCCAGGAATTTGAATCCCTCCCCCTTGCACCATTCCTCTAGCCACGTATTCATTTGAAATATCCTCCTATTTCTACTCTGACTAGCACATGGCACTGGTAGCAATCCTGAGATTACTACCTTTGAGGTCCTATTTTTTAATTTACCTCCTAACTCCCTATATTCTGCTTTTAGGACCTCATCCCCTTTTTTACCTATATCGTTGGTGCCTATGTGCACCACGACAGCTGGTTGTTCGCCCACCCCTCCAAAATGTTCTGTAGCCGCTCCGAGATGTCCTTGACCCTTGCACCAGGGAGGCAACACACCATCCTGGAGTCTCGGTTGCGGCCGCAGAAACGCCTATCTATTCCCCTTACAATTGAGTCCCCTATCACTATAGTTCTTCCACTCTTTTTCCTCCTGGCCTGTGCAGCAGAGCCACCCATGGTGCCAGGAAGTTGGCTGCTGCTGCCTTCCCCTGATAAGTCATCCCCCCCAACAGTATTCGAAGTGGTATATCTGTTTGAGAGGGGGATGTCCACAGGGGACCCCTGCACTACCTGCCTGCACCTCTTACTCTGCCTGGTGGTCACCCATTTACTTCCTGCCTGTGCACCCTTTGCCTGCGGTGTGACCAACTCTCTAAACGTGCTATCCACGAGGTTCTCAGCATCGCGAATGCTCCAATACGCATCCATCCGCAGCTCCAGCACCGCAATGCGGTCTGTCAGTAGCTGCAGCTGGATACACTTCCCGCACACATGGTTGTCAGGGACACCGGAAGGGTCCCTGATTTCCCACATCGAGCAGGAGGAGCATAACATGGGGCTGGGCTGTCCTGTCATGACTTACCCTTTAATTAATTGAAATTAAATTAAATCAAATCAATACCACCAATTACACTCAATTAAATGATATACTCAAGGGCCCTTGGTTACTAGCACTAGAAACTATATCCACAAAATTAAGACCTTCTAAACTTTATAAACTATGAACCTTAACTGTCAAACTATAGAGTAGTATAAATACTAACCTAGCCGTACTCACCCAATCAGCTGCTCCCTCCTGCCCGCGTCACGTTTTGAATCATGACGTGGCTCTGCAACGCCGCCGCCGGTCTGAGATTGGTATGCCTGTAAAAGAAAAGCCCGCGAAAGTGAGTTCAAATACTCACTGGACCTCCGGTCTCGTCGCTCCCGACACCAGCCTGTAAAAGAAAAGCCCGCGAAAGTGAGTTCAAATACTCACTGGACCTCCGGTCTCGTCGCTCGCGACGTCAGCCTGTAAAAGAAAAGCCCGCGAAAGTGAGTTCAAATACTCACTGGACCTCTGTTCTCGTCGCTCGCGACATCAGCCTGTAAAAGAAAAGCCTGCGAAAGTGAGTTCAAAGACTCACTGGACCTCCGGTCTCGTCGCTCCCGACACCAGACTGTAAAAGAAAAGCCCGCGAAAGTGAGTTCAAATACTCACTGGACCTCCGGTCTCGTCGCTCGCGACATCAGCCTGTAAAAGAAAAGCCTGCGAAAGTGAGTTCAAATACTCACTGGACCTCTGGTCTCGTCACTCGCGACATCAGCCTGTAAAAGAAAAGCCCGTGAAAGTGAGTTCAAATACTCACTGGACCTCCGATCTTGCTTTGTGATATTAGTAATGGACATGATAACAACAACAACTTGCATTTATATAGCGCCTTCAACGTAGTAAAACATCGCAAATCGCTTCATAGCTTCACACGAAATTCCATTCTAACTGTTATAATTTGATGATGTGGAGAATGAATGAGTCAGAGAGAGAAAACAAATCACCACAAGTTAAATGTGATGACCTTGTCAGTGGTTTATATATTGATGGAGTGAGTTAAATACAATGCCTGGATGAGCCTCAGTGGTCTGGGGTGCAGGCTTCAAACCTGTAGCTGTCTAGCGACAGAGTGGCTCAATTCCACCTTCCAGGCGGTGCTCTTGACTCTCATCTTCAATACAGACTTGAAAAAAAAAAAAATCTTTCCATTTAGGCCGGAGTGTGACTGCTCACAATATATACCAACAACAGCTTGTGTTTATCAAATCATTGAATCTTAGAGACACAGAAGGAGGCCATTTGGCCCATCGCGCCTCTTTGAAAGAGCTGTTCAATTTAGTCCCACACCCCCAGCTTTTTCCCAATAACACTGCAAGTTAATTCTCTTTCAAATACATGTCCAACTGACTTTTGTAAGTTTGTATAGGAACAGGAGTAGGCCATTCAGCTCCCCTTGAGCCTGTTCCGCCATTCAATGAGATCATGGTTGATATGCGACCTAACTCCATATACCCGACTTTGGCCCATATCCCTTAATTGCTTTGGTTCACAAAAAGCTATCAATCTCTGATTTAAAATTAACAATTGATCTAGTATCACTTGCCGTTTGAAGAAGAGAGTTCCAAACTTCTACCACCCTTTGTGTGTAGAATTTTTCCTAACTTCACTCCTGAAAGGTCTGGCTCTAATTTTTAGACTAGGCCCCCTAGTCCTAGAATCCCCAACCAGCGGAAATAGTTTCTCTCTATCTACCCTATCTGTTCCCCTAATATCTTGAAAACTTCGATCAGATCACCCCATAACCTTTTAAATTCTAGGGAATACAACCTTAATTTATGTAATCTTTCCTCGTAACATAACCCTTGAAGTCTGGGTATCATTCTGGGAAACCTACGCTGCACTCCCTCCAAGGCCAATATATCCTTCCTAAGGTGTGGTGCCCAGAACTGCTCACAATACTCCAGGTGTGGTCTAAACAGGGTTTTGTATAGCTGCAGCATAACTTCTACCCCCTTGTATTCTAGTCCTCTAGATATAAAGGCCAGCATTCCATTAGCCTTTTTGATTATTTTCTGTACCTGTTCATGACATTTTAATGATCTATATACCTGAACCCCCAAGTCCATTTGGACATTGTTAGGGTAAAAATTATAGGGCTTAAAGCAGCAACGTTAAAGTTAAAGAATGTGCTGTAAAAGGTAAATTCGTAAATACAGAATGGTTTCGCTGACACAGTGCGATGAGTAAAGTCTGTGGGCAACACGTGTACGTGCGAGGCCCACCAAGGAGGCCCACTAAGACAATAATAGTACAACGGTTACAGTTGAGAACCAATCACCGAATGACCAGCCAGTCCGGCGGACAGATGTGATGCAACACTCTATGTTTATAGTTTCGGAAGGGAAGTAACAAGAACATTTAGCTTAAAGTGCAGATTATAATTCAGGAGCTTGTTGCTGGGGAATGTGATTGGGTGGAGACATTTGTATGTAATGAATTGAGTAACTGACCCTATAATGTATAAAAGAAGTTCCGATACCACTGTAACGACGAGAAGTTGATCACTAGACCGCGGGGTCTATGGCTCTTCTGCCAGTCGCTCTGTTAAATAAACTGTGATCTTCTGCTTTGAGACAGACTCGAGTGAATTCATTTTTCACCAACAATTGGCGTAGTCGGCAGGATGCTCCGGAACTGAAAGACCACCCGCACCGGTGAACCCGGACGAGAAGTCAATTTCGACCGTCCAGCAATTGAGTCCTGGTGCACGAAACTCAAAAGGTTAGTATGCAGGTGCAGCAAGTGATTAAGAAGGCAAATGGAATGTTGGCTTTCATTGCTAGGGGGATAGAATATAAAAATAGGGAGGTATTGCTTCAGTTGTACAAGGTATTGGTGAGACCGCACCTGGAATACTGCATACAGTTTTGGTGTCCTTACTTAAGGAAAGACATCCTTGCTCTCGAGGCAGTGCAAAAAAGGTTCACTCGGTTAATCCCGGGGATGAGGGGGTGGTCATATGAGGAGAGGTTGTGTAGATTGGGACTCTACTCATTGGAGTTCAGAAGAATGAGAGGCGATCTTATTGAAACATATAAGATTGTGAAGGGGTTGGATCGGGTGGATGCGGGGAGGATGTTCCCGATGACGGGTGAGACTAGAACTAGGGGACATAGTCTTAGAATAAGGGGCTGCTCTTTCAAAACTGAGATGAGAAGGAACTACTTCACTCAGAGGGTGGTAGGTCCATGGAATATGCTGCCACAAAAAGCTGTAGAAGCTACATCATTAAATAAATTTAAAACAGAAATAGACAGTTTCCTAGAAGTAAAGGGCATTAAGGGTTACGGGGAGCGGGCAGGAATTTGGACATGAGTCTAGGTTCGGATCGGTCATGGCCCTGTGGGTAGTGGAGCGGGCCCAGGGACCGTGTAGCCTGATTCTGCTCCTATTTCGTGTGTGCAATTCTGTTAGAGGCAGGAGATGGTTCTGTGATAGTAGATATTAGATTGGCGGTTAGGATCAGATCAGCCATGATCTTATTGAATGGCGGTGCAGGCTCGAGGGGCCGATTGGCCTACTCCTGCTCCTATTTCTTATGTTCTTATGTTCTTATGTCACCTGGAAAGGCGGAGTGACAGTGCCGTAGCATCACGAATCAAGTAAATTCTGTGAGAGGCAGGTGAACACAGTTGTGAGAGTGTGGATCGCAAGTACTAAAGCGATAAATGTCGCAAAGGAATGAGTGAGTGACAAAATGACATGGACAAGGAGAGTGCCTGTCTCAAACACCTAGCCTGAGCCTGAATTAAGAGGACGTAGTCCCCCGTGACGGCCAGGATCAAGTAGGTGTAGAGGCTCCAAAACACCGTGGGATCGTGAAGTCAGCAATTATATAATGAGTGAGTGACGAAACGACATGGACAAGGAGGGTGCCTGTCTCAAACACCTAGCCTGAGCCTGAATTAAGAGGACGTAGTCCCATATGACGGTCAGGATCAAGTAGGCGTAGAGGCTCCAAAGCACCCTGGGATCGTGAAGTCAGCAAATATATATGTGTGTTGTGACTGATTAACCGCTTGAAGGTCTTTAAAGTGTCAAGAACAAGCCTGAGTAGAGGAACTCAGCATTTGGTAAGACTGTAAGTTGGACTACAAATGGCGTCGGGGAAAGAAATAGAATGGGGACCAATGGGGTCCCTTACTAGGTTCTATGCAGACGACCGGAAGGGTTTCGTTGATAAGATGACGAAGGAGGGGTGGGACCCGCTCCAGAATCCGAAAGTACAAAGAGAGTGGTGGGAGGGTGAAAAACAGAAAAAGACAAAAAAGGCGGGGGTGATACTAGTAAACCAATTAGTCGCATTAACTAACAAGGTGCAGCGACTCCACACTAGACTTGCAAGTAAAAATGAAAGAATTCTGGAATTAGAACAAGAGTTATTATTATACAAAGGAGGCCAGATGGTCCTTGATGGGTACCGGCTGGACAAAACGGAACGATGGAACGAAAGGCGGGCACATTTGTGCGCCTCGGTAAAAGTCCAGGGCTCCGAAAATGAGGACGAGATGCCACCTCCTTACGCCCCAGAGGCATCAGCCCCTTCCATGGAAGACAGTGATGACGAAAACTTAGAGAAAGGGAAAAAGAACCCAAACGTAGTCAAGGCAGCCCCTTTAAAAAGAGGGGGAACGGTACAAAATCGCACAGCCAAGTACCAAGCTTTTAGCTCCTTAGAAAAACAAACAATATTGAAAGATTTGGGAACATTGAAGCCCCGTAGCACAAATGGGGAATTTTGGAGAAATCTCGAGGAGATGTGCGATATCCACGACCTCCATCCTCGGGACATCCACCAGCTAGTACGGGCTAAATGCCCGGCTGACAAATGGAGGGAGGTGGATAACCAAAACAGCCACCGAGACGGTGGCTGGACCGGCCGTATCGCCTTAATTGCGGACAAGGCGGCCCAACTCGCGGCCTACAACCCCTTTAAAACAACGGTCCAGGCGGCCTTAGGAGGATCCTCATCAAATTGGGGACGTATAATGATGATAAAACAGCGGAAAGGAGAAAGCAGTAGAGATTATGGCGAATGATTGTTCGTCGTATACCAGGAATCATCGCGACAAGCAAATCCCCAGATGACAGACCAGCCCTTTATTCAAATGTTTAAGGACGGGTTGTCCCAATCCCACCAAGCGATATTAAAAATGGGAATAGTGGCGGCGAATACATATGATGCGGCGGTCCAGTGGGCGTGTCACATAGATGCCAAAGAGGCGGAACGAACACCAGTAATAAAACAAGAAAGAGTAGGGGCCGCAGGAATACAGGAACTGTCCCAAAGAAAAAAAGGAGCTTGTTTTAACTGTGGGAAGTTGGGTCATATGGCAAAAGAATGTAGGGCCCCCAAACAAAACCGACCGGTGTGTGGTAATTGCGGAAGACCGGGACATTCAACCGAGAGGTGTTGGACAAAAAAGGAAGACCCAAACCAGACCGGGACCATTGATATGTATCAAAAGTTCCTGCAGTATGTAAAGGAACAGGGTGGCGGCCACTGACTAGCAGCGGCCCCCATCAAGAGGGAGAAGGAAGATCCCAGAGTCTATGTACCGGCACTGTTAGGGGGCCGGCAGTGCGATATGTTAGTAGACACGAGAGCTTCTGTATCCATTACCGATTTACCCCTTCCCCTCACCAAACAAAGGATAGACATAGTGGGGTTGGGAGGGGAGCGTTTACATGCATTTAAAAGTGAGGTACAAGTATTGGAATTAGCGGGACGACTATTACCCGCACAATTTTATGTATGCCCAAACAGTGAGGGGACTATCTTAGGAATAGATTTGTTAAAAGAATTTAATTTGCTAATAGATTCACGACAAGGAAAGTTAACCTGGGTACAGGGAGACGGGAACAAAGTAAACTGGGGAAAGCCACTTAGCCATTTGGCAACAGTAGGAAGTGCAAAACTAGTGGCCCGGGACTGGAAGGAGGAAGGAGACTATGGGATCATATGCAAGGCAATGAAGTCAGTATGGGCGACCTCAAAACAGGATACCGGATTGGTCACCACAAAACCCATATGTGTCCCCGGACCCGAACACAAACCCCACAAACAATACCCAATCCGACCCGAGGCAAAAGAAGCCGTGTCGAAAATTGTAAGCCAATTGGAAGAGAAAGGAATAATTAGGACCACATAGAGCACGACCAATTCGCCCGTATGGCCAGTAAAAAAGCCAGATGGATCATATCGGCTAACAATTGATTACACTGCGTTAAACAAGGTAACCCCAAAGCTGCACCCCATTGTAGCAAGCCCAGCCACCATTTTGAATGGGCTAAGTCCAGAACAAAAGGTGTTCACCGTCCTGGACATAGCTAATGGATTTTGGTTGTTACCATTAGACCCTGGGTCACAGGAGAAGTTCGCCTTTACAGTAGGGAACAGACAGTATACATGGACCCGGTTACCTCAGGGCTTTCATAATAGCCCAGCAATATTTCATCGAGTTATGAGTTCATTATTGTAACGGGTAACCCTGACCCCATATCGAAGTACTATATTACAATATGTAGATGATCTTTTGATAGCATCAGAAGACAGCAGAGGGCATGCCGCCGCCCTGGTGGTGGTTCTGCAAGCCCTACAAACAGGAGGGTTTAAAGTAAACCCGAAAAAGGCACAGATTGGGCAGACTACGGTCACATATCTGGGACAACAATTGTCCCAGGGGGTAAGGACCATGCCACAAGATCGACGGAAGGCGATCCAAGAGATGCCAAGACCCGTCTCGGTAAGGGGGGTCAGAAAAGTGTTAGGACTCTTTAATTACAGTCGGAGTTATTTACCAAATTTTGCCATAATAGCAGAACCAATACAGAAACTAGTAAAAGGAGGTAAACCAGCAATAGCGCCCATTGACCGGGGACCCGAACAAGAAACGCCGTACGCGAAACTGAAAGAAGCCCTAATAACAGCGCCAGGATTAGGCTTACCAGATATGAAGAAACCGTTCCACATACATTGTGAGAATGAGGGTGGATTTTACGCTGCAGTAATCACCCAAAATCACGGTGACCGATGACGGCCCGTCGCCTATTATTCTACCCAACAAATCCCGTGGCAGCTGGGCTATCACGATGTGTGGCGGCCCTTGACTGTGCCACCTGGGCAATCAAGGTCAGTGAGCCCATAGTGATGACCGGAGAGATTATTCTCCATACCAAACACACACTGGTAGAAATGCTGAATACGGGAAAGTTGCGAGCAATCTCTGATATACGTCGGGCCAGATGGGAAGCAGTACTGCTCCCCGTGGATCAGTCAGTCAAAATAGTACGCGACACTGGGGAAAACCCAGCAGAAGGATTGCTAGGACAGGGAGATCCCCACAGATGTTGCGAGCCACAAGGGGAAGAAGAGGAAGGATGCTTACAAGATGAGCCCCTCCCCGAGTCCCAGATTACTCTGTACGTGGACGGATCTAGAAAATATGTAGAGGGATCCCCACGAACCGGATGGGCAGTAGTAAATGATCAGTTAGAGACTGAATTATCAGGAAGGCTGGACGGAGGACTATCAGCTCAAGTGGCCGAGATAGTGGCGCTGATGAAGGCGCTAGAATTAGCAAAGGGCAAAACGGCAAATATCTACACGGATAGCAGGTATGCGTTTGGGGTCGTACACAATTATATGACTGCATGGGGAAGAAGGGGGTTTGTAACAACAGGAGGGGATCGTATAAAACACCAGCAGTGGATAGAGGCCCTCTTGGAAGCTGCAAAGGCCCCAACACTAGCAGCAGTAATAAAAATAAAGGCGCACCAGAAAATACTAAATCAGGAACAAAGAGGGAACCATGCTGCTGATTTAGCAGCACAGCAAGCTCTTGAACAAGAAGTGGTTGAAGAAAACGTAGCCAGTGCACAGGTGGAAGAAATAGATATTAGGAAATGACACAAAGAGACCCAAGAAGGGGAGAAACAGGAATGGTACCGCACAGGAGGTAGACCAGACAAGGAAGCTATATGGCGGGAAAACGGGAAGGTGATAGCCCCCGCATGTATCAGACAAATGCTCTTAGAACTACACCATGGAGACGCCCATACAGGAAGGGGGCCGATGATTGACCTAATAAGTAAAGAATGGTGGTGGCCTGGGTTAGGAAGTGAGGTGGCAAAACATTGCCAGTGGTGTATCGCGTGTGCCCAGCACAACCCAGGATGACCCGTTAAGATACGGATGGCCCACCAACCACGGCCGAGGGGCCCATGGGAAAATATACAAATAGACTTCACCGGACCCCTCCCCACGTCAAGGGGTAAGAGGTATTGCCTGGTAATAATAGACCAGTTTACTAGGTGGGTCAAGGCATTCCCAACCCGGAACTTACCGCCACCACCGTGGCACAAATAAAGGCAGAGGAAATCATTCCCAGGTGGGGAATACCGATCCAAATTGACTCAGATCAGGGAACTCACTTTACGGGAGCAGTAGTGAAGAATGTATGCAAGTGGATGGGCATAAAGCAGAAATTCCACATTCTGTACCATCCCCAAAGTTCTGGAATGGTGGAACGAATGAACCGAACCTTGAAAACAGCCTTAGCCAAGGCTTTAGGGGACAAACATCAACAGTGGGTAGATATGTTACCAGCAGTCTTAATGAAACTAAGAGCCACCCCAAACCGAACAACAGGCTTATCACCATATGAGCTAATGACGGGGAGGGCAATGCAACTTCCCCATGGCATAATAACTGGAGGAGAGGATGTGGGTCCTCTAAAGGATAAGCTCCAAAGGTATGTCCTTGAATTAAGCAGTCAATTAAAGGAAATGAGGCAGCAAACGCGGGACAGACAGGAAGAAAAGGATAAGGATTTAGAATTGACCGCGTTCCCATATATCCCTCCAGCCGGGACTAAGGTAATGGTTAAAGGTTTACCAGGGAAACTCGGGTTTGCCCCAAAATGGTCAGGACCATATCAGATTCTAATTAATGGAGATACGTGTGCTTGCCTTGATATGAAGGGCATGGGACGATGGAAGCACTGGGCACAGCTAAAAGTCTATGACCCTTCGCCAGCTTAAAAATGGCTACACCAGAGCAAGTACCTTTTGTGGGAAGTGAAGAATACGCTAGACAATACAAAGATTGGGAGTGGGTGCTGGTACAAACGTTGGTATGGACAATATGCATTGTCATAATGGGATACACCATGGGATGTATCGTGAAGCATGTATGGGAACAATCCCATCGACTCCAACCGGTTGAGCAGGAGGAGGGAATCCAAATGATTATTATCGAGGAACCAGCCTAATGACAGTATCCTATTCACCCCCACAGGAAAATAGAATCTTCAAACAACAAAGCGGTTCGGTTGGCGATATAGCTTTTGGGACATTGTTAACATAAAGTGATAAGATGAACGTGTTACGCAATATCATGTGCAGTTTGTTAGTTTGTATAATCATAATATGTAGCCTTGGGAGGACTCAAGCTAGAGTACCCCCACGGGCCAAAAGAGGGTTACGGGTGAACACCTTTTTATATATGTCATACACATATGCCAAGAGAGTTGATGTTGCCAGCTGTTGGGTCTGCGCCAATGTTCCCATGCACTCGGAGGAAGGAGTCCCCCTACAACCAATCCCACTTAGTGATGATGAGACAGTCAGTTGGATGTTTGGAGTTAGAGCAGGATGCACAAGTGTGGGCTGTTATGAAGCCAAGACAGACGGCAGAACTATAGCAAAGCTCCAACATCATGGGTACAACCCAGAATATTGTAGTGGGTGGACACGGTCAACATATAATGATTCCAATCTACCACCGTTCCTGAGAACGAGGAATAAGAAGGGACAAAGCGGGGGACTATGTCTCGTAAAGAGGGGACGACCGACAGATCCTATTGTGGGCTACAGTAACTGCACATATAACATTGCCTTGCCTGGTGAAACGGGTAGTGTAAAACTCCCGTCACTAAACAGAAGCGGTGACTTCTCAGTACAATGGGACCCCCCCAGAGGTAAATAAGTATACCCCCTACAACGGGACTCATTTCGTGTGCGGTCATATGGCCTATCCCTGGTTGCCCCGAGAATGGAGCGGGTAAATTGGCAAGGGAATCCATTAACCTGGCTTCCGTCTTGGAGGAGGTGGCCAACGATACAGCTGAAGCCCTAGTTAAGGTTAATGCAGAGATGGTAGCCCTCCGCACAGTAGCTCTACAAAATTGGATGGCCCTTGACTATGTGTTGGCGGAAAAAGGGGGAACCTGTGCCCTAATTTCTATGTTTCTATGTTTCTATGTTTCTAATAGGTACAGAATGTTGTACCTACATACCAGATAACTCGGAAGCAATAACTAACTTGGCAGAACACATACAGGAAGAAGTAAAGAAATTAAAACAACCTTCGGCATCCACCCTTTGGGGCTGGGCAACTGGATGGTTGGGATCACTCGGGACATCAGTAGTACAAGGATTGATTTTGTTCTTTGTTATAATATTAGTGATGTATGGTCTGGCCCTATTGTTAAAATGTTGTTGCGCTCAAATGTCACGGCCTGCTGTAAGTGTCATGATGGTTAATCAAGTGACACACGGAGAGAGAGATGTGTGGATATGAGTCCCTATACAAGGATGCCACAGTCTGACTAACGAACTGTGAGCCCCTGGAATGTAAACATATCTACTTACATTACCAGAAATCCGTATGATGCTGGTTCCCTGTCACAAAAGGAGTTTTGATCAGGGACCAAGAGGAGGGACTGTTAGGGTAAAAATTATAGGGCTTAAAGCAGCAACGTAAAAGTTAAAGAATGTGCTGTAAAAGGGAAATTCGTAAATACAGAATGGTTTCGCTGACACAGTGCGATGAGTAATGTCTGTGGTCAACATGCGTACGTGTGAGGCCCACCAAGGAGGCCCACTAAGACAATAATAGTACAACGGTTACACTTGAGAACCAATCACCGCATGACAGCCAGTCCGGCCGGACAGATCTGACGCAACACTCTATGTTTATAGTTTCGAAAGGGAAGTAACAAGAACATTTAGCTTAAAGTGCAGATTATAATTCAGGAGCTTGTTGCTGGGGAATGTGATTGGGTGGAGACATTTGTATGTAATGAATTGCGTATCCAACCCTATAATGTATAAAAGAAGTTCCGATACCACTGTAACAACGAGAAGTTGATCACCAGACCACGGGGTCTATGGCTCTTCTGCCAGTCGCTCTGTTAAATAAACTGTGATCTTCTGCTTTGAGACAGACTCGAGTGAATTCATTTTTCACCAACAGACATCCACTGTTTTTAACTTTTCACCATTTAGAAAGTATCTGTTCTATTCTTTTTAGGTCCAAGGTTGATGACCTCACATTTTCTTACATTGAAATCGATTTGCCACCGTTTTGCCCATTCACTTAATCTATCAATATCCCTTTGTAATTTTATGCTTTCATCTATACTGCTCACAAGGACGCCCATCTTTGTTTCATCGGCAAATTTGGATATTTGACTTTCTATGCCATCATATAAGTCGTTAATAAATATTGTGAATAATTGAGGCCCAAACACAAATCCCTGTGGGCACCACTAGTCACATCCTGCCAATATGAGTACCTACCCATTATCCCTACTGCCTGTGCTCCTGCCGCTCAGCCAATTTCCTAACCAGGTCAATAATTTGCCCTCAATTCTGTGGGCTTCTACCTTAGTTAACAGTCTCTTATGTGGGACTTTATCAAATGACCTTCTGGAAGTCCATATAAATAACATCCATAGACATCCCTGTCCACTACTATAGTCACCTGTTCAAAAAATTCAATCAGGTTTGTCAGGCATGACCTACCTTTCACAAATCCATGCTGGCTCAACTGAAAATTTGCGAGGTGTTCAGTCACCCTATCCTTAATTATAGACTCTAGCAATTTCCTGACAACAGATGTTAGGCTAACTGGTCTATAATTACCTGGATTCCCTCTCCCGCCATTCTTAAAAAGTGGAGTGACATGCGCAATTTTCCAATCTAAAGGGTCGGTTCCTGAATCGAGAGAACTTTGGAAGATTATAGTTAGGGCATCTGCAATGTGCTCACCTACATCCTTTAAAAACCCTTGGATGGAAACCATCTGGTCCTGGGGATTTGTCACTCTTTAATGCTATTATTTTCTTAATTACTGTTATTTTACTTACATTAATTTTATTGAGTCCCTGTTCCCGATTCAATATTAGTTTCTTTGGGATTTCCAGCATGCTATCCTCTTCTTCGACTGTAAATACTGACGCAAAGTAATTATTCAACATATCCGCCATTTCCCCATTGTCATTGAAAATATCACCACTTGCAGTTTTGAAGGGGCCAACATTGCTCCTGACCACCCTCATTTTTCTAATGTAATTGTAAAAATTCTTTGTTTTAATTTTGATATCCATTGCAAGTTTCTTTTCATTCTCCCTTTTTGTAGCTCTTACAATCCATTTTGTGACCCTTTGTTGTTCTTTGTATCTTTCCCATTTGCCAGGATCTGTGTTATTTTTTGCATTTTTGTATGCCCTTTCCTTTAGTTTTATGCTGTCCCTTCCCTCTTTAGTTGTCCACAGCTGTTTTTTTTGGCAAGTAGAGCTCTTGCCCCTCAGGGGTATAAACTGGTTCTGTATCACGATAAATTCTTTTAAACATCTTCCACTGATCTTCTGTCGTTTTACCCAGTGACAGATTTGCCCAGTTTACTGTGGACAGTCTCTGCCTCATCCCGTTGAAAGTCGGCCTTACCTAAGTCTAGAATCTTGTATGATTGTTTGTGGAGCTATTTCCCAGTTGTTTGTAACCCAGAATCAGTGGGTTGAAATCTTGCTTTGTGATATTCGTAATGGCATGATAACAACAACAACTTGCATTTATATAGCACCTTCAATGTAGTAAAACATCCAAATCGCTTCATAGCTTCACACGAAATTCCATTTTAACTGTTATAATTTGATGATGTGGCGAATGAATGAGTCAGAGAGAAAAAACAAATCATCACAAGTTAAATGTGATGACCTTGTCAGTGGTTTATATATTGATGGAGTGAGTTAAATATAATGCCTGGATGAGTCTCAGTGGTCTGGGGTGCAGGCTTCAAACCTGTAGCTGTCTAGCGACAGAGTGGCTCAATTCCACCTTCCAGGCGGTGCTCTTAATACAGACTTAAAAAAAAAATTCTTTCCTTTTAGGCCGGAGTGTGACTGCTCACAATATATACCAACAACAGTTGTGTTTATCAAATCATTGAATCTTACAGAAACAGAATGAGGCCATTTGGCCCTTCGCGCCTCTTTGAAAGAGCTGTTCAATTTAGTCCCACACCCCCAGCTTTTCCCCAATAACACTGCAAGTTAATTCTCTTTCAAATACATGTCCAATTGACTTTTGTAAGTTTGTATAGGAACAGGAGTAGGCCATTCAGCCCCTTGAGCCTGTTCCGCCATTCAATGAGATCATGGCTGATCTGTGACCTAACTCCATATACCCGACCTTCGCCCATATCCCTTAATAGCTTTGGTTAACAAAAAGTTATCAATCTCTGATTTAAAATTAACAATTGATCTAGTATCAATTGCCATTTGAGGAAGAGAGTTCCAAACTTCTACCACCCTTTGTGTGTAGAAGTGTTTCCTAACTTCACTCCTGAAAGGTCTGGCTCTAATTTTTAGACTATGACCCCTAGTCCTAGACTCCCCAACCAGCGGAAATAGTTTCTCTCTATCTACCCTATCTGTTCCCCTTAATATCCTGAAAACTTCAATCAGATCACCCCTTAACCGTCTAAATTCTAGGGAATACAACCTTAATTTAAGTAATCTTTCCTTGTAACATAACCCTTGAAGTCTGGGTATCATTTTGGGAAACCTACGCTGCACTCCCTCCAAGGCCAATATATCCATCCTATGGTGTGGTGCCCAGAACTGCTCACAGTACTCCAGGTGTGGTCTAAATAGGGTTTTGTATAGCTACAGTATAACTTCTACCCCCTTGTATTCTAGTCCTCTAGATATAAAGGCCAGCATTCCATTAGCCTTTTTGATTATTTTCTGTACCTGTTCATGACATTTTAATGATCTATATACCTGAACCCCGAAGTCCATTTGGACATCCACTGTTTTTAGCTTTTCACCATTTAGAAAGTATCTGTTCTATCCTTTTTAGGTCCAAAGTGGATGACCTCACATTTTCTTACATTGAATTCCATTTGCCCCCGTTTTGCCCATTCACTTAATCTATCAATATCCCTTTGTAATTTTATGCTTTCATCTATACTGCTCACAAGGACGCCCATCTTTGTTTCATCGGCAAATTTGGATATTTGACTTTCTATGCCATCATATAAGTCGTTAATAAATATTGTGAATAATTGAGGCCCAAACAAAAATCCCTGTGGGACACCACTAGTCACATCCTGCCAATTTGAGTACCTACCCATTATCCCTACAGCTTGGCTCCTGCCGCTCAGCCAATTTCCTAACCAGGTCAATAATTTGACCTCAATTCTGTGGGCTTCTACCTTAGTTAACAGTCTCTTATGTGGGACTTTATCAAATGACTTCTGGAAGTCCATATAAATAACATCCATAGACATTCCCCTGTCCACTACTATAGTCACCTATTCAAAAAATTCAATCCGGGTTGTCACGCATGACCTACCTTTCACAAATCCACGCTGGCTCAACTGAAAATTTGCGAGGTGTTCAGTCACCCTATCCTTAATTATAGACTCTAGCAATTTCCTGACAACAGATGTTAGGCTAACTGGTCTATAATTACCTGGATTCCCTCTCCCGCCATTCTTAAAAAGTGGAGTGACATGCGCAATTTTCCAATCTAAAGGGTCGGTTCCTGAATCGAGAGAACTTTGGAAGATTATAGTTAGGGCATCTGCAATGTGTTCACCTATATCCTTTAAAAACCCTTGGATGGAAACCATCTGGTCCTGGGGATTCGTCACTCTTTAATGCTATTATTTTCTTCATTACTGTTATTTTACTTACATTAATTTTATTGAGTCCCTGTTCCCGATTCAATATTAGTTTCTTTGGGATTTCCAGCATGCTATCCTCTTCTTCGACTGTAAATACTGACGCAAAGTAATTATTCAACATATCCGCCATTTCCCCATTGTCATTGAAAATATCACCACTTGCAGTTTTGAAGGGGCCAACATTGCTCCTGACCACCCTCATTTTTCTAATGTAATTGTAAAAATTCTTTGTTTTAATTTTGATATCCATTGCAAGTTTCTTTTCATTCTCCCTTTTTGTAGCTCTTACAATCCATTTTGTGACCCTTTGTTGTTCTTTGTATCTTTCCCATTTGCCAGGATCTGTGTTATTTTTTGCATTTTTGTATGCCCTTTCCTTTAGTTTTATGCTGTCCCTTCCCTCTTTAGTTGTCCACAGCTGTTTTTTTTGGCAAGTAGAGCTCTTGCCCCTCAGGGGTATAAACTGGTTCTGTATCACGATAAATTCATTTAAACATCTTCCACTGATCTTCTGTCGTTTTACCCAGTGACAGATTTGCCCAGTTTACTGTGGACAGTCTCTGCCTCATCCCGTTGAAAGTCGGCCTTACCTAAGTCTAGAATCTTGTATGATTGTTTGTGGAGCTATTTCCCAGTTGTTTGTAACCCAGAATCAGTGGGTTGAAATCTTGCTTTGTGATATTCGTAATGGCATGATAACAACAACAACTTGCATTTATATAGCACCTTCAATGTAGTAAAACATCCCAAATCGCTTCATAGCTTCACACGAAATTCCATTTTAACTGTTATAATTTGATGATGTGGCGAATGAATGAGTCAGAGAGAAAAAACAAATCATCACAAGTTAAATGTGATGACCTTGTCAGTGGTTTATATATTGATGGAGTGAGTTAAATACAATGCCTGGATGAGCCTCAGTGGTCTGGGGTGCAGGCTTCAAACCTGTAGCTGTCTAGCGACAGAGTGGCTCAATTCCACCTTCCAGGCGGTGCTCTTAATACAGACTTAAAAAAAAACTTATTTCCTTTTAGGCCGGAGTGTGACTGCTAACAATATATACCAACAAAAGCTTGTGTTTATCAAATCATTGAATCTTACAGAAACAGAATGAGGCCATTTGGCCCATCGCGCCTCTTTGAAAGAGCTGTTCAATTTAGTCCCACACCCCAAGCTCTTTCCCAATAACACTGCAAGATAATTCTCTTTCAAATACATGTCCAATTGACTTTTGTAAGTTTGTATAGGAACAGGAGTAGGCCATTCAGCCCCTTGAGCCTGTTCCGCCATTCAATGAGATCATGGCTGATCTGTGACCTACCTCCATATACCCGACCTTCGCCCATATCCCTTAATAGCTTTGGTTAACAAAAAGTTATCAATCTCTGATTTAAAATTAACAATTGATCTAGTATCAATTGCCATTTGAGGAAGAGAGTTCCAAACTTCTACCACCCTTTGTGTGTAGAAGTGTTTCCTAACTTCACTCCTGAAAGGTCTGGCTCTAATTTTTAGACTATGACCCCTAGTCCTAGACTCCCCAACCAGCGGAAATAGTTTCTCTCTATCTACCCTATCTGTTCCCCTTAATATCCTGAAAACTTCAATCAGATCACCCCTTAACCGTCTAAATTCTAGGGAATACAACCTTAATTTAAGTAATCTTTCCTTGTAACATAACCCTTGAAGTCTGGGTATCATTTTGGGAAACCTACGCTGCACTCCCTCCAAGGCCAATATATCCATCCTATGGTGTGGTGCCCAGAACTGCTCACAGTACTCCAGGTGTGGTCTAAATAGGGTTTTGTATAGCTACAGTATAACTTCTACCCCCTTGTATTCTAGTCCTCTAGATATAAAGGCCAGCATTCCATTAGCCTTTTTGATTATTTTCTGTACCTGTTCATGACATTTTAATGATCTATATACCTGAACCCCGAAGTCCATTTGGACATCCACTGTTTTTAGCTTTTCACCATTTAGAAAGTATCTGTTCTATCCTTTTTAGGTCCAAAGTGGATGACCTCACATTTTCTTACATTGAATTCCATTTGCCCCCGTTTTGCCCATTCACTTAATCTATCAATATCCCTTTGTAATTTTATGCTTTCATCTATACTGCTCACAAGGACGCCCATCTTTGTTTCATCGGCAAATTTGGATATTTGACTTTCTATGCCATCATATAAGTCGTTAATAAATATTGTGAATAATTGAGGCCCAAACAAAAATCCCTGTGGGACACCACTAGTCACATCCTGCCAATTTGAGTACCTACCCATTATCCCTACAGCTTGGCTCCTGCCGCTCAGCCAATTTCCTAACCAGGTCAATAATTTGACCTCAATTCTGTGGGCTTCTACCTTAGTTAACAGTCTCTTATGTGGGACTTTATCAAATGACTTCTGGAAGTCCATATAAATAACATCCATAGACATTCCCCTGTCCACTACTATAGTCACCTATTCAAAAAATTCAATCCGGGTTGTCACGCATGACCTACCTTTCACAAATCCACGCTGGCTCAACTGAAAATTTGCGAGGTGTTCAGTCACCCTATCCTTAATTATAGACTCTAGCAATTTCCTGACAACAGATGTTAGGCTAACTGGTCTATAATTACCTGGATTCCCTCTCCCGCCATTCTTAAAAAGTGGAGTGACATGCGCAATTTTCCAATCTAAAGGGTCGGTTCCTGAATCGAGAGAACTTTGGAAGATTATAGTTAGGGCATCTGCAATGTGTTCACCTATATCCTTTAAAAACCCTTGGATGGAAACCATCTGGTCCTGGGGATTCGTCACTCTTTAATGCTATTATTTTCTTCATTACTGTTATTTTACTTACATTAATTTTATTGAGTCCCTGTTCCCGATTCAATATTAGTTTCTTTGGGATTTCCAGCATGCTATCCTCTTCTTCGACTGTAAATACTGACGCAAAGTAATTATTCAACATATCCGCCATTTCCCCATTGTCATTGAAAATATCACCACTTGCAGTTTTGAAGGGGCCAACATTGCTCCTGACCACCCTCATTTTTCTAATGTAATTGTAAAAATTCTTTGTTTTAATTTTGATATCCATTGCAAGTTTCTTTTCATTCTCCCTTTTTGTAGCTCTTACAATCCATTTTGTGACCCTTTGTTGTTCTTTGTATCTTTCCCATTTGCCAGGATCTGTGTTATTTTTTGCATTTTTGTATGCCCTTTCCTTTAGTTTTATGCTGTCCCTTCCCTCTTTAGTTGTCCACAGCTGTTTTTTTTGGCAAGTAGAGCTCTTGCCCCTCAGGGGTATAAACTGGTTCTGTATCACGATAAATTCATTTAAACATCTTCCACTGATCTTCTGTCGTTTTACCCAGTGACAGATTTGCCCAGTTTACTGTGGACAGTCTCTGCCTCATCCCGTTGAAAGTCGGCCTTACCTAAGTCTAGAATCTTGTATGATTGTTTGTGGAGCTATTTCCCAGTTGTTTGTAACCCAGAATCAGTGGGTTGAAATCTTGCTTTGTGATATTCGTAATGGCATGATAACAACAACAACTTGCATTTATATAGCACCTTCAATGTAGTAAAACATCCCAAATCGCTTCATAGCTTCACACGAAATTCCATTTTAACTGTTATAATTTGATGATGTGGCGAATGAATGAGTCAGAGAGAAAAAACAAATCATCACAAGTTAAATGTGATGACCTTGTCAGTGGTTTATATATTGATGGAGTGAGTTAAATACAATGCCTGGATGAGCCTCAGTGGTCTGGGGTGCAGGCTTCAAACCTGTAGCTGTCTAGCGACAGAGTGGCTCAATTCCACCTTCCAGGCGGTGCTCTTAATACAGACTTAAAAAAAAACTTATTTCCTTTTAGGCCGGAGTGTGACTGCTAACAATATATACCAACAAAAGCTTGTGTTTATCAAATCATTGAATCTTACAGAAACAGAATGAGGCCATTTGGCCCATCGCGCCTCTTTGAAAGAGCTGTTCAATTTAGTCCCACACCCCAAGCTCTTTCCCAATAACACTGCAAGATAATTCTCTTTCAAATACATGTCCAATTGACTTTTGTAAGTTTGTATAGGAACAGGAGTAGGCCATTCAGCCCCTTGAGCCTGTTCCGCCATTCAATGAGATCATGGCTGATCTGTGACCTACCTCCATATACCCGACCTTCGCCCATATCCCTTAATAGCTTTGGTTAACAAAAAGTTATCAATCTCTGATTTAAAATTAACAATTGATCTAGTATCAATTGCCATTTGAGGAAGAGAGTTCCAAACTTCTACCACCCTTTGTGTGTAGAAGTGTTTCCTAACTTCACTCCTGAAAGGTCTGGCTCTAATTTTTAGACTATGACCCCTAGTCCTAGACTCCCCAACCAGCGGAAATAGTTTCTCTCTATCTACCCTATCTGTTCCCCTTAATATCCTGAAAACTTCAATCAGATCACCCCTTAACCGTCTAAATTCTAGGGAATACAACCTTAATTTAAGTAATCTTTCCTTGTAACATAACCCTTGAAGTCTGGGTATCATTTTGGGAAACCTACGCTGCACTCCCTCCAAGGCCAATATATCCATCCTATGGTGTGGTGCCCAGAACTGCTCACAGTACTCCAGGTGTGGTCTAAATAGGGTTTTGTATAGCTACAGTATAACTTCTACCCCCTTGTATTCTAGTCCTCTAGATATAAAGGCCAGCATTCCATTAGCCTTTTTGATTATTTTCTGTACCTGTTCATGACATTTTAATGATCTATATACCTGAACCCCGAAGTCCATTTGGACATCCACTGTTTTTAGCTTTTCACCATTTAGAAAGTATCTGTTCTATCCTTTTTAGGTCCAAAGTGGATGACCTCACATTTTCTTACATTGAATTCCATTTGCCCCCGTTTTGCCCATTCACTTAATCTATCAATATCCCTTTGTAATTTTATGCTTTCATCTATACTGCTCACAAGGACGCCCATCTTTGTTTCATCGGCAAATTTGGATATTTGACTTTCTATGCCATCATATAAGTCGTTAATAAATATTGTGAATAATTGAGGCCCAAACAAAAATCCCTGTGGGACACCACTAGTCACATCCTGCCAATTTGAGTACCTACCCATTATCCCTACAGCTTGGCTCCTGCCGCTCAGCCAATTTCCTAACCAGGTCAATAATTTGACCTCAATTCTGTGGGCTTCTACCTTAGTTAACAGTCTCTTATGTGGGACTTTATCAAATGACTTCTGGAAGTCCATATAAATAACATCCATAGACATTCCCCTGTCCACTACTATAGTCACCTATTCAAAAAATTCAATCCGGGTTGTCACGCATGACCTACCTTTCACAAATCCACGCTGGCTCAACTGAAAATTTGCGAGGTGTTCAGTCACCCTATCCTTAATTATAGACTCTAGCAATTTCCTGACAACAGATGTTAGGCTAACTGGTCTATAATTACCTGGATTCCCTCTCCCGCCATTCTTAAAAAGTGGAGTGACATGCGCAATTTTCCAATCTAAAGGGTCGGTTCCTGAATCGAGAGAACTTTGGAAGATTATAGTTAGGGCATCTGCAATGTGCTCACCTATATCCTTTAAAAACCCTTGGATGAAAACCATCTGGTCCTGGGGATTCGTCACTCTTTAATGCTATTATTTTCTTCATTACTGTTATTTTACTTACATTAATTTTATTGAGTCCCTGTTCCCGATTCAATATTAGTTTCTTTGGGATTTCCAGCATGCTATCCTCTTCTTCGACTGTAAATACTGACGCAAAGTAATTATTCAACATATCCGCCATTTCCCCATTGTCATTGAAAATATCACCACTTGCAGTTTTGAAGGGGCCAACATTGCTCCTGACCACCCTCATTTTTCTAATGTAATTGTAAAAATTCTTTGTTTTAATTTTGATATCCATTGCAAGTTTCTTTTCATTCTCCCTTTTTGTAGCTCTTACAATCCATTTTGTGACCCTTTGTTGTTCTTTGTATCTTTCCCATTTGCCAGGATCTGTGTTATTTTTTGCATTTTTGTATGCCCTTTCCTTTAGTTTTATGCTGTCCCTTCCCTCTTTAGTTGTCCACAGCTGTTTTTTTTGGCAAGTAGAGCTCTTGCCCCTCAGGGGTATAAACTGGTTCTGTATCACGATAAATTCTTTTTAAACATCTTCCACTGATCTTCTGTCGTTTTACCCAGTGACAGATTTGCCCACTTTACTGTGGACAGTCTCTGCCTCATCCCGTTGAAAGTCGGCCTTACCTAAGTCTAGAATCTTGTATGATTGTTTGTGGAGCTATTTCCCAGTTGTTTGTAACCCAGAATCAGTGGGTTGAAATCTTGCTTTGTGATATTCGTAATGGCATGATAACAACAACAACTTGCGTTTATATAGCACCTTCAATGTAGTAAAACATCCCAAATCGCTTCATAGCTTCACACGAAATTCCATTTTAACTGTTATAATTTGATGATGTGGCGAATGAATGAGTCAGAGAGAAAAAACAAATCATCACAAGTTAAATGTGATGACCTTGTCAGTGGTTTATATATTGATGGAGTGAGTTAAATACAATGCCTGGATGAGCCTCAGTGGTCTGGGGTGCAGGCTTCAAACCTGTAGCTGTCTAGCGACAGAGTGGCTCAATTCCACCTTCCAGGCGGTGCTCTTGACTCTCATCTTCAATACAGACTTAAAAAAAAAAATATTCTTTCCATTTAGGCCGGAGTGTGACTGCTCACAATATATACCACCAACAGCTTGTGTTGATTGAATCTGACAGACAGAGAATGAGGCCCGTCGCGCCTCGTTGAAAGAGCTGTTCAATTTAGTCCCACACCCCCAGCTTTTTCCCAATAACGCTGCAAGTTAATTCTCTTTCAAATACATGTCCAATTTACTTTTGTAAGTTTGTATAGGAACAGGAGGAGGCCATTCAGCCCCTTGAGCCTGTTCCGCCATTCAATGAGATCATGGCTGATCTGTGACCTAACTCCATATACCCGACCTTCGCCCATATCCCTTAATAGCTTTGGTTAACAAAAAGTTATCAATCTCTGATTTAAAATTAACAATTGATCTAGTATCAATTGCCATTTGAGGAAGAGAGTTCCAAACTTCTACCACCCTTTGTGTGTAGAAGTGTTTCCTAACTTCACTCCTGAAAGGTCTGGCTCTAATTTTTAGACTATGCCCCCTAGTCCTAGAATCCCCAACCAGCAGAAATAGTTTCTCTCTATGTACCCTATCTGTTCCCCGTAATAACCTGAAAACTTCAATCAGATCACCCCTTAACCTTCTAAATTCTAGGGAATACAACCTTAATTTATGTAATCTTTCCTCGTAACATAACCCTTGAAGTCCGGGTATCATTCTGGGAAACCTACGCTGCACTCCCTCCAAGGCCAATATATCCTTCCTAAGGTGTGGTGCCCAGAACTGCTCACAGTACTCCAGGTGTGGTCTAACCAGGGCTTTGTATAGCTGCAGCATAACTTCTACCCCCTTGTATTCTAGTCCTCTAGATATAAAGGCCAGCATTCCATTAGTCTTTTTGATTATTTTCTGTACCTGTTCATGACATTTTAATGATCGATGTACCTGAACGCCCCAAGTCTCTATGGACCTCCTCTGGTTTTAGCTTGTCACCATTTAGAAATTACCCTGTTCTTTCCTTTTTAGGTCTTAAGTGGATGACCTCACATTTCCTTACATTGAAATCCATTTGCCACAGTTTTGCCCATTCACTTAATCTATCAATATCCCTTTGTAATTTTATGCTTTCATCTGTACTGCTCACAAGGCCGCCTATCTTTGTGTAATTGGCAAATTTGGATATATGACTTTCTATGTCATCATCTAAGTCGTTAATAAATATTGTGAATAGTTGAAGCCCCAACACAGATCCCTGCAGGACACCACTAGTCACATCCTTCCAATTTGAGTACCTACCCATTATCCCTACTGCCTGTGTCCTGCCACTCAGCCAATTTCCTAACCAGATCAATATTTTGCCCTCAATTCTGTGGGATTCTACCTTAGTTAACAGTCTCTTATGTGGGACTTTATCAAATGCCTTCTGGAAGTCCATATAAATAACATCCATAGACATTCCCCTGTCCACTACTATAGTCACCTATTCAAAAAATTCAATCAGGTTTGTCAAGCATGACCTACCTTTCACAAATCCATGCTGGATCAACTGAAAATTTGCGAGGTGTTCAGTCACCCTATTGTGTACAATTTTGGTCTCCTTACCTAAGGAAGGATATACTTGCCATAGAGGGAGTGCAACGAAGGTTCACCAGACTGGTTCCTGGGATGGGGGATTGTCCTATGAGGACAGATTGAGTAGACTAGGCCTACATTCTCTAGAGTTTAGAAGACTGAGAGGTGATCTCATTGAAACATACAAAATTCTTACAGGACTTGACAGGGTAGATGCAGGGAGGATGTTTCCCCTGGCTGGGGAGTTTAGAACCAGGGGTCACAGTCTCAGAGTATGGTGTCGGCCATTTAGGACAGAGATGAGGAGAAATTTCTTCACTCAGAGGGTGGTGAATCTTTGGAATTCTCTACCCCAGGGGCTGTGGAGGCTCAGTCATTAAGTATATTCAAGACAGAGATCGATAGATTTTTGAATATTAAGGGAATCAAGGGATATGGGGATAGTGCAGGAAAGTGGAGATGAGGTAGAAGATCAGCCATGATCTTATTGAATGGCGGAGCAAGCTGAAAGGGCCGAATTGCTTACTCCTGCTCCTATTTCTGATGTTCTTATGTTCTTATTCCTATCACACTCATCACCATTGCGGGGGGTACCGTTATGTCTCACCATTCACTGCAACTCACTAAGCCACTTCCAAAGGTGCGCACAAATCTGTCCAAGAACGCAAAGTGTTGAAAATAAAGATTTCAATGTTTGACGGCACATTAACAGAAACTTCACATGAACATTGGCTCAAACACATAATTGCCTACCCTTGTGTGTTGTTAGTTAGTATGATTGGACTAGGATGAGGGTGAGTGTGAGGGGTGGCTAGTGAGATGGGGATGTGATAATATAGATAGAGAGGGATGGGTGGAGTTGCAAGGTAAGTTGGTGTGCGTAAGGATGTGCAGGAGTTTGGTAGGGAAGGCAGAGTGATGGGGATGTAATGAGTGGCACAGCAGGATGAGGTTGAGTGTGGCTTTGCAGTAACGATTCGTGATCTACTGAGATCATTGAAAGGTTTACGCCACTGCAGCCTGGTCCTCCTGATGATGCTCCTGCTTGTGTCCTCCTATGCAATGTGCAACCAGGCTGCGTTGGTCTCCTGGGGAGGTCTCTTCCGCCCATTGGAAGGGAAGAGGACCTCCTTGCGTGCTGTGACTCCCTCCATAAGCATATGGAGGGAGTCATGGGAGAGCCTGGGTGCAGCCGTGCACCTCTGTGCAGTGCTTGTCAGTGTTTGCAGCACTTCAATGCTGTAGAACACTGAAAGCACAAATGTCAAAGTAAATGTTGTTATAAAACACATTTTGTTGTGCACTTGAGTAGTAACAAATTCAGTCTTCTGGTTATAATCATTTTATTCTTTAACTTCAGTATTAAAAGCAATTTACAACCTGAGTATTGTCACAGATAAGTGTGCGAACCTAGGCATGGGTCCTGTCTCGTACTGCTTAAACAAATGAAAAAGCTTATATTTATACACTGTTTTCTTATCAAACTGGAACTGGCATTGCCTAATATGGTAGTCTCTGGCTACAGCATAGTCCAGAGATACAAGGCTACATTTTCTTCAACATGCTGTGGTAAGCCTAACCCTTCTAGTTTCTAGACATTCTTACCATAAATAAACATATCCAAGGCTGGTTGGTTGCGAACACCAGCAGTTGCTAAGTGAAATCTGTATCTCTCTCTCACTCTATCTCTCTCTCTCTCTAATGATGCCATCCACCTTTTTTTCCTTTATTCAATGAACTAAAGTCATCAATTGCAATTATATTTGATTTAAATATAATCATAGTCACAAAAACAGTCCCACTGTATTCCAAATACAGATTCTAGAATTAATATTAATCACTTTTATTTTAAAAGATTCTTGGAGTGCACAGTATCTCTGGAAGGTAGAGTGAGGAGTTGAATCATCGTCACACTAACTGGGACTGGAGCAAGGTCACTGGATTCACAGACCAGATTTGGTAGGACCAAGAACTTAAGAGGTGAGAGTCTAACCAGCTACTCGGAGCTGTCTGACAGTTGCCATAAGGCTCAGCCTCTGATGCGACAAATTGACCTGAGCTTAACCCATGTGTGAAGCTCGCCAATACCTCAACTCGGAGTGCTTGACACGTACATGTAGAGGAAGTTTTATTCTGTGTTCTTACAATGCAGTACCTGAGCTGGTGTGCTTCATTGGATAGTTTCAGAGGATCTGTACGCTGCATTTAACACATGCTGGATCTGAGTTGGCTGTGTTTGGTGAACCAATTTAGAGAGAGCTTCACTCTGTATCTAACCCGTGCTCAGCCTGCCCTGGGAGTGTTTGATGGGACAGTGTAGATGGAGTTTTACTCTGTATCTAAGCTGTGCTGTACCTGCCCTGGGAGTGTTTGATGGGACAGAGTAGAGGGAGCATTACTCTTTATCTAACACTGTGCTGTACCTGCCTTGGGAGTGTTTGATGGGATAGTGTAGTTGGAGATTTACTCTGTATTTAACCCATGCTGTACCTGTCCTGGGAGTGTTTGATGGGATAGTGTAGAGGGAGCTTTACTCTGTATCTAACCCGTGCTCTGCCAGCCCAGGGAGTGTTTGATGGGACAGTGTAGAGGGAGCTATACACTGTATCTAAGCTGTGCTGTACCTGGCCTGGGAGTATTTGATGGATTAGTACAGAGGGAGCTTTACCCCATTATTGCTCATGATGCACCCTTGAAATAATGCTTCGATAATCCCACAACTTGGTACCCGTTAAGATCCAACCAGTTAATGCCTCTGATGCCCTTCCTGTTACAGGGAATAGACTTGTTTCAGAGCACAAAGTAGGTTGCACTATCATTGCCTCATCCCAAACACCATTCCCACAAACTGCCTCTCTCTGCCAAAGCAGGAGGGTGACACACTGGCTGATATAAAGAGAAGGGAGACTTTCTGGTGTATAAAGCAAGAGGTAGACATGGGGGCCATTGAATAGTGGGACCTCACATTTGGAGGATGGGAAGGATAATTTATCAGTGGTAATTCTGGGAGTCTGTTCTCCCTGCTTGGAGTGGCAGTACATGAAGACTGCACACCAGGAGCACAGCCTGGTCATGTGACCCTGTAATACCTTGAGTGGGAGGGGCTTGGGCTGCTTTGTGACATGTTTCCTGGCTCCTTTGTGATGTCACCTGGAGACAGGTTTACGCCCCTGGTTACACAGCATCAGTGGGAGTCACTGTTGGAGGAACTGGACTTGGCAGCTGACACTGAGTGAGTTTAGTCCCTATAAATTTAATATTAAGGTAAGTAATTCAACCAAATGTCATACAATCATAGTATGGTTACAGTACAGAAGGAGGCCATTTAGACCATCGAGCCTGTCCCACTCCCTCGCCCTTTCCCCTAGCCTGCAAATTTTTTCCTTCAGATACTTATCCAATTCCCTTTTGAAAGACATTAATTACAAATATATTCACATTAAATATAATCATAGTAACAAAAATAGTCCAATTGTATTCCACTTAAATTCTAGAATTAATATTCATTTTTAGATTCGAAGATTCTTGGCATGAACAGTATCTCTGGAAGGTGGAGAGAGTGGAGTCGAATCATCGTCACATTTACTGGGACTGGAAAAGGTCGCTGGATTCACAGAGAAGATCTGGTGGGAACAAGAACCCCAGAGGTGAGAGTCTAACCAGCTGCTGGGAGCTGTCTGACAGCTGCCATAAGGCTCAGCCTTTGATGCGACAAGTTGACCTGAATTTAACTCGAATGTAAAGCTAGCCAATACCTCACCTGGGAGTGCTTGACACTTACATGTAGAGGAAGTTTTATTCTGTGTTCTTACAATGCAGTGCCTGAGCTGGTGTGCTTCATTGGATAGTTTCAGAGGAGCTGCACGTAGCAGTTAACACATGCTGGATCTGAGTTGGCTGTGTTCGGTGAACCAATTTAGAGAGAGCTTTACTCTGTATCTAACCTGTGCTCAGCCTGCCCTGGGAGTGTTTGATGGGACAGTGTAGATGGAGTTTTACTCTGTATCTAAGCTGTGCTGTACCTGCCCTGGGAGTGTTTGATGGGACAGAGTAGAGGGAGCATTACTCTTTATCTAACACTGTGCTGTACCTGTCCTGGGAGTGTTTGATGGGATAGTGTAGATGGAGCTTTACTCTGTATCTAACCCGTGCTCTGCCTGCCCAGGGAGTGTTTGATGGGACAGTGTAGAGGGAGCTATACACTGTATCTAAGCTGTGCTGTACCTGGCCTGGGAGTATTTGATGGATTAGTACAGAGGGAGCTTTACCCCATTATTGCTCATGATGCACCCTTGAAATAATGCTTCGATAATCCCACCACTTGATACCCCTGAAGATCCCTCCACTTATTGCCTATGACGCAGTTCCTGTTACAGGGAACAGACTTGTTTCAGAGCACAAATGAGGTTGTAATATCATTGCCCATCCCAAACACCATTCCCACAAACTGCCTCACTCTGCCAAAGCAGGAGGGAGACACACTGGCTGATATAAAGAGAAGGGAAACTTTCTGGTGTATAAAGCAAGAGGTAGACATGGGGGCCATTGAATAGTGGAACCTCACATTTGGAAGATGGGAGGGATAATTTATCAGTGGTAATTTTGGGAGTCTGTGCTCCCTGCTTGGAGTCTTTGTACATGGGATCGGGTTGGAGACGGGACTGCGTTCATGCCCAGTGAGACTGCACACCAGGAGCACAGCCTCGTCATGTGACCCTGTAATACCTTGAATGGGAGGGGCTTGGGCTGCTTTTTGACATGTTTCCTGGCTCCTTTTTGATGTCACCTGGAGCCGGGTTTATGCCCCTAGTTACACAGCATCAGTGGGAGTCACTGTGGGAGGAGCTGGACTTGGCAGCTGACACTGCCAATGAGTTTAGTCCTTATAAATAGGAGAAATAATAGAACAATTTAATATTAAGGTAAGTAATTCAACCAAATGTCATTAATTACAAACATATTCAAAGTAAATATAATCATAGTCACAAAAATAGACCGAATGTATTCCAATTACAGATTCTAGAATTAATATTAATTTTTATATTAAATGTTTCATGTAGTGAAGAGTATCTCAGGAGGGTGGGAGAAAGTGGAGTCGAACCATCATCACACGAACTGGGACTGGAGAAATGTCGCTGGATTCACAGAGCAGATCTGGTGGGACCAAGACCCTCAATGTCAAAGATGGGATGAAACAAGAAGCCCCAACAATGATTGTAAAGGTGAGGAACTTTATTGAGGATCCCATCAGTCCAGGATTTTGCCAAGGTGAGAGTCTAACCATCTACTGGGTGCTTCTTCGACAAATGCCATAAGGAACTGCCTTTGATGCGACTAGTACAACAGAGCTCAACTTGTATGTAAAGCGAGCCCATACCTGGGACTGCTTGACACTTCCATGTAGTGGGATTTTTATTCTAAGTTCATCCCATGCTGTACCTGAGCTGTTGTGCTTCATTGGGTAGTGTCAGAGGAGCTGTACGCTGAATTTAAAACATGCTGGATCTGAGTTGGCTGTGTGTGATCAACCAATTTAGAGAGAGCTTTACACTTCATCTAAGTTGTACTGTACCTGGCCTGGGAGTGTTAGATGGTAATGTAAAGTGGGAGGCTTTACTCTGTATCTAAGCAGCGCTATACCAGGCCTGGGAGTGTTTAATGGGACACTGTAGAAGGAACTTTACTCTATATCTAACTGAGACTGACTGATTGACTTTCTTTCATATACCCAGCATGGGCTTGAACTCAGATACTTTCCGCATACTCACAGAGATCAGCGCGAGAGCACAAAACATCCCAAACACAGGAGCTGACCCTGAGATGGTGCGACACTAACTCTGCAGCTACATTAGCAACCTTTAGAGATGAACCCCTGTCCGCGCCCATCCTACTTTATCATTTTCTTGTGGTTACAGTGGAATATTGCAGGTGTGTGACGTCAAGCCTAAGGAATTTCCCACCTTTGACCTCTTCAATTATTTTATTTCAGCTCAGCTTTGAAGACCAGGACTGTCCTTCAGATGTCACGCATTTCCTGACAGCGCAGTTCCAGCACTGGACATGTGACAAGAGAGTGACACCAAAGAGGTAGGACATGTGCAGCCACACTCATCAACATCCATCTTGCCCACACCTGTTGCTGTGCTGTGACAGATCGAGAAATGCTGGAGTTCCCCTGTGGAGGGAGGCAACGGCAGCTCTGCTGCAAAAGACAGTCAGTCACTCGACACAAGAGATGGTGAAGGAAAGAATCAGAAAATGTAAAGCTTTGAGGAACTGGATTCTGAACAAAATGAGGTTCCTCAGATCATGGCGTATTCACCCCAGATACATGTGTCAGAAATGCTTGTTGTCCACAATTAATCCTGAGTGCCTGCCGCTCAAGAGGAGTAACTGTCAATTCCAGATTAACACATATTGAGGCCTGTTACAAAGGTATTGGAAACCAAACAGGACAAAGACAAATAGCACTGAAGTATTGATCAATGGGAAGATCTGAATTATAGACAGATTAAATTTGATCCTGCAGGAAGGAAGGAAAAAAAAGAAGGAAGGAAGGTTCTAATCTGTAATAACCGGGACATTGAAGCACTAATGTGCTGTGCCATGGACTGAATAGGATCAACATTTCCCACTTTCAGACACTTTCCCACTGCTGATTATGGAGTGGGTTGGCCCCATTAGCTGGGCTTACAGTGAATCTCACCATTTGTTTCTAACGTCCAATGTGTTTAAATTCAGTTTATTGTTATGTTTCCTCTCCAGAGGCTGATGGTACAGAGCTGACCAACGTACAGACACTGGCCAATGCTGAAACAGAGGGGAAATTTATAGAGATTATTTTCTCCTCTTTTACCTCACCCATAACTCTTGGGAGACACAAGTGGTAACTTCTGGCTCCCTTAGTCACCATTCCTGTTAATGTTGGGCCAGATTGGGGACACAAGGCCCTGTCCCTCTGAAGTACTTAGATGACATCTCCATAGCCATGGAAAGCTTCATCTGACTGATGTAGAATCCAGTCTCTGGCACTTCATGAGTGGGAGGAGGATCCGCTCTAATGGCACCAACACTGTCCTTGGGTCTTTTTCTCCCATCAGCAGCAGAACATCCCTTTACCATCTCCTGCATCAAAAACTTGGGTTGACCTTACTGGTCTTCCTTTGATTCCTTTCCTTAGTTGGCAGACTTTCCTGCAGTCTATTTTTTGTAATTGTGAACCCAGGTGTAGGGCCCAGACCCAGTAGCAGCAGAGCATGATTGAGGCCAAAGGCAAATTTGTTGGAACAAATCTCTGGGACTTAGGAATAGAATGACTGTGGAGGCTAAAAAAGTAAATAGAAAAAGAGGACACGAGAACAGGAAAAGGTTAAAGCAAAATTAAGTTACAATTAAGAAAAACAAGAAACACAATATATAAAACACAAGTTTTTAATTTTAATTTATTCATTGTCGGATGTGGGCATCACTCGCAAGGCCAGCATTTATTGCCCATCCCTAGTTGCCCTTGAGAAGGTGGTGGTGAGCCGCCTTCTTGAACCGCTGCAGTCCATGTTGTGAAGGGACTCCCATAGTGCTGTTAGGTAGGGAGTTCCAGAATTCTGTGAGACTTGGAGGGGAACTTGGTGGTAGTGGTGTTCCCTGCGCCTGCTGCCCTTGTCTTTTGAGGTGGTAGAGGTCGCAGATTTGGGAGGTGCTGTCGTGGAAGCCTTGGCGAGTTGCTGCAGTGCATCTTGTAGATTGAACACACTGCAACCATGGTGTGCCATGGTGGAGGCAGTAAATGTTTAAGGTGGTGAATGGGATGCCAATCAAGCAGGCTGCTTTGTCCTGGATGGTGTTGAGGTTTTTGAGTGTTGTTGGAGCTGCACTCATCCAGGGACATGGAGAATATTCCATCACACTCCTGACTTGTGCTTTGTAGATGGTGGAAAGGTTTGGGGAGTCAGGAGGTGAGTCACTCGCCGCTAAGTACCCAGCGTCCGTCTAGTTCTTGCAGCCACAGCATTTATGTGGCCAGTCTAGTTAAGTTTCTGGTCAATGGTGAACCCCAGGATTTTGATGGTGGGGCATTCAACGATGGTTATGCCATTGAACATCATGGGGAGGTGGTTAGACTCTCTCTTGTTGGAGATGGTCATTGTCTGGCACTTGTGTGGCACAAATGTTACTTGCCACTTATCATCCCCAACCTGAATGTTGTCCGGGTTTGCTGCATGTGGACACAGACTGCCTCATTATCTGACACATTGCGAATGTAACTTGACACTGTGCAATCAGCAGCGAACATCCCCACTTCTGAAGGTCATTAATAAAGCAGTTGAAGATGTTGGGCCTAGGACACTGTCCTGAGTAACTGCTGCAACGATGACCTGGTGCTGAGATGATTGGCCTCCAATAACCACAACCATCTTCCTTGTGCTAGATATGACACCATCCAGTGGAGAGTTTTCCCCCGATCTCCATTGACTTCAGTTTTGCTAGGGCTCCTTGGTGCCACACTCGGTCAAATGCTGCCTTGATGTCGAGGACAGTCACTCTCACCTCACCTCTGGAATTCAGCTCTTTTGTCCATGTTTGGACCAAGGCTGTAATGAGGTCAGGAGCCAAGTGTTGGCCTTCATTGCAAGAGGATTTGAGTACAGGAGCAAGGATGTCTTACTACAGTTGTACAGGGCCTTGGTGAGACCACACCTGGAGTACAGTGTGCAGTTTTGGTCTCCTTACCTAAGAAAGGATATACTTGCCATAGAGGGAGTGCAGCGAAGGTTCACCAGACTGATTCCTGGGATGACAGGATTGTCATATGAGGAGAGATTGGGTCGACTAGGCCTGTATTCACTAGAGTTTAGAAGAATGAGAGGGGATCTCATTGAAACGTATAAAATTCTGACAGGGCTAGACAGACTGGATGCATGGAGGATGTTTCCCCTGGCTGTGGGGTCTAGAATGAGGGGTCACAGTCTCAGGATACGGGGTAGTACATTTAGGACTGAGATGAAGAGAAATTTCTTCACTCTGAGGGTGGTGAACCTGTGGAATTCTCTACCACAGAAGGCTGTGGAGGCCAAGTCACTGAATATATTTAAGAAGGTGATAGATTTCTAGACACAAAAGGCATCGGGTATGGGGAGAGAGCAGGAATATGGTATTGAGATAGAGGATCAGCCATGATCATATTGAATGGCGGAGCAGGCTCGAAGGGCCGAATGGCCTATTCCTGCTGCTATTTTTCTTTGTTTCTTTCTATGTTTCAAGTGCTCCTGGCGGAAACCAAACTGGGCATCGGTGAGCAGGTTATTTGAGCGTAAGTGCCGCTTGATAGCATTGTCAATGACAGCTTCCATCACTTTGCTAATGATGGAGAGATGGCTGATGGGGTGGTAACTGGCTGTTGGATTAGTCCAGCTTTTTCCGGACTGGACATACCTGGCCAATTTACCACTTTGTCGGGTAGATGCCAGTACTGGAGCAGCTTGGCTAGAGGTGCAGCTAATTCTGGAGCACAGGTCTTCAGCTCTGCAGCCGGGATGCTGCCGGGGCCCATAGCCTTTGCTGTATCCAGTGCGCTCTACCGTTCTTGATATCACGTGGAGTGAAGCAAATTGGCTGAAGACTGGCTTCTGTGATGGTGGTGACCTCAGGAGCAGGCCGAGATGCATCGTCCACTTGGCACTTGTGGCTGAAGATGGTTGTGAAGGAATCAGACTAGGGTCCTGAATTTAAATAAAGGAAACTACGATGGTATGAGGCACGAATTGGCTAGGATGGATTGGGGAACGTTACTTAAAGGGTTGACGGTGGATAGGCAATGGCAAACATTTAAAGATCGCATGGATAAACTACAGAATTTGTTCATCCCTGTTTGGCATAAAAATAAAACAAAAAAGGTGACTCAACCGTGGCTAATAAGGCAAATTAGGGATAGGATAAGATCCAAGGAGAGGACATATAAATTGGCCAGAAAAAGCAGCAAACCTGAGGATTGGGAGCAGTTTAGGATTCAGCAAAGGAGGACAAAGGGATTAATTAAGAGGGGGAAAATAGAGTATGAGAGTAAGCTTTCAGGGAACATAAAAACTGACTGTAAAAGCTTCTATAGATATGTGAAGAGAAAAAGATTGGTGAAGTCAAGCGTAGGTCCCTTGCAGTCAGAATCAGGGGAATTTATAATGGGGAACAAAGAAATGGCAGACCAATTAAATACATACTTTGGTTCTGTCTTCACAAAGGATGACACAAATAACCTCCCAGAGATGTCAGGGAACATAGGGTCTAATGAGAGGGAGGAACTGAATGAAATCAGTATTTGTAGGGAAATGGTGTTAGGGAAATTGACGGGATTGAAGGCCAATAAATCCCCAGGGCCTGATAATCTACATCCTAGGGTACTTAAGGAAGTGGCCCTAGAAATAGTAGATGCATTGCTGGTCATCTTCCAAAATTCTATAGACTCTGGAACAGTTCCCATGGATTGGAGGGTAGCTAATGTAACCCCACTATTTAAAAAAGGTGGGAGAGAGAAAACGGGGAATTATAGACCGGTAAGACTGACATCAGTAGTGGGGAAAATGCTAGAGTCCATTCTAAAAGATGTAATAGCAGAGCACTTGGAAAACAGTGACAGGATCGGACAAAGTCAACATGGATTTACAAAAGGTAAATCTTGCTTGACTAATCTACTGGAATTTTTTGAGGATGTAACTGGTAGAATAGATAAGGGAGAAACAGTGGATGTGGTGTATTTGAACTTTCAGAAGGCTTTCGATAAGGTCCCGCATAAGAGATTGGCGTGCAAAGTTAAAGCACATGGGATTGTAGGGGTAAGGTACTGACTTGGATAGAGAACTGGTTGGCAGACAGGAAGCAAAGAGTTGGAATAAACGGGTCTTTTTCCGAGTGGCAGGCAGTGACTAGTGGGGTACCGCAGGGATCGGTGCTAGGACCCCAGTTATTCACAATATATATTAATGATCTAGACGAGGGTGTAGGGGGTGGTGTGCTAGGGGTCAGCCTCACCTCTGACTCAGCGAGCGGTTCAAATCGCTCCCACGCCCCTGGTTCTGGACCTTGGACTTATTTGGGGGTTGTGAACAAAGATGCAGTAGACAACAGGTTCCGATGAAAGAATTTTGACTTTTATTAAAAGAAAAGGTAACAAACTTAAAACACACAAAACACTTAAACAGGTTGGGGAGCACACAGGCGAGGGAGAATGACAATATACAAAAACCCTTATCCCTCACAAAAATCCCACTATCTAGCTAGGCCTTGGTTTCAGGAGATCAGGGATAATGCTCACCAAACAGGGGTTTTGACAGTGCAAAATCCAGCCAGGTAAGTTGATTGCGATTTTGAGGTATTCTCTTTTTGTCCTTTGGGGCCTGCCGTCCCCACGTGGTACCAGTCTGTGAAATCTGCGATGGTGGTCTGGTCGTCGAGTTTTGTTGCGTTGGAGGCTTGTCGGGGCGGTACCTTCTGGGGCTGGACCGTGGGTTGAGCGATGCCGACTCGCTCCCAGCCTCCAGTGACCTTGGCTAGTGGCTGCTAGTGCTAGACCGTGTGCTGAGCGATGCCGACTCGCTCCCAGTGGCCTCAGCTCTAGCCCTTGCCTGGCCTAGTCTGTCCTTGCCTCCGATCTCGCTCCGGGTCTGCCTCGTGGCCTTGCTGCTTCTCTCCTCCTCCTGCTCGTGTCGTGTGGCTGGTAGTGTCTTGCTGGAACTTGCTGCAACTGGAACAGAGCTGAGAGAGACTTTCTTGGGGGATTAGGCCCTCAATTATACTGTTCAGACCCTTTGTCTTTTTCGCACCAAAACCCCTTTCCTAAATCGGTTTCGTGTTGAAGTGATTTAGGTTTCAGTTGAGGCCTGTTCATTCCATTGTCTTAGTTTTGCGGGCTTGTTAAGTTTTGATGGTTTTAACTTGGTCTTAAATTGTCCTGATGGCTTCCGATGTCTCCCATTTAGGCAGGGCCTTTATCTACGTGCCAACTCTTGTCCCTATAGATACCTGGCTGATTGGTTTTTGATGAAGTAATGGCTGTACTAGATGTTTTATTGTTTACAGGCTTCTGACATCCTGTTTGGGCCTGGGGATATTCAAAAGGTGTCTTGAATTATTCAATTTTGGATGTGTTGTGAGGTTTTGGGTGAGGTTCTTCCTCCTGCCTGGATTGCAGTGCAAACAAATTCCAGACAGCTTGACCCGAAAAGTTGTCCACTGCCTCGCCACACCCCTTCGCAAAGGTGTTTTTTTTCCATAGTCATTTTCAAAAGTCATTTTTCCTCCGGTTTTTTTCTTCCCTGATCTTTAAAATGTCCAAAACTGAGGTTTTTACCTCAAATCACTTCACTTATGTCCCATCATCCCAAATTCGTAGGAAAAATCCAAAAATCACCCCTTTTAGGGTTCTATACGAGTTTCTGGGGAATTTTGCAAAGCTTACAGGGAACTAGATGTAATATCTCCAAGTTTGCAGATGACACAAAGTTGGGTGGGCGTGTGTGTTGTGAGGAGGATGCAGAGAAACTCCAGTATGATTTGGCAGGTTGGGTGATTGGGCAGGTGCATGGCAGATGCAGTATAATGTGAATAAATGCGAGGTTATCCACTTTGGTGGCAAAAACAGGAAGGCAGATTATTATCTGAATGGCAATAGATTGGGAAAAGGGGAAGTGCAACGAGACCTGGGGGTCCTTGTGCACCAGTCGTTGAAGGTAAGCATGCAGGTGCAGCAGGCGGTTAAGAAGGCAAATGGTATATTGGCCTTAATAGCGAGAGGATTCGAGTACAGGGGCAAGGATGTCTTGCTGCAGTTGTACAGGGCCTTGGTGAGACCACACCTTGAGTATTGTGTGCAGTTTTTGTCGCCTTATCTGAGGAAAGACGTTCTTGCCATGGAGGGAGTGCAGCGAAGATTCACCAGACTGATACCTGGGATGGCAGGAATGACGTATGAAGAGAGATTGGGATGATTGGGCTTGTATTCGCTAGAGTTTAGAAGAATGAGAGGGGATCTCATTGAAACTTATAAAATTCTAACAGGACTAGACAGACTAGATGCAGGAAGGATGTTCCCGATGGCGGGTGAGTCCAGAAACAGGGGTCACAGTCTAAGGATAAGGGGTAAGCCATTTAGGACTGAGATGAGGAGGAATTTGTTCACCCAGAGAGTGGTGAACCTGTGGAATTCTCTACCACAGAAGGCAGTAGAGGCCAATTCATTAAATATATTCAAGAAGGAGATAGATATATTTCTTAAGGCTAAAGGGATCAAGGGATATGGGGAGAAAGCAGGGACAGGGTACTGAATTTGGATGATCAGCCATGATCTCATTAAATGGCGGAGCAGGCTCGAGGGGCCGAATGGCCTACTCCTGCTCCTATCTTCTATGTTTCCATGTTTCTATCCCCATGATAGAGTGATTGGAACGCCCACAATCTACTGGGACTGGGTAGGCTTCAGAGGCTAGGCGGAGCTGACACGGGCTCAGTGAATTGCTGAACGGGTGGAGGGGGCTGCGAGGTGTTTGTTGCTAATCCAGGAGGGGACTAAACCTTGTTTTAAATCCTCCAGGTTGCTGCAGCCCTCGCACAGCAACCATGCCCCGTATAGCACACACATCTCATTCTGTGCAGCCTGATCCGAAGCATTCCTATCCTCCCGTATGAGTGCATTTACTGTTTTAGCGTGTCTCTCTAGCTCAGCAATGATCTCCTTTAAATGGACTGTCATAGCTTGGTCCTCGTGTAGCTCTGAGCCTACCACTTTCTTTTCTTCCGTTAGGATCTTTCGTAGTTGGGTTTTTAGACCATTTATCTGTGTTTGTAGTTCTATATCGTCCAGAGGATCCTGTATTGTAGGTAGTGAAAATATCGTTCCAGGTCCCCCTTCTTTGTCTCCCTGTGCCCATAGTGTGCTCTGCGTGTAGTTTGTACAGCTCTGCTTTGTCTATGTTGACAAAGTCAAATTCGTAGAATTTCCTAAACATTTCTTTCAGCAGGGCCTGGTATAGCTGTTCTGTCTCCTTAGGACACCATTCAGGTAAGTGTACCTCGGTAAGGTTTAAAATAACTGAAGCTACTGCATAGTGTACCCCCTGGTACAGTACCTTTTCGGTCGGCACTAGCACTAGCCCATTCTCTGATCCCTTGGTGGTGGTAGGACACTTCTCTATCACCGTCCGTGATGTCGTGGTCGTGGGCAGGGGCTTTCGGGGGCGTGCTACTAGTTCGGTGATGTTGACTGGAATCGGGGAGTGTGGGAGCATGCACGCATGCAGGCTAGAGTCCCACCCCATCCCCTTCCCGGTGTCTTGCCATTGTCTGGAGAAGATGATGGATATGCCTATGGGGCAGACTCTCTCTGATCCCCACATACAGACATAGATTCCCTGTTCCGACTCCCACCATTTATCCCAACACACACTCACTCCCCCTTGGGTCCCTGTGATCGTCCGGTAGGTGTCGTTTCCAAGTCGCTCCCAGTCAGCTGTACGGTCCCCTATGTCCCTGCTCAGCTTCCTGAGCCACCACCACCTATCCAGGGGAATCCGTGCCTTGCAGGTGAGACACACACGTTTCCCCTCAGTGACGCTGACCCTTGTAGCAACGACCTGTACCCTGGGGCACGGGATGGAGGCCTCCCCGTAGGTGAACCCGGTCTGGCTGGAGTATTTTGTGGAGTTAGACCCCAGCCACCCTGGCCAGCTTCCCTCATGGAAGTAAATAGCGAGCTCCTCCACACCCGGTTTGCCACCCCCAGCGGTAACGATCGGCGCTCTCTCTCCTGAGCACCCATAAATGTGGGAGTCCTCCACGTCACCTCGGTCACCAATGCTCACCCCTACCAGGGTGAGCAGGAGCAGAACCCTTGTCATGCCGATTTCCTCTCTGTAGGGACACACAAAACAGATAGCCATGTCCCAAGAAGGTTCTCTGGCTTGACAGGTGATCGAGTCTCGAAAATTTACTTACTTAAGTAAAAATAATTCACTAAAAGTAAAACTACCAAAAACTGTAAAACACACCTAAAATACCTAAAAACTCTGTACATCCGCCGCCCGTCTCCAGACGGCCAGGCTAATTCCTGTATGGCCTCTGCCTTGGGCAGCCTCTGAGCAGCCTGTACGCCTGGGCGTAAGGTGGCCTGTACCGCAGGACCCGGAGAGTCCTTCTTAAAACGGCTGAGGGTTTCCCTGAATCCCTGATAATCCGGGGAGTGTCCCCTCCTGTGCTACAGCACACCACCCCCTTTGGTGTGGCTGCTGAGTCCCTGTCCTGTCCTTTGGGTTCCCCGCAGCCTTAGGCCACAGGCTCGGGATCCCTCTTCTTAGAATGACCCCTGACTTTGGGTATTCTCTTTCGGGTTGTGGCCCTTGCTGGGCTGAACCATTGAAACTCTGGTGACCACGCTAGTTTTGGCTGTGGTGTGCGAGGAGACCTTCTCAGGACTCTGCTACCGGGGGTGCGTCCGAGTCCCACATAATTGGTGGGGTAGCCTCTCCGGTGACACAAGCCACTGCCCCTACCGGTGCGGTCTGTGAGTCTGCCACAGCTGCTGGCTGAGGCTCTCTAACTTTAGGGCGGTTCGCCCTTGCTGGCTGTTCCCCTTTGGATTTAAACAGCTTACACTGCTTAATGTGGAACCACTTGGTGCGGCGGGGCATCTTTATGGCGTAGACCATGGGGCTTGCCTTGTCGACAATGCTGTACGGCCCCATGTAAAGTGGTTCGAAACTCCCTACCCGGGCAAAATTCCTAACCATGACCTGATCCCCTATCTCCCACTCGTGGTGCTTGCGGGGTTCTAGCAGCAGTCGGTTACTCCGATGCTGTTTTCCCATGTTGCTAGCAGCCTGCCAGTGAACCTGTTTAAGGTGTTCAAACAGATTCCTGACAAAGCTGTCCCAGTTGACCTCACTGAGCTGACCCTCCGTGAGCATTGGGGCTAGCACATGGGTGGGGGTCCGCATAATCCTACCAGTCATAAGCTGGTGTGGGGAATACCCCGTGCTTTTTGACTGGCTGGCTCGGATCCCCTTTAGGACCAATGGTAAGACTTCTACCCACTTCTTGGGTGAGTCTCCCGTTTCCTTCCGTAGCCTTTCCTTAATGGTACGGTTTAAACGCTCCACAGGACCCGATGACTGCGGGTTGTGGGCGACGTGCCATTTCCCCTCAATGCCGAGTACCCTCAGGGTCTCTTGCATGACCTGCCCGGTAAAATGACTCCCCTGGTCGGACTCCACATACTGCGGTAGTCCCCATCGTGAGAACACTTCCCTGACCAGGATCCTTGCCGTACCCAATGCGGTAGCAGTACGGCATGGGAACGCTTCCACCCACTTTGAGAACACATCCACCAGGACTAGGCAGTACTTAAAGCCTCCCTGGGCGGTGGGTAGGGGTCCAATGTAATCGACCTGGATCGACTGCCATGGTCCCTCTACCCTCCTGATGTGTCCCATAGATACCTTCCTTTTCTGGGGGTCTGGGTTGTTAGCAGCACACACCAAACAGCCGGCACAAAACTCGCGGACCTCTTCCCTGAGTCCTGGCCACCATCCTGTCTGTTCCACACGTTGCCAGGTGGTCTCAGGTCCGGGATGCCCTGCTCCTGGACCCTCATGGGCCAGTTGGAGGAATTCCCTTCGGTGCTGCTGCGGCACCATCCACTGCTCCCCCCTGAACAACATGCCTTCCTTAATGGTGATGGCTGCTGTGCCGTACGGGCCCTCTATCTTTTCCCCTTTTTCCAGGGCGTTCAGGACGGCCTTGAGGACGGTATCCTGGGCTTGGGCCTGCTTTAAGTCCGGGGCCAAGGCTACCCCCTGGGTGCCTCCCTTGCTCCATATTGCGGCTACCGGACCTGTTTGGTACGCATCCCAGAATACCCCTTCCCTGGCCCCCTGTTTGGCCAGCTTGTCTGCCTTACAGTTATTCTCCCACCTGGGCTCTGTTTTTGAATGGGCCTTGACCTTATGGATATAGACCTTCCCTTCCTCCCCCACGGCCGCCATGATTTTCTCCAACAGGGGCTTTATGGTGAGGGGTCTCCCATCAGCGGAGGTGTATCCACGACAGGACCAGATGGCCAGGTACTCCGTACACGAATTGCATGTGAACATGCTGTCCGAGCAAATTGTATATGGGGTAGGGAACTTCTCGGGGTGTGTAACCACGTACACTACCGCAGACAGTTCAGCCTGCTGGGTGCTCATGGTGCTGGGGAGTTTAATTGCCAGGGCAATGCCTGCCTCCTGGTCATAAACTCCACACCCGGTGAGTCGCTCGCCAGCAGATACTGTGCTCGAACCGTCCACGTAGATTTCGCGGCCTGTGGGGTTTATCCCGGCCCGAAAACCTATGTTGACTTCCCATACCCCTTCAATGGAACACCGGTGGGCAGTCCCTGGGTAGATCATGTTGGCTGCGAGCTTCGGCTCGCAGAGACCTTTCACCCTTAGGTCCATCTGGGAGAGAAGCAGGGTCCAGCGAGCAATACGGGCACTGCTCACTGTCCCATCTTTGATTCTCCCATCTAGGAGCATCTGGGTGGGCGTGTGATGGGTGAGCAGGGTGATGGGAGATGTTCCTGTGAAGATCAATGATCTTTTCACAGCCCAGTGAGTGGCGAGGAGGTGCCTCTCACAGTTGAAATAGCCCTTCTCCACATCGGTGAGTATCCTGGAGGAGTAAACCACTGGTCTCAGCCGGTCGTGCCTCTCTTGGAACAGCACGGCACTGAGACTGTCCCCACTGGCTGCCACCTCCAGGAAAAACTCCCTCTCCCCATCAATGGCCCCTAGAGCCGGCGCGGTCTGCAGATCTTTCTTTAACTTGAGAAATGCTGCCTCGCAACCCTCGTCCCAGGCCCACTCTACACCCTTGTGTAGGAGTCGGAGCAGAGGGGCTGCGGTGGCTGCGTAATCCTCAATGAAATCTCTGCAGTACCCGGTTAGCCCTAGAAAGGATCTCACTCCTGTGACTGTGTTGGGGGCTGGTAACTCCTGCACTGCTTCCCTCCTAGCTTTGTCGATGGCCCTTTCCCCAGCGCGCACAGTTAGTCCGAGGAATTTTACTTCCTGTTGGCCGATCTGTACCTTCTTTGGGTTCACTTTGAGCCTTCTTGCCGGAGCAGCTCCAGCAGTTCAGCCAGTAGTGGACCGTGTTCCTCTCCCTCATCGGTGAACAGGAGTAGGTCATCCACATACTGTACCAACTGCCGGGGCCGGCTGAAGCCCTTCAAACAATTGGCCATGCATTGGTGAAAAATGCAAGGGCTGTTGTGGAAGCCCTGAGGTAGGCAGTTCCAGGTGTACTGTTGGCCTTTAAAAGTGAAGGCGAACTTGTACTGGTCCTCTCTTCGTAAAGGGATGGACCAAAACCCGTTGGAAATGTTCAGCACTGTGAAAGTGGTCGCAGATGCTGGGATACTTCCGATGAGGTCGGCGACGGCTGCTACCGTGGGTGCACAGGCGGGGATGTTACGGTTGAGTACCCGATAGTCCACTGTGGCCCTCCAGGAGTTGTCCGGTTTTCTAACCGGCCACAGTGGAGAGTTTACGTGGGTGGCTATCGGTCTCAATACCCCCTGTGTTACTAAAGAAGCCATGGCCTTTTCCATGTCTGCTTCCGCCTCCCTGGGGAAATTGTATTGCTTCTGTGGTCGGGTCATGGGATCCCCGCTAACACTAACCTCGACCCCGTTTACCCTCCCACAATCGTGCTTGTGAGTGGCAAATGCTGCGAGATGTGCTCGCATAAATGCCTGGTATGCCATCGGAGTGTTACTGACCATTTGTTCGAGGTCATAACCTTCCTTTGGTTTCAGGGTGCACAAGGTCCCCTTGCCCTGTTTCCCTGGGATGACTGCCACTTCACTTTCTCTGCCAGTACGTGCTCCCCACAGACAATGGTTCCTAAGATCCACTAGAATCCTGTGGCCTGGGATAAAGTCGGCCCCCAGGATCCCCGTCCCTTCCCGTTCCCATTTCATCAGGACACAGGTCCACTTGGTGTGGAGTGCTCCTAAATGAATGGACAGCGGGATGGAGAACGAGCCAGCCTGCTCGTTACCTGTAAACCCCACTAAGCTGTACGGGACCCCGTTAGACAGAGGTGAGGCGGCGGGGTTGGCTGAATAGACTATGGTGCTGGAAGCTCCAGTATCTAACAGATAAGTCCCTTTCACCTTCTCCACCTCCATCCTAACGAGTGTTCTCTTCCATGCGTCGTACTCCAGGGGACACAGGTAGACAGGCTGCGTTGGCTCTAGTCATAAGTCTGCGTTAGCGGGGGCAGATGGGGTTAAAGCAGCAGTGGCGGTGGCTACTTTCCCTGGGCTGTTTACTAGAGCTCGGATCGCAGCCATGACCGAGTCTAACGTGGGGGAAGAGGTCGGTGCTTCGGTGCTTGGGGCAGGCGCTGGAGAGTTCTTCCCTATGTTATCCTTCCACGGATTCCTGCAGTCTTTTCTCCAATGCCAACTCTTCCCGCACCAGAAGCAGTTACGCTTCGTGTCAAAGGGTTACCCCCTTCCTGGTGCCACTCTTTCTTTTTGCTAGGCCTTATTTCGTGTACCTTTCCCTTAGGTGGGTGCTCTTCTGTCCCTCTACCGTTCCGGTAAGCCAGGGTCAGTTGTCTGACCACTGTCTCCTCGGTGACCCGGGGGTCTTTCGGGTCAAACCACAGCTCAGCCTTGGCCCTGATCCATGGTAAGCTGTTTGCCACTAGGCTTCAGAGCCAGTGGGCCAGCTCATCCTGATTCAGGTGAGCCCGCTCGAGAACTCCATTACAGGCACTCCTGTACACAGGCCACAGTCGGTCTGCGAAAGCCTGTGGGGTCTCCCCTACTAGCTGGGTTGTCTTCTTCACCCAGGAGAAGGGACTACCATCATTCATTCCCATGGCCTCCAGAACTCCCTCTCGGATAGCAGCATATCCACCCTGCCCTCTTTTACTCTCTGCGGAGAGGGACTGGTAGATTTTGCTATCTCGGAAGAACAGGAGCATCTTTGCCATCTTGGCATCATCGCAATCGTTGATGGCCGCTGCCTGTTCCACTTCCATGAAGTGGACCGAGGGGTGAGCTTGCCCAGGTGGCTTATCATAGCCCTAAGCTGTTGGGTGCCGTGCGGAGCCACGAATTGGCTTTCAAGGGGTCCTTGACCCCCACCACCGCCGGGCGGGCTGAACTTTTGCTGCCGGACCGGGCACATCGGCTCCGGCTCCGACCGTTCCTGCATTGATTCGCCCTCCCCTCCCTGCTGCCAAACCAAGTTAAAACCCAGCGCCACAGGTGGTGGTGGTGTGCTCTCCCTGCCAGCCTTACAAATCGTCCGTCCCTCCTGCTGCCCAACCGGGTCGTCACCCGGCGCCACAGGTGGCGTCCGAACAGTTTCCCCCTGCCCCTCCAGGTCCACCAGGGCCGCACCCGGGCTTAGTAGGCATACCATGCCTTTCGCCCTGGACAGAGCAAGGTTCAAATTCTCTATTTGTTTCTGGCAGGGGCCGTGATCTCCCGCCTCATACACCCTAGTTCTTGTTATCTTGCAAGCTGCCTGGACGTCTCTCAACCTCTCCTCCTGCTCTCTTACTTGTTTGGCCAAGCGGGCGTTCTCTTCCCGTAACACCAGCTCACTGGTTTTAGCTTCGGTGACCTGACACTGAAAATATTCCTGCCTGTTCCTATGTGTTTCCACTAACTGCATTTTTTCCTGATTTCGGGTGGTTAGTTCATTCAGTAATGTTTCTCCTGCTAGGGCCCTTGCTTGAGACAGCTGAGCAGACTCCTGCAGCTCTGCCTTAAGTGCATCAACATGTTTGTCTAACAGCTGGATCTGTCGCTGGGAGCAGAGCAACCAGATGGCTTTCTCCACAGATTTCTTCTGGTCTTTGCTCTCAGTCCATTTAGCTACAGCGTCTATTGGACGCTCAGCACGCAACAGACTGAGTACCCATTTCTTGGTTATGTTCACTTTCTCGAACACATAAGAGGAAATCCTCTGTTCCATCTTGGTTCTCTCCTCAAAAACAGTGTCCACTGCATCACATCCCTTTTGCCAAGGTCCTGCAGTGGTCACCATTATGTAGGAGGTGGTGGTTTGTGTCAGCTTCACCTCTGACTTCTGAGCGGTTTGAATCGCTCCCACTCCCTTGGTTCTACACCTTGGACTTATTTGAGGGTTGTGACAAAAAGTGCAGCAGACAACTGGTTTTGATGCAAGAACTTTGATCTTTATTGAAGAAGGTAAAACATGACATAAACACTCTTAACACTCTAAAAGTGGGGAACACTTCGGTACAAGCGAGGGAAATAACATTAGAAGAATACTTCACCCCTCCCAATCCCACTTCGCTAGCTAGGTTGGACTCCAGAGGATCAGGGATGATACTCACCAGAATCCTTGACAGTTAGGTTAGTTAGGTTTTGGGGTTCACTCTATATGTCGGTTGGTGTCTGCCGTACCCCGTACACGGTAGAGGACTTCAACTGCGTATCTGGTCAGTCTTCGTGAGTCCGCTGATGCGGTAGGGTGCGTATTGGATTTATCAGGTGAGTACCCACTTTTCTTTGGTTAGAAGTAGGGTTTAGAGTTTTTTTAAGGGAAATTCTTACCCAGGGGTAAGTCAGGAGTAGATTGTAGAGTGGAAACTTTGCGAATCTTCGGTTTTTCTTCGAGTTGGTTTTCTTTGGTCACGGTGGCCCAAATATTGGTACTTGGTGTACGGTTGGTTGTTTCGTGAGGGCCTTGTTGCCGCGAGGTGTCCGATGGTCACTGAGGCGGTCGTTCTGGTTTCTTCTCGTGTCAGCCTACTTTGTTGGATGGTCTGGCCTTCGAGCTGTCGACCTCCTGGCTGGACACGGAACGCTGAACGGTGGTGTTGCAGAACTGTGTTGCGGAGAATGCTTCCGTCGATGTCTTCTTGTTCTTCCTTCCTCTTCTTCTTTTTCAGGTTGAGAACGGGCCTTCAATTATACCCATTGAAGCTCCCTTATCTGCGCGCCAAATCAGGTCTCGGTCTTTGTTAGATTTTGGCAGGCTCATTAACGGTAACTGGTTTGTTAAGGTGTGAAGTGGTTCCGGGATGGCCCCATCCTGTCGATTTGCCACTTAATCGGAGTTTGATTGTTCTTATGTTTTGGGTTTTTCTTGGCTGGGCCTAGGATTTCTATAGAGTAGGCCAAAGTAATCTGTTTTATGCATGTCTTAATGGGCTCCGTAACTTGGGGTGGAGACTGGTTTTCCTCGGGTTTATTGTTAGGATGCTAATGTCTGATAGGGGCCGATTTAAACTCCCAGCGTGATCATGTGGCTCCCCAGACAGTTTCCATTAGCTCCAATACCCAAACTGGTTTTACAGAGGTTGTACCCACCTTCCTTCACAGCCTTTTCTCCCTTACAAGCCCAGACATGTTTTAAAAATACCAAATCTTGGTTTTTGCTCAAAATGTCCTTCGGTTAGGCCCAATGCACTTCACCACCCTGTAATAGCTAGAAAAGAGTCCAAAGTCTTTTTCCTTAGGGTTTTTCTTAGAGTTAGGGGGATCTGTGAATTTTGAGAATCTTACAGTCCCCCCCTCTGATACTTTGCTCGCTAGAGTATCATACTGGGTGAGCAAAATTCCTGATCCCCGAGAGCCAACCTTCCCCTGTAGTTTACCTATCCAAGACCCAAAACACACATTTCCCTTTAGGTGTAGTGTTCAGATGCAGACACAGGTAAGAATTCAGTTACTTTCACATCCAAGCACAGAGGGGGTCCAACACCCCTGCACCACTTGGAAAAACACAGTACATACATAGTAAAAAATAATACACGGTCACAAAAACTTAATTTATTTTAATAAAACAACTAAGGCTTGCCCTAAACCTGGCCATAGGCTTTATTGTAATGCTGGTCCCATGCTTTCTCATGTCGGGATCGGAGCACTCTGTCCTTTCCCTTGCATTTTGTGCACAGTAAGTAGAAAACTATACCAAGCTGGCAGACCACTAAAATGTGGGAAGCCATTCTGATCCAGGAAGGGACCTCTGTATTTTCGAAAATATCCCACCAGGGTGGAATTATGATGCCCAAAATCTCGGCCCCTATCTCGACTGTCTTTTGTTCCAGAGTGTAGAGATGTTTTTGTGATACTTCTACTGCTTTGAGTAGGGCGGTAAGATGTTCGGGTAGAGGGGGAATCTTATAGCTGAAGAATGTGACATAGTTTTGCAGGTTGGTAATGTTTTCCCTGACAGTGAGATGAACAGTGGCGGGTTCAGGAATGGGGACAATCCGTTCCTGGGCCACTTGAACTTCTGCCTCGGGTTTAAAGCAGAAACTGCTGTCACTCACCGGACACCAAATGTGCTGTCCATGCTGGTAGTGGGGCGCACTTGTGGTGACACAATATGTCCCACCCCCTATGAATGCTGCCTGTGGGGGAACATGGCCTTGTGCCATTACCTCCATGGTACAGTTGATAGGTCATGTGCCAGCAGCTTTAAACCCGCACTGTGGTCTAGAATAGGCATTCAAGTGCTGGGGACACAGTATTATGTGTGCACCCCGGCTCCGGCACCCGAAGAGGTCAGTACCTGTCATAGCGTGCTCCCACTTTATGACATAAGGTGGGACCACTGCGAAACGGATGTGTGCACCCCCTTGAATGATCCCAATGTTCTCCACCCTGTATACCGGTGCGGATCGGGCTGTCCCACCCATGATCGGCATCCTCACTACTATCATAATATGATAGAATTCTTCATTAAGATGGAGAGTGAAGTAGTTGACTCAGAGACTAGGGTCCTGAATTTAAATAAAGGAAACTACGATGGTATGAGGCGCGAATTGGCTAGGATGGACTGGGGAACGTTACTTAAAGGGTTGAAGGTGGATAGGCAATGGCAAACATTTAAAGATCGCATGGATGAACTACAGAATTTGTGCATCCCTGTTTGGCATAAAAATAAAACAAAAAAGGTGACTCAACCGTGGCTAACAAGGGAAATTAGGGATAGCATAAGATCCAAGGAGAGGGCATATAAATTGGCCAGAAAAAGCAGCAAACCTGAGAATTGGGAGCAGTTTAGGATTCAGCAAAGGAGGACAAAGGGATTAATTAAGAGGGGGAAAATAGAGTATGAGAGTAAGTTTTCAGGGAACATAAAAACTGACTGTAAAAGCTTCTATAGATATGTGAAGAGAAAAAGATTGGTGAAGTCAAGCGTAGGTCCCTTGCAGTCAGAATCAGGGGAATTTATAATGGGAAACAAAGAAATGGCAGACCAATTAAATACATACTTTGGTTCTGTCGTCACAAAGGAGGACACAAATAACCTCCCAGAGTTGTTGGAGAACATACGGTCTGATGAAAGGGAGGAACTGAAAGAAATCAGTATTTGCAGGGAAATGGTGTTAGGGAAATTGACGGGATTGAAGGCCGATAAATCCCCAGGGCCTGATAATCTACATCCTAGGGTACTTAAGGAAGTGGCGCTAGAAATAGTAGATGCATTGCTGATCATCTTCCAACATTCGATGGAATCTGGAACTGTACCCATGGATTGGAGGGTAGCTAATGTTACCCCACTATTCAAAAAGGGGAGTAGAGAGAAAGCGGGGAATTACACACAAGTAAGCCTGACATCGGTAGTGGGGAAAATGCTAGAGTCCATTATAAAGGATGTAATAGCTGAGCACTTGAAAAACAGTGACAGGATCGGACAAAGTCAACATGGATTTACAAAAGGTAAATCGTGCTTGACTAATCAACTGGAATTTTTTGAGGATGTAACTGGGAAAATAGATAAGGGAGAACCAGTAGATGTGGTGTATTTGGACTTTCAAAAGGCTTTCGATAAGGTCCCGCATAAGAGATTAGCGTGTAAAGTTAAGGCACATGGGATTGGGGGCAAGGTATTGACTTGGATAGAGAACTGGTTGGCGGACAGAAAGCAGAGAGTAGGAATTAATGCGTCTTTTTCCGAATGGCAAGTAGTGACTAGTGTGGTACCGCAGGGATCGGTCCTTGAACCCCAGCTATTCACAATATACATTAATGATCTAGATAAGGGAACTAAATATTATATCTCCAAGTTTGCAGATGACACAAAGCTGGGTGGGAATGTGTGCTGCGAGGAGGATACCGAGAAACTCCAGGATGATTTGGACAGGTTGGGTGAGTGGGCAGAAGCGTGGCAGATGCAATATAACGTGGATAAATGCGAGGTTATCCACTTTGGTGTCAAAAACAGAAAGGCAGACTATTATCTGAATGGCAATAGATTGGGAGAAGGGGAAGTGCAATGAGACCTGGGTGTCCTTGTGCACCAGTCGCTGAAGGTAAGCATGCAGGTGCAGCAGGCGGTGAAGAAGGCAAATGGTATGTTGGCCTTCATAGCGAAAGGGTTTGAGTATAGGAACAGGGATGTCCTGCTGCAGTTGTACAGGGCCTTGGTGAGACCACACCTTGAGTACTGTGTGCAGTTTTGGTCGCCTTATCTGAGGAAGGATGTTCATGCCATGGAAGGAGTTCAGCAAAGATTCACAAGGCTGATACCTGGGATGGCAGGAATGACATATGAGGAGAGATTGGGTCGATTGGGCTTATACTCGCTGGAGTATAGAAGAATGAAAGGGATCTCATCGAAACATATAAAATTCTGACAGGTCTGGACAAACTAGAAGCAGGAAGAATGTCCCCGATGGTCGGAGAGTCCAGAACCAGGGGTCATAATCTAAGGATAACGGGTAAAGCCATTTAGGACAGAAATGAGGAAGAATTTCTTCCACCCAGAGAGTGGTGAACCTTGTGGAATTCTCTACCACAGAAGGTAGTTGAAAGTCATAAATATATTCAAGAATGAGTTCGATATATTTCTTAAAGCTAAAGGTATCAAGTGATATGGGGAGAAGGCAGGTACAGGATACTGAGTTTGGATGATCAGCCATGATCTCATCGAATGGTACAAGCTCGAGGGGCCGAATGGCCTACTCCTGCTCCTATCTTCTATGTTTCTATGAGTCACTTGCGGAGAATACCCAACGTCTGACTAGCTCTTGTAGCCACAGTATTTATTTGGCCGATCTAGTTAAGTTTCTGGTCAATGGTGACCCCCAGGATGTTGATGGTGGTGAATTCAACGATGGTAATGCCATTGAATGTCATGGGGAGGTGGGTAGACTCTCTCTTGTTGGAGATGGTCATTGCCTGGCACGTGTGTGGCACAAATGTTACTTGCCACTTATCATCCCCAACCTGAATGTTGTCCAGGTCTTGCTGCATGTGGATACAGACCGCCTCATTATCTGATGAATTGCGAATGTAACTTGACACTGTGCAATCAGCAGCAAACATCCCCACTTCTGAAGGTCATTAATAAAGCAGCTGAAGATGTTGGGCCTAGGACACTGTCCTGAGTAACTGCTGCAGCGATGACCTGGGGCTGAGATGATTTGCCTCCAAGAACCACAACCTTCTTCCTTTGTGCTAGATATGACACCATCCAGTGGAGAGTTTTCACCCGATCACCATTGACTTCGGTTTTAGTCGGGCCCCTTGGTGCCACACTCGGTCAAATGCTGCCTTGATGTCAAGAACACTCACTCTCACCTCACCTCTCAAATTCAGCTCTTTTGTCCATGTTTGGCCCAAGGCTGTAATGAGGTCAGGAGCCAAGTGGTCCTGGCGGAAACCAAACTGGGCATCGCTGAGCAGGTTATTTGTGCGTTAGTGCCTCTTGATAGTATTGTCGATGACAGTTCCATCAGTTTGCTGATGATGGAGAGATGGCTGATGGAGTGGTAACTGGCTGATATATTAGTCCAGCTTTTTGCAGACTGGACATACCTGTCTAATTTATCACTTTGTCGGGTAGATGCCAGTACGGGAACAGCTTGGCTAGAGGTGTAGCTAGTTCTGGAGCACAGGTCTTCAGCTCTGCAGCCGGGATGTTGCCGGGGCCCGTAGCCTTTGCTGTATCCAGTGCGCTCTACCGTTCTTGATATCATGTGGAGTGAAGCAAATTGTCTGAAGACTGGCTTCTGTGATGGTGGTGACCTCAGGAGCAGGCTGAGATGCATCGTCCACTTGGCACTTGTGGCTGAAGATGGTTGTGAAGGCATCAGCCTTGTCTTTTTCACTCTCGTGCTGTGCTCCGCCATCATCCCGTGTTGTAGCTTCACCAAGAAGGTTTCTGATTTTCAGATACACTTGGTGCAGCTCCTGGCATGCTCTTCAACACTCCTTGTTGAACCAGGGCTGGTTTGATGGTAATGGTAGAATGAGGGATATGCCAGCCCATGAAGTTACAGATTATGGTGGAATACAATTCTGTTGCTGCTGATGGGCCACAGCACCTCATGGATGCCCAGTTTTGAGCTGCTAGATGTGCTCTGAATCTATTCCATTTAGCACGGTGGTAGTGCACAGAACACGATGAAGGGGTGTCCTCACTGGCTCGGTAGTACCATGATTGACCAAGCTGGCTGAGTTCTGAAGGACATATCTGCCAGACTGACTCACGGCAGGTGGTGAGAGAACAAACATGAGCCACTACCGAGCCACACTTGGTGATGGACATTGATGTTCCCCAGCCAGAGTACTTTCTGTGCCCCAGCTGCCACAGTGCGCCGAATGAAGAGGGAGTAAATGTTTAAGATGGTGGATGGGGAGCTGATTAAGTGGCCTGCTTTCCCCTGGATTGTGTCGAGCTTCGTGAGTGTTGTTGGAGCTGCAACCGTCCAGGCAAGTGGAGAATATTGCATCACACTCCTGACTTGTGCCTTGTAGTGGGTGGAAAGGCTTTGGGGAGTCAGGAGGTGGTGAGTTACTTGTGCAGAATTCCCAGCATCTGACTAGCTCTTGTAGCCACAGTATTTATTTGGCCGATCTAGTTAAGGTTTTGGTCAATGGTGACCCCCAGGATGTTGATGTTGGGGAATTCAATGATGGTAATGACATTGAATGTCATGGGGAGCTGGTTAGACTCTCTCCTGTTGGAGATGGTCATTGTCTGGCACTTGTGTGGCACAAATGTTACTTGCCACTTATCATCCCCAATCTGAATGTTGTCCAGGTCTTGCTGCATGTGGACACAGACTGCCTCATTATCTGACGAATTGCGAATGTAACTTAACACTGTGTAATCAGCAGTGAACATCCCCACTTCTGAAGGTCATTAATAAAGCAGTTGAAGATGTTGGGCCTGGGACACTGTCCTGAGTAACTGCTACAGCGATGACCTGGGGCTGAGACGATTGGCCTCCAATAACCACAGGCATGTTCCTTGTGCTAGATATGACACCATCCAGTAGAGAGTTTTCCCCTGATCCCCATTGACTTCACTTTTACTTGGGCTCCTTGGTGCCACACTCGGTCAAATGCTGCCTTGATGTCAAGGATAGTCACTCTCAATTCACCTCTGGAATTCAGCTCTTTTGTCCATGGACCAAGGCTGTAATGAGGTCAGGATCCAAGTGGTCCTGGCGGAAACCAAACTGGGCATCGGGGAGCAGGTCATTTGTGCTTTGTTAGTGACTCTTGATCGCATTGTCGATGACAGCTTCCATCACTTTGCTGATGATGGAGAGATGGCTGATGAGGTGGTAACTGGCTGTTGGATTAGTCCTGCTTTTTGCGGACTGGACATACCTGACCAATTTACCATTTTGTCGGGTAGATGCCAGTACGAGAACAGCTTGGCTAGAGGTGCAGATAGTTCGAGAGCACAGGTCTTCAGCACTGCAGCCGGGATGTTGTCGGGGCCCATAGCCTTTGCTGTATCCAGTGCGCTCTACCGTTCTTGATATCACGTGGAGTGGTGAATTGGCTGAAGACTTGCTTCTGTGATGGTGGGGACCTCAGGAGGAGGCCGAGAAGCATCATCCACTTGGCACTTTTGACTGAAAAGTGTTGCGAAGACTTCAGCCTTGTCGTTTGCACTCACGTGCTGTGCTCCGCCATCGTTGAGAATGGGGATGTTCAAGGAGCCTCCTCCACCCGTTAGTTTTTGATTGTCCATCACCATTCACGGCTGGATGTGGCAGGACTGCAGAGCTTTGATCTGATCCAATGGGTGTGGGATCGCTTAGCTCTGTCTATAGCATGCTGCCTCCGCTGTTTAACATGCATATAGTCCTGTGTTGTAGCTTCACCAAGAAGGTTTCTGATTTTCAGGTATACTTGGTGCAGCTCCTGGCATTCTCTTCAACACTCCTTATTGAACCAGGGCTGGTTTGATGGTAATGGTAGAATGAGGGATATATGCCAGGCCATGAGGTTACAGATTATGGTGGAATACAATTTTGTTGCTGCTGATGGCCCACAGCGCCTCATGGATGCCCAGTTTTGAGCTGCTAGATGTGTTCTTAATCTATCCCATTTAGCACAGTGGTAGGGCACACAACACGATGAAGGAGTGACCTCAGTGACTCGGTAGTACCATGATTGACCGAGCTGGCTGAGTCCTGAAGGACATAGCAGCCAAACTGGCTTATGGCAGATGGTGAGAGAACAAACATGAGCCACTACCGAGCCACACTTGGTGATGGACATTGAAGTCCCCCATCCAGAGTACATTCTGTGCACCAGCAGCCAAAGTGCGCCTGGTGAGGAGGGAGTAAATGTTTAAGATGGTGCATGGGGTGCTGAATAAGCGGCCTGCTTTCCCTTGGATTGTGTTGAGCTTCATGAGTGTTGTTGGAGCTGCAACCGTCCAGGCAAGTGGAGAATATTGCATCACACTCCTGACTTGTGCCTTGTAGGGGGTGGAAAGGCCTTGGGGAGTCAGGAGGTGGTGAGTCACTTGCGCAGAATACCCAGCGTCTGACTAGCTCTTGTAGCCACAGTATTTATTCGGCCGATCTAGTTAATGTTCTGGTCAATGGTGACCCCCAGGATGTTGATGTTGGGGAATTCAACAATGGTTATGTCATTGACTGTCATGGGGAGGTGGTTAGACTCTCTCCTGTTGGAGATGGTCATTGTCTGGCACTTGTGTGGCACAAATGTTACTTGCCACTTATCATCCCCAACCTGAATGTTGTCCAGGTCTTGCTGCATGTCGACACAGACTGCCTCATTATCTGACGGATTGTGAATGTAACTTAACACTGTGCAATCAGCAGCGAACATCCCCACTTCTGAAGGTCATTGATAAAGCAGTTGAAGATGTTGGGCCGAGGACACTGTCCTGAGTAACTGCTGCAGCGATGACCTGGGGCTGAGATGATTGGCCTCCAATAACCACAACCATCTTCCTTTGTGCTAGATATGACAGCATCCAGTGGAGAGATTTCCCCCGATCACCATTGACTTCAGTTTTACCAGGGCCCCTTGGTGCCACACTCGATCAAATACTGCCTTGATGTCGAGGACAGTCACTCTCACCTCACCTCTCAAATTCAGCGCTTTTGTCCATGTTTGGACCAAGGCTGTAATGAGGTCAGGAGCCAAGTGGTCCTGGTGGAAACTAAACTGGGCATCGGTGAGCAGGTTATTTGTGCATTAGTGCCTCTTGATAGCATTGTCGATGACAGCTTCCATCACTTTGCTGATGATGGAGAGATGGCTGATGGGGTTGTAACTGGCTGTTGGATTAGTCCAGCTTTATACGGACTGGACATAACTGGCCAATTTACCACTTTGTCGGGTAGATGCCAGTACTGGAACATCTTGGCTAGAGGTGCAGCTAGTTCTGGAGCACAGGTCTTCATCTCTCTAGCCGGGATGTTGTCGGGGCCCATAGCCTTTGCTGTATCCAGTGCGCTCTACTGTTCTTGATATCACGTGGAGTGAAGTGAATTGGCTGAAGACTGGCTTCTGTGATGGTGGGGACCTCAGGAGCAGGCCGAGATGCATCATCCACTTGGCACTTGTGACTGAAGATGGTTGCGAATACTTCAGCCTTGTCTTTTGCACTCAAGTGCTGTGCTCCGCCATCATTGAGGATGGGGATGTTCATGGAGCCTCCTCCTCTCGTTAGTTGTTTAATTGTCCATCACCATTCATGACTGGATGTGGCAGGACTGCAGAGCTTTGATCTGATCCATTGGGTGTGGGATCGCTTAGCTCGGTCTATAGCAATGTTCCTGCTGTTTAACATGAATATAGTCCTGTGTTGTAGCTTCACCAAGTTGGTATCTGATTTTCATGTACACCTGGCATGCTCTTCAACACTCCTCATTGAACCAGGGTTGGTTTGATGGGAATGGTAGAGGGAGGGATATATCAGCCCATGAAGTTACAGAGTATGGTGGAATATAATTTCATTGCTGCTGATGGCCCACAGCGCCTCCATGGTGCCCAGTTTTTAGCTGCTAGATCTCTTCTGATTCTATCCCATTTAGTACGGTGGTATTGCCACACAACACAATGAAGGGTTGTCCTCAGTGTGAAGACGGGACATCACCACAAGGACTGTGCGGTGGTCACTGCGACCAATACTGTCATGGACAGATGCATCTGCGACAGGTAGATTGTTGAGGACGAGATCAAGTAGTTTTTTTCCTCGTGTTTGTTCTCTCACCACCTGCTGTGAGCCCAGTCTGGCAGCTATCTCCGTGAGGACTTTGCCAGCTCGGTGAATAGTGGTACTACCGAGCCACTCTAGGTGATGCCCTAGCAGCCACAGTGCGCCGGATGAGGAGGGAGTAAATGTTTATGATGGTGGACGGGGGGCTGATTAAGCGGACTGCTTTCTCCTGGATTGTGTCGCGCTTCTTGAGTGTTGTTGGATCTGCAACCATCCAGGCAAGTGGAGAATATTCAATCACACTCCTGACTTGTGCCTTGTAGGTGCTAGAATGGTTTTGGGGAGTCAGGAGGTGAGTCACTTGCCAGCGGACACCCAGCCTCTGACCTGCTCTTGTATTTACGTGGCCTGGCTAGTTACTTTGCTGATGATTGAGAGTAGACTGATGGGGCAGTAATTGGCCGGATTGGATTTTTCCTGCCTTTTGCGGAAAGGGCATACCTGCCCAATTTTCCACTTTATCAGGTAGAGGTCAGTACAGGAACAGCTTGGCTAGAGGTGCTGCTAGTTCTGGAGTGCAGGTCTTCAGCTCTACAGCTGTGATGTTGTTGGGGCCCCACAGCCTTTGCAGTATCCAGTGCGCTCTGACGTTTTCTGATATCAAGTGGAGTGAATTGAATTGGCTGAGGACTGGCATCTATGAGAGTGGGGACCTCAGGAGGAGACGGCAATGGATCCACTTGGCACTTGTACAGGGCCTTTGTGAGACCATACCTGGAGTACTGGGCACAGTTTTGGTCTCCTTATCTAAGGAGGAATATACTTGCCTTGGAGGCGGTGCAACGAAGGTTCACTAGATTGATTCCTGGGATGAGAGGGCTGTCCTATGATGAGAGATTGTGTAGAATGGGCCTATACTCTCTGGAGTTTAGAAGAATGAGAGGTGATCTCATTGAAACATACAAGATTCTGAAAGGGATTGACAGGGTAGATGCTGAGAGGTTGTTTCCCCTGGCTGGAGTGTCTAGAACTAGGGGGCATAGTCTCAGGATAAGGGGTCGGCCATTTAAGACTGAGATGAGGAGGAATTTCTTCACTCAGAGGGTTGTGAATCTTTGGAATTCTCTGGTCCCAGAGGGCTGTGGATGCTGAGTCTTTGAGTATATTCAAGGCTGAGATAGATAGATTTTTTAGACTCCAGGTGAATCAAGGGATATGGAGATCGGGCGGGAAAGTGGAGTTGAGGTCGATGATCAGCCATGATCTTATTGAATGGCGGAGCAGGCTCGAGGGGCCGTATGGCCTACACCTGCTCTTATTTCTTATGTTCTTATGTTCTTATGTTCTGCCTGGAGGTAGTTGCGAAAAAGGAGATGAGGAGAGAGAAAACACAATACAAAAGCTAGAGCTGATTTTAATCATTTATAAAAATGGACCAAATATAACACTAACCGTTTACATATTTTTGTCCATGGACGAATAAAATGCTGCCAATTAATTCTTCCCTGAGGCTAACGGAACAGACTGCTGCTGATTGGAGACAAAGAGCTAGTGACACTTTCAGAATGAGACCTGTATGGGAGGGGAAGGCGATGCCATGTGACCCAGGCAACTCCTGGAGGGCACTGAGTTCAAAGGGACGGTGAACCCAAGGTCTCTTCCTCCTCCCGTATTCCCTCCGTCCCGTCCTCTTCCCATTTTAGATGCTGTCTTATTACAGATGTTAAAATATGAGGACATTCACTGTTTTTCCCACTCCATGAGAAAAAGCCAACAACGTGGGATTTTAAACATCTTTCGGTGTTATATTTCATACTTCATGTACAGATTGTGGACTTTGAGAAATACTTCACTGTAAAAATGTGTTTCATGTAACAATTAAAAAATTGTATTTACCTACTTGTTGGTCAATGTTTTCATTTCATACAATCATCTCATCAACTTATGTAAATATTCAATACTTATCAACACAGATAAATGTGAGGTATTACATTTTGGTAAGAAAAATATGGAGGTCACATATTACTTGGAAATAACGAATCTAAATTGGATAGAAGAGCAAAGAGATCTCGGAGTACAAATACACAAATCACTGAAAGTAGCGACACAGGTTAACAAGGCCATAAAAAACGCAAGCACTGGGGTTTATTTCTAGAGGGATTGAATTGAAAAGTAGTGAAGTTATGCTAAACTTGAATCGAACCTTGGTTGGACCACACTTGGAGTACTGCATACAATTCTGGACACCATATTATAAAAAGGATATAGAGGCACTGAAGAGGGTGCAAAAAATGATGAGTAAAACATTAGAGCTGAAGGACAGGCTAGGGGGTGTGGCCCAAATAAGGGTTCTTTACACAAATGCACGAAGTATAAGGAATAAATTGAATGAACTGCAGGCATGAATTCAAATTGGAGGGTATGACATTGTAGCTATTACTGAGACATGGCTGCAAGATGGTCAGGACTGGGAACTAAATATACCAGGTTATAAGGTCTACAGGAAGATAGGGAAAATGGCAGAGGGGGAGGAGTAGCCTTAGTGATTAAGGATGAAATCACTTCAATGATAAGAGAGGATTTAAGGAGAGGTAAGCAGGCAGTGGAGACGTTATGGGTTGAATTATGAAATAAAGGATCTAAGACTGTAGTGGGAGTTGTGTATAAGCCCCCTGGTAGCAGCTCTGATGTGCTAGATTGTATAAATGAAGAGATTAGACAATCGTGTAGCAAAGGTGGAGTGTTTTTAATGGGGGATTTTAACTTTCATATAGATTGGGAAAAGCAGACTAGCACCTGTCAGAAAATGAGAAGTCGCACAACACCAGGTTGTAGTCCAACAGTTTTATTTGAAATCACAAGCTTTCGGAGCTTTCGTGGCCCCTTCGTCAGGTGAAGTGAAGAAATACAGAATCGACAAAGCATATATAGATAGAGAACAATGCATGTGTAACTTACAATGGCAGACGACTACATTTAATCATCCTGACTGTTTATCTGCCGAGGTGTGACAAAAGGCAATCAGGTCAGCCAGGAAGGCACCACATCAAAGACATAGCAAGATACAACTGAGACAATGAGATGGAGTTACAGGGGGTCTTATGCGTCAAAAGCTGCAGTCGGTATGGAAAATGATAAACTTTAAGATTTTTACTTTTTTACTGGGAATCACATCTGTGAACAAGCCAACGACGACTCGAGTCTGGATCACGTCATGTATCGTGACATAAACCCAAGATCCCGGTTGAGGCCGTCCTCATGAGTGCGGAACTTGGCTATCAGTTTCTGCTCGATGATTTTGCGTTGTCGTGTGTTTCTAAGGCCGCCTTGGAGAACGCTTACCCGCAGATCCGAGGCTGAAAGGTAGTGAATTTCTTGAGTGTGTCCGGGATAGTTTTCTACAACAATATGTCCTAGAGGCAACAAGGGGGCAAGTCATATTAGATTTAGTAATGAGTAATGAGCCAGATTTAGTTAACAGCCTAACTGTGCGTGAACATTTATCCAATAGCGATCATAACATGATCGAGTTCAACATAGTGTTTGAAAGGGAGAAACGCAAAAGAGCTACTAAGATTCTAGATTTAGGTAAGGCCGACTTCAACGGGATGTCCACAGTAAAGTGGGCAAATCTGTCACTGGGTAAAATGACAGAAGATCAGTGGGAGATGTTTAAAAAATAATTTAAGGTGTTACAGAACCAGTTTATACCCCTGAGGGGCAAGAGCTCTACTTGCCAAAAAAGCCCATCCATGGACAACTAAAGAGGTAAAGGCCAGCATAAAACTATAAAGGAAAGGGCATACAAAAATGCAAAAAATAGCACAGATCCTGGTGAATGGGAAAGATACAAAGAACAGCAAAGGGTCACGCAACAGTTAGTAAGAGCTACAAAAAGTGAGTATGAAAAGAAACTTGCAAGGGATATCAAAATCAATGCAAAGAATTTTTACAATTACATTGGGAAAAAGAGGGTGGTCAGGAGCAAAGTTGGCACCTTAAAAACAAAGTGGTGATATTGTCAATGACAATGGAGAAATGGCGGACATGTTGAATAATTACTTTGCGTCAGTATCTACATTAGAAGAAGAGGACAGCATGCCAGAAATCCTAAAGAAACTAATATTGAATCGGGAACAGGGACTCAATAAAATTAACGTAAGTAAAGCAACAGTAATGAAAAAAATAATGACACTAAAGAGTGACAAATCCCCAGGACCAGATGGTTTCCATCCCAGGGTTTTAAAGGAACTAGGAGCACATTGCAGATGCCCTAATTATAATCTTCCAAAGTTCTTTAGATTCACGAACCGTCCTTTCGTTTGGAAAATTGTACATGTTACTCCGCATTTTAAGAATGGCAAGAGAGGGAAACCAATTAATTATAAACCAGTTAGCCTAACATCTGTTGTCGGGAAATGACTAGAGTCTATAATTAAGGATAGGGTGACAGAACACCTCGAAAATTTTCAGCTGATCAGAGAGAGCCAGCATAGGATTTGTGAAAGGTACCATTAATTGGAGGGAAACTAAAATAAATCAAGGGAATGCACTTATTGTATTCAATATTAGTAATAAGATGGTAATGGAGAAAATAATTGAGACTAGGATAGATAAATCACCAGGACCTGGTGGTTTCCATCCCAGGGTATTAAAAGAAGTGGGGAAATTGCAGAAGCATTAACTATAATCATTCAAACTCTTGATTTGGGAACTATGCTGTTAAACTCAAAATTGCAAATGTCAGTCCATTATTTAAGAAGGGTGGGAGAGAGAAACCAGGTAACTACAGGCCTGTGAATTTAAAATCAATTGTGGGGACGCTACTAGAATCTCTCATTAGGGATAGAGTGACTGAGCACTTGTCCAAATATGAGCTGATCAGAGAGAGCCAGCATGGTAAGACTTGGGTTGGAAATTGGTTGGGAGGTAGGAGACTGTGATTGGGGATAAAGGGTTTGTACTCAGATTGGCAGAATGTGACAAGTGGATCTGTTCTGGAGCCTCAACTTTTTCCCATATTTATTACTCACTTGGATCAAGGAATAGAGCTGTATATCCAAGTTTCCAGATGACACTAAAGTCAGAGACACAGTAAGTAGTGCAGCTGGGAGCAGGATGGACAAGTGTGAGGTCGTCCACTTTGGACCGAAGAAAACTACATTTTCCAAATGTTGGGAAACTAGGAACTGTAGAGGAGCAAAGAAATTTGGGAGTCTAACTCCACAAATCATTTAAAACTAGTCGACAGGTACAAAAAGTAATAAATAAGGCCAATGGAAATTTGGCCTTTATCTTAAGATGGCTGGATTACAAATAGGAAGAGTTGTAATCTTAAAATTTGTCCATTTAGGATGAAAATCATGAAGTACCTTTTCACACAAGGTATTAGAAATCTGGAATTCTCTCCCCAAATGGCTGTGGATTCTAGGACAAGTGGAGCTTTTAAGACTGAGATTGATAGATTTTAGTTGGGAAAGGCTAACAAGGGACATGGAGCAAAGATGGGTAAATAGATTTGAGGCACAGATCAGCAATGATCTAATTGAATGGCATTGGAGGCTCGAGGGGCTAAATGGCCGACTCCTGTTCCTATCTTCCTTTCAATCTGCTTGGTTTCCAGTCAGGTTTTGTCAGGAGCAATAAAAATTCTTCATTCTTAATTCTGTTGCAAAGATTTCAAAAACATCGGTCATTTTCACGAAGGATTCGTCGCAGAATTCATTAAGATCTTGGAGCAAGACAATCAATCCTTCTTAGGTGGGTTAGTTGCCTTTTTAAAGAAAGATGAATGAAACTTTTCTGAAAGGTTCTGTTACCGTTACAGACATCAAACAGTGAGATGTACTTAACTCTATTCTTAAACTGCTTTGACCTGCCACCAACGACACATTGGATTTAACCCTGTGCATGTGGCAGTGTTGGGATTTTGAACAATTCCCCCCAGACCCCATCTCCAGAGCCCTGTGCATGGTGACCCTGTTTATAAATACTGCCCTCTACTGGCAGTTGGCAGTTTTTGTCTCCCACCCACACTGTTGCACTGTGAGGTGGAGCTTCTTCATTCACAATTAGTCAGCTCCGTTAACTCCAACACTGAGGTTTTCTTTCCCATTTTCTGGTCTGTATTTTACATTCAGTGTTCACATTATTTGGTTTTGTGCGATGAGTCTAAACAACGGCTCTTTCCAGGTGCCCAGTTCAATGTATCACCTCTTATCGTCCTGTGGCAGATAGTCCCTGGTTTTCACCAGGGGGTGGATCTCCTTGTCATTCCCCAGATGAAATATGTTGGGGAGCCACGTGGTCTTCCACCCACACGTTAACCAGACATTCGGCTCCGGCCCTGGCAGATCTGACTGCCCCGGCAGAGGAGTCCTGGCTGCTGTTGTTCCTTTTAATATTGTTTAGAATTAGGTGCCCCCTTCATTTCCAAGTTATTTGCCAATGTCCCAGATTCATTGCTCACCAACCACCTCTGAGGGGCAGCTTTGGTGATCTACCAGTTGTGTAAGTGCGGAGAAACCACACTGAAGGATAAAGGAGAATTACTCAGCCAGTAATAGGAAGCTCCACATTTAACCATTTCTGGTTAGAAATCTGGGAGTTTTGAAAAAAGAGCCATCAAGTCACAGATATTTGTTTAAAGTCTCCATACTGCAAATACACAGGGCTAACCCCAGTTGTACATGGGTGGTCGGCCCTCCTTTGGGCAACAGAGATTAATCACTGCAGAATGGAGTGATTTCTGTAACCTTGCTTTAAATGAATCGTGCACAGACTGAGATTGAGATGGTTTTGTTGCCAGATGTAATTCCAGGATGTTCTATCTTCAGGCAGCAATGGATTATGTTTATGTTTATCACAGTCATGCTGACCAGAACATTTAAAGGTGATGTGAAAAGAGCCAATAGAAAATGGAAAGTGTTGCAGAGCACAGAGTATTGAAGTTGTGAAATGTGAAATCATGGAGTGATCAGCGTGGGATCATACCTGGGCTCTCTCACTCTGAGTTAGTTCCAGATTGAATTATTTAATTACAAGGGAATGTTTGAACTATAAAGACACAGTGTGTTCACCATTTGTAAAACTTTGAGGCTTGAAAAATGTCCTGCCGTGTTTAAATTGTTCTCTCTCCTGTACTCTGAAATATAATGGGAAGGGACTGTATAACAGACCGTGTCGACTGCACGCTGTGCACTGTAGGAAAAGCAACACATTCACTGGAGAAACCTGCTAATGGGGACACCCTGTGTGTGGAGTAAAGTATTCCCTTTTCCTTGCATTCCTGATAATCAAACACTGGACATTGTGATGGGGATGAGTAGAAAGGTTGTTTCTCAATCCAGTTTGGTTTTATGGAGAATGGATCCCATTGACAGACACAAATATTCACAGAGTGAGAGAGCTCAGGTACGATCCCACATCAATGCTCTGTGCTTGGCAACACTTCCCATTTTCTATTGGCTCTTTTCATATCATCTTTAATTGTTATGATCAGCATGATCCATATCTGCCTCCTCCTGAGGTCCCCACCATCACAGAAGCCAGTCTTCAGCCAATTGATTCAATCCTCGTGATATCAAGAAACGGCTGAGTGCACTGGATACAGCAAAGGCTATGGGCCCCGAAAACATCCCATCTGTCGTGCTGAAGACTTGTGCTCCAGAACTAGCCGCACCTCTAGCCAAGCTGTTCCAGTACAGCTACAACACTGGCATCTGCCTGATAAAGTGTAAAATTTCCAAGGTGTGTACTGTCCACAAAAAGCAGGACAAATCCAAACCGGCCAATTACCGCCCCATCAGTCTACTCTCAATCATCAGCAAAGTAATGGAAGGTGTTGTTGACAGTGCTATCAAGCAGCAATTACTCATCAAGAACCTGCTCACAAATGCTCAGTTTGGGTTCCGCCAGGAACACTCAGCTCCAGGTCTCATTACAGCCTTGGTCCAAAAAGAGCTCAATTCCAGAGGTGAGGTGAGAGTGAGTGCCCTCGACACCAAAGCAGAATTTGACTGGTTGTGGCATCAATGAGCCCTAGTAAAATTGAAGTCATTGGGAATCACGGGTAAAACTCTTCACTGGCTGGAGTCATACCTAGCACAAAGGAAGATGGTTATGGTTGTTGGAGGCCAATCATCTCAGCCCCAGCACATCACTGCAGGAGCTCCTCAGGGCAGTGTCCTAGGCCCAACCATCTTCAGCTGCTTCATCAATGACCTTCCCTCCATCATAAGTTCAGAAATGGGGATGTTCGCTGATGATTGCACAGTGTTCAATTCCATTCGCAACTTAAGTGGCAAGTAACATTCGTGCCACACAAGTGCCAGGCAATGACGATCCCCAACAAGAGAAAGTCTAACCGCCACCCCTTGACATTCAATGGCATTACCATCGTCAAATCCCCCACCAACAACATCCTGAGGGTCACCATTGACCAGAAACTTAACTGGACCAGCCATATAAATACTGTGGCAACAAGAGCAGGTCAGAGGCTGGGTATTCTGTGGCTAGTGTCTTACCTCCTGACTCCCCAAAGCCTTTCCACCATCTACAAGGCACAAGTCAGGAGTGTGATGGAATACTCTGCACTTGCCTGGATGAGTGCAGCTCCAACAACACTCAAGAAGCGCCACACCATCCAAGACAAAGCAGCCCGCTTGACTGGCACCTCATCCACCACCTTAAACAGTCACTCCCTCCACCACTGGCGTACCGTGGCTGCAGTGTGTACCATCTACAAGATGCACTGCAGCAACTCGACAAGGCTTCTTCAAAAGCACCTTCCAAACCCGCGACCTCTACCAGTTAGAAGGACAAGTGCAGGAGACGCATGGGAACACCATCACCTTCAAGTTCCCCTCCAAGTTACACACCATCCTGATTTGGAGATATATCACTGTTCCTTCATCGTCATTGGGTCAAAATCCTGGATCTCCCTCCCTAACAGCACTGTGGAAGTACTTTCACCACAAGGACTGCAGCGGTTCAAGAAGGTGGCTCACCACCACCTTCGCAAGGGCAATTAGGGATGGGCAATAAATGTTGGCCTTGCCAGCGATGCCAACATCCCAGGAACAATTTAAAAAAAACTACTTCTCTGCGTTGAATTTTATCTGTCATGTGTCCGCCCATTCTACCAGCCTGTCAATGTCTTCTTAAAGTCTATTGCTATCTTCCTCGCTGTTTACTATATTTCCAAGTTTCGTGTCATCTTCAAATTTCGAAATTGTGCACCGTACCCCCAAGTCCAAATCATTAATGTATATCAAAAACAGCAGTGGTCCCAGTATTATACCTTGGGGAACGCCACTGTGTACCTCCCTCCAGTCCGAAAAACAGCCATTCACCACAACCCTCTGCTTTCTATCCTTTAGCCAATTTTGTATCCATGTTGCTACTGCCCCTTTTATCCCATGGGCTTCAATTTTGATAAAAAGCCGAATATGTGGTACTTTATCAATCACCTTTTGAAAGTCCATGGACGCAACATCAACTGCACTGCCCTCATCCAAACTCTCTGTTACCTCATCAAAAAATTCAATCAAGATAGCCAAACACGATTTGCCCTTAACTAATCTGAGCTGGCTCCCCTTTATTAGCCCATGCGTGCCCATTTTCTCCCGAATTATTATTTCTAAAAGCTTCCCCACCACCGACGTTAAACTGACTGGCCTATAATTGCCAGGTTTATCCTTCTCCCCTTTTTGAACAAGGGTGTAACATTTGCAATCCTCCAGCCCTCTGGCACCACCCCTGTATCTAAGGAGGATTGGAAGGTTGCGGTCAGTACCTTCGCAAAATCTACCCTTACTTCCCTCAGCTACCTAGGATGCATCCCATCATTCCAGGTGACTTATCCACTTTAATTACCGCCAGCCTTTCTAGTAGCTCCTCTTTATCTATTTTTATCTCATCCAGTATCACAGCAACCTCCTCATTTCCCATAGCTTTGGCAAAGTCCTCTTCCTTGGTAAACTCCGATGCAAAGTACTCATTTAGTACCTCCTGCCTCCACCAATAGTTCTCCATTTTGGTCCCTAATTGGCCTCACTGCTCCTCTGACAACCCTTTTACTGTTAATATCCCTATGGAAGACCTTTGAATTCCCTCTTATGTTAGCCGCCTATCTATTCTCGTACTCTCTTGGCCACTCTTATTTACTTTATCACTTGTCCTCTGTACTTTTTCTGCTCAGCCTGATTCTCGCTTGTATTATCAAGCTGACATCTGTCATGTGCCCCCTTTATCTGCTCCATCCTACTCTCTAACTCCCTAGTCATCCAGGGAGCTCTGGCTTTGGTTGCCCTCCCTTTCCCACTTGTGGGAACGTATCTAGGGAGGGAAAATGCTAGAATCTATTATTAAGGATGTAGTAATGCAGGCCACTTAGAAAATAATAATATGATGGGCAGAGTCAACATGGTTTTTGAGATGCTCCTTAAAACCTACATCATCTGTCCTTATATCTCCTCATGTGACTCGGTGCCACATTTTGTTTGATAACACTCCTGTGAAGCAAATTAGATCATTTTACTATGTTAAAGGCACTATATAAATGCAAGTTGTTGATGCTTTAGTGGCGTTGGTTGAGGGATTAACATTGGCCAGGATACCGTGAGAACTCCCCTGCTCTTTTTCGAATAGTGCCATGGGATCTTTTATATCCACCTGAAAGGGGAGATCAGGAGTTGGTTTAATGTCTCATCTGAAAGACGGCACCTTTAGCAGTGTAACACTCCCTCAGTACTGCACTGGAGTGTCAGCCTGAATTACACGCTCAACTCTCTGGAAGGGAATGTGCACCCACGATCTTCTGACTCAGAGGTGAGAGTGTTACCAACTGAGCTACAGCTGACACATGGTTCTGGAGTTAGGTGCTGGAATACCACACTTGCCCTTGGTTTAATGTGTAATATATGTGGGCAGAACAAACAAAGGACAGAGACAGGATGAGTTGAGAGTCCATGTGCTTGTTTACTAGGCCAGAGCGAACTGAGCATGCTCATACTAGACCATGTGACAAACCATGTGATAATACATTACATAATGAATACATTGACTCCTTCCTATCGCCCAAAGAGTGTCCCAAGGAATTAGGGAGTAAATTTCACGTAAATTCAAAGGTCACAGCACCACATGGTGTGTGAGGAAGAGAGACAGACAGAAGAAGGAAAAAAACCAACAGGGTTAGCAAAGTAGTCTGTGTGATTGTCTATGGTTTGGGGTTTTCGGGTGTCAGCTTAGCTCAGATCTGAGCGCACAATGTAGGCCATGTAAGAATATCGATATTTTTTTGCATTGCTTTTGTTTCTAACAAAGACAAAAAAGAAATCAAGAAACGGCTGAGTGCACTAGATCCAGCAAAGGCTATGGGCCCCGACAACATCCCGGCTGTCGTGCTGAAGACTTGTGCTCCAGGACTAGCTGCCCTTCTAGCCAAGCTGTTCCAGTACAGCTACAGTACTGGCATCTACCCAACAATGTGGAAAATTCCAAGGTATGTCCTGTCCCCCAAAAAAAGGAAAAACCCAACCCAGCCAACTTTTTTAAAAATTCATTCATGGGATGTGGGCGTCGCTGGCAAGGCCAGCATTTATTGCCCATCCCTTACTCACCAATAACCTGCTCATCAATGCTCAGTTTAGTTTCTGCCAGGACCACTTGGTTACAGATCTCATTACAACCTTAGTCCAAACACGGACAAATGAGCTGAATTCCAGAGGTGAGGTGAGAGTGACTGCCCTTAACAGCAAAGCAGCATTTGACGGAGTGTGGCATCAAGGAGTCCTAGCAAAATTGAAGTCAATGGGAATCGGGGGGAAAACACTCCACTGGCTGGAGTCATACCTAGTACAAGGGAAGATGTCAGGCATGACCTACCTTTCCCAAATCCATGCTGGCTCACTTTGATCAACTAAAAATTTTCAGGGTGTTCAGTCACCCTATCCTTAATTATAGACTCTAGCAATTTCCCGACAACAGATATTAGGCTAACTGGTCTATAATTCCCTGGTTTCCCTCTCTCGCCATTCTTAAATAGCGGAGTGACATGCATAATTTTCCAATCTAAAGGGACGGTTCCTGAATCGAGAGAACTTTGGAAGATTATAGTTAGGGCATCTGCAATGTGCTCACCTACTTCCTTTAAAACCCTGGGGAAATGGAAACCATCTGGCCCATGGGATTTATCACTCTTTAGTGCCATTATATTCTTCATTACTGTTATTTTACTTACGTTAATTTTATCGAGTCCCTGTCCCCGATTCAATATTAGTTTCTTTGGGATTTCCAGCATGCGATCCTCTTCTTCTACTGTAAATACTGTAGAATGGAAGATTGCTGTGGTTGTTGGAGTTCAATCATCTCAGCCCCAGGACATCGCTGCAGGAGTTCCGCAGGACAGTGTCCGAGGCCCAACCATCTTCAGCTGCTTCATCAATGACCTTCCCTCCATCATAAGTTCAGAAGTGGGGATGTTCACTGATGACTGCACAGTGTTCAGTTCCATTCGCAACTCCTCAGGTAATGAAGCAGTCCATGCCCGCATGCAGCAAGACCTGGACAACATTCAGGCTTGGGCTGATAAGTGGCAAGTAAGAGTCGCACCACACACGTGCCAGGCAATGACTATCTCCAAAAACCGAATGTCTAATCAGCTCCCCATGACATTCAATGGGATTACCATCGCCAAATCCCCCACCATCAACATCCTGGGGGTCACCATTGACTAGAAACTTAACTGGACCAGCCACATAAATACTGTGGCTACAAGAGCAGGTCAGAGGCTGGGTATTCTGCGGTGAGTATCTCACCTCCTGACTCCCCAGAGCCTTTCCGCCGTCTACAAGGCACAAGTAAGGAGTGTGATGGAATACTCTCCACTTGCCTGGATGAGTGTAGCTCCAACAACACTCAAGAAGCTCGACACCATCCAGGAAAAAACAGCCCCCTTGATTGGCACCCCATCCACCACCTTAAACATTCACTCCCTCCACCACCGGCATACCGTGGCTGCAGTGTGTACCATCTACAGCTGCAACTTGCAAAGGCTTCTGCGACAGCACCTCCCAAACCCGCGACCTCTTCCACCTATGAAGGACAAGGGTTCCCCTCCAAGTCACGCATCATCCTGACCTGGAAATATATCGCCGTTCCTTGATCGTCGCTGGGTCAAGCTCCTGGAACTCCCTCCCTAACAGCCAGATGGACTGCAGCAGTTCAAGAAGGCGGCTCACCACCACTTTCTCAAGGGCAATTAGGGATGGGCAATAAATGCTGGCCTTGCTGGCGACGCCCACATCCCAGGAACAATTAAAAAAAACACTTCTCTGCGTTGAATTTTATCTGTCATGTGTCCGCCCATTCTACCAGCCTGTCAATGTCTTCTTAAAGTCTATTGCTGTCTTCCTCGCTGTTTACTAAAATTCCAAGTTTCGTGTCATGTGCAAATTTTGATATTGTGCACCATACCCCCAAGTCCAAATCATTAATGTATATCAAAAACAGCAGTGGTCCCAGTATTAAACCTTGGGGAACGCCACTGTATACCTCCCTCCAGTCCGAAAAACAGCCATTCACCACAACTCTCTGCTTTCTATCCTTTAGCCAATTTTGTATCCATGTTGCTACTGCCCCTTTTATCCCATGGGCTTCAATTTTGATAAAAAGCCGAATATGTGGTACTTTACCAATCACCTTTTGAAAGTCCATGTACACAACATCAACTGCACTGCCCTCATCCAAACTCTCCGTTACGCCATCAAAAAATTCAATCAAGATAGCCAAACACAATTTGCCCTTAACTAATCTGAGCTGGCTCTCCTTTATTAGCCCACGCTTGCGCATTTTCTCCCGAATTATTATTTCTAAAAGCTTCCCCACCACCGACGTTAAACTGACTGGCCTATAATTGCCAGGTTTATCCTTCTCCCCTTTTTGAACAAGGGTGTAACATTTGCAATCCTCCAGCCCTCTGGCACCACCCCTGTATCTAAGGAGGATTGGAAGGTTGTGGCCAGTACCTTTGCAAAATCTACCCTTACTTCTCTCAGCTACCTAGGATGCATCCCATCGTTCCGGGTGACTTATCCACTTTAATTACCGCCAGCCTTTCTAGTAGCTCCTCTTTATCTATTTTTATCTCATCCAGTATCACAGCAACCTCCTCGATTCCCATAGCTTTGGCAAAGTCCTCTTCCTTGGCAAACTCTGATGCAAAGTACTATGTTAGTACTTGCTGCCTCCACCAATAGTTCTCCATTTTGGTCCCTAGTCGGCCTCACTGCTCCTCTGACAACCCTATTACTATTAATATCCCTATGGAAGACCTTTGAATTCCCTCTTATGTTAGCCGCCTATCTATTCTCGTACTCTCTTGGCCACTCTTATTTACTTTATCACTTGTCCTCTGTACTTTTTCTGCTCAGCCTGATTCTCGCTTGTATTATCAAGCTGACATCTGTCATGTGCCCCCTTTATCTGCTCCATCCTACTCTCTAACTCCCTAGTCATCCAGGGAGCTCTGGCTTTGGTTGCCCTCCCTTTCCCACTTGTGGGAACGTATCTAGGGAGGGAAAATGCTAGAATCTATTATTAAGGACGTAGTAATGCAGGCCACTTAGAAAATAATAATATGATTGGGCAGAGTCAACATGGTTTCTGAGATGCTCCTTATAACCTACATCATCTGTCCTTATATCTCCTCATGTGACTCGGTACCACATTTTGTTTGATAACACTCCTGTAAGCAAATTAGATCATTTTACTATGTTAAAGGCACTATATAAATGCAAGTTGTTGTTGCTTTAGTGGTGTTGGTTGAGGGATTAACATTGGCCAGGATACCGTGAGAGCTCCCCTGCTCTTTTTCGAATAGCGCCATGGGATCTTTTATATCCACCTGAGAGGGGAGATGAGGAGTTGGTTTAATGTCTCATCTGAAAGACGGCACCTTTAACAGTGTAACACTCCCTCAGTACTGCACTGGAATGTCAGCCTGAATTACACGCTCAACTCTCTGGAAGGGAATGTGCACCCACGATCTTCTGACTCAGAGGTGAGATTGTTACCAACTGAGCTACAGCTGACACATGGTTCTCGAGTTAGGTTCTGGAATACCACACTTGCCCTTGGTTTAATGTGTAATATATGTGGGCAGAACAAACGAAGGACAGAGACAGGATGAGTTGTTAGTCCATGTGCTTGTTTACAAGGCCAGAGTGAACTGAGCATGCTCATACTAAACCATGTGACAAACCATGCTGAAGACTTGTGCTCCAGAACTAGCCGCGCCTCTAGCCAAGCTGTTCCAGTACAGCTACAACACTGGCATCTACCAAACAATGTGGAAAATTACCAAGGTATGTCCTGTCCCCAAAAAAAAGGACAAATCCAACCCAGCCAACTTTTTTTTAAATTAATTCATGAGATGTGGGCGTCGCTGGCAAGGCCAGCATTTATTGCCCATCCCTTACTCACCAATAACCTGCTCATCAATGCTCAGTTTAGGTGTACAAAATTATGAGGGGCATAGATAGGGTGGATAGAAAGGAACTTTTCCCCTTAGTAGAGGGGCCAATAACCAGGGGGCATAGTTTCAAGGTAAGAGGCAGGAGGTTTAGAGGGGATTTGAGGAAAAACTTTTTCACCCAGAGGGTGGTTGGAATCTGGAACTCAGTGCCTGAAAGGGTGGTAGAGGCAGGAACCCTCACAACATTCAAGAAGCATTTAGATGAGCACTTGAAACGCCATAGCATACAAGGCTACGGACCAAGTGCTGGAAAATGGGATTAGAATAGACAGGGCTTGATGGCCGGCACGGACACGATGGTCCGAAGGGCCTCTTTCTGTGCTGTATAACTCTATGACTCTATGACTCTATGATTCTATTTAGGTTCTGCCAGGATCACTTGGTTACAGACCTCATTACAACCTTAGTCCAAACACGGACAAAAGAGCTGAATTCCAGAGGTGAGGTGAGAGTGACTGCCCTTGACATCAAGGCAGCATTTGACGGAGCGTGACATTAAAGAGTCCCAGTAAAATTGAAGTCAATGGGAATCGGGGGGAAAACACTCCACTGGCTGGAGTCATACCTCGTACAAGGGAAGATGTCAGGCATGACCTACCTTTCACAAATCCATGCGGGCTCTCTCTGATCAACTAAAAATTTTCAAGGTGTTCAGTCACCCTATCCTTCATCATAGACTCTAGCAATTTCCCGACAACAGATGTTAGGCTAACTGGTCTATAATTCCCTGGTTTCCCTCTCTTGCCATTCTTAAATAGTGGAGTGACATGCATAATTTTCCAATCAAAAGGGACGGTTCCTGAATCGAGAGAACTTTGGAAGATTATAGTTAGGGCATCTGCAATGTGCTCACCTACTTCCTTTAAAACCTTGGGATGGAAACCATCTGACCCTGGGGATTTATCACTCTTTAGTGCCATTATTTTTTTCATTACTGTTATTTTACTTACATTAATTTTATCGAGTCCCTGTTCCCGATTCAATATTAGTTTCTTTCGGATTTCCAGCATGCTATTCTCTTCTTCTACTGTAAATACTGTAGAATGGAAGATTGCTGTGGTTCTTGCAGGTCAATCATCTCAGCCCCAGAACATCGCTGCAGGAGTTCCTCAGGACAGTGTCCGAGGCCCAACCATCTTCCGCTGCTTCATCAATGACCTTCCCTCCATCATAAGTTCAGAAGTGGGGATGTTCACTGATGACTGCACAGTGTTCAGTTCCATTCGCAACTCCTCAGATAATGAAGCAGTCCATGCCCGCATGCAGCAAGACCTGGACAACATTCAGGCTTGGGCTGATAAGTGGCAAGTAACAGTCGCGCCACACACGTGCCAGGCAATGACTATCTCCAAAAAGCGAATGTCTAACAACCTCCCCATGACATTCAATGGGATTACCATCGCCAAATCCCCCACCATCAACATCCTGAGGATTACCATTGACCAGAAACTTAACTGGACCAGCCACATAAATACTGTGGCTACAAGAGCGGTGAGTGTCTCACCTCATGACTCCCCAAAGCCTTTCCACCATCTACAAGACACAAGTAAGGAGTGTGATGGAATACTCTCCACTTCCCTAAATGAGTGCAGCTCTAACAACACTCAAGAAGCTCAACACCATCCAGGAAATAACAGCCCCCTTGATCGGCACCCCATCCACCACCTTAAACATTCACTCTCTCCACCACCGGCGTACCGTGGCTGCAGTGTGTACCATCTACAAGATGCACAGCTGCAACTCGCCAAGGCTTCTTCGACAGCACCTCCCAAACCCGCAACCTCTTCCACCTATGAAGGACAAGGGCAGCAGGCGCATGGGAACACCATCCCCTCCAAGTTCCCCTCCAAGTCACGCATCATCCTGACCTGGAAATATATCGCCGTTCCTTCATCGTCGCTGGGTCAAACTCCTGGAACTCCCTCCCTAACAGCACTGAGGGTGTACCTTCACCACATGGACTGCAGCAGTTCAAGAAGGCGGCTCACCACCACTTTCTCAAGGGCAATTAGGGATGGGCAATAAATGCTGGCCTTGCCAGCGACGCCCACATCCCATGAACTAATTTTTTTAAATGCAGACAGAATTGGTTTAAATTGTGTTCTCGGAAAGCCTGTCTTTTCCCCTCAATGATGCTGATAACACACATAAGGTTAGAAATTCATGGCCTTGGCACCACGGATTAAATGGCGCTAAAATGGTGGCCGCCGCTCTTTCGTCAGTTGCTGGTGGGTCTCGCAGCAGCAGTCGTTTTCGTGCTTACCTTTGCGCCGCCGGTAACTGGCAGTGCCATGCTGGCCAAAATGGCAGCGCTATGATGTAAATCGGCGTGCAACGCTGACTTTACATCACAAGCCTGAACGTCAACCCTAGCACTAAATTTACTGCTGGGTCCTAAGCATGCCATGTTAAACTGGCGTGCAAACAGGCTGACAGTGGCCATGTCTGCACCTCTTAAAGGGACACACACATCATTCAGGTCAGTTTGGATTTAAGGTTTTGGACTGGGTTTATTTGATTTTATTGAAGTGTTGGTTTGCTGCAATAGATGTGAGAAGATTTTTAAGTGCGTAGGGAGTGCTGCTGGACACTTGCAAGGGCTTGGATGGTAAATGAAGGCCTTTGAGAAGACAGAACATGTTGCGAATAGTCAGTAGGTCACGCAACATCTGTGGAGAGAAAAACAGAGTTCACGTCTCAGGTGGAGATGCTGCCTGACCAGCTGAGTATTTCCAGCATTTTATGCTGTCATTTCACATTTACAGCATCCGCTTGCAGAGGGAAGAGGAAGACACAGAAGAGGAGGAAGACGAAGAGAGGATATGAGAATAGATTGGCAGCCAACATAAAAGGTAATCCAAAAGTCTTCTATTGGCATATAAATAGCAAAAGGGTAGTAAGGGGGCGTGGGGGGGGGGGGGGGGGTGGGGGGGGGCGATTAGGGACCAAAAAGGAGACCTGTGCATGGCGGCAGAGGGTATGGCTGAGGTACTAAACGAGTACTTTGCATCTGTCTCCACAAAGGAAGAGGATGCTACCATAGACATAGTGAAGGAGGAGGTAGTGGAGATACTTGATTGGATAAAAATTGATAAAGAGGAGGTATTAGAAAGGCTGGCTGTACGTAAAGTAGATAAATCACCAGGAGCGGATCGGATGCATCCTACGATGCTGAAGGAATTGAGGGAGGTACTGGCCATAATATTCCAATCCTCCTTAGATACGGGGGTGGTGCCAGAGGACTGGAGAATTGCAAATGTTACACCATTGTTCAAAAAAGGGTGTAAAGATAAACCGAGCAACTACAGGACAGTCAGTTTGACCTTGGCAGTGGGGAAGCTTTTAGAAACAGTAATCAGGGACACAATTAACAGTCAATTAGATAGGTGTGGATTAATTAAGGAAAGCCAGCATGGATTTGTTAAAGGCAAATCGTGTTTAACGAACTTGATTGAGTTTTTTGATGAGGTAACGGAGAGGGTTGATGAGGGTAATGCAGTTAACGTAGTGTACATGGATTTCTAAAAGGCGTTCGATAAAGTGCCACATAATAGGCTGGCCAGCAAAGTTGAAGCCGATAGAATAAAAGGGACAGTGGCAGCATGGATACAGAATTGGCTAAGTGATAGGAAACAGAGAGTAGTGGTGTAAAAGCAAAATACTGCGGATGCTGGAAATCTGAAATAAAGACAGAAAATACTGGAAATACTCAGCAGGTTGGGCAGCATCTGTGGAGAAAGAAACAGAATCAACGTTTCAGGTCGATGACCCGTCGTCAGAACTGGAAAAAGTTAGAGATGTAACAGATTTTTAAGGAAGTACAGGGGCAGGGAAAGGGGGGAGGGGAGGAAAGAACAAAAGGGAAGGTCTGTGATAGGATGGAAGGCAGGAGAGATTAAAAGACAAAAGGGATGATGGTACAAGGCAAAAGGAGATGTTAATGGGACAAGTTAAGAAACAAAAGATGAGGGATAAATAGGAATAGCAGAATCATCAACAGCTGCCATATGTAAAAAAAATAGGGGCAGAGGTTATGGTCTGAAATTGTTGAACTCTATGTTGAGTCCAGAAGGCTGTAAAGTGCCCAATCGAAAGATGAGGTGCTCTCCTCGAGCTTACGTTGAGCTTCATTGGAACACTGTAAGAGGCCGAGGACGGAAAGGTCAAAGTGGGAGTCGAGCAGAGAATTAAAGTGACAGGTGACCAGAAGCTTGGGGTCACGCTTGCGGACTGAATGGAGGTGTTCCGCAAAGCGGTCACCCAATCTGTGTTTGGTCTCCCCAATGTAGAGGAGACCGCATCGTGAGCAGCGAACACAGTGTATTAAATTGCAAGAAGTACAAGTAAGTCGCTGTTTCACCTGGAAGGAGTGTTTAGGGCCCTGGACAGTGGGAAGGGAGGAAGTAAAAGGGCAGGTGCTGTGTCCCCTGCGCTTGCACGGGAAGGTGCCGTGGGATGGGAAAGGGGTATTGGGGGTGATTGAGGAGTGGACCAGGGTGTCAGCAGAGGGAGCGGTCCCTTCGGAATGAGAAACGGGAGGGATGGGGAAGATGTGTTTGGTGGTGGGATCGCGCTGGAGGTGACGGAAATGACGGAGGATGATACGTTGAATGTGGAGGCTGGTGGGGTGAAAGGTGAGGACAAGGGGAACCCTATCGTGGTTCTGGAAGGGAGGGGAAGGGGTGAGAGCAGAAGTGTGGGAAATAGAACGGACACGATCGAGGGCCATGTCAACCCCGATAGAGGGGAATCCTCGGTTGAGGAAAAGGAAGACATGTCGGAAGCACTAGTATGGAAGGTGACATCCTCAGAGCAGATGCGACGGAGACGGAGAAACTGGGAGAATGGAATAGAGTCCTTACAGGAAGCGGGTTGGGAGGAAGTATAGTCAAGGTAGCTGTGGTTGCCAGTGGGCTTATAGTGAATGTTTGTTAATAGCCTATCTCCAGAAATGGAGACAGACAAGTTGAGGAAGAGAAGGGAAGATTCGGTGATGGACCATGTGAAAATGAGGGAAGGGTGGAAAGAGTAGTTGGTGAACGTTTTTTTTTCGGACTGGAGGGGTCGGTTCTAGGACCACTGCTTTTCTTGATATATATTAATGACTTGGATGTGGGTGTACAGGGCACAATTTCAAAAATTTGTAGATGTCACAAAACTTGGAAGTATAGTGAACAGTGAGGCGGAGAGTGATAGACTTCAGGAAAACATAGACAGGTTGCTAAGATGGGCGGTCACGTGGCAGATGAAATTTAACGCAGAAAAGTGTGAATTGATACATTTTGGTAGAAAGAATGAGACGAGGACATATAAACTAAATGGTACAATGGTACAATCCTGAAGGGGATGCACGAACAGGGAGACCTGGGGTATGTGTGCACAAATCATTGAAGGTGGCAGGGCAGGTTGAGAAAGCAGTTAAAAAGGCTTACGGGATCCTGGGCTTCATAAATAGAGGTTTGAACAGATAGAGTGAAACTGTTCCCATTGGCAGAAGGGTTGAGAGCCAGAGGACACAGATTTAAGGTGATTGGCAAAAGGACCAAAGGCGACATAAGAAAATCTTTTTTACGATGCGAGTGGTTAAAATCTGGAATGCACTGCCTGAAAGGGTGGTGGAGGCAGATTCAATCACGGCTTTCAAAAGGGAGTTGGATAAGCACCTGAAGGAAAGAAATTTGCAGGGCTACGGGAAAAGGGCAGGGGAGTGGGACTAGCTGAAGTGCTCTTGCAGAGAGCTGGCACGGGCTCGATGGGCCGAATGGCCTTCTTCCGTGCTGTAACCATGCTATGATTCTATGATTCTATGAGGAAGCAGAAGAGGAGGAATCAGATGGAAGGATGCCACCCAGACTGCCCCTTTGTGGCCGCGATATCCGGGATGGAATCATCCGCCTCCGGTCCCAGTGACCACAACCCCAATTCCCTTTTCAACATTAGTCCCACACCTTACCTTCCATCTGTTACTGACCATCACAACGTCCTCTTGGCCATGATGCAGAAGTAAAAGCCACCACAAAGCAAACTTTCCAATCCAACTATATACGTCTATCCATCCAATGTGACATCAAGAAATCTACTCATCACCTGTATGCATTCTTTTAGTGAGTGTCTTGTGTGTGCCTTTGCCTATCCTGCTGATGTCACACAGTGCTAGCCCAGTAGCTGCAGTATGGCTGGTGGAAGGCTGATGACTTTCAGTGGGGGACACTGCAAATGGCCTTGCTGGTTGACCTTCAGGAGCTGGTGGCTGGGAGTGTCAAATCAATCTTCTTCTTGTTCTTCTTTACTCTCCCCTCTCTCTTCTTGGTCACCCATGGGCTGGGCAGGCTGCATTTCTTGGGTGTGTGAAATGTGGAAGGCACAAGGGTGGAGTTGTGCTGAGGGAGGGCGGGAAAGCATGCGGTGCATGCCAGAAGGAGGATAATGTATGAGGATACCAGCATCTTGTATCCTTTCAGCCCCACCGCTGGCCATGGGCTCAGACATGCCCCTGCCAAGAATGGCCTGCACCGTCTCCTCCAAAGGTGAGGTGAGGCTAGGAATGGGAGATTCGTGCATATTGTTTGTAGTTGAGTAATTGTGGGGGGGAGTCGTGCATTGCGCAGTGTGTGAGGCTAGTGATGCAGTTGGTAGGAGATGGCTTTTGAAGATGCATTCACTGACCTTGACCAGTGCTCTGAGGTCATGAAGCTTCTTTAGGCACTGGAGCCAGGTGGTGGGGACGACACTGCTGGCAGTGATGGCTTCAGTGATGTACTCCCACATCATTGTTTCTGAAGGGCTTCCTGGCCCCTGTAGGTAGAGAACCTGTCTTGCAGTGCTGACCCCCTGCACAAAGCTGGAGTGCTGTGTGTGAGACCCTGGGTGCCCCTTCCCTGGCTTGCTGAGCCATTTGTGTTAGTGCTGAGGCACGTTTCCCATTTTCTAAGGTTAGGATGGGAATTCAGCTTTAAGAGCTGAATATTCACATTTGGGACTTCTTTTTAATGTTGAATAATTTTTTTAAGGCAGAAAGGGCTGAAAACTGCATTGTTTCACATCATTTTAATTTGTACTGCTTCAGTGTGCATGGCCCCTTTAATTCTCAGGCCTCTTCATTGCCCACAATTCCTTGCGAGCTCCACAGCCTCGCTTCCAGAGGTTGTGCGAGGCTCGAACGCCGCACCTGCACACAAACTTCAGGTCGGATGCCTCCAGTAATGCCACCAGGATGGCGTTGCAAAGCAGGTAAGCCTTGCGCCAACAATTTCCATCCCCCAGGCGAATTCTGCTCCGTTAGCGTTGCGGCCATGTTCAGCGGCCATTAACTGCAGTTGCCAGTGACACCGGCAACTTTACTGGCTAAAATGAATTTCTCTCCCACAGGCTTTTGAAGCACAGGCTTTTCATCATAGCAGGGGGTGTAGTGTAAGAGCATCAAAGGCTATTTACAATAAAGCTATGGCTCGGGGAAAAGCAATGATAGGAAGTAACAGTTTGGTGTGAAAAGGCTCTGCTTGGCAATCGATTCGAGTAACTGAGTGATCATAAAACATTCGATAGTGTTGCATCCAGCAGGAAGAGAACCATAACAGAAAATGGTATAAAGAGATGCCTTGTTTTTACTTAGAAAGAAAGACCTTTGCTGCCTTCGAGACCCTGTGACTTGAACAGGCTTAGAGAAGCCACCTTCATGGGTCCTCATTAAATCCACGCAACTTGGGTTTTGAGCGCGGGGCTAATGTGTTTTACTCTGTATGGTTGGTTCGGGTGTTTAAGATTCATGCTTTTGTCAATAATAAATGAAGTGAGTTATCAAACATATTACTGTCTCTAGTTGTACGAATCTGTTTAATGGGTAAATGTCTTATCCAACAGGCCGACACTCCGGCTCCAGTCCTGGGAGGTTTGGCACTGGTGGAGGTGCCGACCTATGGGGTGAGACATTAACCCAGGGGTCCCACCAGTCTGTTCCAGTGCTCAAAGACACATTAACCAACTTTTTTATCATGGCAATCGCTCGATTGGGCTGAATGCTTCTTCATGTGTACAATGATCCGATCAGATTCATAAATCACTAAAAGTAGCGATGCAGCATAACAAAGCCATAAAACATGCAAACAAAGCTCATTTCTAGAGGGATAGAATTGAACAGGGGAGTTTTCAACTTGTATGGACCCCTGGTTAGACCACACTTGGAGTACTGTGCACAGTTCTGGTCTCCATGTTATAAAAAGGATAGAGAGGCATTGGAAAATGTTTACAAGGATCATACCAGAACTGAGAGGTTCGAATTATCAGGAAAGACAACCGGCTGTGTCTCTTTTCTCCAGAAGGCTGATGGCTGATAGACCTGATAGAAGTCTTTAGAATTATGTAAAGGTTTGATAGGTTAGACGTAGAAAATATTTTTCCACTTGTGGGAAGCCAAAACTAGTGGTTATGAATATAAGATAGTCAATAATAAATCCAAGAAGGAATCCCGGAGAAACCTCTTTACCCAGGGAGTGGTGAGAATGTAGATCTCACTACCCCATGGAGTAGTTGAGCTGAATAGCATAGATGCATTTAAGGGGAAGCTCGATAAGCACATGAGTGAGAAAGAAAGAGATATAGCCTGTTTCTCTGCTGTAAACTGTAATTTAATGAATAAAACACCAGGGTATCATCCAACGTCACAACTAAATGTCTTTCCCTTTTATTGATTAATACAACTGTTACACACACGCAAAAAAACAACATTTTCACAAGGAAAAGCAGCGATGTTATGGCAGCTCGATGCTGTTGTTAGAAACACATCTTATACTTGGAGACATGGAGGTGACAGGATGGTTTTGTACTGAATGTACCTGAATTTTACTAATTGGAGATTTTACAACATTAGACACAAAATGTTCCTCCAATTCTCCTGTCTCATCTTGTTTTCAGCGTGAAGCCAAACTGGTTGTTAGCAATGACGCGCAGATTGTGTCAAGGGTCAGAAAGTGACCTCAGTGGGCCAGTTCTTGTCAATTCACCAAAGAGCTGGGATTTTGCTGAAATCAGACAATTTGTAGACAGGTGCAAACAAGTGTCTTTTTCCCCTTTATTTATAACATAAATGCTGTCCTTCATTATCTTGTTACAGTATTTACTTCTGTCTTTTGAGAGATTAATATACTCTTTTTAAAATATGCCAAAACAATGGTATACCAGGGCCAAATCCAAAAGTTTTTCTACACTAACAGCTATATAGTACAATAGTTTAATACTGATAAAATAAATTTCAAAAATGCATTATTTTAGGAACTTATATCATTAAATGATGGACTAAGTATAAATTGCATTTTTGCTGGATTAAGGACAGGTCTTGAATTGAGTATTTCACTTCTCACAGTAAGTTTTTTTTAAACTAACTCTTGCCCCTCCAAAAAAGCCTTTTTAATTAAACAGCTATGAAATGAATGATGTGTTTGTACCAGTATTTTAAAAATTTCAAATATTCAGAGAAAGTCATGTTCCAACACTTCGTTCGACAAACACTGATCATCTTAGTCAAAGAGATGGTTTAAAGAGGTGAAATAGTCCAAATTGCATTGATTTAAGAATTTAAAAAAAAGTATTCTATGGAATTTTATTGGTTAAACTAAAAGGATAAGATGCACAATCAAGGGAAACCTCATTCTTTTCAGGATTGCCAAATATCATTTGTATACAAATTAAACAAACTCAAGTATTTAATGCAATTTTCAATTTTATCACAAAATTATATGAAGTCTTAAGAAATCAGATCTTAAGTTAACTTTAAAAGAAAAATCACAACATTTCTGAAAATATCCATTTGTACCCTCTTTCTCTCTTGAAGATGTTGACTGCTTGTGGGAGGATAGTTCCACGTGCACTAGGAAGAACATTTTAAACAGATCAGTTTCCTTACTCAAGTGCAAAAAAGAATCATTTGTAACAGTTATTGAACACAAGAAACAGTTTGCTGAAAGGACTCAAACCAACATATAACTAACCTGAAAATTCGATTTGGCAGGCGGTGACTATGGGATACTGCAGGGATCAGTGTTTGGGCCCCAGCTATTCACAATATATATCAATGATTTGGATGAGGGCTCCAAATGTAATATTTCCAAGTTTGCTGACGACACGAAACTAGGTGGGATTGTGAGTTGTCAGGAGGATGCAAAGAGGCTTCAAGGCAATTTAGACAAGTTGAGTGAGTGGGCAAATACATGGCAGATGCAGTATAACGTGGATAAATGTGAAGTTATCCACTTCGGTAGGGAAAACAGAAAGGCAGAGTATTATTTAAATGGTGATAGATTGGGAAATGTTGATTTACAGAGGGACCTGGGTGTCCTTGTACACCAGCCACTGAAAGCGAACATGCAGGTGCAGCAAGCAGATAGGAAGGCAAATGGTATGTTGGCCTTCATTGCAAGAGGATTTGATTACAGGAGCAAGGATGTCTTACTACAGTTAAAATTGAGAGGTCGCACAACACCAGGTTATAGTCCAACAGTTTTATTTGAAATCACAAGCTTTCGGAGCTATCGATTGCTCCTTCCTCAGGTGAAGTAAATTAGATACAGAATCGCCAAAGCATATATAGATAGAGAACAAAGCATGTGTACCTTACAATTGCAGACCACTAAATTAAATCATCCTGACTATCTGCCGAGGTGTGATAAAGTTAATCAAGTCAGCCAGGAAGGTACCACATCAAAGACATAGCAAGATACAACTGAGACAATGAGGTGTAGTCGCAGGGGTTCTAACGTGTCAAAAGCTGCCGTCTGTATGTAAAACGAAAAGCTTTAGATATCACACCTCGGCAGATAGTCAGGATGATTTAATTTAGTGGTCTGCAATTGTAAGGTACACATGCTTTGTTCTCTATCTATATATGCTTTGGCGATTCTGTATCTAATTTACTTCACCTGAGGAAGGAGCAATCGATAGCTCTGAAAGCTTGTGATTTCAAATAAAACTGTTGGACTATAACCTGGTGTTGTGCGACCTCTCAATTTTGTCCACCCCAGTCCAACACCGGCATCTCCGCATCATGATTACTACAGTTATACAGGGCCTTGGTGAGAACACACCTGGAGTACTGTGTGCAGTTTTGGTCTCCTTACCGAAGAAAGGATATACTTGCCATAGAGGGAGTGCAGCGAAGGTTCACCAGACTGATTCCTGGGATGGCAGGACTGTCGTATGAGGAGAGATTGGGTCGACTAGGCCTGTATTCACAAGAGTTTAGAAGAATGAGAGGGGATCTCATTGAAACGTATAAAATTCTGTCAGGGCTAGACAGACTGGATGCAGGGAGGATGTTTCCCCTGGCTGGGGAGTCTAGAACTAGGGGTCACAGTCTCAGGATATGGGGTAGGACATTTAGGACTGAGCTGAGGAGAAATTTCTTCACTCAGAGGGTGGTGAACCTGTGGAATTCTCTACCACAGAAGGCTGTGGAGGCCAAGTTACTGAATATATTTAAGAAGGAGATAGATAGATTTCTAGACACAAAAGGCATCAAGGGGTATGGGGAGAGAGCGGGAATATGGTATTGAGATAGAGGATCAGCCATGATCATACTGAATGGCGGAGCAGGCTCGAAGGGCCTACTCCTGCTCCTATTTTTCTATGCTTGCGAACTGCATGCGCCCCTGGGATACGTGGGCCTCTATGCATTTCTACCAGGAGAGGCCCAGGATCGCAAGCCTCCGTATCTCCCGGACCACCAGGTAAATGCGTAGATTTTTTGATGATCGCAAATTCAGGCCCAATAACTTTTCAGATAGACATGCTTCTACGCAAATACTGACTTCTATCTTCATGCAGTGCTACCTGCGGTGATGAAAATCAGTTTAACAGCAGTGTTCTTTGTTACTATCCATGAAGTGATGGATAGCTAACTGATCTCTGCAAATGCAAACAATAGCAAACTCCTTTTTTAATGGATACCACACGTGGAAATGTCCTTTGGGATGCTGTGGTTGCAACACAGGTAATGGTTATTTTTACAAGTGTGCTTGAATAGACATTGCAGCTTTAAAAACACACCGTTTAAATATTGTCCCTCATCAAGTCATAACTTAATAAATCTGATTGTTTTCTTTTCAACTGAATCCAAGAATGTTATGGTAATTTACAGTTTGAGGCTTATTTTATAGAAACTGTGTACTTTTCAACTGATTTCAAGAAAGGACAGCTTTGGGGTGGGATGGGATGGTGGGGGGGCGGGGGGAGGCGGGAAGACAACTGTTTTATGCTGCATAAAACAAATTGTTCCTGCCACCAAGTTATGCAGCCATATTTAAAGGAGCCCCTTTAAAAGGGTATAAAGCAGAATGCAAGAATTGACATTAAAGAGTGAAACTAATTATTACACCACTACAGAACTGCAAGAGAGATATTAGACTTGCAAATGATTGTATCAGTTCCCAGAAATCAAATGTTATCACTCAATAAACCTTGCAAGGATTAGGTTAGAATAATCCTTTTATGTGTTATAATGTTCAGCATGTAAGATATGGAGTACATTGATCATCAGCAAATAATAGAATCATAGAAATTTACGGTCTGTGCCGGTTAAAAAAGAGCTATCCAGCCTAATCCCACTTTCCAGCTCTTGGTCCATAGCCTTGCAGTTTACGACACTTCAAGTGCACATCCAAGTACTTTTTAAATGCGACGAGGGTTTCTGCCTCTATCACAATTTTAGGCAGTGAATTCCAGACCCCCACCACCCTCTGGGTGAAAAAAGTTCTCCACGACTCCCCTCTAATCATTCTACCAATTACTTTAAAGCTATGCCCCCTGGTTACTGATCTCTCTGCTAAGGGAAATAAGTGCTTCCTATCCACTCTATCTAGGCCTCTCATAATTTTATACACCTCAATTAAGTTTTCACTCAGCCTCCTCTGTTCCAAAGAAAATAACCCCAGCCTATCTAATCTTTCCTCTCGTTTAAACGGCACCTAAATATCCGGAATTCTCTATTAACCGGCAAAATTCATACTCCGAAAACAATCCTCAATAACTGGCAATGTTGCCGAGTCCGAGTCTCCCGCATTTCAGAAGGAATACAATCTTAAAGATGCCATCTATAATGTTGCATGTTCCTGGAACTTGGTGAAAGGTCACACTCTGAGGCAAGCCTGGCGCAAATTGTGGCCTTCTGTAATGTTTGCTGAAGGTTTTTCTTCAGAGGAGGAATTTCATGGGTTCAATGTTCGTCCCAAGAAGAGTACAATAATGGAAATGGCTGGCATGGTGAAAAATGTAGGCCCAGCAAACCCTCTACGTCACCTCAGTGAAAGTGATATCGAGCAGTGGGTTGATGCAGATAGAGAAGTTGGTGTTGTGCATATGCTAAGTGATGATGAAATAATTGAGAATGTTTTGAATCCAAAGAAAGAAAAGGAAAGTGAGATGGAAAGTGAAGAGGATGAGATTTCTGAAGAGAAGAAGATTTCTTGGGCTAAAGCTGCAGAAGGATTTGCTTCAATCCTCCAATTTGCTGAAAGGCAGCCTTGCTACTCTACCCAAGAAGTTATGCACCTCCATATTCTGCATTCCACCTTTCTACAGAAAAGGCAAGAGTCCACTAAGCAAGCAGACATCCGGGACATTTTTAAGAAAGCTTCCAAAAGAGTCGAAGCAGCCAAAGTGCCTGAAGAATCTGTGAAATCTGTGGAAATGCATGATCCTGAAGTCTAAATCACTGATATCTACCACAAAAAGCAAGGGACCTAATACTGAGCCCTGTGGAACCACACTGGAAACACCCTTCCAGTCACAAAAACACCCGTCGACCTTTGCCTTTGCTTTCTGCCACTGACCCAATTTTGGATCCAACTTGCCACTTTCCTTTGGATCCCATGGGCTTTTACTTTATTGACCAACCTGCCATGTGGGAGTTTGTCAAAAGCCTTGCTAAAATCCATGTAGACAACATCAAATGCACTACCCTCATCGACCCTCCTTGTTACCTCTCAAAAAAGTCAATCAAGTTAGTCAGACATGACCTTCCCTTAACAAATCCATGCTGACTGCCCTTGATTAATCTGTGATTTTCTAAATGATGATTTATACTGTCCCTCAGAATTTTTTACAATAATTTTTCCACCACCGAAGTTAGGTTGACTGGCCTGTAATTACTTGGTCTATCCCTTTCTCCCTTTTTAAACAATGGTACAACATTAGTAGTTCTTCAGTCCTCTGGCACCACACCTGTAGCCAGAGAGATTGGAAAATGATGGTCAAAGCTTCTGTTATTTCCTCTCTTGCCGCTCTTAACAGCCTGGAATACATTTAATAGCAAATGTTATCACTGATTGTATGGGCAAATGAAATGGACACTACACTGCATAAAAGGATCCCAATAAAATTCAGAGTATACAATTTCAGTTCAGGATTCATACAGTAATATAGAAATTGCTCAAGCTTAGTTCCTGCAATTTGTGATTACAACCTCAGATGATTGTGTTGCATTACAATTGCTCCTATGTACCCATTATGTTGCATGTGATCATTTGTGTTTTAGTAGTTTAAACAAATGCTTTGATTTGCTTTGTCACTGTTGAAATGGCGCAAAGCTTACCTCCCACGCAAAAGTAATTTGTCTTGCTTTGAGGAACACAAGGATTCTGCAAACAACCTCAAGGTGTTTCCATCTGTGGTTCTGAGAAAATTTAAGAAAATTACAAACTTCTAATTATACAAATTAAGTCAATAAAAGTAAAGAACATGTTATATTAGTAAAAAAAAACACCTAAACACCTCTGCTCTTCCAATTCATTACCTTTTATCAGGGTCCACCTCCCTTAGCCACACATATTTACCCTACAAAACAGAAGTTAAACATAAAAAGTTAGTGACCTAATTTAATACTTGCTGATTAGAAAAACGCTCAGATCAGCTTGTCAAATCTGAATTACATCACCACCAACACCCTACCCATAAAGGTTTACAATCCAATGTCTCAGCATCTACTTTTAAATAATTCATTTTGCCATCCTTTTCTCTTGCTTCTGTCATACCATGTTTATATACCATGTTTATAATGCTAAGTTTTGCAATGGGAAGAACTGGCTTGGACTTTACTTCAGAGCAAGTTTAGTAGTGCAAGCTCTTCCTTCTGTTTATAATAATGGCCTGGAATTTGCAGTCTGCAGAGAAGCAAAGGCGATCGCTGCTGGCCCCGAAGTACGCTCTGCACAAGGATCTCGCAGTCGTGTTGAGAATTTTGGGTCTTCCGACCTTCAATTCAAATCAACGGAAGTTAATGGGGGTTCCCTTGTGCAAACTGCTGTGACGTCAACAGGCTGTCTAAGCAGCCAATCAAAAGGCAGAATTCTCAGACAGAGAACAAATTCTAACTTTTTAAAAATGTTAGAGAGAGCAAAACAAAGATTGGGGTTCTCACATGCGCAAAAGGCAAACCTGAAATAAATGAGCGACAAACTTTAAAAAAAATGAAAAACATTTTTTTTTTAAAGTTTCTTAAAATTTATAATTTTTATTAAAATGGACAAATTTCACACTGCACAAAATTAAAATTAGTTTTCCAGTCCCTTAAAATTTGTTTAGCAGTAATAACGCTGTCAAAATTCCAGTTACACCTAATCCCTTTGGATCTAACTTTTGGTGGGGAATTTAACAGTGTACTTAGTGTGGAAGAGCTGAAGTTTTTATCAGTTTCAATGATTGGACCGATTACACAGATTACCGGCTCTGTGGGAGTTGGGAGGGTGGGGCACAGTGCAGCCTGTTTCGGAGCTGTGAATGACTGACCGCAACTTTGGGATTTCCGCCAAATCCAAAGTTGTGGTCAGTTTCAAAGGTGGAATGACGGTGAAAGCTGCCAGTTTGCCATCATCCTGACTGCAAATTCTGGGCCATTATTTATACAGGTATTATTAATTCACTTTAGTCTTTAATAGGTCAGAATTTGTCTACAACAACAACAACAACAACAACTTGCATTATATAACGCCTTTAACATAGTAAAAACATCCCAAGGTGCATCACAGGAGCATTATCAGACAAAATTTAACACCGAATAAAAAGATATATTAGGACAGGTGACCAAAAATTTGGTCAAAGAGGTGGATATTAAGGAATGACTTGAAGGGGGAGAGAAGCGGAGAGGTTTAGGGAGGGAATTCCAGAGTTTAGGGCCCAGGCAGCTGAAGGCATGGCTGCCAAATATGGAGCGATGAAAATCAGGGAGGTGCAGTGGGCCAGAATTGGTGGAGCGTTGAGATCTCGGGAGGGTTATACGGCTGGAGGAGGTTACAGAGATAGGGAGGGGCGAGACCATGGAGGGATTTGAACACAAGGATGAGAATTTTAATTCTCGGACTGGGAGCCAATCAATGTTCCCTGTAAGCTGCACTTTGTTCTGTGTGGCCTCTTTCTTTTAATGCACGGTCTTTAAGTTTCTGCACATGCATGGTAATTACAATGGAAAAGCGGGTGAGTGGCCTGCGCGGGATCTTTCCCACTGCTGCACGGCTTAGAGGGAACATTGGAGCCAATGCAGACCAGCGAACGTGGGGTGATGGGTGAATGGGACTTGGGGAGAGTTAGGATACAAGCAGCAGAGCTTTGGTTTGGAGTAATGTTAAGGGATAGCTAGTCTCATGCTGGAAGGTTTTTGATCTTCATCTTTCCAGGGAGACGGAGATTTAAGTTTGAAGTTATCGCACTAGTCATTCAATATTCCTACTCACATTCAAAAAAGTCTAACCTTTGCAACGGTGTATGCACTGCAGATCATGGATTGAATTAGTATCTCCCCTGGGAGTTACTGATGGAAAACAATTTGCTAGGGACAACTACAGGTAAGAAAATCTTGCTATTACAACAAAAATGCAGTATTGGTACAAACACTAAACCACTACAATTAGCAAAAACTCAGTAGAAGCTGAACGGAAATACACTATGTGATAGCGAGCAATCTAAAAAGACGAAGTGCACTGACAGCAGTGGTAGGAAGCAGAAACAATCCAAGTGGACCCCTTTGGTTGACACACGTTCACTTTATTTTATATGTACTACCGAAATTACAATTCATTTTTGAATAACTTAAGTTTTCTTTTTTTTAAATTGAAGCTGTTAAAAGAAACAAATACTGTCTAAATTAAGGGAGAAAATTTACTATTCAAAAAAAATGTCCTTTAACTCAATAGATTTTTTATTGTTAATTCCCAATAAATACCTGTTTTCACAACTATTGTGCCACTAGAGTAGGGAAGGAAAGTCAGCTGGATTACTGCTCCTGATCATAATCCAGTGACCCCTGGTGGAAGCACATGTGTACAAAATGACAGGATTAGATTTGGCTCTGATGCCTCTAGCAGTTCAATAGCCTATCAACATTCACCATCAAGGCTGGCACATGAAGCATGGACACATGGCAGGGTAGAAGAAGGTAACTAGCATCCCTAGAACCATGCCCCAGCAAGGAGTCAATGCTAAGAGAAGAGCAGGGGCTATCTGCGTCAATGTACAGCACTTCCACTGAAGAGTGATCCTTCCGGATTGGCACTGGAATTTTTAAAAAATGATGGGTCCAGCTCCTGTTCTACACCTCTCTTCCCAAGTTGTGTTCTTTCACCACCTGCTCTTTTGTCCCCAGGCCCAGTTATGCCACCACATCTTCTTGGTTCAATCCTTTACAGGTCTCTCTCTATTGCAGCTTCCTCCTGTTTTACCAGGATGGAGTCATTTTCCAGGGTGCTCCAGAGGTTTTCAACACCCGCCCCCTCCCCAAACTGTTCCCACTCCCTTTTTCTCCCATTACCGTTTGGTTTTTGCTCCACCTCGGGGGTTTTCTCCGCCAGCTGCTCCCACTCTGGTTTTCTTACTCCAAGCTATACTTCTTTAGGTTTTTGTTCCCACGTTACAGGACCCCTGGCTGCTGCTCTACTCCACTTTCTCATCCTTCCCCAGCTCGGTCTTCTTTCCTCCCCCACCCCCCAACCAATTCTTCTGTGCCTCTCTATCTCCGCCCCAGTGATCAGCATTTGCAGCACCATCAATTCAAAACAATACTTAGATATACATCAAGAAACCAAACTAAAACAACATAGATTGTACTTGAAACAGAGGAAAATCACTCAGGTAAGATAACATCTCAACAGATGGCTATTCCTTTTGTGTGTGTGCTACAGTGCATGGTAACTTCACAGAATAAATTCACTGCCAGTAAAATATTACCCCCCTTAACTGTTTATTACTTGCTTTTGCCTGTTAGCAACAAATAAGCTTTTAAAATAGTGACAAACTACACATTTTATAACTAAGAGCTTACAAGGTAACAAACACAGAGGAACCAGAGCCAGAGGTTGGGTCAGGTGAGGGCAACAGAGGGCAAGGGGAAGTGGCAGTAGTTCAATATGGAGCCATGTATCACTTTGAGATGTGAAGCAGAATAACCTTTAACCTCATCTAATCCAAGGTGCACAATAACAAAGCAATGTGATGGTAGCAACCCAAAGAAGTGCAGTATTGTTCTTTTGGTTGGTTGAAAGTCCTTTACCTTTAAACAAACAAACAGCTTTGATAAAGGAAATGGTTCATTCTGCCATCGAGAACATTATAATTACCCCAAGACTTTTAAAATAAAACTTCCCTATAGCAAACATTTTTTTTTGAAGAAGTGCAAATCAGTTAACCGATAATTATTTAGGTAAATTAGTTTATAAATAAGGAAAGATGTTTCAGTTCGGTTCAGATGCTGCAATTTTCTCTGATCCCTGGCAACAGCCTGATCAGAACAAACCTATTTTCACAGGTTGTCCATTTGTGACCATCTCCTTTAAAACTCTTATTGCGTGGTGTTAGCTGCAGGATTCCCCCAGGGAGAGTAACAAACAGCGAGGGGTGGACTTAACTGTGAACATTATATTGTTGAGAACTTCTCACACCTTCATCGATGCTGTTCGCGCAGAATGGGATCTGCTGATGCAATACTGTTGCACCAATCCTCGAATCAAATATTTAAACTTTGTAGACAAAATGTTCAAAAGAGATGAGCATTTAAAAAAGACGGGCAAGAATCAGCCGGTGTGATAGTAAGGAGTGCACATTAAATGTTGTTGGGATTATTTAAATGAATAGTCAGGCACACCCCGATGTGTTGCACGAGAGCTTTGGGCGAAGTCAGGTTTTTTTTAAAGTGAGGATTTTGCTCCCAACATAGATGTGACCATTCCTACTCCGGTATAACAATGTGCTTCAAACCGAAGCCTGTGTACGGTCGGCATTTACTGCCCAATGGTTTCAATTACCTTATTTTCGAGTCTCTTGTGTAACGCACCTTCAGTGCTCCGGTCAGTGTTAAAGCCGCTGCATTTGGGGAATCTCCATTCTGACACAGGCTTTCTTTTTTGCCGCGGGATAGATGCGGATTGTGGAGCAATGGGAGGCAGGCTCCAGGCACCTCGCTGCACCGCGTCCTGTTCGGGGGCATGCCTTTTCTTCATGTCCCTGTGAAGCGGGCTTATGGCACCGGGCCACATGCAGCAGCCCAGACTCCGGAGGGGCTAATTAGAGAAACAAATTAATTCCTATTCTCTGATGGCTGAAGTCATTACTTCCTCTGCGACCCTCTAAACCCAAAGCGGCGAGGTGTGAAAACCAAAAGGGAATAACAAGCTCTAATTGGGATTAGTCGATACTGTTGCTTTCCTCTGGTTTGTATTTACTTTATTCATTAGCAACCTGGCGGAACCGTTCTAAAGTGGGCGGGCTGTGCAACCAGTCCGAGTTTATAAATACGGCGGAGGGAAGGGCGATTATAATAATTAATGTAATAGAAATGTATAGTGAGTCCTGGACTGCAGTTTGTAGGGTCGGGATTTGTGGCCCGAGAGAAAGAAAGACTTGCATTTATATGGCGCCGTTCACGACCACAGGACGTCTAAAAGCGCTTAAGTACTTTTGAAGTGGAGTCACTGTTGTAATGTGGGAAAGGAGGCAGCCGATTTGCGCACAGCAAGCTCCCACAAACAGCAATGTGATAATGACCAGATAATCTGTTTTTTGTTATGTTGGTTAAGGGATAAATATTGGCCAGCACACGGGGATAACTCCCCTGCTCTTCTTTGAAACAGTGCCATGGGATCTTTTACGTTCACCTGAGAGAGCAGACCGGGCCTCGGTTTAACGTCTGATCCGAAAGACCGCACTCCAACAGTGCAGCGCTCCCTCAGCACTGCACTGGAGTGTCAGCCTACCTTTATGTGCTCAAGGCCCCATCAGGTGTAGACAGCAGCACAGCATGTTCAGTGATACTGTACTATTGCATTTATCTTATATTAATTTCCAAGAAGATTATATGGATGATGCCAACTAATCTTACAGCCGTTACACTGAGCATTTGGTCAGTGTTTACAGAATTAGCAACATAAGAGTTGAGAGTGCTCTCTGGGTATCCAGGGCTAAAGGGAAAGGCGCACAACTCCACAAGAAATGATGGATACAAGAATGATATCAGAAGTAAACAGGTATGTAAGAGTGTTCTTATGCCACTTAATAACACAACTAAACCACCTGTGATTCTTTTAAATTGCTACCCCCAGTGATTAGAATGGTAAAACAGTGAGAAGTGGTGTCATTTAGATGCAGAAGATCCAGAGTTCAGTTCCCAGTCACTACTGAGCTGGTTGATCTGGAAGGGGTCTCAATTATGTTGTCTAAGTGCACCAGAGTTATACTGCATAGTTTATGTTGATGCCAACTAAGACTATTTTGCTTCAACATATTGTGCAGTACAACTGGCACAATGGAAATGTTGGACAAGTCTTTGGAATTCAGGTACATTCTTGCATATGATGAGCTCACTTTTCAATTTGGCAATACCCAATATCCCTAGGTATGTTTAACATGTAGCTTAAAAAAAACTTACTTCTGGACATTGTGTGCTGGAAACTTCCACTATATGTTAGTTGGTTACACTCGCTGTTCTCATACTGACTTTTTTCCCTCCTTCCTATCTTGTAGGACTTTCTCATGCTGGGATATGGTTCCAAAAGTGCTCTCTGCACCTCAGCCAAGTGACTATTCTTCATGTGTGAGGCTAGACAATAGGCTGTTAGCTATTTATTCAACCACTGCACACTAGCCTGATTCTACCCTAACCTGGTGTACACACATGTACACCTTCCAGCAGGGGTCACCAGATAGAGAGGAGTGTAACCTCTCATTCCTCATATTCTAGTGAATCTTCACTACCAATTTCATGGCTCCAATGTCCTTTCTGTAAATGGGTGCCCAGAACTGCATGCAATACACACAATAGATCTGTGATCTAACCAGTGTCTTGTGCAAACTCAACATCACAAGCAGCACTCTGAGGATGAGCCACCCATCAAATATTCCTTGTTACTGAATGTGATCATGGTTTCTGGATATAAGCATTTTGAAGACTGTAAATAGAAACTGGAGGTAGATTCGTACTGCCAAATGATGAAAATAATAGAAGCAACAAAAATAAGGAAAAGGCAACTAAGATTTGATGTTTGTCAGATATTTTAAGTTCGCTATGAAAATACATGGGGAGGGGGAATGTATGAGCCAAGGTCTGCAGAGTCAGAAAAGCTGTTCCAAATGACTGAGTCTCCAGAAGCATTTGATACTTGATGAAGGAAACATCATAACTTATTATTTCTCAGATGAAGAAGGATTGGACTGAAGCATAGAAAGCTAGTATACACAACTATGCAAAAACAATTACTGTAATTTGGGTCAAATGTAATAAGGGCACATTTTCCAGAGACATCTAGAATTAGTACCAGAAGCAAAAATCTGATTTTTGCTGTTCTATTTTTCATTGAGATCATCGAGGCTATCAAGTCTCTCTCCAGTGGCAAAGCATCAGGTTTCATTGCTGAGATATATCAAGCTTGGAGGACACCAACTAGTTCAGCCTCTGAGCTTTTCTAGCTGATGTGGCCAAAAAAAATCATCTTGCAAGAGTATAGGGGTGCATCCATTATCCATCTATTCAATCACAAGGGCAATAGATATGTGTGTGACAATCATAGAGGAATTTTCCTACTTGTTTGAAGAAGATGGAAATTATATACTGGTCTGGCCCTGAAAAACCTCATGTGCGATCCAGTATTACCATCGGAGTGCACACACTGTCTGCAGTGGATAGGTTCACCTCCCTAAGAAGCACTATGTCATGTAATGTCCTCCTAGATGACTAAGTGAACCACAGATTGTTTAAAGCCAGTAGTGCTTTTGGAAAACTCAGTGTAAGATTATGGGATAAAAGAGGCATTTAACTGGCAACAAAACTTAGGAGCTACCAGGTAATAGTTATAACCTTCTTACTGTATGTGTGCTGGACCACTTACAGTCACCACACTAGAAAACGCAATCTCTTCCATCTAGGTTGCCTCGAAGATCATGAAAATGTTATGCTGGCACAGGATTCCGGACACTTAGGTCCACCAGAAGAGCAATAATGCCAGGCATAGAATCAATGATAGTAAAGGCACAGCTAAGGTGGGCTGGTCACTTCGTCCAAATGCCTGTTACTAGACTACCCAAGAAGGTATTCTATGATAAGCTGAAGCTTAGTAAACACTGTTGAGGTGGTCAGTTTAAAAAAGATATAAGGATTGCCTAAAGACCAATCTAACACAAATATGTGGCATCTTAACTGACACATGGGAGCATGATGCTTGTGACAGGAAAAAAAATGGCAAAAGATTATTCATGGTGGCATGACAAAGCTTGAAACAAGTCATATCCAGCTAGCCAAAGAAAAGAGAGCCCAAAGGAATCAAAGAAAAATCAGCCCTTAGGTCAATCTGACATCTAACATTCTGTGTGTGGGGAAAACAGTCCTATGAGAACCCACATCCTGTATTTATTGAAGATGAATCATAGGCTGTCATCATCAACAATGACTGACAAACCAGCATTACATTTTAATGCAGCGTGCATGTAGCTTATGGTGGTAGTGCTGGTTAACAGCACATCTTTCAACATTCATATGTTGCCGTATAAGCTATTGTGTGTCCAACAAAGTGTGACATTAGCCTTTCTGCAATAAAAGTGTAGCAAAGAAGCAAAGGTTGTCTCTATGCTTTGCTTTCTATGACCCCAAGCGTGCTGCAGCTTAACATTTTGGTTTGTGCCTTGTATACCATGGCTCAGTAAATCTCACTCCTCCTAACATTAGAAAATCTCTTTAGTTGCTCCAAGATCACTCTGTTGGCCACCGCATCCAAGATGATTTCATGGAGGGTGTCCTTCTGCTCCAAACAGGACCATCCTCCTTTTCTATATCTCTTGCAGCAGGACCTCCAAGGTGTCATCTGTAAATGGAGGGAGTCTTGGTAATAATTCTCATGGAACACATTTTGCCAATACATACTTACAGGAAGCGAGCAATGAGTAGTACTTTACCTTGCAGCACAATTCTATCACACCAAAAACTCTGTTCCCCTTTAAGATGAGCAGCAGCCCAAGAGCTGCTGCCTTGCCAGATTTTCCACCCAGTCAACTGTGCTGCTGACCAGGCTCCCTGCACCTGTTCAAGCATTCAGGAATTTCATTAAAATTAGGAGGCGCTAGACTTTTCAGAAGCAGGAATGAGTAGTCCTTCAAGAGCAACTCATCAGAAATCCCCCCTTGACCCTGGGGCTTTCCCAGTGTTATGCCTGGGAGTGGTACAAGTTTATTTCAATGAGCTAACCTCACATTATATTGCAACGTCAGCCTGCTGCACGACCAGCATGCAGAATCCAAGGATCAGTTGTCCTCGTGCCTCCACTGTCACTTTGGCTCAGTTGGTAGCACTCACCCCTTAAATCAAAAGGTTGTAGTTTCAAACCCACTCCAGGACCTGAGCATATAATTTCATCCAGTGAGGTACCAAGGGAGTGTTGGATTGTCAGAGGTGCTGTCTTGGGATTTGATGTTAAAACTGAGACACTCTCAGCCTGCGCTAATGGTTCAACTAAATGTTAATGATTCCATGACCATGAAGAAGAGCAAGGAATCATCGTGATATCCTGGCTGATGTTCCTCGCTCAACCAAAAACTGATTAACTAGTCATTTATTTCAACATAACAGCAGTCACTGCATTTCAATGAAATTCATTGTATGTGAGCCCTTTGAGAGATGTGATGAGGATCTATATAAATGCAAGTTTCTTTTTCTGTCTGCTCAACTTAATTTTGTACTGTTATAACCTTTACAGCAACAATAACGTTGCATTAATTGTTAAAGCATCTTGCTAAAGTAGTGGATTTGAATAATTCCAGTTAACTTCTAATTGAGTGGCATAACTTACTGATGCCTAAGTTAAGATGTAGGGCTCGATTTTGCCAGGCCTGAGGAGGCAGGATTGGAGGCGTGTGAGGTGTTAAAATTGCGAAAAATGGCAGGCGGGCCCGATCCCGCCTCCATCCCGCCTCCGAGCAATTTTCCCAAATGCGAGTTTTCTGACCCCCTTTCCATCCCGCCTCCAAGAGGCGGGATAGGCCCTTAAGGCCCTTAACAACCAGTTAAGTGCCTCTATAATCCCATTTTGAGAGGCCTTTCTGATTTTAACACTTTTCCCACGTGGTTCACGTCTCCTCTGAAACACGCCAGTGAAACCTGACGGCAGCACAAGTGGACTGCTTACTAACAGCTGCAGCTCCACCATTAAAAAGGAGTTTTCAGCAATCATCATTTGCAGGTGGCAGAACTTTGTTGTCTCAGGTCTGGGGGAACTTTTAGCAGGCATACTCATTGTTGTGGAAGTTTGGAGCCTGACACCCATCTCCAGTGTGACCTCCTGGGAAACCCCTCTCGCCACCTTGAATGAGCACTTCCTCAACTGAGGCATATACCAGAAGCATGGGAACCATTTATTTCCTTTCCTCCTGGACATCAGATTCAGACGAAGACCAGCCGTGGCAGCAACAGATCCATGAACAACAGCACCACCAACAGCAGCAGCAACAACAGGAGCGCCAAGCTGCTGCTCACCCACCTGAAGTTGCACAGGCCAGAAGGCGCCAGCGCGCGACCACATTGCTGCCTGGGATGCAAGGGACGCACTCCTCTTGGCCAGATTTGCTTAGCCTGCACTATCAAACACGTTTGCCTCGCACCTTCTTATCAGACCATCAACAATGGCCCAGAACCTGTGGATTCCTATCACTCTGACCACCATACTGACAATTGCAAGTCATCCTAAGCCCTCAGTGTGGAAGTCCCATTAGCGATATGACAGACGCCACAACTGCAATAGTTGCCATCAGAATTTTTTATTTACAATAACCAACTGATGGCTTTTCAACATTAAACATGACATTTCACCCAAGTGACTACCCTTGTGACTATTTGTGCATTATCTTCCTCTTATGCGTGGTGCTTCCCCTGTGGCTTCAGCAGATGTGGAGGCCCCTTGCTCACTTTCTTGCTGTTCCTGTCTCGACACCTTTGGCGGGCGTCCTCTGGGGTTGCGAGCCTGTGAGGGCTCGGCAACAGTCTGCTGCTCCTGCGGCTGTGCAGGGGTTGAGATGCCGATCTCAGTTGGGTGAGGACTCTGATGGGGCTCTGACCGAGGGCTCTGCAGTGGCATGGTCGTGTGAGCGCTTGGAGAGGAGCCCCCACTTCCTTGTTGTCTGCCACCAACATCCCTCTCATGGGTCAGCCCCACTTCAGAGCTAGCAAGTAGCTTGACAGCACCTTGCTGCACTTCAGGGGGGCCATGAGGACCTGTTTCTGTACTGGAAATCCTACTCCCGAGGACTTGCCTGAAGGTCTGGTTTGTTTGCTGAATAGCTAACCATCGCTCCTCAAGAGATGTCAGTCTATTCTGAACAATGACCATGTTTTCCATACCCTGGCGACTAAGCTCCTCAATGGACGTAGCCATCCTCTCCTCTACCGTAGCCATCCTCTCCTCTACCATAGCCAGCCTTACCATGGAGGTAGCCATCCTCTCCACGGAGGTTGCCATCCTTTCTGTGGTGATGCGTTCATGCGCCAACGCCTCCACAAAGGCTCTGCTCATGTTCGCGATGGACTCCTCCATTCGCTCCACACTCGCAGCGACCCTGGAGACAAAACCTGCCAGAGACTCCTGCACCTCTTCCTGGAGTTCCAGCACCGCTCTTCTTCTGGATGGACCCGGAGGCAGAGGGTCGACATGCAGCTGAGCCGAGCTGGCAGAGTCCTGTGCCCTCCGACTAGGACTCTCCACTGCTGTCCCTGTCTCCACCATCTGCTGATGCTCACTTGTGAGCTGTGATATACCAGGTGACAACACTACACTATCTCGCGAAGGTACCACCGAGGTGTGAGTGTCTGCGCTGGTGCTGGGTGCGCTGAATTCTGCTGACGCTGTGCCCTCAGAGGTTGCAGCTTCCTCTGAGGTGTCTGGAGGCTCAGGCTGTTCCTCCTGGACAGTAGGTACGGGGGCTTTTGATGGTCCTGTGGGGGAGTAAAGGAAAGAGTCAGAGATGTGAGGCCAAGGTTACATGCACGTTGAATATTGCAGATGATCATAAGTCAATCTGTTAGAGCATCAGAATCATTATCAGTGACTCATGCAATGTCAGTGAGAGAGATGAAAAACTATTCTGTCACCAGCTTGCTCTGATGCACCCGTCTGTCCATCCCGTACTTGCGCATTGTCCTCCACTCCCACGATCTCCAGGGCCGCCTCCTCCCAGGTGGTGAGCTGGGCTACTGAGGGTGGCCCTCCTCCTGTCCTCGCTCTTTCCCTCTTATTGTGAGCTCTCTTTTCCTGCAATGAGGGAGACAAGTGGAGTTTGAGTGAGAATGAAGGAGTGAGTGTAGAGAATCCATAGCATAGATGCCTAGAAGGAGACAAAGATTCAGTGAGGTGGCAAGACCAAGGGCCCTCCTTGTGTGTTATAAGTTGTTTTCAGAGCATCACAGCGATAGGGAGTGTGAGGGCTGCATAGTCGAATAGTTAAGTGAATGTGAACATACAGAGAGAGGGAATGGGTAAGGGTGCAGGATGTCAGTGTCAAGTGGGATGTGGAGGAAGAGGTTGTCAAAGCTGAGTGCTGGTGAGGAGAGGCAATGGGGATCAGATTGAGGGTGATGGGAAAGTCATACTTACTTTTCCAGTGCGCAGAAGGTCATGAAACCTCTTCCTGCACTGCAGCCAGGTTCTGCGGTACATAGATAAGGAGTTGACCTCCTGGGCCACTTGCATTCACACAGCCTTCGTCTGCTGGGGAGGCTTCTTTCTCCCTGAAGAAGGGAAGAGCACCTCCGTATTCCCTCTTGCTCCCTCCACCAGAGCCTGACAGGGCGGCGTCATCAAACCTCGATGCAGACTTAGGTCTACTGCTGGACATTTTGCCTGGAAGAAACTATCAGAGCAAAGGCCAAAAGGTTTGCAGTCTGCAGAAGAAGCAAGGCTGCTTGCAGGCCTTAAATCCAGCAGCATTGATGACGTCATCGGAGGCGAGTTTCAGAATGGAAAGACTCATTGGGCCAGGGGTTCCCACACGCTGGAAATCAATTGCCCAATTAGGGGAAAATCGCATATTTTTCCCACATCAAATTGGAGTCGGGTGGCTAACACGAAAAGCGGATGACACGCCCCCAGCCCGCCCCAATGACAAAATCGAGCCCGATGTCTCTGGAACACGTAGCAATGCCACTTGGGTGGTAAGTGAAGAAAATAACCAAAATAATCACTGCACTAATTAACTTTGACAAATTACATTCTGCAGGGGATGCATGTAGCAGCACAAACTATAACCGGCAATTGCTCTTCTGAAAAGGGGGCGGGTCCTCGGTGCATCGCGTGCGCGCTACAGGCTGCGCGCACTCTGTGCACTTCATGCTTTGGATGCGCATGTAAGTACTGAAGATTTTGGAAATGTAAAAAGGAGGAGTAAGACCCGCTTTTAAGAAGGTAAGTAGTGAATTAAGTATTTTTTTGAATTTTTTTTAACAGGTATATCTTTTTTAGAGACTTTAAAGACAGGTAAGTTTATTTTTATAACTTTTTAAAAGATTTTAAATTTTTTCAAAAATTTAATTTTTTATTTAAAATGGTTAATTTAATTAACTATACTTATTTTATTAATGTGATGGTTTTTTTAAAAAATTTAATTGAGGTTTAGCTGTTATTTTGGGGGGGGTGTAAGATTCATAGATTTCACAGCCTGCTGTGAAACTTATGAATGGAAGATGGTGTGCTGCCATTGGCTCTAACTGAGTCACGTGATCCCACAGCTCGCACGAATTCACTACGCCGCTGGGATACGCAAGCACTGCCCAGCTGATCTCTAGAACATGAAGTTCGTGCGAGCTGGATCTGAAAAAGCACAAGCGAGGTGAGAGATCGCGGGAAAGCCTTACCCCCGCGGGAACAGAGCGAGATCAATTTCTGGGCCAATATTTCATAAAAATATTGACTGATCTGCTGTGACATTACAAATGGTAAGTCAGAGAATAGTGTCTCTATTTCTTACCTGTCTGTTTTGCTGTTTCTCTCTGTAAAACATTTAATGAATGCATGAAAAAACAAAAGATAAAGCAATGGATAAATTTATTTATGTTATTGTGAAATAAGTTTTTTTAAATTATTCTTTAAACCCTTGGACAATAGAAATTTGTTATTGAGAAAACAAATGGTGCATCAATTGTTTTTAATAAAGGATGGAGGAGGAGTGACGGCAATAATTATTTTATCTGGTAATTAATAATATTTTTAAAAATCAGATGAAATGGTGTTTCATTCATTTTAAACTGTAGAATTCTAGTCCCTGTTCATGGAGCCAAATAAAAGAAACACAATGGACAGCCCTAGTTCTAAGTCGGGGGCAGCTGCTAAATCCTTTTTCTTGGTGCCAGATCTACTCTTCAAGGGGTATGGGCACAGATGCAAGCTGTTGGCCAAAATGGTTGAAGCAGCTAGCAGGGTAACATACTCTTGGTGGGATGAGCCAAAGCACCCAGCAGGGTGGTAAGGTGGGGTTGGTGTTGTGGTAGTGGCTGACAGAGCTTTGAGCAGGGCCCAAGTCCTGCCACTTAATGGGCCAGAAATTCGGCTCTCCGGCTTCCTGCGGATGCAAGCATCGCGCGCGTACTTACCTACCGCGTCTGCTGTTGTGCTTCGGGCCCACGAGGAATTCGGGTCCTGGGCCTCCTGCAGCTGCCGGCGCGCAGTGCTTGCATATCCCAGGGGCGCAGTTAGTTGGAAGCGTCCCCTGGGATCACGTGGGCCATGGAGAGCCAATCGTAGCAGGGAATTTTCATTCATAGATTTGACAGGAAGACCTGTCAAATCTATGAATAGAGATCGGCCCCAAATCCACACTAAAACTTTAAATACATTTTTAAAAAGCCATCACATTTTTAAAATAACTATAAATTACATAAATTAACTACTTTAAACAAAAATTTAAATTTTTGAAAAAATTAATTACACTTTTTAGCGGTGCTAAAAATAAACTTACCTTTCTTTAAACCTGTTGAAAAAATGTTTAAATTGTACTTAATTAACCACTTACCTTGTTAAAAACAGGCCTTGCGCCTCCTTTTTAAATGTGCAGCTTCTCCATACTTACCCTCACGGAGAAACCTGAAAAAAAAAATGAAGTTCGCTGCGTGCGCGCTGCCTCTCCCATGCACACGTTCGACTTCTGAACCCCTTCCTTCAGGGGAACGGAAGTTTTGGTTTCCAGCGCATGCGCAGTGCATGCAGGAAACCGGCACTTCAGATGGCCTTACAAGAGCCGAATTTCTGGCCCATAAATGTTTTTCATGACTTCCTCCATAACCAGGAATGGATTTGGGAGGAGTTGGAGGAAGCTCCGCTCCAGTGGAAGCCTGGAGCAGCCAACTGAAAAGGGAAAAAATATTATATAAAAATGTAACATTACAAAAATTTGCGATCGGAGGCTTCCTGCGGGCGGATGCCTCCGACCTGTAAAAAAATCTATGCATTTACCTGGTGGCCCAGGAGGTATGGAGGCTTGCGATCCTGGGCCTCTCTGGGTACGGGCGGGCAGAGGCCCTCGTATCCCAGGGGTGCATGCGGTTCGCAAGCGCCCCTGGGATCATGTGGGCCGGCCCAACCAATAAAAATCTATGCATTTACCTGGTGGCCCAGGAGGTATGGAGGCTTGCGATCCTGGGCCTCTCTGGGTACGGGTGGGCAGAGGCCCACATATCCCAGGGGTGCATGCGGTTCGCAAGCGCCCCTGGGATCACGTGGGCCATGGAGAGCCAATCGTAGCAGGGAATTTTCATTCATAGATTTGACAGGAAGACCTGTCAAATCTATGAATAGAGAACGGCCCCATTCATACTTATGGGAGTACCGTATGTACAGAACTCCTGTAAGTATGAATGGGGATCACTTAAAAAATGCACAAGCACATGAAATTAAAAAAAATTACTTATTTAAAATGCCATTTAATTAAATATTTTAAACGAAAATTTAATTTTTTGAAAAAAATTTATGGGGGGAAAATTCGGTTGCTTGGCGCCTCTCATTAGTGCCTCTGGGGGGGGCGCTAGAAATTAGCGGCGATCGCGAAATTGACCAGACATTTAGCGGCAGCACTAAACACTACCGCCAAGATCTCCTGCGCCCGCAGATCGTGACGTCAGTCGAGCGTGCAACGCCCCGGACCGAATATTGAGTTGCTCCCCCTGCCTTTCATAGAAACATAGAAACATAGAAAATAGGTACAGGAGTAGACCATTCGGTCCTTCGAGCCTGCACCGCCATTCAATGCGTTCATGGCTGAACATGCTACCTCAGTACCCCATTCCTGCTTTCTCGCCATACCCCTTGATCCCCTTAGTTGTGAGTGTTATATCTAACTCCCTTTTGAATATATTTAGCGAACTGGCCTCAACAACCTTCTGTGGAAGAGAATTCCATAGATTCACCACTCTCTGGGTGAAGAAGTTCCTCCTCAGCTCAGTCCTAAATGGCTTCCCCTTAATCCTTAGACTGTGACCCCTGGTTCTAGTTTTCCCTACCATTGGGAACATTCTGCCCGCATCTAATTTGTCTAAACCAGTCAGGATTTTAAATGTCTCTATAAGATCCCCCCTCATTCTTCTGAACTCCAGAGGATACATGTTCAGTTGACCCAATCTTTCTTGATATGTCAGTCCGGCCATCCCAGGAATCAATCTAGTGAACCTTCGCTGCACTCCCTCAATAGCAAGAATGTCCTTCCTTAAGTTAGGAGACCAAAACTGCGCACAATACTCCAGGTGTGGCCTCACCAAGGCCCTGTACAACTGTAGCATCACCTCCCTACTCCTGTTCTCAAATCCCCTTGCTATGAAGGCCATCATTCCGTTTGCTTTCTTGACTGCCTGCTGCACTTGCATTCCCACCTTCAGTGACTGATGTACCATGACGCCCAGGTCTCGTTGCACGTCCCCTTTCCCTAATCTGCCACCATTCAGGTAATAGTCCGCCTCTCTATTTTTACCACCAAAGTGGATAACCTCACATTTATCCACATTGTACTTCATCTGCCATACATTTGCCCATTCACCCAACCTGTCCAAGTCACTCTGTAGCCTCCTAGCATCCTCCTCATTGTTCACACTGCCTCCCAATTTAGTGTCATCCGCAAATTTGGAGATATTACATTTAATCCCTTCGTCCAAATCATTAATATATAATGTAAACAGCTGGGGTCCCAGCACCGAACCCTGCGGTACCCCGCTGGTCACTGCCTGCCATTCTGAAAAGTACCCATTTACTCCTACTCTTTGTTTCCTGTGTGCCAACCAGTTCTCAATCCACGTCAACACATTACCCCCAATCCCATGTGTTTTAACTTTGCTCACCAATCTCTTGTGTGGGACCTTGTCGAAGGCCTTCTGAAAGTCCAAATACACCACATCTACTGGTTCCCCCCTGTCCACCCTATTGGAAACATCCTCAAAAAATTCCAGAAGATTTGTCAAGCATGATTTCCCTTTCACAAATCCATGCTGACTTGGACCTATCATGTCGCCACTTTCCAAATGGTCTGTTATGACATCTTTAATAATTGCTACCATCATTTTACCCACGACCGATGTCAGGCTGACCGGTCTATAATTCCCTGCTTTCTCCCTCCCTCCTTTTTTAAAAAGAGGGGTTACATTGGCCACCCTCCACTCCATCGGAACTGATCCAGAGTCTAAGGAATGTTGGAAAATGATCGTCAATGCATCCACTATTTCCAAGGCCACCTCCTTAAGTACTCTGGGATGCAGACCATCAGGCCCCGGGGATTTTTCAGCCTTCAGTCCCATCAATTTCCCCAATACCTTTTCCCGACTAATAAGGATTTCCCTCAGCTCCTCCCTCTTACCAGATCCTCTGACCCCTTTTATTTCCGGCAGGTTGTGTGTGTCCTCCACAGTAAACACCGAACCAAAGTACTTGTTCAATTGATCTGCCATTTCCTTGTTCCCCATTACGACTTCCCCTGTTTCCGACTGCAGGGGACCTACGTTTGTTTTTACTAACCTCTTTCTTTTTACATATTTATAGAAGCTTTTGCAGTCCATTTTAATGTTCTCTGCAAGCTTCCTTTCATATTTTATTTTCCCTGCCCTAATCAAACCCTTCGTCCTCCTCTGCTGAGTTTTGAAGTTCTCCCAGTCCCCGGGTTTGCTGCTACTTCTGGCCAATTTGTATGCAACTTCCTTGGTTTTAATACTATCCCTGATTTCCCTTGTTAGCCATGGTTGAGCCACCTTCCCTTTTTTATTTTTACGCCAGACCGGGATGTACAATTGTTGTAGTTCATCCATGCGATCTCTAAATGTCTGCCATTGCCCTTCCACTGATAGCCCCTTAAATATCGCTTGCCAATTTAACCTCGCCAATTCACGCCTCATACCCTCAAAGTTGCCCTTATTTAAGTTCTGGACCATGGTCTCTGACTTAACTGTTTCCTTCTCCATCCTAATGTAGAACTCCACCATACTATGGTCACTCTTCCCCAGGGGGCCTCGTACCACAAGATTGCTGATTAGTCCCTCCTCATTACACAACACCCAGTCCAGGATGGCCTCCCCTCGAGTTGGTTCCTCAACATATTGGTTTAGGAAACCATCCCTTAAACACTCCAGGAAATCCTCCTCCACCGTATTGCTTCCAGTTTGAGTAGCCCAATCTATATGCATATTAAAGTCACCCATGATAACTGCCGTGCCTTTTTTGCACGCACCTCTGATTTCCTGTTTCATACCCTCCCCCACCTCACTACTGCTGTTTGGAGGTCTGTACACAACTCCCACTAACGTTTTCTGCCCTTTGGTGTTCTGCAGCTCAACCCATATTGATTCCACATCCTCCAAGCTGATGTCCTTCCTAGCTATTGCATTAATCTCCTCTTTAACCAGCAATGCTACCCCACCCCCTTTTCCTTTTATTCTATCCTTTCTGAATGTTGAATACATAAACAGTTGGTTACTATTTTTTCCCTTCCAGGTAATATTTTCCTCAAATTTATTTTTGACCAGTTCTTCTCCCTAGCCTATGGTCAGCAACAACAGGTAGAGGGGAACATTTTGCAGTCGGGAAGGGGCTGGGGAAGCGCTATTTAAAGGCGGCCGTTTCCTGCCTTTTCTTGTTGGCATAATTTTTGGTACACGCAGGTTGAGAGGGAGAGAGTCGTCTGGAAAGTTTTAACACTGTCCTAAGGAGTTTTGGCCCTCAGCAGCACTTTTGAGGTTCCTAAGCGCCGAGCTCTTTCCCTGGGCCTATCCATTAGTGCATCCAACACAATTGCTTTCGAGGTCTCTCCAGGCCGAGATTCAAGGCTGCAATGAGCAGGGTGTGGCTGGCCAGCAAGATGGCCCTCCCCTTTAAGAACTGGAAGGGGCCAGTCTGTCTGGCTTCCATGGTAACTGACATTGCCTGAGCTTCGGTAGCATTCTGAGGTAGCGCCTCGCTCCCCGACGTTAGCGCCTTAAGAGAGGGGTGTAGCGCCTGATTTAGCGCTCAAATCACCTCTAGGAGTGATAGAGGTGAATTTTGCAGTCAGAGGCGATAATTAGAGCCGGCCGCTAAACTTTTCGCCCGGTCGATATTAGCGCCCCAAAATGGGCGATACCGAATTTCTCCCCCTATATGTTTTAACGGGGCTAAAAATAAACTTACCTTATTGGACAAGGTTTTTAATGCATAAATGAGTGATAACATTTTATTTTTCTATTTTTGAAGACTCTTATGCTGGTAAAAGCAGGCCTTACGCCTGCTTTTACCAGGCGTAAGAATTTCACAGGCATTCAGCGGGTGGAAGTTGGGCAAATAGCGCAACCCTCCACCCGCAGAGGTCCATCTCCTGGGGATGCGGAGGATCTGTCAAGAAGATCCTTGACAGATCGCAAGTTCCGGGTTTTAGCGCATGCGCTTCGCATGCCTAAACCCGGAACTTGCGCGGCCCCTACAGGCGCGTACACACCTTGTATGCACCTGTAGGGGGTCGCAAAATACGGCCCATAATCTGTGTATATAAAATACCAGGTCCAGAACAGGTAGCAGTGTTCAAGGGCTCTTGGAGGCTAGGGAGAAGAACTGGTCAAAAATAAATTTGAGGAAAATATTACCTGGAAGGGAAAAAATAGTAACCAAATGTTTATATTTTAAAATATATAAATTAAGTAAATTAAAACTTGGCTATTCACCTTAACAGTAGAAATCCACCATGGTAGAAATTCAGAGCCAAGAAGAAATAATCCACACTGCCACTTAATGGGCAGAGTGTAGCTCTACAGGCAGACTCAAACCAAATCTTTCAATAGTGATTTGCAGAGTTACAGATTTGTGTGACAGGAAAACATGACAAAATGGCTGCATGTTCTAAATGGGAAACCTCATTCCATCACCACCTACAGGTGCCACAGGCAATTACAAATGTGACAGAGGTGTGGACAACAATTAACATTGAAATTTCCATAAGGAATGTTTACAAGTGATAGGACATACTGATTTTAATATATAGATAGATTTGATCACCGTTGTCTATTTTTGTATTACTTAATCCTGCTCTTATTCATAACAAATACTTATTCAGGTTTTGGAGCTAATCTACATGGTATTAGATTGTTTTGCTGAGAATCTATTGCTTATATTCGCAACTGGAAAAAAAACTTCAAATTTGTATTCTGATTTGAGGTTTATTAATATTATACAACATCCCCCTACTTCTGTTTTCACATTCTAAAGTTAATTACATTTTGAATACTTGGATCACATCCTCCCTTAATTTTCTAGTGAAAATAAATTCTGTTCTGTGTCTCTTTCTAAATCACTGAATCCTCCTCACCATGGTCATTTACCATTGCTAGTAGAATCATAGAATGATACAGCACAGAAGGAGGCCATTCAGCCCATTATGTCTGTGCCAGCTCTTTGAAAATGCAATCCAAATAGTCCCACTCCCCAGCTCTTTTCCCATAGCCCTGCAAATTTGACTCCTTAACTTGAACTTTGATTGGGAACATTGATTGGAAAAACAATAATTGACAAAGTGAGTGTCAGGCACTTTGCATGTTGTTTATGTAACTATCTCAAGATGATTCTTTTGAAGGAAGGTTCTGCCTTTTGAGAAGCCATCTGTTGCTTTATCTAAATGCTTTGATGACCAGTCTACTGAGAGTTGTGAAGCTGCCCGAGCTGCTATAACTCATAGGCTAAGAATGTGTGGTCTGTAATAGCTGGTTCCCTTCCAAGGTGGTTGCTTTTGAACTCATTTATTGGATTGTTCTCTGCTCCTATTTCAAACTATTATTGTTGCAAAGTCTTCTTGCAACTGTTCCAAGTTCAACTACAACTGTGTTTGGTGTATTTCTTGGCTCACACTCACAAAAAGAAAAAAGAAAAGGCCTATTAAAAGTTATCCATTTCCTTAATAAATCTGGGTATCCTATTCCCATTTTAGCACAGCTGAATTGCTTTTTTTTTACACCTGATGTTTATATTCCAATTTTGTGGATCATATTTCAGACCACTAACCTGTATTTAGCAGCCTTTTATGTTAATCTGCCTTCATTTTCTTTCCCTCTTAGTCAAATCTTGTGATTCTGATGAGTGAATATACACAGCGTGTTGGTCAAAGTTTCAAACGACTTCAAAATGGTGATTTGCTTATCCTTTCAATGGAAAATTAGTTTACCAGAAGTAATATCCTTTATGATCAAGTTGGGATTTTTGCTTATCAGGTAATATTTCAGTCAGATTTTACATTGTTGGGAATCACAGAAATGTCAGATTTCAGAGAAACTGGATTGTGGGGAGCTAGGGGGTGTTGTGGTTGGTGGGGAAAGAGTTTTTCTCAGACAGGCCTGAAAAGCAGAAGTTATTTCAGGAAAAGGTGGTTCAAAAGTTTAGAAACTGGAAATAGCCAGCCAGACATCATTAAGGTTTCAATGATGACAAAGTGATTTGGAAAATGGTGCATACAAGGGGGTGATATATATATATATATATATATGTTACAGTGTAGAATGAGATAAATTGCTGTTAGAGAATTTGTGAATAACTACATGACCCCTCACTGGTTGTATTGAGGCCCTCTTGCAGCTCCTGCTTCAAGTCCTCTGCTGCTGTTCCTCCTCCTCCATCCAGTACAGTACAGCTAATCCAGCACCCATGCTTAGTTTTACTGGCTGCAGTTGGGTAGGGAAGCAGAATAAAGCACAGAAATCCAACAAAATACACTATAACAACATGCTCATATCCCAAAATGACCAGTTACAGCACCTGTAACTATTCTGAGTTGGTGCAGGTTGTGGCCCCTTTAAATCCGGCTGTCTGTTGAGTGGAGAGCCAATTGGATGGGCAGGACTTACTTGTTCTGCAGGTTAAAATTGCATCATTACATGCTTTCAGCAGGACCCTTGTCCCTGAAAAAAATTGACGCCATTAAGATGCTGCTGGATGGGAATGGAGTGACTTGGGGCCAGTAAATACAATCAGCCAATTTTAACTCCTGGGGCCAAAGGATCAGCCTTTAATCATCCATTTAACATGGGGCTGGATTTTGATACTGGGGTGGGTTGGGGTCGTGTCATCCACTTTTCGTGTTATCCACCCGACTGCAATTGGATGTGGGAGATTGATGCGATTTTCACCTAATTGGGCAATTGAGTTCCAGCATGTGGGAACCCATGACCCAATTAGTGTTTTCAGTCTGAAAGTTGCCTCTGATGATGTCATCATTGCTGCTGCATTGAAGGTCTGCAAAGACTGCCTGGCCTTTGCTGTGAGAGGACCTGGATGCAAAAGTCTGCTCCCAGATATTTAGAGAGACAGAGAGAGAGAGACAGAGAGAGAGAAAGCGACAGAGACAGAGAGAGAGAAAGAGACAGAGAGAGAGAGAGAGAGACAGAGAGAGAGAGAGAGAGAGAGAGAGAGACAGAGAGAGAGAGAGAGAGAGAGACAGAGAGAGAGAGAGACAGAGAGAGAGAGACAGAGAGAGAGAGACAGAGAGAGAGAGACAGAGAGAGAGAGACAGAGAGAGAGAGACAGAGAGAGAGAGACAGAGAGAGAGAGACAGAGAGAGAGAGAGACAGAGACAGAGAGACAGAGGAACACCTCCGTTCAGTCCGTAAGGGGGACCCCGAGCTTCCGGTCGCCTGTCAATTTAATTCACCGCTCCACTCCCACTCAGACCTCACCGTCCTCGGCCTCTTGCATTGTTCCACGTAAACTCAGCGTAAGCTCAGGGAACAGCACCTCATCTTTCAATTAGGCACTTTACAGCCTTCTGGACTCAACATAGAGTTCAACAATTTCAGATCATAACCTGGCCCCTATCATATATATATTTTTTATCCACACTCTTTGTCTTCTTTTCTTCTCCCCCACATGGCAGCTGTCTTTCATTCTGCCAGCAGAATTTACACTTCATCTAGAGCCATCCTTTGTTTCTTAACCTGTCCCATTACCATCTCCTTTTGCCTTGAATATCTCTTAATGTCTCTTAACCTCTTCCGCCTTCTATCCTATCACAGACCTTCCCTTTTGTTCTTTCATCCCCTCCCCCTTTCCAAGCCTCTACACTTGCTTAAAAATCTGTTCCATTTCCTGCTTTTTTCCAGTTCTGACGAAAGGTCATCGACCTGAAACGTTAACTCTGTTTCTCTTCACAGATGCTGCCTGACCTGCTGAGTTTCTCCAGCATTTTCTGTTTTTATTTCAGATTTCCAGCATCTGCAGTATTTTCTTTTTGTAACATGTTTCTACATTCTTTTGTACTTATCCCAGTGAAAACCTCTTTTCTCCCTGCAGGATTTGTATAAGCCATTTATCCCACGTTAATTTATTTGTTAATCCATTTAGGGTGGTGCTTGTTTAGTCTGAACTTGTTAGTTTGGGGAATGTCTTTATCCTGCATGCTCACATTACACCTTTAAAGGCGTTTTACTTGTTTTGTTATTAAAGTGTTGAACAATCTCCCAAATTCTATTTGCTTTAGTTCCATCACTTCATTGAATTTAGATCTTTTAAAGTTATCCACCTGGATCCTGGTCTTGGGTATTTGAGTCATAGATCATGATAAATGTTATCATTGTGCTATGACTTCCATTCCAGGGGGTGCTATGACCTCTATTTCATGTATGTTTCCTAGCTCTTTTACAAATGCCAGAGCAAGATGAGCATTGCCTCTCGTGGCTTCCTTGTCATACTAGGTCAAGAAGCAGTCATGCATTACATTTACCAAGTCTTACTCTAAACCACTTGGGTTTAACCAGTTTATATTGGGCAGATTGAAGTCTCCCATTAAAATAACTTTCCCATTTTCACAAACCCTTTCTATCTCCTCATAGAGCAAATTGTCCTCCTGCTTATGCTGAGCTGGTGTTCTATAGCATATGCCTAGTGCTAGCTTAAATATTTTTTGCATTAGAGATGTCTGCTCAGAGTAGTTAATTTTGCAACTTTCTACCTCCCACAGAATCAACTTATTTTGCGTATGATAGCCTAGTGATTATGGTACTGGATTACTGACCCAAAGATCATGAATTCAAATCCCACCATGACAAGTTGTGAAATGGAATTATATAATCTGATAATTTGTGGACTGCTACCAGAAAAGTGACCATGATAGCTGCTGAATTGTTGTAAAAACCCCACTGGTTGACTAATGTCCTTCAGGGAAGGGAATCTACCACCCCCTACCTGGTCTGGTTCTGAGTCACAGTATGTTGTTGACTCTTAATATATTCAGAAATTGGCCTAACAACTCACTTATATGTAAAACAGTCGCTACAAAACAGCATAATAAGAGCACCATTGTGGCAGCACCATCACCAGAAGGACTGCAATGGTTCGAGAAGGCCTGCCCCCACATTTACAGCCCAGCTAGAGATGGGTAATAAATGCGGGCTCATGGCCTGGCATATCCCTCACTCTACCATTAACATCAAGCCAGGCGACCAACCCTGGTTCAATGAGGAGCGTAGAAGAGCATGCCAGGAGCAGCACCAGGTGTACCTAAAAATGAGTTGCCAACCTGGGGAAGCTGCAACACAGGACTACATGCATGCTAAACAATGGAAGCAGCATGCTATAGACAGAGCTAAGTTATCCCAGAACCAACGGATCAGATCAAAGCTCTGCAGTCCTGCCACATCCAGTCGTGAATGGTGGTGGGCAATTAAACAACTGACGGGAGGAGGAGGCTTCATGAACATCCCCATCCTCCATGATGGCGGAGCCTAGCACTTGAGTGCAAAAGACAAGGCTGAAGTGTTTGCAACCATCTCCAGCCAGAAGTGCCGAGTGGATGATCCATCTTAGCCTCCTCCCGAGGTTCCCACCATCACAGATGCCAGTCTTCTGCCAATTCAATTCACACCACGTGATATCAAGAAACGGCTGAGCGTACTGGATACAGCAAAGGCTATCGGCCCCGACAACATCCCAGCTGTCCTGCTGAAGACTTGTGCGCCAGAACTAGCCGCGCCTCTGGTCAAGCTGTTCCAGTACAGCTACAACACTGGCATCTACCCGACAATGTGGAAAACTGCCCAGGTATGTCCTGCCCACAAAAGCAGGACAAATCCAATCTGGCCAATTACCGTCCCATCAGTCTACTCTCAATCATTAGCAAAGTGATGGAAGGTGTTGTCGACAGTGCTATCAAGCAGCACTTACTCACCAATAACCTGCTCGCTGATGCCCAGTTTGGGTTCCGCCAGGACCACTCAGCTCCAGACCTCACTACAGCCTTGTTCCAAACATGGACAAAGGAGCTGAATTCCAGAGGTGAGGTGAGAGTGACTGTCCTTGACATCAAGGCAGCATTTGACCGAGTGTGATATCAAGGAGCGCTAGTAAAACTGAAGTCAATGGGAATCAGGGGAAAAACTCTCCACTGGCTAGAGTCATACCTAATACAAAGGAAGATGGTTGTGGTTGTTGGAGGCCAATCATCTCAGTCCCAGGACATCGTGCAAGAGTTCCTCAGGGCAGTGTCCTAGGCCCAACCATCTTCAGCTGCTTCATCAATGACCTTCCCTCCATCATAAGGTCAGAAGTGGGGATGTTCGCTGATGATTGCGCAGTGTTCAGTTCCATTCACAACTCCTCAGATAATGAAGCAGTCTACGCCCACATGCAGCAAGACCAGGACGACATTAAGGCTTGGGCTGATAAGTGGCAAGTAACATTCGCGCCATGCAAGTGCCAGGCAATGACTATCTCCAACAACCGAGAATCTAACCACCGCCCCTTGACATTCAACGGCATTACCATCACCAAATCCCCCAATATCAATATCCTGGGGGGTCACCATTGACCAGAAACGTAACTGGACCAACCGCATAAATACTGTGGCTACAAGAGCCGGTCAGAGGCTGGGTATTCTGCGGCAAGTGTCTCACCTCCTGACTCCCCAAAGCCTTTTCACCATCTACAAGTCAGGAGTGTGATGGAATACTCTCCACTTGCCTGGATGAATGCAGCTCCAATGACACTCAAGATGCTCGACACTATCCAGGACAAAGCAGCCCGCTTGATTGGCACTCCATCCACCACCTTAAACATTTACTCCCTCCACCACCAGTGCACCATGGCTGCAGTGTGTACCACCTACATGATGCACTGCAGCAACTCACCATGGCTTCTTCGACAGCACCTCCCAAACCCACAACCTCTGCCACCTAAAAGGACAAGGGCAGCAGGCGCATGGGAACACCATCACCTCCAAGTTCCCCTCCAAGTCACACACCATCCTGACTTGGAAATATATCGCCATTCCTTCATCATCACTTGGTCAAAATCCTGGAACTCTCTCCCTAGTAGCACTATGGGGGAACCTTCAATACGTGGACTGCAGTGGTTCAAGAAAAGTGTCTCACCACCACCAATTATCGATGGGCAATAAATGCTGGCCTTGCCAGCAATACCCACATTCCAGGAACAAATTTAAAAAAAGCTTGTTAATGCTGAATTACTCTGCCAAACCTGAATTGCCTTTGTAACCTCACTTATTAACGGCATCTACTAAAGAATTTGCATACTTTAATATTTAGCACATACATGCGGCTAATTGTGTTATTCTAAGATGTCAAAGAAATGTAATTTGTGACTCCATGGCATGAGTTCCTTTCTGATTTGGTAAGAAGGAGTTAATTCATTCACTCAGTAGCTTTTATATATTAAAATGGGTTTTGCTGTGCAAATATTAATATAATCTGAACTGGTTGACATGGCAAGCCAAATTTGGGCATCTTGTAATTTCCTAGATGTGACGTGGCAGTAAACTCCAGATGGTTATTTGAAGAGGAGTTAAGTTGAGGGGTTAAGGATTCATCTGGTGTCTTTGGACTAACATAATAGTTCACTGATCCCAGTGTTCTTGCATCTAACGTTGGGAACTTATCCAGCTCTCTTTTAAGACCTGCAATGAATCCATGCTTACCACACGTCCTGGCAATCTATTCAAGAGGTTGATGACTCTGCAAAAAGATATTTCCTGGCATCATGCCTCATTCTTTTTTTATATTTTGTACTGTTGCCCCATAATCCTCCCCTCCCTTCCAGTTCAACTTCCCTTTTGTTGGTGACCGTGAGGGGCCGCTTAAGAAGCCTGAATGAGACGAGCCTGATGCCTGCCCCCCTCATCGGTGATGAATTTTCAAAAGGGATTCTTTAACGGGTGTTAGGCCTAACATCTGGTTTAGGTATCCACTATTTTAGCAGTGGGACCAACGTATGCGCAGATTGGCGCAGGTCATCCCACTACTAAATTGGTATGTTTTGCACCCATTTTATGCCCACAAAGTGGGCACAACACATACCAATTTCTACCCCTATATGTTTGTATTTAGTAATATTTCCAGAACCTATACGACCTTGTCCTTATGAGAAGGCATGGATGAACTGGTTGCCTCATCTTCCTCGGGGCGGATGATGTTAGCCTTCTTGAGATGTCAAGAGTGATAAACCTTTGTCTGTACAGCTGCTATCTGTTCCTCCTGGATCCTTTGCTCCTGAGTAAATTTACCTTCCATGCTGGTCACTGAATGTGGACTAGCTATCTTCAATCTCACCTAATTCTCAGGTTCTGACTTAAAAGTAAGCATTGCATGCGCCTCCCTCACTTTATAGGAACAATCCTAGACCTCAATGAGCTGTTAAATATTGAGCAAGTGGTTCATAACATTTCTTTTAGTACTCTAGGGTGAATATCATCAGGACCAGCAGCCCAATTTGTATTGAGTCCTAATCCTAGCCAGGACTATTTCTATATTGACTTTCATGGATTCAGTTCTAGTCGCACCACTATTGATCAGCATTGGCAAATCAGCATCAACTAAAGGAGTGAAAACAGATGCAAAGTAAGCATTTAGCACATGAACCATACCTCAGAATGCCACCAAAATCAGCCCTGTATAATCTCCCAATGGCTCTAAGTGGGCCTTAATCATGTTCTGAGTCTTTATGTAACTAAGAAAGATCTTACTATCACCACCCGCATATCCACAATCCCCTTTTTCATTGTTACATCTATTGTCAGAATGGCAAAAATAACAAACAGGGTGGATAAAGGGTAACCAGTGAATGTGGTGTATTTGGATTTCCAGAAGGCATTCGATACGGTGCCACATTAAAGGTTACTGCACAAGATAAGAGCGCACGGGGTTGGGGTTAATATTTTGGCATGGATAGGGGATTGGCTAACTAACAGAAAACAGAGAGTCGGGATAAATGGGTCATTTTCCGGTTGGCAACCAGTAACCAGTGGGGTGCCACAGGGATCAGTGCTATCTATATTAATGACTTGGATGAAGGGACCGAGTGTACTGTAGCCAAATTTGCTGATGATACAAAGAGAGGTGGGTTAGCAAGTTGTGAGTAGAACACAAAGGGGGCGCAACCAACTGAATTTTTCCCCCAAAGAGTCTGTAAATGGATATAGATAGGTTAAGTGAGTGGGCAAAAATTTGGCAGATGGAGTACAATGTGGGAAAATGTGAGGTTAACCACTTTGGAAGGAAGAATGAAAAAGCAAATTATTATTTAAATGGAGTGAGACTACAAAATGCTGCGGTACAAAGGGATCTGGGGTCCTAGTACATGAAACACAAAAAGTTAGCATGCAGGTACAGCAAGTAATTAGGAAGGCTAATGGAATGTTGGCCTTTATTGCAAGGGGTATGGAGTATAAAAGTAGGGAATTTTTGATGCAACTTTACAGGGCACTGGTGAGACCGCACCTGGAGTACTGCGTACAGTTGTGGTCTCCATATTTAAGGAAGGATATACTTACATTGGAGGCAGTACAGAGAAGGTTCACTAGGTTGATTCCTGGGATGAAGGGGTTGACTTATGACGAAAGGTTGAGCAGGTTGGGCCTATACTCATTGGAGATTAGATGAATGAGAGGTGATCTTATTGAAACATATAAGATTCTGAGGTGGATTGACAGGGTGGATGTTGAGAGGATGTTTCCCCTAGTGGGGGTATCTAGAACTAGGGGGCATAGTTTCAGAATAAGGGGTCGCCCATTTAAGACAGAGATGAGAAGGAATTTCTCTCAGAGGGTCGTGAATCTTTGGAATTCTCTACCCCAGAGAGCTGTGGAGGCGGAGTCACTGAATATATTCAAGGCGGAGATTGACAGACATTTGAACTACAAGGGAGTCAAGGGGTATGGGAGAGAGCGGGAAAGTGGTGTTGAGGACAAGATTGGATCAGCCATGATCTTATTGAATGGTGAAGCAGGCTCGAGGGGCCGATTGGCCTACTCCTGCTCCTGTTTCTTATGTTCTTAGATTTTATTATTCTCAACTGAATCTTCTACCTTTCCCTATTCTCTTGAGAGATATTTGCTTAGTTTTTGGCAAAATACTTCAGTGTAATTTTCTTCAACATCACTGTTAAGGGTTTCATTTTACCTTGTACCCTCCTTTTAATTTGACATACATAGACTCCCTGTTCATAGCTTATCCTTATCTAGTAGTATTCCCAAATTAATCTTCCTCAAATCCTCTCTCATTCTTGCAAATTCAGCCCTCCTAAAATCTGGCATGAGCATTAAATTATCAGCAGTAATTATCAATCAAATCTATGATCACTGTTATCCAGATGTTCCCAGACACAGATTGCAATTGTCTGGGAACAATTCAAAGAAGAAAGCCAATAACAACAATTGCTGCAGCTGCTGGCCCAGAGAGGACGCAAGGCGAAGACAGGGCTGTATGTATGTGTGCACAAGTGGCTGTAATAAAAGAGGGAAAATAACATCCCAGTACTTTGCCTAGGACAGGGTGTCCCTGGAGATGGAGCACGCGGTGTACACCAGCATGCTTGAGACTTCCACGATCGGTGGGCACCGGAGGGACTGGAATGCTTCATGAACCCACGAAACAAAATTTTTATTTAATTTGTTTAAGTTTACTTTAAATTTGAAGTAATTTACAGTTTATTGGTTGTGCCCCTTTAAAAGGGGTCACTTGCTTCCTTTGTAGTGGTGATGGCACCAGCCATCAATCACTGAAATTAACCAATAAGAGGTTTCCCAGGACAGGTGAACTGCCTGGGTGAAGATGGCAGAGGAATACTGCATCACTCAGGCAGTTTACCACTCTCTCCTCACTGGGGCTACACAGCCGTTTCCCCACTTCTTCTCCCTCGCTCCAGAAAAGCTCCACAGCAAGTTAGACTGATAATCAAAAGGGAAGCGCGAAGTAAACACATTTTTTCTGTGTTTATATTATGAATTCTGGGAGATTCTCTCACAGCTACCCTACCTGAAGAAGGGGCGACAGCTCCGAAAGCTTGTAATTTTAAATAAATCTGTTGGACTATAACCTGGTGTTGTGCGACTTCTCATTTTTGTCCACCCCAGTCCAACGTCGGCATCTCCACATCATAACTATATTAGAACCTCATCCCCTCCCTTCTAATTAAGGGGAGTGGGGGGTCTATTAGCTAGATTAAGATCTTGTGAACTTCCTACAAGTTAAGAGGTCTGTTAACATAGTTGCTCCTGTACTTGAATCCTCTCGCTATGAAGGCCAACATACCATTTGCCTTCTTAACCGCCTGCTGCACCTGCATGCTTACCTTCAGCAACTGGGGCACAAGGACACACAGATCTCGTTGCACTTCCCCTTTTCCCAATCTATTGCAGTTCAGATAATAATCTGTCTTCCTGTTTTTGCCACCAAAGTGGATAACCTCGCATTTATCCACATTATACTGCATCTGCCATGCATCTGCCCAATCACCCAACCTGTCCAAATCATACCGGAGTTTCTCTGCATCCTCCTCACAGCACACACGCCCACCCAGTTTTGTGTCGTCTGCAAACTTGGAGATATTACATCTAGTTCCCTCGTCCAGATCATTAATATATATTGTGAATAGCTGGGGTCCTAGCACCGATCCCTGCGGTACCCCACTAGTCACTGCCTGCCACTCGGAAAAAGACCGGTTTATTCCAACTCTTTGCTTCCTGTCTGCCAACCAGTTCTCTATCCAAGTCAGTACCTTACCCCCAATCCCATGTGCTTTAACTTTGCACGTTAATCTCTTATTCGGGACCTTATCGAAAGCCTTCTGAAAGTCCAAATACACCACATCCACTGGTTCTCCCTTATCTATTCTACCAGTTACAGCCTCAAAAAATTCCAGTAGATTAGTCAAGCATGATTTACCTTTTGTAAATCCATGTTGACTTTGTCCGATCCTGTCACTGTTTTCTAAGTGCTCTGCTATTACATCTTTTATAATGGACTCTAGCATTTTCCCCACTACCGATGTCAGGCTATAATTCCCCGTTTTCTCTCTCCCACCTTTTTTAAATAGTGGGGTTACATTAGCTATCCTCCAATCCATGGGAACTGTTCCAGAGTCTATAGAATTTTGGAAGATGACCAGCAATGCATCTACTATTTCTAGGGCCACTTCCCTAAGTACCCTAGGATGTAGATTATCAGGCCCTGGGGATTTATCGGCCTTCAATCTCGTCAATTTCCCTAACACCATTTCCCTACAAATACTGATTTCATTCAGTTCATCCCTCTCATTAGACCCTATGTTTCCCGACACCTCTGGGAGGTTATTTGTGTCCTCCTTTGTGAAGACAGAACCAAAGTATGTATTTAATTGGTCTGCCATTTCTTTGTTCCCCATTTTAAATTCCCCTGATTCTGACTGCAAGGGACCTATGCTTGACTTCACCAATCTTTTTCTCTTCACATATCTATAGAAGCTTTTACAGTCAGTTTTTATGTTCCCTGAAAGCTTACTCTCATACTCTATTTTCCCCCTCTTAATTAATCCCTTTGTCCTCCTTTCCTGAATCCTAAACTGCTCCCAATCCTCAGATTTGCTGCTTTTTCTGGCCAATTTATATGTCCTCTCCTTGGATCTTCTGCTATCCCTAATTTCCCTTGTTAGCCACGGTTGAGTCACCTTTTTTGTTTTATTTTTATGCCAAACAGGGATGAACAAATTCTGTAGTTCATCCATGCGATCTTTAAATGTTTGCCATTGCCTATCCACCATCAACCCTTTAAGTAACGTTCCCCAATCCATCCTAGCCAACTCGCACCTCATACCATCGTAGTTTCCTTTATTTAAATTCAGGACCCTAGTCTCTGAGTCAACTACTTCACTCTCCATCTTAATGAAGAATTCTATCATATTATGATCGCTTCTCCCCAAGGGGCCTCGCACAACAAGATTGCTAATTAATCCTTTCTCATTACATAATACCCAGTCTAAGATGGCCTGATCTCTAGTTGGTTCCTCGACATATTGGTCCAGGAAACCATCCCGTATACACTCTAGGAATTCCTCCTCCACAGTATTGTTACTAATTTGGTTAGCCCAATCTATATGTAGATTAAAGTCACCCATGATAACTGCTGTGCCCTTATTTCACACGTCTCTAATTTCCCATTTAATGCCATCCCCAACCTCAGCATTACTGTTTGGGGGTCTGTATACAACTCCCACTAACGTTTTCTGCCCCTAGGTATTTCTTAGTTCTACCCATACAGATTCCACATCATCAGAGCTAATATCCTTCCTTACTATTGTGTTAATCTCCTCTTTAACCAGCAATGCTACCCCACCTCCTTTTCCTTTTTGCCTGTCCTTCCTGAATATTGAATATCCCTGGATGTTGAATTCCCAGCCTTGGTCACCCTGGAGCCATGTCTCCGTAATCCCAATTATATCATATCCGTTTACATCTATTTGCACAGCTAATTCATCCACCTTATTACGACTGCTCCTCGCATTAAGACACAAAGCCTTCAGGCTTGTTTTTTTAACACTCTTAGTCCTTTTAGAATTATTATTTACTGTAGCCATGTTTGATTTACACCCTTGATTTCTCTGCCTTCCACTTTTGCTTTTCTCCTTCCTGTCTTTTGTTTCTATCCTTGCTTCCATTTCCTCTGTCTCCCTGCACAGGTTCCCAACCCCCTGCCATTTTAGTTTAAACCCTCCCCAACAGCACTAGCAAACACTCCCCCTAGGACATCGGTTCCGGTCCTGCCCAGGTGCCAACCGTCCAGTTTGTACTGGTCCCACCTCCCCCAGAACCGGTTCCAATGTCCCAGTAATTTGAATCCCTCCCCCTTGCACCATTCCTCTCGCCACGTATTCATCTGAAATATCCTTCTATTTCTACTCTGACTAGCACGTGGCACTGGTAGCAATCCTGAGATTACTACCTTTGAGGTCCTATTTTTTAATTTACCTCCTAACTCCCTATATTCAGCTTTTAGGACCTCATCCCTTTTTTTTACCTATATCGTTAGTACCTATATGCACCACGACAACTGGCTGTTCACCCTCCCCCTCCAGAATGCCCTGCAGCCACCCCGAGACATCCTTGACCCTTGCACCAGGGAGGCAACATAGCATCCTGGAGTCTCGTTTGCGGCTGCAGAAACGCCTATCTATTCCCCTTACAATAGATTCCCCTATCACTATAGCTCTCCCGCTCTTTTTCCTCCCATCCTGTGCAGCAGAACCACCCATGGTGCCAGGAAGTTGGCTGCTGCTGCTGCCTTCCCCCGATAAGCCATCTCTCCCAACAATATCCAAAGTGGTATATCTGTTTGAGAGGGGGATGGCCACAGGGGACCCCTGCACTACCTACCTGCGCCTACTACTCTGCCTGGCGGTCACCCATTCCCTTCCTGCCTGTGCAGCCTTTACCTGCGGTGTGACCAACTCATCAAACGTGCTATCCACGATGTCCTCAGCATCGCGAATGCTCCAGTATGTATCCATTCGCAGCTCCAGCGCCGCAATGTGGTCTGCCAGTAGCTGCAGCTGGATACACTTCCCGCACACATGGTCGTCAGGGACACAAGAAGTGTCCCTGATTTCCCACATAGTGCAGGAGGAGCATGCCACGGGGCCGAGCTGTGCTGCCACGACTTACCCTTTAATTAATTTCAATTAAATTAAATCAACTCAATACCACTAATGACACTACAATTAAATGATATACTCAAGGGCCCTTGTTTACTAGCACTCCCCGCTACACAACAGAGACCTTAGAAACTATAACCACAAAAATTAAGCCCTGCTAAACTTATAAACTATTAACCTTAACTGTCAAACTATAGAGTAGTATAAGTACTCACCCAATCAGCTCCTTCCTCTTGCCCATGTCACTTTTTGAATCGTGACATGGCTCTGGAACGCCACCGCCGGTCTGCGAGATAGTTTAAGAACATGTGACCTATACTAGTTAAGAAGGTAGGTCTGTTAGTTAGCTTTTATTAGAACCACCTGTTAAGACCTCATGTGTGGGGAGATATAATTATCAGTTCTGTTATATGATAACTTCAAGACCTCATATTTTGTGGAATAATTTTCCTGACCCTGGTGTGATGAGTCACATTTTAGCTTCAACACAGAAACTATGCACTAGCAGAAGTAGCTGCTGCTTCTGAGCCCTTCAGACTCTTAACCCTGAAGAATGGTGTGAAGTGCTACAATCCACCTGCTACAAGTATAGAGTTAAAGCCATAGCCAAGGTTGTCGACCAATCAGCCTCTAAAATGTATGGAAAAGCCACCGAGCAGGCTGTCTTCCTGCCCAACAACAAAGGACTGATGATAATGGGGGGGAGCATTACTTCCAAGTCGGCCCTTTGGAGACCCATCTAACATGCCAACTTTTGTGTCAGACAAGCTCCTTCTCCATCCCCTCTCAGTTGGGGGAAACCTGGCACCAAGCCGATCCTGCGCAGCTGCAGGAAAGCCGGCATCTGGCATGTTTACTTCTTCCACTCTCAGGTCTTCATGTATCTGGTGTGGGTGGAGCTTATGGAAGGTGGTGTCTATATAACCCGGTATAGAGCTGCTTACGGGGTCTTTTGGACTTCCAAGAGCACGTGATGACATGTTCACAAAGAGCAGGTGGAGCACATTCATAAGAATTACCCCACCATCCAGGACACCAAAGTATCAACGGTGGCAGAGGCTCGCACAGTTCCCCCTCTGTCATTTATAACCATTTTATCATCATTGGTAGCAGCAATGCCAAATTATGGAGAGGAAGGGACACATTTGGGGCAGAAAGGCAAAAAACAAGATGAAAATCCAGCCAGATTTCTAGTGCTTCTGAGCAGCCAGAGGATCCTTTAACATTGGCTGCAGGTCCTCCAGTAGCTGTGAAAACCCCTGTGAGGGAGAATTCGGAAGTGAAGCCGGCCAGGGACATGGCCTCCAGGGAAATGGATGTCTCTGTTCCACATCACCCTGACTGAGAAGCAGAGGATAGCCAGCCCCAAATGACAAAGGTCCATACTCCTCCGCAAGGCGTGCGAGTGTCTCCAGCCATGAGAGACCCCTGCCTCCACTACCGTTTGACCCTGTCTGTTTACCAACCATTCTAACAGGAGAAACAGGCAATTCCACCAAGCCTATTCCTTTGCCAACCATTGTAGAATGAAGGATCCTGAATTTTGAGGGATCATGCAAAAAAAAATTTGATGGCCCTCTTTACTTTAGGAACGCAATGTGTCAGGGATTCCCTATGTCCAAACAGCTGTATTTGATTTACAGAGAACCTTTCCTTCGTCTCCCATACAAGAGGCTGTCCAAACTGGCTCTGTGTGTGTGGAGATTGCCCTTTTGGCTTGTGTTGATGTGTGAATCTTGTGGTAAGGGATCCCACTGAGTTATGGAGGATGTATGAGTGTCAGCAAGTATTCTCTGCCACATCCTCAACTAGAATCAAATAGAATGAGTATTGAGGATTTGTAGTAGGCCAGTGTTAGGTAGGTTCCCTACTGGAGGAGTTCTGTGCTTTCAGCTGGAGTACCACTCAGCTGTTGTAACTGGAAGTTTACCTGAGCCCCACCAAGGAATCCAGGCCATCAAACTGGACCGAGCAAAAGAAAAAAGTCAATGTCTTGGATGTTGGACAGGATTGTTCTGAATGCTTTTTACAGGGGTGGGGGGTTAGTCATAAACCTTATGGTTGTTACCGTGCTTTGGTACCAGCTGGTTACTTTGATCCTTTCCCCTGAATTTGTTGGCAAGATCCAGAGGAAACTGATTGCATTCTTCTGGGATAAAGAGAAGCATTTGGTCTCTGCCAGAGTTTTGAGGCTCCAACTAGGACAGGGCAGTCAGGTGCTGATGTGCATGCACACGTAGGTGGCAACTTTCTGCTTTCAGACCCTTCGGAGATATTAAGAATCCTCCACGATCTAATCCATGACATCTGCCATTGAGGAATTTCTTTGTCTATCCTGCCTGTCTTTTACCAGGAGCCACTAAACGTCTGAAGCTTGGTTGCTTCCAGGATAGACTCTCTCCTGACTGAGGAGACAGTGATTCTTTGAGCCGTTCCTCCAAATCCCCCTGCTACTTGTGCTCAGCTTAGACAACACGTGGCCTATAGAGAGATAATCCCTTGGTACAAAGGTAATCAAGGTCAGGTTCATACTGGATAGCAGCAGAGCAGGATCGATGTCGCTACCGATGTCAACCACCTGGATGTCCTGGCATTATCCATTTTAATGCCATCCATGAGATAAATTCTGCACTCGGTTAGGTGCATCAAGGAGGCTCAGGAGAGTGAAGTGGACCTGCCTGCTCTTATCTCTGTTCGGACTGAGCTGCTCATTAGCACAAGGCTCTGAAACTCCTGCTTCACAGCTTGAGCTTTCTCTCGGAAATTCCCTGCATGCCATTCCATTCTGGAAGGTGGGATTTCCTGTATTCGCTGCTGTTGCACACTCTCCACTTTTTTGCCTTCATCTTGTCTTGACACACTCAGGCCGAACATCCTGTCAACTGGCAAGGGTGAGCATCTCGAGTAGAAAACTCTATATTTGAGGGCCCTCCCTGGCAATACTGGCAAACTGGGGTGAAAAGTGCTACATGGATTAGGGATATCAAATTTGTATTTGAGCCACTTCTCTGACATCCTGGCTAAATTAGCATTTAGTGGTCGAGATGAATCCATCTTCCATATTAATGTTCAGTGTCTGAGTATGCAGCCCATTTTTTGTTGCGTGAAGGGGCTGCTCTTCAACCTTTGGCTACATTTTTTTTGTTGACATTCTTTATCTTTGCTCATTTGATGTGCAAAGGGGCAGGCAGATTGGAGAGCCTCATGGTGGGTCTGCTCCTGGGCCTGGCAAAATCTGCCATCCACAGTTTCAGAATACATAGGATTATGACATTATCTGCCTTATTGATGATGAGAACCAAATTGTCATTTAACACTACGTACACACAGTTTTCGTTTGATTGGGCCTCTCATTGTGTATTAGTGATGCCTTCTGCCTTGGGGAGCACTTGTGGTTGTATTTGTCCTGGTTTTATTGGGCTCATCCCTAATGCAGTTCTATTGGCACAGAATCAAAACCATACTTATCCTGAAAAACCTACACTTCAGTCAAGTAGAACACTTAGTTTAAAGACCTTCCAATTGCTCTCTCTCTATTCTGGGCCAACCTCTCAACTCTATCCACTTCAGATGAATACCATCCCTCATGAAAAGCTTACCTTCATGAAAAAATGCTCCCTAATTGTCCACATGGATGAACTTCTCTTTGCAACTCATTATGGAGCATTCAACCCTTCATTTCAAGCTAAATATCTTTGTGTTCCATTCTGCTGACTATTATGGGAGCAGGAGTAGGCCATTCAGCTCCTCGAGGCTGTTCCGCCATTCAATTAGATCATGGCTGATCTGTATCTTAACTCCATCCACCCGTTTTGGTTCCGTAATCCTTAAGACCCTTGTCTAACAAAATCTATCAATCTCCGTTTTGAAATTTTCAATTGACCCAACCTCAACAGCTTTTTGGAGAAGAGAGTTCCAGATTTCCACTACCCTTTGTGTGAAGAAATGCTTCCTGGCATCACTCCTGAACAGCCTAACTCTAATTTGAAGGTTATGACCCCTTGTTCTGGACTCTCCCACCAGAGGAAATAGTTTCTCTCTATCTATCTATCAACTCCTTTTCATCATCTTAAACACCTCAATTAGATCATCCCTTAATCTTCTATATGCAAGGGAATACAAGCTTAGTCAATGAAAACTGTCCTCCTGATTTAACCCTGTTAGCCCCGGTATCATCCTGGTGAATCTGCGCTGTAAGCGCTCCAATGACAGAAAATAAATTAGAAACTCTTATTCAGTATATCGTCTCCCTTATAACCAGTTCCTGAGACCATAGGGAGCTAATAAAAATAATCTATAAATACAGAAGCCAAAATATCTAGAGTAAGGGAGACAGAGAAGACTCAAAAAAAGTAACATGCACCTTGCCCCTCAAGTTTTTGAGTGAATTTGGGTATTCAGCAAATTAACGTGGTTTTTATAATTTCGTCCAGTGTACTAGACTAGAGAGCTTTAGTGAGTGAAGCATTAGCCTTAAGAGAAACAATGGGCCTCATGGAGTGAATTGTCCATTTATACTCAGAACAGCTGTTGGCGCATAGAGACGTTATTGTTTATATGTATAAGAGATGTCAGCTGTTCCAAGTATCAAGGGGAGTTCGGAATACGGTGAGGGGCGACGGGGTCGGTGGCCTCAGGGAGGGAAGATATAGTCTCAAAGGGGCAAAGAATATCGGGGAGGAAGCACCTTGGTTTTTTTTAAAGTTACTTGATAGAACATTATATTATTGACATGATTTTAACTCTCATTGTACTAAGTTCATGATCAATAACAACAACTTGCATTCAACAACTTGCATTCAATAATGTAGAAAACATCCCCAGGCGCTGAGCAATGAATCTGGAAATATTTTGAACCTTTTAGTTTGTGAACATATTAACGTACAATCCTGTTATTTGAGTCTATACAACATCAAAGGCCGGTTGGGATTGCTCTGATGGCCAGGAATTATGTAATGAGCCACATTTTATGCGAGTTTGGTTCTAGTTATGCCAGGGTTTTGAGGTGGGGGGGGGGGAGACTTTAATAAAACGTCTACCTATTTAAACTTATGCTGCATGTATCACTGCATTCGGTGTGAATTGTTGAATAGTTCATTCTGGGTGACGGTATTTGCGTAAGTGCCAGTCACAGCCCAGAGTGGGAACGCAGGCCGAATCTTTGAGTGATGAATGTACGAAATCTGCTGCAGACACTCGGCAGAGTGAGCTTGCCCAAATCTGCCCGGCCGCTTGAGTTCCCAGATGAATCTGGCAAGTGATTCGCGGGGCAAGCCTTGCCTTTACTCACATTCGCTTTCCTCCATGTAGGGCGAATGTTTTTTTTTATTCCAGTCACGCACGGTCACTGAGTCGGCTCGATCTGACAGCGCTCGGAGGGGGGGGGGGGGGGGCTTGACAACTTCCCTCAGACCTTGCCAATCTGCCCGGGAACTCCGGAAAGATTCGTATCACCCGACAAAACGTGTCTGGGCAGAAGACCTTTCCTTTCCCACATCTGTTGATGCAACTGCAAATGCTGGAGCTCGAAAAGATTTAACACCACAAAAGGATGGTCGCCTCTTTTTCGGGGTAACCATCGGACGAACGCTTGACTTTCTGGATTGAAGATCTCTTTTTTTAAAAAGTACAAACTTCATATCAGCAGACATAAAGCATGCTGTTGGGTTGTTTTTTCTGCCTTGTTTTGGCGGGCAGAGTGCTGATGCTGAAGAGTCCGGCTCCAGCCTCTGGCGCCGGGAGAAGGGAAGCGTTCAGCCACCACGCCGTGCTGGATGAAAATGGAAAATACCACTTCAGGTGGAAACACGATAACACGAGCATCACCTTCGAGCTGGAAGTTGAAACCAGGGGCTATGTTGGATTTGGACTTTCCCCAACGGGATCCATGGCTCAGTCAGACATGGTCATTGGAGGAGTTGCAAATGGGCGCCCCTACCTCAAGGTAAGAAGTGTTCGGAGTGACCATCCATTCCCCGCACATTTCGATGTCTGAATCCGCAGATTAGCTCTAAATAGCCAATAATTTGTTTGACACAAATCCAAACTGCTTTTTTCCTCTATTGGATTTGTACGAAGTCCCATTTTGCTGTTATCTGTTGAACATCTACAGTGAAAAATCTGGGGCAGGGACGTAAAATCAACATGCGATTGAATATGGTCGTGTTGATAAGGAAGAAAAGTTGGTAAATAAATCCGAGAGGAGTTTGGATCATCCTTTTTAATTGCCGTTCGCCCGTAGAAATGCTAACTCAAGATTGCAAGTAACCTGGATAGACAGCTTCTCATTCACCCCTCCCCTCCTCAGAGTCTCACATCTGTAAGAAACTCAACCCAGTGATGCGGCAAAGTTATCATTTATTTCTGAGAGTTACTGAAACACGTTTCAACCATTAACTTTTATTCACCAGTTATGATCAGGGGTTTAAATAGAGTTTGAGAACAGAAGGAATCTAGGTGGTAACAAAATGTCCAAATTTTCCAGGTTTAAGGCATACCCATTGGAAAAAAAATTCCAAATTAGGCAATAAATGCATTTTGAGTGACTTTTTAAATTAAAAGGCACACTCTGGTCTGGTAAGTTATCTTGCAAGACAGTTCAGCAGGTTAGTATAGGAAACTACAAAGATATCACTGAATTACTGATTATATCCACAGCTTAAAAAATCTTTACAAAACTGGTTCAGTTCTGTATTCACATATTGGTACTATCCTATCTTAGAATGAGACATATACAACAACAACAACTTGTATTTATATAGTGCCTTTAACGTAGTAAAATGTCCCAAGGCACTGCACAGGAGTATTATAAGACAAAAATGTTGACACCGAGCCACATAAGGAGAAATTAGGGCAGGTGACCAAAAGCTTGGTCAAAGAGGTAGGTTTTAAGGAGCGTCTTAAAGGAGGAAAGAAAGGTGGCGAGGCAGAGAGGGATAAGCAGGGAATTCCAGAGCTTAGGGCCTAGGCAACAGAAGGCACGGCCACCAATGGTTGAACGATTATAATCAGGGATACTCAAGAGGGCAGAATTAGAGGAGCGCAGATATCTCGGGGGTGGGGGGGGGGGGGGTTGTGGGACTGAAGGAAGTTACAGAGAAAGGGAGTGGTGAGGCCATGGAGGGATTTGAAAACAAGGCTGAGAATTTTGAAATCGAAGTGCTGCTTAACTGAGAGCCAATGTAGGTCAGCGAGCACAGGGGTGATGGGCGAACGGGACTTGGTGCAAGTTAGGACACGGGCAGCTGAGTTTTGGATGACCTCAAGTTTACGTAGGGTAGAATATGGGAGGCCAGCCAGGAGTGCGTTGGAATAGTCAAGTCTAGAGGTAACAAAGGCATGGATGAGGGTTTCAGCAGCGGATGAGCTGAGGCAAGGGCGGAGACGAGCGATGCTAGGGAGGTGGAAATAGGCAGTCTTTGTTATGCAGCGGATATGTGGTCGGAAGCTCATTTCAGGGTCAAATATGACACCAAGGTTGCGAACAGTGTGGTTCAGCCTCAGACAGATGTTACGGAGAGGGATGGAGTCAGTGGCTAGGCAACGGAGTTTGTGGCGGGGACCGAAAACAATGGCTTCGGTCTTCCCAATATGTAATTGGAGAAAATTTCTACTCATCCGGAACTGTATGTCGGACAAGCAGTCTGACAATTTAGAGACCGTGGAGGGGTCGACAGAAGAGGTAGTGAGGTAGAACAGGATGTCGTCAGTGTACATGTGGAAACTGATGCTGTGTTTTCGGATGATGTCGCCAAGGGACAACATGTAGTTGAGAAATAGGAGGGGGCCAAGGATAGATCCTTGGGGGACACCAGAGGTAACGATGCGAGAGCGGGAAGAGAAGCCATTGCAGGTGATTCTCTGGCTACGATTAGATAGATAAGAATGGAACCAGGCGAGTGCAGTCCCACCCAGCTGGATGACAGTGGAGAGGTGTTGGAGAAGGATGGAGTGGTCAACTGTGTCAAAGGCTGCAGACAAGTCACTAAGGACAAGGAGGGATAGTTTACCTTTGTCCCAGTCACAAAGGATGTCATTTGTGACTTTGATGAGAGTTGTTTCGGTACTGTGGCAAGGGCGGAAATCTGATTGGAGGGATTCAAACATGGAATTGCGGGAACGAGGGGCACGAATTTGGGAGGCGACAACACGTTCAAGGACTTTGGAGAGGAAAAGGAGGTTGGAGATAGGGCGGTAGTTTGCAAGGACGGAGGGGTCAAGGGTTGGTTTTTTGAGGAGAGGGGTGATGACGGCAGATTTGAGGGAGAGGGGGACAGTACCTGAGGAAATTAGGTTAGCCTGAACCGAATAAACATTGTCTATGTTGTGGATGCGTAATAAAAAAAATTGTATTTATCTAACATTATCTAATCAAAATGCCACCAAGTGCTTCACGCTGTGAATTACTATTGGAGAGCAGTGACTGTTTATGTAGGTAAAGATGTGCGTATCTAATCCCGTTTTGGAAGGCTATTGTATGAACCGCAATGTACAGCTAGTGCTCAGATTGAGTGAAACCTGGATTATACATCCAGCTGATTTAAATGTTCATAGACAACAGAATAATTTTGCTTGGCAATCATGCTGTCCAAGAAATTGGTTTTGATGTCTTGGCAGTTAATTTCTTTGCTACATTGCTATGATCTGTTCTGGGAAATATGGATATAAAGTTAATCAATCTGTTGTGGAGTTGCACACAGACATCAAGGGGAAGTGTATTCAGGTCAAGCAGGGTTAATGGGTGTGTGATAGACCTGGGATAACTGGGAGGATGTAGAGGAGGGAAGAGGAGGACACATTTGTCACTGACTATTTCCCTGCTCAGTGGGGAAGAGGGGTTGGTTAATAGTGGGCTGAGGATTACTTCTCCTAAAGTTCCTTACCTAAGGAAGGATATACTTGCCATAGAGGGAGTGCAATGAAGGTTCACCAGACTGGTTTTGGGGGGGGATTGTCCTATGAGGACAGATTGAGTAGACTAGGCTTATATTCTCTAGAGTTTAGAAGAATGAAAAGTGATCTCATTGAAACATACAAAATTCTTACAGGACTTGACAGGGTAGATGCAGGGAGGATGTTTCCCCTGGCTGGGGAGTCTAGAACCAGGGGTCACAGTCTTAGAATAAGGGGTCGGCCACTTAGGACTGAGATGAGGAGAAATTTCTTCACTCAGAGGGTGGTGAATCTTTGGAATTCTCTACCCCAGAGGGCTGTGGTGGCTCAGTCGTTGAGTATATTCAAGATAGAGATCGATAGATTTTTGAATATTAAGGGAATCAAGGGATATGGGGATAGTGAAGGAAAGTGGATATGAGGTAGAAGATCAGCCATGATCTTATTGAATGGCAGAGCAGGCTCGAAGGGCCAAATGGCCTACTCCTGCTCCTATTTCTTATGTTCTTATGAGAGGGGCTGGAGACAATGAGTCAGTGGCTCAGAAGAGGGGCCAGGGAAAAAATGATCATTAGGGGTAGTGGAACTGTTGCTCATGGGAGTTCCCGGGCAACAAATTATACTGTTTCAGGCCCCAGTGCAAGATTGGTTTGCTCTGAGGCAGCACTCTGGAAATGCAGACCTTGGGATCCGCAGCTACCTACAGTTTTTGAAATATACTTACTTGAATGTGGAGTCAGGAGGAGCAGGAGTGCTCCTCCCAATCCCACATTTAAAGAATGCAGACTGCTGCTGCTGCCTGATTTCCCTGGCCCTCCAATCTCCCCAGGCATCCAAGCTCCCTTCCCGGCCTTTGTTTCTCTCCGCCACCGCCGCCCCCCCCCGCCCCCATAACTTCCAGTCTCCCTCCCCACTGCCTTTCACTTATCTGCGGGACGTTGTGACGCCAGCACCCGCCCGATCATCATTGAATCTTCGCCGGTTGGCTGTTCGCGCCACGCCAGCTCCATTGAAGTGAGGCCCGAGGCCCAATATCTGGGGCAGCCCCCACGCCTCACCATTCAGGCGCAGGGATTGGCAGAGATTGTACCTTGTGCAAAAATGGTCGCACCCAAACTTCTAGTCTCTAGTGTTTTCAATGCATTTTGAAATGGAATGTTGAAAACCACTGTAATTTTAATATATAAATACACATTTAGCCTGTAGAGGATTTGAAACATCAACTTTCTTTGAGCACACGTTAGTCCTTCAGGAGGTGATGTCAAGAAGGTGCCAGACTTGCAAGATACAGTTTGATAAGGCAGGAAAAAACAGCGTTAGCAGTTATCATGTTGTGTGTTTTAACTCCTGATAGCAATTTAGAACTTGTTAAAAAAAACAAGTTTAATGGCAAGCACTGTGATTGAGCAAGAAATTTCTTTACAATATTTAGGTAGATTATATACTTGTTTAGCCTGAAGCCTGATAGATAGTGTTTGTAAAATATATGTTTTTCTTATTTGTTTATAAGAAAAATGAAGAATTGAAAAGTCCTTCAAATTAAATCAATATAAAGACCACACTGTACAAGAACAACTATGTTTCATTTGACTTCCAGCATTTTTGCAGCTCCAAGGAGTTTTTCAGATTTTGGACCAAAATCTCCAAACATTTTGACTCAAATCTCCACAGATTCCTGATGATCCTGCCCAAAACTTTAAGCTTCAAAGAAAAGTTCCTTAGGCTCCCACCACAGATAACACTAGTCATGTTTTGAACATAGATTCCACTTGCTGTGCACCTGAGGAAGGAAGCTTTTGATGGTTTTTTTATTGAGTGGCCTTATTTGTTTTGGCACAGTTATGAGAATCAGCATAAAACTGTACTGTTCAAAATTGTACAGCTGATGAAGATTTTATGAGAATTTCTGGTACAGATCAAGCTGCATCTATCAGAAATGTTCATTTCTCCAGCCCAGATTTTCAGCTGCTTTTGTTATTTATATATAGGTTTTAGAGTGACTTTTCCATAAAATGTTGTCAGAATCTAAAATATATTGTACAGGAAACTTTCGTTTATCCGGCATCGACGGGACCGGCGTGGTGCCGGTTTATCGAAAGTACCGGATAACAGAGAGTTATATCTACCGAGGCTATTTTTAACAAAGAGACTCCAAGCAGCACGGGAGAATCTACTCATGCTACTGCAATGTTTCGGACTTGCGACAGCGCCAGGAGGCCGAGTAGTGGCACTTTTGAAAAGTACCCCTACTGACTAAATTGGCGTTCGCGGACTCAGACTCGGACTCGGGATCGGCAACATTGCCGGTTATTTGAGAGGATTTTTCGGAGGATGATTTTTGCCGGTTAAGCGAGAATTCCGGATATTTGGGTGCCGGATAAACGAAAGTTTCCTGTAATGAGTTTTTTTGGAATAGCCCTCACTAAGTAACTTAAGAGTTATTATACTATTATTCTTTACATATAAAGGAATAGCATTTAGATGTACAGTAATTAATCCAGGAAAGTCACTTAATACATGAAATAATACAGTAATTCAAGTTTGACAATTTTCAGTGAGGAATTAATACTTTTGACATTTTGTTATTAGGATCCGGATAATAGCCTGAAGGATTGGTTCTGAGGATTGGCACTTAATCAAAATACGGTTATGAAATTGCATGACATATTTACTACTTGTTTAAAAAGTTCCACCTCAGATGACTCACATAGAAGAAAGCCTTTACTTGTTAGAACAAACCATAAGCCATCTAATAGCCACAATCTATTGGTCAAATACTAGTTGGGATGTAACTGAGAGATTAATTACTATTTAAGATTGAAGGATGGGGCTATGCCCTTAGCCATGTATGCTAGAATTTAAAAAGCAATAAGTACCTTCCTGGAATCTTTATTAATAAAGTATTATTGTGTCATGAGAAAATTCTCCCAGAGAAAGTTACAGCAGCATTACAAACTTTTATTGAGGGAATTAAAAACAAAATTATAGCAGGTGCGAAAATCCAAATAATATGTACCAAAGCGCTGTAAACAACAACAACTTGCATTTATATAACACCTTTAACGTATTAAAACTTCCTGATGCGCTTCACAGGAGCGTTAACAAACAAAATTTGACACCGAGCCACATAAGGAGATATTAGGACAGATGACCAAAAGCTTGGTGAAAGAGGTAGGTTTTAAGGAGAGTCTTAAAGGAGGAAAGAGGGGCGGAGAGGTTTAGGGAGGGAATTCCAGCGCTTGGGGCCTAGGCAGCTGAATGCACAGCCGCCAATGGTGGAGAGATTAAAATTGGGGATGCGCAAGAGGCCAGAATTAGAGGCGCACAGAGATCTCGGAGGGTTGTAGGGCTGGAGGAGGTTACAGAGGGGCGAGGCCATGGAAACTGTTATGTGACAATTTATCATAGAATTAGTATGGAAAAGCAGGAATTGTTTGAAGCTTTAACTATTTAAGTATGGCCTAGTTCATTCAATTGTATAAATATCTGACATGTTATTTGGAATGAAAGTAATGAAGGCATCATAGTTGATGCCCATCATTTCCCCAGACACGTTACATGTAAAGGTTCTACATGTATGTCCATCTGACTATCCTGAAGAGACATCAAAGATTGTAATTTCTGATTGTGTCACGTAACAAATTCTTTGTTGTAGGTATTTAGAGATGAGGTAGTTAAAACAATATTCAGTAGTACTGTGAGAAATTTGGATTGTTTGTTGATCAGAATAGCAAGACAGCTTCAGAACAAAAGTGAAAACAGAATGCATTTTCATTGTACTTTTTCAAGTAGAATACATAAAATGTGGAATCCGACAGTGTGGACAAATATGCCCGTGACCTCTTCCACCTAGAGGGACAACGGCAGCAGGTGCATGGGAACACCACCACCTCCAAGTTCCCCTCCAAGTCACACACCATCCTGACTTAGAAGTATATCGCCGATCCTTCATTGTCGCTGGGTCAAAATCCTGGAACTCCCTACCTAACAGCACTGTGGGAGTACCTTCACCACATGGACTGTAGCGGTTCAAGAAGGCAGCTCACCACCACCTTCTCAAGGGCAATTAGGGATGGGCAATAAATGCTGGCATTGCCAGCGACGCCCACATCCCATAAAAATGAATTAAAAAAAAAAATATTGGGGGGAGAAATTCAGTATCGCCCCATTTGGGGCGCAATTATCGGCCGGGCACAAAATTAGCGCCTGGCATGAATTATCGCCACCGACTGCAAACTTGACTTTTATCGCCCCTGGAGGTGATTGGAGCGCTAAATCAGGCGCTTCACACCTGTCTTAAGGCGCAAAGGCCGAGGAGTGAGGCGCTACCTCAGAGCGCTGACGAAGCTCATGTAATGTCAGTCAGCAATGGAACACACACACAATGGCACGGGCCAGTTCTTAAAGGGGATGGTTAATCTCACTTTCCATCCACATCCTGCTAATTGCAGCCTTGAATCTCGGCCTGGAGAGACCTGCACATCAAATCTGCTGGAAAGAACAATGGAGAGTACCAGGCAAAGAGCTCAGAGTGCAGCCCCCACAGTCTCTTCTAAATCGATACAAGGAATGGCAAATCAAAATGAACCTGCAAAGTGCTGCTCAGTACCCAAAACTCCTTCACACAACGTTGAAACTCTCCAGAAGTCTCTCTCTCAGAATGCGTAGTTCAAAAATGACACCACCAATAAAAGGCAGGAAGCGGTCACCTTTAAATAGCGCTCCCCCTTTCCCTTCATGACTGCAGAACGCTCCACTCAAACTGTCGTTGCTAGCGTCAGGCGGTAAGGCAGGGGGCGCCACTCAATATCCGCTCCGGGGCGATACTGGGGCGTTGCGCACTCGACTGACGTCACTATCTGCCAGCGCAGGAGATCGTGGCGGTAGTGTTTAGCGCCGCCGCAAAATGTCTAGTTAATTTCGTGAGCGGCGCAAACTTCGCCGCGCCTGGGCGCTAGATGCTTTGCGCCCCATTAGCGCCCTCTTAAGGCGCTAACGGGAGGCGCAACCAACTGAATTTTTCCCCCTTGGTGTCAACTACCTTCCAATATTGAATTTCCTCGGAGGTGCTCCCACACCGCTACAGTTACGGGATTGTGAAGAGGGAGCACTTTCGAAGAGTTTCCTGGTATGTCTTAGCTGCTACTTTTTCAAAATAACTGAGACCAGTCAAAACCTTAAGCATTTTCATAAAAGTACATGGGACAGATGGAGATACTCCCTTTTTCTCACCACTAAATTAAGGCCACATCCTTTAATTGCTTCTCCCGATGTATCAAACTTACTGATGATACACCATGCTTCAGCCAGACAGCCCAAATTTCTAATTATCAAAATATTATCATATTTTAGAAGTATTAAAGATTCATAAACACTAATCAGATGCAGTGTTCTTATCTGCTGAAGTCTTGCAATGTGATGCAACTAATAGAGTTCATGTTGATTTGGCATGTACACAAGACAGCAAAGTACTGAATATGAGGTACATGCAATCATAAATTAAAGGTGTAAAGGATTAATCAAAAAGGAGGAAAGAAGAAATGCATTCTGAGAAAATATAGCATACAAAAATAGTATGGTCAGATTGAGAGAGAAAAAGCAGAGAAATAAATGATTGAGAATAAAACTGTAGGGAGGAAGAAATAATTGTATTGTTTCAACCTTGATACAGGACAAGATCTAATTTAAGGAAATTATTTTGGAGAGGTGAAAAAAGCAAAAATGTTTCCCTTAAGTAAATGCTGAAAATACCAGATGGCTGCCAGGATCCAATTATGTTGATCAAGTTAATGGCCCGTATTTTCCGATGCCTACGGGTGTGTACGTGCTGTGCACACACCCGTAGGGACCTCGCAAGTGCTGGTTTCAGGCATGCGAAGCGCATGCGCTGAAAACCGGCATTTCCGATCTGTCAAGAATCCTATTGACAGATCAGACGGCTGCCCTGGAGAAGGGCCTCTGCGGGTAGAGAGTTTCGCTTTCTGCAGAACCTCCGCCCACTGAAAACCCTTAGAAATCTTACGCCTGGTAAAAGCAGGTGTAAGGCCTGCTTTTACAGCATAAGAGTTTAAAAAAGTAAAAAAATAATTTTTTTAAAACTCATTTATCATTTAAAAATACTTTTAAAAAGGTAAGTTTAATTTTAGCCCCGTAAAAAAACTTTAATTTATTTTGAAAAGATTAAATTTTTGTTTAAAATATTTAATTTAATGTAATTTTAACTAATTTTAAAAACGTGATTTAAAAGAAATGTATTTAATGTTTTGATGTGTTTTTTCAGTGATCCCCATTCATACTTTTGACAGGTGTAAGCTGTCAAAAGTATGAAGGGGGATTCCCTCCTCCCATTGGCTCCCCATGGCCCACGTGATCCCAGGGACGCTTGCGAACCGCATGCGCCTCTGGGATACCTGGGCCCTGCGCATTTCGTAGAGCAGAGGCCCAGGAGTGGAAATGGCCGGACCGCTGGAGCCCTCAGGTAAGGGCGTAGAATTTTTCCAGATCGGAGGCCTCCGCACGCAGGAAGCCTCCAATCGGAAAATACGGGCCATTGTCTTAAATCCAAAACAAAAACAAGCCTTTTTATGAATGTTGCAATGAGCAAAATTTCATTAGCATGAGAACAAAATCATGAAAGAAAACTATTTTAGGAGTACTCTATAGAAAAGTTAACCTCTGTTGGAAGATTTAAATATGATTGTCTATCGTTGGAATGTAAATGTGTTTTTTTTCTAGTGAATATTGACATTTCAAAATAAAGAATGATTGTCATTTCAGGAGTTGTTTGAAGATCAACCTTTTGGAAGAATGGAGACAAGTATATAATAAATCCATCCTGATATCTGTCTACAATTTCCTGCTTTGGTTTTATGAAATTTTTGTCTTTGACATATATATATATATATATATACTGGAAGGTGTTGAACCAACTAAACAGACAGCTAAAATCATTCCAGAGCTTAACCATTTGTCAAGTATAGACATGTTTATAAAAAATGTAAACATCAAGTGACACAGAACCATCCCTCTGAAGCAGGCAGTGAAGGGCACAGCCCAAAAAAATCAGGAAAAGTTGTTTTTGAAAAAAATAAAATTAGTATATAGATATCTCAGATGCTAGAATATTGTACACACTAGTTTATCCTCTGTATTTTCTGATAATTATATCGCAGAGCCCTATTTTTCACTGATAACTCTGCGGGTAAATTTGAGAACATTATCATCTCATAGGTAAGAATTCCTCAAGAGAAGAATGTGATGCACAAACCTGGTAGATAGTTTGAGAGAAATGAAAGAAAAAATGCACCCAAATGTTTGTCTTTCTTGAAACAGTTAATTTTTGGGGTTCAATCCTGGTTTCATGCAGCAACTTTAGGAGTTATGGTGTATGCACATAGATTGTGCAACAATAGGAGATAGAATGTAACCTGGGATTTGATTTAATTGGGAAAAGTGATGGACTTTGACTCATTATTTCCTCTTCCACATGCTTCATACCTCTGATCCTTTCCATCTCTTATGTTTTGCTTTTGATTTCCCACCTTCACCACTCTCCCACTTACCAACTGTCCCAACAGCTGATACTCCATGGCTGATTCCACGATCCGACAGGAAGTGCATCTCTGGAAACTGCACACATTCAACCCATGATTCTCTGTCCACTAATTCTTATGGATGGGAAATCATGCACAGCACACCAAAGGTCCGCACCCTACAAGTGCCATTCCCCAGTGAAAGCACCGGATCACTGAATTATCCTTATAATGTTCACTTGACTTGTAAAAGCAGCAGCATAATTATGGATTTTATCCAAAATGTCAAATTCTACAGAATTTCACCTCCATATTACATGCAACCTGTCATCTTATTTATATTTTAACAGGATTATAATACTTTGAACTTCGATGGAATACTGAATAAGGACCAGCATCAGGATTATCGCCTTGAGTATGGCATGGAAAACAATACACACACAATCATCGCTTTCTCACGAGATTTGAATACATGTGACAATAAAGATAAGATTATAACGGTATGATTTGTTTTATTCTACATTTTTTCCATACCTTGATTTGTGGTCTTACAATAGTGAACAAGACTGAAAGCCATAGCATGTAAAGAATTTTACATGGAATTACTGTACCAAATTACATCCACGCATTTTTCATTTTTTTGTATTTTGGAGTACAGAATTCCATCGTTATGACATCCGTACCTGTTTTCTTTAGTTAGCACCTGCAGAAATTATGACCTGAATTTTCCTGTACATGAAATATGATTTTTGTGAGCATTTTACCTATTGTAAGAGCTACTGCCAAATAACACTATATTGTCACTGGCCTTAAGATGGTGATAATCTGTTACTACCAATAAGGGAAAAATATTATAATCATGAGCAAGTTGGTGCCATTGTTTTTCACCTCTGAAAACATTGAGAAGTTCATGCTTTACCTTTTCATGATTATTTTATACACCAAAAGAAATTTGATTGCTCTTAATAGTTTCTCTCGGAGTTTTCATCCTCTCGGAGTTTTCATCCTAATTAATTTTCCCTTGATGTATATGAATGGAGGAGGCGATGCAAGTCTTGCTGTTAATCATAGAAACAGTGCCATTATATGGTTATGTTCATCAGACTCGATTGGGAAGCAAGTTAAGTGCATGCTGGGAGTTTTCTCCACAAACTGCACAATAACCCAGATGCATGCTGGGAGCTGAAGTCTACTACTTTTGGGGGGCTGCCTTTGTGCTGGCATGGTGATAGCTATAAGGCTTAAACATAAGCAAAATTCTTCTGAGAGGGGACAAGCTTCCTACTGATACATTGTTAGAGATGTTTCACATACACAAACAGAAATGTATCAGTATAATTTTCTTCTAAATTTTGTAATTTTTTATGTCTTGCATAAAATGTACAGGAACTTCACTAAAAGCCTGAACCCTACGCAAATAGGAAATTGATAGCAAGGTTTTCCTATTTTCTTGCTGGGAGTGCACTGTACACTCAGCTTGCCCATTTAAAATAGTTAACAAAGAGCAAAGACATTCTAACCTTACAATCAGTGAGCACTTAAATCTGTGTTGCTGGATTTTTCATTGCTGGTTTTTCTCATTCTTAAAATGGGAATTGACTGAGTGCTTGTCTCTCTTTGGATTTTTTTGGAGACAAAGAAGAGGATGAAAGGATGCACGGGTAGGTTGATTTGCACCAGAGGGGGACTGCCCATACCTGTTTTTATCTATGTAGCTATATGTACAGACACTGGCACATTGACCTGGGTATATCTGAGGACACCTCCTTTCACAGACTTTATTTCTCTAGGGAAGCAGTGATTGAGTTCGCTTATTATGTTTTTGGGTTTCTTTACTCTTTTTCACTCGTGTTTTTGGCTTCTATGTCTCGTGCTTGTCTCGTAGGTGAGATGTGGCACCCTGTGTTTCAGAGAGTATTTTCACTTGCCTAGATAACTAGGTAAATTCATAGCACGCCCCTGGATCAAACAGAAAATCCTCTTCCGTTTATTTCAGCTTCTTATTTTATTACATTATCCTCTTTATCTTCAGATGGTGGTAGAATGGCACTACAGAACACTTTGACTTGGGCTTTACCTGCCAAATAAATTTATTTAACAATAAAATAATACACAAATAGTCACAGTAACACAACTTACATTTTTACAGTAGTTATTAAGAGGTGGAAAATAAATAGTTTGTGACTGCTGTGTCAAACTATGATACAAGTAATATTCTTACATAAAGGTTCCTTTGCTTTTACCATCTATAGGAGCTAGCTGGCCTGACTATCTGTCTTTAAAGACTTCAGATAGTCTCTCCAATCTGTACAAGACAGGTTGATAAATACCTTCAAAAAAATGACCGAGACCAAGCAGATTTAAATAAATGTTTTTTTTAAACTGCCAAATCAAACGGGTATTCGAACAAATCCCACAAGATGTTTGGACTTGGCTTGACCTTTGCCTTGATACCAGTCTCAGACGAAGTAATAATTCTGCAACAATTGTATTCAGATAAAATAAAACATGATTTCTGTGAGTGAAACTGTTTTTAAATCCCTTGTGTACTGTGACAGAGTTAAAGAAGCCAATCCTATGATAAATCTTAGAAAAAAATGCTTTAAGCCGTGCCATTTGTTGGAATCTGACTAGTAAACAATGATCAACAACATGGACAGCCTTGGCATTGGCTGTGAAGGTGATCACAGCACTGAAATGCCTCTGGCCCCTTCCAAGTTACCTCAGTCAATCCACAAAGCACAAATACATTAAGCAGGTGACGAATGTGTTATTCATCAGGCCAAACACCTTCATTACTTTCTCCTTGGAAAATTGATAGCAGAATGATAGAGCACTGCAGTTCTTCTGTAATGCAGGATTCCCCAAGTCCAGGCGATCATTGATTCTTCCTATGTGGTCTAATACACACAATATCATGCCGTTGATGAGTCACAAAGGGTGCAGGTGAATGCCTGTTTTCCAGGCAACAAGAAAGAACTTACATGTACTAACAATTTTACAGGTTCTTGCTCCTCTAGTGGCACTACCACATGTTTCTGCTCACATTTGTGACAGTAGAATGAGTCTTGATGTTTGCTGTCGGGTGTTGCCTTCTTTTGTACTACTAGGAATGTATGTTAAAATGCTGGCTGCAAAACACCTTTTTAAATAGTACTTGCATAATATTGTGTGTAATAGTGTTGTGCTGACGTGTTTGAGCTTGTGTGAGAATAAGTGAGTAGGGCGAGAAAGCGTAACAAACAAAGGATGGTTTGTGCCAAGATCTTGAGGGAGGCCTCCAGCTTTGGCCTTCCCGCTCCCTGTATGCTTTCAATCCCAAGAATACATTTCAGGGTAGAAAGTTTCCAGGCACCCACCCCCCCCCCCCCCCCACCCCCACCCCTCCCTCGTGTGGATTTACTCCATCTTATTGTGTGCTACCTTGTCCTGTAAGAGGGGATGATGCGGAGATGCCGGTGTTGGACTGGGGTGGACAAAAGTGAGAAGTCGCACAACACCAGGTTATAGTCCAACAGTTTTATTTGAAATCACAAGCTTTCGGAGCTGCTGCCCCTTCGTCAGGTGAAGTGAAGGAATACGAATCGGCAAAGCATATATAGACAGAGAACAATGCATGTGTAGCGTACAATGTCAGACGACTACATTTAATCCTTCTGACTGCCTTTCGTCACACCTCGGCAGAGAAACAATCAGGTCAGCCAGGAAGGCACCACATCAGAGACATAGCAAGATACAACTGAGACAATGAGGTGGGGTCACAGGGGGTCTAATGGGGAAGTAGTGTTGAGATGTTGAAAGTTTGAAGAGCACATGCAAGTTACCATCCTGTTCGAAGGCGTGTGTCAGTACCTAAATATACATCATGCAGCTAGTTTTTGTTGAAAGCTGGCTTTGTAGGATCAACGTTACAGATGTAAGTGTGACCATAGTTCCTGTTTTAAGTCGCAGTTAGAAATGTGTCCAGCTGCAGTATGGCATGCACATGAGGCTGCCAAAGAACCGTAAGGGGCTGTAAGAATATAGGTTTAGGAGGGTGTTTAGAGGGACTCTGCTTGAAAGAGTTAAATGACCCAAGCTTTTGTTAGAACTGCTGCTCTGCAAAATACACTGCATCCCCTATGATCTGGAGTGCGCCTTAGCCTGCCCATTATTTGGGCAAATGACAGCGAGACTAAGGGGTTGCAATGGAGAACTCTCATGCTATGTATTCCAGCTATTGGAATGTGTTAGGTGTCACCATGTGATTCTCCTCTCTTTGTAAATTGGACTAACTATATAAACATGAGCATTTGAGCTACTGCAAAATTTGTCTGGGCCCTTTTTCAGGCAGCTGCCACGCATCCCTCAGTTCAATATTGAAATGAGCTTCTGGCGTCGATTTCACACGCAGATTATTAAAGTGAGCTAGCGATGCACAAACTCCAACTAGTATTATCTGGATTTTTTTTGTCTTGTAATACTCCTGTGAAGTGCCTTGGGTCATTTTACTATGTTAAAGGCACTATATAAATACAAGTTGTTATTGCTGTTGGGTCTTAAGGGGCCTAACCAGTGATCCTTAAAGGGACCATTGGAGGCCACTCATAAAAAAGGCCTCAAAACTTACCAGAATGTGATACTGGTGGAATCAGAAGGAGCAGGAGTGCTCCTCCTGGTCCACAAGATAACAGCAGGCTCACTCTCACTCCCTGTCTCAATCATCGCCCTGCCCCCACTATACTTACCTGTGGGTCTTGACTTCAGCCGATATTGGATATGCCCTGACAGGTGAGCTTTGTTGGGGCACCTGATTGGTATCAGCAGCTCGCCTGCTTTATTACGATGAGGACCGAGGACACATTTCAGATGGTCCTCTGGCCTCTCTGCTGGAATCATGCCCAGTTTGGGGTGCTAACGAATTTAGACCCCATAGACTTTAAAACAGAAGCTCATTTCTTACGCTGTCAAATATGCTATAGTTTGAAAATTAGCCGAGATCCTCTGCTGGCTGACATGTCTTAAAAGCAGAACTCTTCTGCTAGTTGGAGAGCTGAAAAGTAACTCCAAGGTCAACAGATTTTCCACAGAAGTTATACTGAGACAAAAGGCAACAAATGACTACATCTTTCTTAATTACATTGAATGACAAGATATCAGTTACTTGGAACGTTTGTCCACCCAAATGCAATTTCCACTTCCAGTGAAGAATGGAGATTAATTTACTACAACTGAAGTGTCAAGCTGAGCAAATTGAATAGCGTGACACCTAGGCAGCAAGTTGTCATAAAATGCTTCATAGGAACAATGCAAAGAAGTGACTTAATTTGCATGTCATCCTGTAATGTTGATTGTCTCCATTTTGTAGAAAATAATTAGTCTTGACTGATTGTAACTCCATGGAACCTGTTTTTAACCCCCAAATATTGTTTTCTGTAAATAAGATATATACACGTTTAAAAAATTCAACACAGGGAAAAACATTTTTTTTTTAAACATCGGGCCTTAACTAGGTTGGGCCATGGAGTACAGGGTGTGGATAGGCTTTGTGCTGTTGGCTAGCAGGATGCTGCACCCAGGATCGAGACTGTTGTGAACTGGCAGGGTGTGTGGAGTCATATGTAGAAGAAGGGGGAAATTATTGGATGGGTTGGGGTGGATAAGTTTGTGATTTTTTTAATGATGATTGAATTTATATGCTCTTATCATGAAAAATGTTTATTTATAGGGTATATAGTGGGATGCAACTGTGTCTGTGTAATTCGGGAAGATGATTCATCGGTTTTTGTAGAATTTAATTGGTCAAATATGATTTTTTTGTTTAATTTGATTGGTAAGAGAGTTAAAGCAGAAATAACCAATTGACATACAGATTATAGATACGTAACAAACCAGAAAGAACATTACAGACACACACAATGGTCACTACAGACATAAATGTTTCATGTAGAAATGGTTAACATGGTAGTTCCACAATTATCTATTTAAATTGATAATAAGACTCGGGATTATTGCTATAAGAAGAAGTTGGTGGAATTTTATTTTCAGAAGCTTATTGGAACCTCGTGCTTTACCATGAATGGTCATTGAGGCAGAGACTGTAAAATCCTTTTAAAAAGGAATTGGATAAGTATTTGAAAAGGATACAAGGAAAGCAAGGGGAAATGGGATTCGAGTCAATAGCTGCAGTTAAAGAGCTAGCACAGACACACTGGGTTGAATAGCCTCTTTTTATTCTGTGAATTCTATGGTAAGTTGCACAAATAGGCTATAAAAAAAGCCAACAAAACATTGGGGTTTATTTCTAGAGGAGTAGAATTGAAAAGCAGGGAAGTTATGTTAACCTTGTATAGAACCTAGCTCACATCACACTTGGAATACTGTGAACAGTACTGGTCTCCATATTATGAAAAGGATATCGAGGCACTGGAGAACATGCAAAAAAGATTTATTAGAATGATACCAAAACTAAGAGGTTATACCTATCAGGGAAGATTGAACAGGCTGGGGCTCTTTTCTCTAGAAAAGAGAGGACAAAGGGGTGACCTGATAGAGGTCTTTAAAATTATGAAGGGTTTGATAGGGTAGACATAGAGAAGATGTTTCCACTTGGGGGAGACCAGAACCAAGGGTCATAAATATAAGTTAGTCACTAATATATCCAATAGGTACTTCAGGAGAAACTTCTTTACCCAGAGAGTGGTAAGAATGTGGAACTCGCTACCAAAAGGAATAGTTAAGGCGACTAGCATAGATGCATTTAAGTGGAAGCTAGATAAACATATGAGGGAGAAAGGAAGGATATGTTGATGGGGTTAGATGAAGACGGATGGGAGGAGGCTCGTGTGGAGCACGGACCTTTTGGGCCGAATGGTGTTTCTGTGCTGTAAATACAATGTAATACTATATAATACTATGTAAATTGAAGTTTTTCATGGACGGGTACACTTTTTTGACCACTTATGTGAAAAGTTTACCTTTGAGCATAAGAGCATTGTGGATTGAGACTGATCGATATACCAGATAAAATATTCATTCACTCTGTCTAATTGAAACTTTTTGCATTTCTCGCTAACATCTATCACGCAGTCCTTCATGATTGTTGTTCTTCAACTCCATATTTGGAGAGGATAATTTAAAAAAAAAATCGCATTAGCATTAATTCATTTGTCTGTGTCAGCACAGTTTTTTGCATATTTCTATAAAAGCTACCATTTACTCCCTCCACCACCGGTGTACCGTGGCTGCAGTGTGTACCATCTACAAGATGCACTGCAGCAACTCACCAAGGCTTTTTCGGCAGCACCTCCCAAACCCGAGACCCCTTCCACCTAGAAGTACAAGGGCAGCAGGCGCATGGGAACACCATCACCTGCAAGTTCCCCTCCAAGTTACACACACATCCTGACTTGGAAATATATCGCCGATCCTTCATCGTCGCTGGGTCAAAATCCTGGAACTCCCTCCCTAACAGCACTGTGGGAGTACCTTCACCACACGGACTGCAGCGGTTCAAGAAGGCGGCTCACCACCACCTTATCAAGGGCAACTAGGGATGGGCAATAAATGCTGGACTTGCCAGCAACGCCCACATCCCATGAGCGAATAAAAAAAAAAATTCAACTTAACTCCCATATACATCCTTTATTTTCATATATGTTCTTTGTTGGGCTTAATAGTAGTGCCCTTTACAAATCATGCAGCTTCTTCTGGATCTCTTTCTGCTGTTGACAGTAACGGAGCTGCAGTTTACTCCTTCCGTGGCACTTGATTGTCTCCACGGCATGCTTATGGGCTGCTGTGCTGCACAAGAAAAGGTCCCCCTGTTTCTCCATCAGGCAGTCTACTATGACCTCTATGACCTGGCCAGTTGAAAAGGCTATTCAATTTTAACATTGAGCCATTACTGAAAATTATTGCAGAGTCCACAGCTGGATGAATGAAATGTTTCTCATTTATAAAGTTAAATGACTCATTAGCAACTTGAGAATTATGAAAGGAGCATTATTGCAGATGTATCATGAGTAGCAATTTTGTTTCTTTCCTACTAACACAATCTGGTAGCAGGCCTAAGCAAAATTGCTCTTAACTGCTATTTTGATTGGTGATCATTAAAATCTACAAAAATTAGGGTTTTTTCTGACAGGAAAATTCAGCCCATAATTCCTCAGGTCAAATGTAATCTTTTTTTCTGGTTTCTCAAAAAAGCTCAGGAACAATAACTTGCGGCTTTAAATCATTCCCTGGTTTATAAAATAAACTTTAACATTTTGTAAAATTCTGGTCCCACCTTGCCCTTACCATACACTTTATGATGCAATGATTTATACAATGCAAGTACGTTTTTTCTTAAAAGCACCTATATACATGACAATATGTACTGTATAGATCTCCCATGTTATTTCATACAACCACCCTGGTCTTGCATCAACCATAAATTTTCTTAATGGTTCAAGCAATCTTTTCTGCAATTTTAGTGTGTAACATTTGCAACACAGACATTTTGTTTGGGAGATTAAAAATGCTGTGTATTAATTTGCATCTCCTTGGAAAGAGCACCCCATGCCAGCACCACCCACACAACAGGCATTGGGAGGTCACAGTGGTGACAGAATTGAATAGGCACATGCAGCATCTCAGAGCTAAAATGGGTATGCTGAGTTTGTCAGTTAGCCATTTTCCACAAATACTGCAGGTTCCATGGCTGAATTATTGAAGTTTTCAGTATATATGGGTTAAGTGGTACATTAGTTGCTTGAAAAGTGTTAAGGGATCATTGGGCCAAAATTTGCCGTGGGTATGATGGCATACTCTCAGGGAATGCCTTTGAAATGGACTGCGTGTTCGGGATTTCCACAGGCGCTTGCACATGCGCTAAATCCTGAACTTGCGATCTGTCAAGTTACGCCTTGACAGATGATCTGCACCACCTTGGAAATCCCAATTGATGGCGCAGAGTTGGGCTAATTGTCCACCAACTGCTCAGCAATTGCATACGAAAATGGTTGATGCAAACAGGCGCAGGAATGAATTGTAATGAATTGTAAAACTGTCTAAAACACCTCCAATGATTAATGTACAGATTTTTCAGATCTTTCTTTGGGCTCTGTTGTATTTATATTTGTATCGCCTGTCCATGTTATTTTATATGAAATTTCAGCGGTTCAATGATATATCAGAACTCAAATTCCTAAATTAGATTTAAGAATGAATTCCCAAATAATTTTTTTAGGTGGATCTGTGTGTGTGTGAGAAAGAGAGAGAGAGAGTCATTTTGGAACTATTTATTCTCCAAGACCATATAATTATTCTGAAAATACATTGGGTGAAATGCAATATAAAGAAAGTTACCAATAATGGAGGTAGACACTTTCCCTTCAGTATACCGATTGGAGTTCCAGGCCCATGTGATCCCAGGTATGATTCTGCACACGCTGTGCGTGGGGATCTGTGGGCCTTTACACTGCCGTCCAGTACGCAGCGTCAGAGAGCAAGTTCACGAAGGAGGACCCCCTGCAGATAAGTTTGTATTCCATTCGGATGCCGGCCGCCGACCGCAAAATCTGCCCCATTACTATAGCTCAAACATGATTGGATGAATTTATATCGCCTCTATTAACTAAATTGAATTGTAAAGCTGCCAATCCCACCATTTTATTCATGGTTTATGACATTTTATTAAAACAAAAGGATCTTTAACCCTTTGTGAAAAAGGAGGATAACAATTACACAACAGCAAAAGAAAAATCAGGGACTAGAAAAGGCCAACCAGCCTCTTTGATAAATTAATAAATAAATAAATAAATGAGAAGTTATTTTTTTTTTAATTTGTTCCAGGGATGTGGGCGTCGCTGGCAAGGCCAGCATTTATTGCCCATCCCTAATTGCCCTTGAGAAGGTGGTGGTGAGCCGCCTTCTTGAACCGCTGCAGTCCGTGTGGTGAAAGTACTCCCACAGTGCTGTTAGGTAGGAGGTTCCAGGATTTTGACCCAGCAACGATGAAGGATCGGTGATATACTTCTAAGTCAGGATGGTGTGTGACTTGGAGGGGAACTTGGAGGTGGTGGTGTTCCCATGCACCTGCTGCCCTTATCCTTCCAGGTGGTAGAGGTTGTGGATTTAGGAGGTGCTGCGAAGGAGCCTTGGCGAGTTGCTGCAGTGCATCTTGTAGATGATACACACTGCAGCCACGGTGTGTCGGTGGTGGAGGGGGTAAATGTTTAAGGTGGTGGATGGGGTGCCAATCAAGCGGGCTGCTTTGTCCTGGATGGTGTTGAGCTTCTTGAGTGATGTTGGAGCTGCACTCATCCAGGCAAGTGGAGAGTATTCCATCACACTCCTTACTTGTGCCTTGTAGATGGTGGAAAGGCTTTGGGGAGTCAGGAGGTGAGACACTCACCGCAGAATACCTAGCCTCTGACCTGCTCTTGTTGCCGCAATATTTATGTGGTTGATCCAGTTAAGTTTCTGGTCAATGGTGACCCCCAGGATGTTGATGGTGGGGGATTCGGCGATGGTAATGCCGTTGAATGTCAAGGGGCGGTGGTTAGACTCTCGCTTGTTGGAGATAGTCATTGCCTGGCGCGAATGTTACCTGCCACTTATCAGCCCAAGCCTGAATGTCGTCCAGGTCTTGTTTCATGCGGGCATGGACTGCTTCATTATCTGAGGAGTTGCGAATGGCACTGAACACTGCAGTCATCAGCGAATATCCCCATTTTTGACCTTATGATGGAGGGAAGGTCATTAATGAAGCAGCTGAAGATGGTTGGGCCTAGGACACTGCCCTGAGGAACTCCTGCAGCGATGTCCTGGGGCTGTGATGATTGACTACCAACCACCACAACCATCTTCCTTTGTGCTAGGTATGACTCCAGCCAGTGGAGAGTTCCCCCCCTGATTCCCATTGACTTCAGTTTTACTAGGGCTCCTTGATGCCACGCTCGGTCAAATGCTGCTTTGATGTCAAAGGCAGTCACTCTCACCTCACCTCTGGAATTCAGCTCCTTTGTCCATGTTTGGTCCAAGGTTGTAATGAGGTCTGGAGCCGAGTGGTCCTGGCGGAACCCAAACTAGGCATCAGTGAGTAAGTGCCGCTTGATAGCACTATCGACGACACCTTCCATCACTTTGCTGATGATTGAGAGTAGACTGATGGGGCGGTAATTGGCCGGATTGGATTTGTCCTGCTTTTTGTGGACAGGACATAGATGGGCAGTTTTCCACATTGTCGGATAGATACCAGTGTTGTAGCTGTACTGGAACAGCTTGTCTAGAGGCGCGGCTAGTTCTGGAGCACAAGTCTTCAGCATGACAGCCGGGATGTTGTCAGGGCCCATAGCCTTTGCTGTATCCAGTGCGCTCAGCCGTTTTTTGATATTACGTGGAGTGAGTCGAATTGACTTTATGATGGTGAGGAGGCCAATATGGATCATCCACTTGGCACTTCTGGCTGAAGTTGGTTGCAAACACTTCAGCTTTGACTTTTGCACTTACATGCTGGGCTCCACCATCATTGAGGATGGGGATATTCATGGAGCCTCCTCCTCCCATTAGTTATTTAATTGTCCACCACCATTCACGACTGGATGTGGCAGAACTTTGATCTGATCTGTTGATTGTGGGATCGCTTAGCCCTATTTATAGCATGCTGTTTCTGCTTTTTAGCATGCATGTGTTGCAGCTTCCCCAGGTTGGCACCTCATTTTTAGATACACCTGGTGCTGCTCTTAGCATGCTCTTCTACACTCCTTATTGAACCAGGCTAATGTCACCTGGCTTGATGGTAGTGGTAGAGTGAGTGATATGCTGGGCCATGAGGTTACAGATTGTGGTGGAATACAATTCTGCTGCTGCTGATGGCCCACAGCGCCTCATAGATGCCCAGTTTTGAGCTGCTAGATCTGTTCTGAATCTATCCCATTTAGCACGGTGGTAGTGTCACACAACACGATGGAGGGTGTCCTCAGTGTGAAGACTGGCACTTCATCTCCACGGTGGTCACTGCTAACAATGCTGTCATGGACAGATGCATCTGCGACAGGTAGATTGGTGAGGACGAGGTCAAGTAGGTTTTTCCCTCGTGTTGGTTCTCATGTCGCAGGCACTCTTGGTGATGGACATTGAAGTCCCCCACCCAGAGTACATTCTGTGCCACTGGTGGGACAAGACATACCCAGGGATGGTGAAACTTGGGATATTGGCTGAAAGGTATGATTCTATGAGTATGACAGAATTTTGGCACAAGTCCACAGATGTTGGGGAGGAAGACTTTGCAGGGTCAACTGTGCCGTTGTCGTGTCCGTAGCCCGTCTGATTTTATTCTTATTACTGTGTTTCGTAGCGTTTTTTTTTACAACTGAGTGCAGTTAAGAGTCAACCACATTGCTGTGGGCCAGACGGCAGATTTCCTTCCCTAAAATCTGATAGTTTCATGATTACTGATACTAGCTTTTTATTCCAGATTTTTATTCCAAATCCCAGCTGTCGTGTTGGGATTTGAACTCACGTCTCTGGATCATTAGTCCAGGCTTTGGATTACTAGTGTTGGGATTTGAACTCACGTCTCTGGATCATTAGTCCAGGCCTTTGGATTACTAGCCCAGTAACATTACCACTATGCTACCGTTCATGGTAAGCATTTATATAGTGCCTTTCATATCCCCAGAATGTCCCAAAGCACTTCACAGCCAATGAATTACTTTTGAAGTGTAGTCACTGTTATGTGGGCAAATGCGATTGCCTATTTGTGCACAGCAAGGTCCCACAAACAGCAATGAGATAAATGGCCACATATTCTGTTTTGGTGATGTTGGTTAATGGATAAGTGTTGGCCAGGACACCAGGATAATTCCCCTGCTTTACTTTGACTAGTGCCATGGGAGCTTTCCCATCCACCTCGAGAGATTAGATTATCTCTAGTCTTTCAAATAATCAGGATCGAGTGCAAACCAATATGGTGGGTATATTGTATTTAATTGGAGTTTAGAACAGAATATAACACACTAGTTATACAGCAAAAACATACGACTGTGGTACCGGACTCGATCAGACAGACAGCTGGCGTGCATGAACAACTCTTATTCGTTCTCCTTCTTGTCTCACATGTCTCTCTCTCTCTCCTTGAACTACCCAAGAGTGTTAGACTAGGATCAGCATGGGTCCACTCTCGGAAAAGTGTTGGACCATCGATGCACTCTTGGAGCCCTCTGCTCCACTGTCTGAGCTAAGGGCTCTTTAGATCTTCCTTTTATTCTCTTTTTAGGGGTGGGCCTGGGGTAGAATATGGACAGGACCATTTAACCTATAGAGGTTCCCCTTAAAACAAGGTGCCCAGTGGCATGTCGAGTTCTTTGTCTAAACTTACAGATGAAGACCCTCCCTCAAGGGGTCCTATGTTTTCCCCTCACATGTCTTTCTTCTTTATACATTTTGATGGCCAATCCATATGGATCCCTCTTATCTCGTCCGGCCCTGTCCTCCCTGGTGCAGCCAGTGCATGTACCAGGCACAACCTTGGGCCATTAAATCAGAGGCCCTAAGCTAGAGCTGTCTGCTCAACCAGCCGCTATCCAAACTATCTCCCCTTAATCTAACAGACCGTTCCATCCTGAGATGATATCTTAACTCCCATAAATTCCTTCTCTTCTATGTCCTTTATATTAATTAACTTTTACATATCTTCGCAAGCAGTTCTGTTAAACGAACTCCAATTCCTACCTTAGCATTATAATAATGGAAGAAACACAGGTTGGGCCTTCATTGGCCAAATTAAAGATACATTAACCAAAGTGAAAACCCTAACTTACAAACAGCAGACACCTAGCCTGGGAAACAAGGCCATGCTGTGGATCCCTGTGTGAAATGTAATGCATCATCTAATCTAACTAACTAAAAACACTTTGGCCGTGATTTTATTAATGGAGGCGGGTTGAGTGTGGGTCAGGTGGTTTCTGGCTTCCAGTCCCGCCCCCAGCTGCTTTCGCTCCACAGACGTGATTTTGCCTTGATTGACTTTGTTAAGCCCGTCCTGCGGGCTTACCGTCCAATTAACAGGAAGCCGGTCAGATGACGCCATTTGATGACGCGTCATCTGCCAGTTTCCTTAAAGGGATCATGCACAATTTTATTTTGACAGTTGATTTCAGTGTTTGACAGCACTGAGGTGCAAATACTGACAATCACTGTACAAAGCTGAGCTCTTGCACCCAGACTCTCCAGTGACTCCCTCCATAGGCTGGAATAGATGGCAGCTGCAGGTGAGGTGACAGAAGCGATCTGTCACTGGTGAGAGAGGTTCTTCCAATGAGGTGGCACTGGACATGGATTTCAAAACTTTTAAGATAAAGAAATCTGTAAATGTATTAAAAATGCAGTACCCAACATTTTCTTTCCTCTGAGACTCACCATGTGCAACATTGGATCCTTCACACCGCTTCTACAGCTGTCATCAATCCACAAACATTACAGCAGACTCACAACACTCCACACTTACCTGGCATGGTGTCCAGACGTCGGGAAACCCGATCAGAAGCGGCAAAATCCAAACAAAGGCTGACAACTACTGGCAAGTACCTGTTAATAGGCAGATAATTGCCTTTAATCCGCTTCCCGCCGCTAGGTGTCGGGTCCATTCACAAATCGGGGACCCGACACTTGGGAAAGCTGTTTGGAGGCGGGTTGACGGTGGGATCGGAATCCGCCGTCAATCAAAATGAATTTAACCTATGACCCGCCTCCAAACCCGCCCTCTGAGCGCCAGCAAAATCGTGGCCTTTGTCTCAACCTCTAATACAAGTTTTACAGGAAATGAAACTTATGCAGTTCTAGTAAGACACAACTTATACATTAACTCCTTACTTGTCTCAAGCAAAAACATACAATCATTTAAACACAGTATATTCACGTCACAGTTCCATTTGCACAACCATATATGTTTTTAGGCACCCCTAATTTCTAACACACCTTAACAGGCAGACGGGGACTTGATTTAATGTTGCATTCAACTTCAATTATCCCATCATGGCTTCTAATTGTATTTCAAATAAACCAGACATTTTTGCCTCTTACTTTACTTGCTAGATTATTCCAAGCATTTATTGTTCTTTTTGAGTAAAGAAGTTTTTGCTGATAGCTGTTCTAAAGTTACTTTCCACTAATATCCATTTATGCCCTTTGGCCCTATTTTCTTAGCCTGTCTTGATGTAATAGTCTTGGTTTACCTTATCTGTACCATTTGATATGTTATATACTTGAGGTCCACTTTTCCCTTCTTTCTTTACAGCAAATCTGAAGTTTATTCAATCTTTCCTTATAGCTTATCCTCTGTATATTTAGGGGGAAAAATTCAGTTGCTTTGCGCCTCCTAAGAGGGCGCTAATGGGTCGCAAAGCAACTTGCGCCCGGGCGTGGCGATGTTTGCGCCGCTCATGAAATTGACCAGACATTTTGCGGCGGCGCTAAACACTACCGCCACGATCTCCTGCGCCCACAGATCGTGACGTCAGTCGAGCGTGCAACGCCCCGGACCGGATATTGAGTGGCGCCCCCAGGCCTTTACGCCTGCCGCTAGCAACGACAGGTTGAGGGGAACGTTTTGCAGTCAGGAAGGGACTTGGGGGAGCGCTATTTAAAGGCGGCCGCTTCCTGCCTTTTTTTGTCGGCGACATTTTTGCACCACGCATTCTGAGAGAGAGAGACAGATTTCTGGAGAGGTTCAACGCTGTGTGAAGGAGTTTTGGGTACTGAGCAGCACTTTGCAGGTTCATTTTGATTTGACCTTCCTTGCATCGATTTAGTAGAGACTTTGGGAGCTGCACTCTGAGCTCTTTTCCTGGGCCTCTCCATTGTTCTTCCCAGCAGAATTGATGTACAGGTCTCTCCATGCTGAGATTCAAGGCTGCAATCAGCAGGGTGTGGATGGAGAGCAAGATCGACCACTCCCCTTTAAGAACTGGCCGGCGCCATGTGTGTCTGTGTTCCATTGCTGACTGACATCACATGAGTTTCGCCAGCGCTCTGAGGTAGCGCCTCGCTCCTCTGCGTTAGCGCCTTAAGACAGGTGTGAAGCGCCTAATTTAGCGCTCCAATCACCTCCAGGGGCGATAGAAGCCAAGTTTGCAGTCGGAGGCGATAATTAGCGCCAGGCGCTAAACTTTGCGCTCGGTCAATAATTGCGCCCCAAACAGGGCGATACCGAATTTCTCCCCCTTAAAGTCATCTTGTTGCGTTTTTCTGTACCCTTTCTCATGCAAGCGTGGTAACTAAATCCAAACAAGGTATGATGCTCTGGTCAGTCCACGCTTGGATCAAATTTTGAGAGACTGTGCTTCCAGTGCAAACCCTTACAAAATGCATCCTATTGTTTTGGCTATATATTCTCACATTCTACTGGCTTGACCAATCTTGGCTTATTTTTCCTCTGAATTTATATTAGAAATTTTTTAAAAGTTCAGTGTATAATTTAAATCCTTTTTAAATACATGAAACAATCACTTTGCACTCACTTTTACTGTTCAGTATTATTCGACAATCTAACGTTTGTCTTTATTCATTGCTTGTGGTCAGGATAACACTGTCAGGGTGATTTGGGCCTATCACCCTGCAGATGTGGAACAAGATGGTCCCCAATATCACTTGTCAAACCGTGGGAGGAAAAGTCTTCATTTATTGAACCCCGAGATGGACACTTCTGTTCCTAGTGACGTACTTGTATTTGACATAAGACATTATAACGTAAGTACACACAGTAGAGATTTAATAGCATCCAGCCTAGGACTATAATCCTCATAATAATCCACTTGTAAATATTATGAATTGTTTCTCTATTTTCACATGTGTTGCAAAAATAAAAGTTTTTTAAACAGAAAAATATATTTTTTTAATTGTTGGATTTATTTTGTTCAAGACAGGTCTCAATACCTAAAAAGGACACCACCTACTGGTGTCAAATCTTTAAGCTACCAACCCTGACCAAAAAGCATCATGTAATAAGGGTAAGCAATACAACATTTCATTTAATAAAAATGTTTAAATTTCAATATCTGCAAATAAGAAGCTACAATTTTAACAATTGGATGTAGCCATGGAGTGCAGGGCAGTAGAGGATGAATCCTAGAGTATTGTTTCAATCTGTTCAAATTCCTGATTTCAACAAGTTACTGTTAGGTCTTGACCCTATTCCATACATCTTAGCGAGTTAGGGGATTGCACTGAATTGTTTGGGTGGAATTGGCAGTGCTGTGATTGTCTGCACGAACACCTTTGCGGCTTTCCGCGCAAGTGCGGTACCCGGAGCCGCGCAGGCGCAGTACCTAACCGTTGTGGTCTGCACCGTGGGCCACGCTTTCCTGAGTTCCGTAAAGAGAAGGTCACTGGATCCATTGGTAGCTTGGGGAAGAGAGAGGATCAAAAGAGGAGAGAGAGGGAATTGGAGGGGGGAGAGAGAGAGAGAGGGAATTGGAGGGGCGGAGAGAGAGAGAGAGGGAATCGGAGGGGCGGAGAGAGAGAGAGAGAGGGAATTGGAGGGGGGAGAGAGAGAGGGAATTGGAGGGGTGGAGAGAGAGAGAGGGAATCGGGGGGGAGAGAGAGAGAGGGAATCGGAGGGGGGAGAGAGAGAGAGAGGGAATTGGAGGGGGGAGAGAGAGGGAATCGGAGGGGGGAGAGAGAGAGAGGGAATCGGAGGGGGAGAGAGAGGGTATCGGAGGGGGGAAAGAGAGAGGGAATCGGAAGGGGGAGAGAGAGAGAGGGAATCGGAGGGGGCAGAGAGAGAGAGGGAATCGGAGGGGGCAGAGAGAGAGAGGGAATCGGAGGGGGGAGAGAGAGGGAATCGGAGGAGGCAGAGAGAGAGGGAATCGGAGGGGGGGAGAGAGAGGGAATCGGAGGGGGGAGAGAGAGAGAGGGAATCGGAGGGGGGAGAGAGAGAGGGAATCGGAGGGGGGAGAGAGAGAGAGAGAATTGGAGAGGGGAGCGAGAGAGGGAATTGGAGGGGGGAGAGAGAGAGAGGGAATTGGAGAGGGGAGAGAGAGAGAGGGAATGGGGGGGAGAGAGAGAGGGAATTGGGGAGAGAGAGGGGGGTAATTGGAGGGGAGAGAGAGAGAGAGGGAATTGGAGGGGGGAGTGAGAGAGAATCGGAGGGGGGGAGAGAGAGAGAGGGAATCGGAGGGAGGGAGAGAGAGAGAGAGGGCAATCTGAGGGGGGAGAGAGAGGGAATCGGAGCGGGGAGAGGGAGATGGAATTGGAGCGGGAAGAGAGGGAATTGGAGGGGGGAGAGAGAGAATCGGAGGGGGGAGAGAGGGAATCGTAGGGGGGAGAGAGGGAATCGTAGGGGGAAGAGAGGGAATCGGAGGGGGAGAGGGAATCGGAGGGGGGAGAGAGAGGGAATCAGAGGGGGGAGAGAGAGAGAGAGGGAATCGGAGGGGGAGAGAGAGAGAGAGGGAATCGGAGGGGGGAAAGAGGAAATCGGAGAGGAGAGAGGGAGAGGGAACTGGAGGGGGAGTGAGAGAGGGGACCGGAGGGGGAGAGAGGGAATCGGAGGGGGAGGGAGGGAATCGGAGGGGGAGGGAGGGAGGGAGGAAAGGAGGGGAGTGAGAGAGAGAGGGAGGGTGATAGAGAGCGAGAGGAGGGGAGAGACAGAGGAGGGGCAAGAGAGAGTAGGGGATGGGGGAGAGAAAGGATCGAAGGGGAGAGGAAGTCAGGAACTCGGGTGGGGGGGAAGGCGGGGTAAAGAGCACGGAGAGCACAGTGCGAATGAGGAAAGAACATGATCCAGGTTTAAGTTGCGGGGGGTTGGGGGGGGGAGAGGGAGCGGATGAGAGTGAGAACATAATCCAGATGGTAAGACTGATCACGTTCATCCAACCCCACCCCCTTTACATCCGCACCACGTGCTCCCTCTCCTCCCACTAGACCTGGTGGATTTCTCAGGAAGCTCGATGCGTGTGTGGCAAGTGACATCATTGGACTGGATGAAATCCGGAAGTCATGACACTGTCATTATTCACTTAATACCCAATAAACCTGTTAACAATCCGACACCCACACACAACCCCATCTATTGCGGCGGTGGGGGAAGCTCAGGAACTTGGGCTGCGGGGAGAGATCAAGAACTTGTTGGGAGGGAAAAGATCAGAAACTTGAGGCGGAGAGAGCGGGATGGGAGGAAGGTTAGGAACTTGTTGGGGGGGGCAGGAACTTGTTTGGAGGGGTGGGCGAAGGTCTTAACCCACAAGGGTGAGCCCTGTCTGTTCTCTGTGCACTCTGTACTGTCTGAAGCCTGGCAGTCAGAATGGCTCGAATTACACTTTGCAAAGTACTTGATTACTTAGGCAGGCAGGATCTAATTACACATTCCAGATAAACTGCTGGGTGTGTCTTGTCCTCCAAGGTGACCAATCAGAAATCTGGTGTTGGAAATAAACACAACCAATTGACGGCAATGCTTGAGACGAGAGCATAGTTTTCTGAAGAACTGACTTATCAGCTGATTATTCTGGCTTCAGAGTCAGGACATCCGAATTAAAACTAGGATATAGTTAGGAGCCAAATTAAATGTTAGTTATAGTTAACTTGGGTCAAATCAGATACAAATTACACTTTGTGGAATATGTTTGATCTTGGCATCTTTTTCTCTGTTAGCCTTTGAAAGAATATGACTAACAAGAATGTGCTAGCTTTTGAAAGTACAAATAAACCAAAAAGAACTTCAGCTAGAGGTGCATACAGAGAACATTGTGACATATAAACCACCCTACGAATGGGGAAATTGGACATTTTTTCCCCCTAAAATCTTGAAGAAAAAATATCTGAATGTGAGACTATTACTGGTCTGTTTTTGTGTGTTTGTAAAGAACATCCCTGGAAATGAGCAGTGATCATTCACAGCGCAGGACATGACCTTTCCTAAACACATGCTAACAATGAAGGCAAAAAAGGCTAAATATAACCTACACCCACTAAAACCCCTTGTTACATTTACACTATAAATCTAGAAACGATAGGAGATATTTTTCACTCCCATGACTAGCAGCACAAGTATAGGCTGGATATTGGGGCAGAAATCAGAGCGGCCTGAGTGCTTAAAACACACAATTAGTTTGCTAACAGGTATTTTGCAACTGGACAGCACTGGGGAAGCAAGAGGCTTGAGTTGTTGGAGTGTATGAGCCTCATTAGAGCTTTAAGCCCCAATTTTAACTCTGGGTAGGAGTGAGGCAGGCGGGAGCTGGGCAGGGAAACCCCCATGCCGTTGGTGGTGGAAGGCCTGGGCAATTTCAGCTCCCAGGCCTCTAACATTGCGGAGGTCGGAAGCTTGCCCAAATTTGGCGATTTTTCTATTTAGCTGATGCCCGGGAGCGGAATTTTTGGACAGCAGGAGGCCACTGCCGGGGACCCGAGGGAATGGTTCCAGGCATAAGGTAAGTGGTGAGGGGTAAGGGATTGGGAGGCAATTGCACTCTGGGGAGGTCCAAAGTTTCCTGTTAGTCTTGGCTCAGTGGTAGCACTCTCGTCTCTGAGTCAGAAAGTTGTGGGTTCAGTCTAGGCCGACACTCAGTGCAGTACTGAGGGAGTGCTGCACTGTCAGAGGTGCCGTCTTTTGGATGAGACGTTAAACCGAGGCCCTGTCTGCCCTCTCAGGTGGATGTAAAAGATCCCATGATACTATTTCAAAGAGCAGGGGAATATCCTAGCCAATAGTCATTCCTCAACCAACAGGACTAAAACAGATACGATAGCAAAATACTGTGGATGCTGGAAAATTGAAACAACAACAGAAAACGCTGGAAAAACTCAGCAGGCCAGGCAACATCCGTGGAGAGAGAAACAGAGTTAACGTTTCAGGTCGAAGACCTTTCATCAGAACTGAGAAAAAAGCAGGAAATGAAACAGATAAAAAAGCAAGTGGGAGGCTGGGGGGAGGAATAAAAGAACAAAAGGGGTGGTCTATGATAAGTAGAGACATTAAGAGATGCTCAAGGCAAGACGAGATGGTAATAGGACAGGTTAAGAAACAAAAGATGGCTCAGAAGTGTGAAGTGTGAAATGCTGGCAGAATGAAAGACAGCTGCCGTGGGGGGAGAGAGAGAAAAAAAAGGGAAAAGGCACAAACCAAAAGGATGGATAAAATATATATATATATATATATATGTGGTAGGGGCCGAGGTTATGATCTGAAATTGTTGAACTCGATATTGAGTCCGGAAGGCTGTAAAGTGCCTAATCGGAAGATGAGGTGCTGTTCCTCGAGCTTACGCTGAGCTTCCGTGGAACAATGCAAGAGGCCGAGGACGGTGAGGTCTGAGTGGGCGTGGAGCGGTGAATTAAAATGACAAGCGACCGGAAGCTCGGGGTCACCCTTACGGATTGAACGGAGGTGTTCCGCAAAGCGGTCACCCAATCTGCGTTTGGTCTCCCCAATGTAGAGGAGACCACAGATGATCTGGTCATTGTCTCATTGTTTTTTGTGGGACCTTGCTGTGGGTAAATTGGCTGCCACATTTCCTATATTACAACTGTGACTTCAAAACGTACTTAATTGGCTGTAAGGCACTTTGGGATGTCAATGGAAAGCAGTATATAAGCGCAAGGTCTTTCTCTTTTCTATCTTTTCCACAAGAAAATGTTAAAATAAATGAAGCTTACCTGGGCTTCTTATGGTCCGATCCTGCCTCCCACCACCTTTTACAGGTCGGTCCGGCGCTGTGTTCAATTCACGCTAGTCTGAGTAAAAATTATGTCAGTGTCCAAATGATATCACCAGACCTTGACTTCTAAATATTATTGAGGCTCCCACCTGCATGTTGCGGGTGCCTTTCGTGCAAATAAAAATAACGGAGTTAACATAGTGGCAGGCATGAACACAGCGGGAAATGTCCAAGTGCCATTTTATTCACCCATTTCCACTGGGAACGTAGGATTCAAATTGGGCCTTTAAAAAATATTTAAATAAATGACTTCCCTGCCCTGCATTTTCCAGTGTTTTTTTTCCACCAGTAATACATCATTGATGTATGCCTGTACAAATCGGTGCTTAGCAGGCCAGAGCCAAAATAAATTACTTCTTGGTCTTCTTAAAGCTGTGTCTCCCTTGGTTTGGTAGTGATTGTTTTATACCTTTTTGGTTTGATTTCTTTGCATTTTACATAATTTTTTTGTTTACATTTCAAAGGCGGATGGGCAATCCTTTTGAAATTCCTCTTGCCCTCAGGGAGCCATAGGCCTGTACCTGAGGTGCGTTGTACAGATCCATCATTAGCCAAGCAGATAGGTCCATAGACCCCACCAGAGCTACTTGGGCATGTCAGAGGAGATGTATCTTTGCCACCTACCCTTGATTAGGGAGTTCTTTCTCCAGATTGGGAATGTGCCCTTGAGGTGTCATCTTGTAATCTCCTCCCATATCCCTTCTCAAACACACTGGCCTAAATTTTAATGGGGAGGTGGGTTGGGAGCGGGGGTGAGGGAGGGGGAGGGGGGGGCAGCTACGAAACGGGTTTCCCACAGGCCTGATTTGCATGGAAAACCTCTGTTTCCCACCCATAGCCAGCAAGATTGAGAGGCTGGCTGGCTGCGGGCAGGTAGGCCCGTGGCACTAGACTGCAGAGAGGAGGGAACGATTGGGGGCCGGAGGTGGTGGGGTGATTGGTGTCAAGAATGATTGGGGGTGGGAGCAGCACGGGGGGGTGGGGGCGTGTGCGGCTGTCGGGAATGATCGGGGCCAGGAGCAGGGCAGGGGTTAGGGAACGATCGTGGGTCAGGAGCAGCACGGGGTGGGGAGCTGGGGGTGCGGGGCGGGCGGGGTCGGGAACGATCGGAGGCCAGGAGCAGCATAGGGGGGAGCGAGCGGGGTGAACATCAGAGGGTCGGAGGCGTGGTGGGGGTGGGCGGAAGGGGTGGTGGTGGTTAGGGAATGATTGGGGTCAAGAGCAGCATGGGTGTGGGGGGGGGGGGCGGGGTGAGAGCGATTGGGGGCTGGGACCAGCACGAGGTGGGGTGGGGGGGTGGGTGAGGAGCGGTGGGGGTGGTGGTTAGGGACTGATCGGAGGGCCGGAGGAGCATGCGGGGGGTGGGGGGAGGCCACGTGGGGGAACTGAGGCCTCATGGGGGAGCGGGGTGTCTCCGATCGCGGAGGGTGGGTGAGGCAGGGATGCTAGATCCAAGAGGTAGGTGTAAAGGCACTTTCCTCCTGGATCCAGCAATCCTTGCCTTTCTTTAACTGGCAGGTTTCACGAGACCTGCAAAACACGACCAGCTAAAGTTAAATTCAAAATGGAGTTTCAAGCAGACGCCCAACCTCATGAGAATATTTAAATAGCCGACCCACCTCCTAGGAGCGGGTTGGCTGCCCACCGCCCATCCTGCCTCCATTAAAATGGGGCGGATTCGAAGCGGATTCTGGTTGGGATTCAGTTTTTTAAGATTTTAACTTCCCACATGATCCCAACCCATCCGTTTTTTAGGTTAAAATTCGTCCCACTATTCTTCTCACTCCAAATCAACAATGCATTCCTCCCCCCCCCCCCCCCCCCCCCCCTGCGCACTCACTGGTGGCAGCGTCTTCAGCCATCTCAGTTGTACTGTCTGGAACTCCCAACTTAAATTGTTCCATCTCTTCAGCTCTCCATCTTTAAAAACTGTCTAAAAACCCAGCTATTTGGTTTAGATTTGAGTAATCTCTTCCTTCTTGGCTCAGTATCTTCTTCTTTGTAAAACGCATTGTGAGATCTCTTTGCATTAAATACCAGTTGTTGTTAGAAATCTGCTTCAGAATAACAAGTTAGTTCCCTTATTAACCCTCACAATCACATGATAATGTTATGCTACAATAGCAGTGCTGTGTTTCCAAATTATGATCCGATTATTTCCAGAAGAATACACATTTTAAGAACATAAGAATTAGGAGCAGGAGTCGGCCATTCAGCCCCTCGAGCCTGCTCCACCATTCAATAAGATTATGGCTGATTTTCTACCTCAACTCCACTTTCCTGCACTATCCCCACATCCCTTGATTCCCTTAATATTCAAAAGTCTATCGATCTCTGTCTTGAATATACTCAACAACTGAGCCTCCACAACCCTCTGGGGTAGAGAATTCCAAAGATTCACCATCCTCTGAGTGAAGAAATTTTTCATCATCTCAGTCCTAAATGGCCAACCCCTTATTCTGAGACTGTGACCCCTGGTTCTAGACTCCCCAGTCAGGGGAAACATCCTCCCTGCATCTACCCTGTCAAGCCCTGTAAGAATTTTGTATGTTTCAATGAGATCACCTCTCATTTTTCTAAACTCTAGAGAATATAGGCCTAGTCTACTCAATCTCTCCTCATAAGACAATTCCCCCGTCCCAGGAATCAGTCTGGTGAACCTTTGTTGCACTCCCTCTATGGCAAGTATATCCTTCCTTAGGTAAGGAGACCAAAACTGTACACAATACTCCAGGTGTGGTCTTACCAGGGCCATATATAATTGCAGTAAGACATCTTTACTCTTATACTCAAATCCTCTTGTAATAAAGGCCAACATACCATTTGCTTTCCTAATTGCTTGCTGTAATTGCATGTTAACTTTCAGTGATTTGTGTACAAGAGCACCCAGGTCCCTCTGAACACCAACATTTCCCAATCTCTCACCATTTAAAAAAATACTCTGCTTTTCTATTTTTCCTGCCAAAGTGGATAAATTCACATTTCTCCATATTATATTCCATTTGCCATGTTCTTACCCATTCACTTAGCCTGTCTATATCCCCTTGAAGCCTCTTTGCATCCTCTTCACAACATGCATTCCCACGCAACTTTGTATCATCAGCAAACTTGGATGTATTACATTTGGTCCCCTCATCCAAATCATTGATATAGATTGTGAATAGCTAAGGCCCAAACACTGATCCTTGCGGTACCCCACTAGTTACAGCCTGCCAACCCGAAAATGACCCGTTTATTCCTACCCTCTGTTTTCTGTCCGTTAACCAATCCTCAATCCACGCTAGTATATTACCCCCAATCCCATGAGCCCTAATTTTGTTTAATAACCTCTTGTGTGGCACCTTATCGAATGCCTTCTGAAAATCCAAATACTCCATATCCACTGGTTCCCCCTTATATATTCTGCTAGTTACAACCTCAAAAACTCAGATTCGTTAAACATGATTTCCCTTTCATAAATCCGTGTTAACTCGGCCCAATCCTATTATTATTTTCTAAGTGTCCTGTTACCACGTCCTTAATAATAGATTCTAGCATTTTCCCTACTACTGATGTCAGGCTAACTGGTCTGTAGTTCCCCGTTTTCTCTCTCCCATCTTTCTTAAATAGTGGGGTTACATTTGCTACCTTCCAATCTGCGGGAACCATTCTAGAATCTATGGAATTTTGGAAAATGACAACCAATGCATCCACTATCTCTATAGCTGCCTCTTTTAAAACCCCAGGATGTAGGCCATCAGGTCTAGGGGATTTATCAGCTTTCAGTCCCATTAATTTCTCCAGTACTGTTTTTTTACTAATACTAATTTCTTTCAGTTCCTCATTCTCGCTAGACCCTTAGTTCTCCACTATTTCTGGGAGGTTTTTTGCATCTTCTTCCGTGAAGACAGACACAAAGTATTTGTTTAATTTCTCAACCATTTCCTTATTCCCCATTATAATTTCTCCTGTCTCAGCCTATAAGGGACCCATATTTACTTTCACTAATCTTTTCCTTTTTACACACCTATAAAAGCTTTTACAGTCTGTTTTTATGTCTCTCGCTAGCTTATTCTCATTCTATTTTCCCTTTCTTTATCAATTTCTTGGTCCTCCTTTGCTGAATTCTAAAATCCTCCCTAATTCTTGGGAGTTTTAAAAATATTTTCCCCATGCACCTACAAAGAAGACAATTTGTACACCAATTAAGCTAGTAAATGATAGTAGGTAGCAGCAGGAGAGATCCAGATAGCAGATAGCAGCAGGAGAGATTCAAAGCATTATTGGTTTTTTAGTTAGTAAGTAGATGAAATGTTAATGGCGGGATAGGTCATTAAGGAGTTAAATTTACTAAAAGTGTTATAGGAGATCAGGGAATGGCAGACTGCTTCATGTCAGTTTCTTCAATGGACAATTTCTTAATTTGGCCAAATTGTCTTGTGAATCTGTAGGCTTAAAATTACTGATAGGTAGTATTGGCAGAGGAAAACTAATAGGACAATTCACTGTCTGCTATTTTAATGGAGTGTTAATTTAAATGAGCTAATTCGTCTGTTATTGGACAGAGGAATAGCAACTGGACGCGTTAAGTGTTCAGCACCTAGTATTGCCAACAGTAATTTAAGATTTATAACATGTAGAGAGCAGTAAAGCATGTGTTAGGAAGGAACTCAAAGAACTGTGTGTATGTGGGCATGCACGGGTGGGGTGGGGGGGTGGGTGGATTTCGTAGCAGTAATTTATATACTGATATACCACTATATGATTAAGTGACAATTTGGTTGTTAAGTCATACTTATTCTCAAATTATTACATAGCTTTAATGTGGAGGTGAAGTTTTGTGCCAATGAATTAAAAACAGTAGTTTAACCAATTACTACTATGAAAAGGAGATTAAGTAAAGGAAAAGTTCAGAGAAGAGCAGTCGATCTGATTATAGGATGTGGTCTCTAAGCTATGAAGATCTATTCAAAATTAAATCTGTTTTCATTAGTGGCAAAAAGGTTCAAAGGGGCCATGATCCAGGTCTTTAAAACCGTGGCAGACGTGGATAATATAAGCAAAGACTGGCAGCTGACAGTTGAAGCAACTCTTATGTGACCACACAATACTGGATTAAAACTCACAGATCTTGTTGCTAGTAGCAACTCAACTATTAGACCATTGAATGTTTCCAGCATTGGACTTTTTCAAAAACCTAGCAGAAGAACACAGAGAGTCTCAGTCTAGGAAGTTTTGAGACAGCACATTGCAAAGACAGTGCTTGTATTATTGCGAAGTTTGTAAGAGGATAACAGATTAATCATAAAAGATCAACAACAGTCCCCAAATCATACTGTGTTAATCTTAATAATTCTTCTTTGTTTAGGGATGATGATGATGCATATTCCAGGCTATGATTTATGAGTCTTTCAGAAATGAATAATCATTCAAAAATTTATGCCTGTAGATTCTGACTAATAGTTTCCTAGTTTTCATAGGGTTGTCATACAGGGTGATGCCCTTGGACTAGATTGATTGCTGAAATGGAAATGATGATTTATGTCGTCTTACTGCTCCAGTACATAATTTGGGGAAGGATACAATTTATAGAGTTGACTTACACATAAACTATTTAAAAAAACTGAGTGACCATTGCGTATGAAACAAGAATACCTAGCAAAATAGTCGACTACTGAAAGAGGAAGACTGCTAATTGATCATTGTGTGTTTGGGTTGTCTACCACTGTGATTGCAATAAAGCTTTACCCTAATTAGTATGAGGTCGTGTGGTTGCTAAGGGAACTAGAGATTAAGAGGAGCTAAATAATTTTAAATGAAAAAAATAAAGTGATTGCTCAAATTAAAATCAGGGCAACTAGAGATGGGCAATAAATGCTGGCCTTGCCAGTGATGCCCACATCCTGAGAATGAATAAAATACAAGTCACCAAATAAGAACAATTCTCATGCAAAACCTGGCCATGTTCTCTGCATATTTGTGATTTAGATTTGAATTTCTCAAAAGCGTACCAATTATTTGGGCAGTTTCAGTCTTATCTCCCCCTGCTCTTCTTTGAATAGTGCTGAGGGATCTTTAATGTCCACCTGAACAGGCAGACGGGGCCTCAGTTTAACATCTCATCTAACAGAGTAGCACTCCCTCAGCACTGCACTGAAGTATTGCACTGCACTGAAGCACCAAATGTAATATTTAGAGAGATCCCTTAGAAAATCACAAACCAGTCCTCCGAGATGGGGAGTATACGTGTTCAACTTGCATCAAACTGGTGTTGCAGATTGGCTGCAAGTTATAGAAACCATTCGATTTTCATTTCCATCGATTTTATGCTGCCAAACTCGAGCAACTGCACTGTAGTATTGTCAAACTCAGGGGCTACCAAACCCCAAGACTATTCCCAGTGGTTACCAAAGGCTAGGAACATCTCCCAATGCTACCAAAACCTAGATGTGTCCCCAATTCTACCAAAGCGCAGTTCAGCCCCTAATTGTCGCTAAACCCCAATTTCCCTCCCCAGTACTGCTAAATATCAGGGGGGGGGTAGAGTGTCTGCTTGGCAAATTGGATGCAAATTGCGCTTGAAATTGCACTTTTTTTCTGAAGTGAAAGTGTGGTAACACTTTTCAGCTTCCTGTATGACATCACTTCCTGTAATCAGTCCAGGATAAATACTGGACTGATCAGTTAGCTCTGGAAGAGGCATAGGGTAAGACCTCTTTTGTATGCAGCACCGTTTTAAGTTGATTAAAGCTTACATTAAGTTTACCACGCGTAAGGCTCATTCTTACGACAATTTAATCAACTTTTGAAAAACTTCGCACTCAAACTTTTTGGACGAACTCGGAGCTAAGGATCCAGGGAATCACCCATCATGGAAAACATCCTTAAACCATCACGTCTTGACTTGGACCCAAACACCCCAGCAGCCGGTAAGGTGTGGAAACACTGGTATCGCACGTTTGAGAATTTTCTTGAGTATTGCAAAGCGGATGATAACTCAAAGTTGCGGATACTCATCAACTGTGTCACCCCGAATGTATTTCAGTATGTGGAAGACTGGGACAGTTATGAGGAGGCAATTCAGACGCTTAAGAGACTATATACTAAGACACCGAATGAGGTCTATGCTAGACATCTACTAGCTACAGCCCAACAAGGGCCGGAGGAATCCATTGATAAATTCCTCCAAGAGCTTCGCAGACTTAGTATGGACTGTAACTTTCGGGCAGCCTCAGCTGAGCTATACCGCGAAGAAATGATCCGTGATGCGTTCATCTGCGGGCTTGCCTCCCCATTTATACGCCAGCGTCTACTGGAAAGTAAGACACTTGAGCTGCAGAGAGCTTATGACCTGGCTTGCTCTCTAGATCTAGCAAAACGAAATGCAGACCTTTTTACAGTGCCCAGACCTCGGTCTGCTGCCTTAACTACAGTCAGGCAATTTAAGAGGCCACAGGTGAACTCTATTAGGGAGGACTTTATCCCTGACGATCGATCTGATGACTTCACCGATGAAGAGGATGATGACCCCACTGTGGCAGCCTCTTGGCAATCTAAGAAATGCTTTTTTTGTGGGGATGAGTTTCACCCTCGGAGATTCTGCCCTGCTCGCAATGCGTTTTGCAGTCATTGCAACAAAAAGGGTCATTTTGTAAAGGTTTGCCTATCAAGAGCCTCTACGAGGGCTTATCAAGCTAAGTCCTACCGAACTGCCCCAGTAAGGGCCTATCAGGATGTTCCAACTAAAAACTATCGTGCTTCCTCTCGGGTTTTTTCTCGAAGAAACACACCTAGAATTTCAGCCACTCTTTGTGCAACGACACCAATTACAGCTGCTTGTCCTCAGAATCTATTCCATGCAGCTACAAAAGCATCAATTAAGGGACATACTTTAGATGCCTTAATTGACTCAGGTAGCACTGATAGTTTCATTAGGGAACAGACTGTTGCACAGTTAAAGCTACATGTTTTTCCATCGGACCAGGCAGTTGCGATGGCTCAGTCATCACTTAATACCAGAATTTCTGGCTTCTGTGTAGTTGAAATAATGCTTAAAGGTCACAGGTATCCCTCCACCCGGCTTTCGGTGCTCAAGGACTTATGTAGTGATCTTATCTTAGGGCTGGATTTTCAAAAGCAGCATAAGAAGCTTACCATTGAGTTCGGCGGATCCAAACCTGAACTCACTATTTCTAATATACGACCTCGATTACCGTTCTGTGCCTTGTCAGCAGCTTCACTGGATGAACCCTCACTGTTTGCCAGTATCCCTCCTCGATGCAAACCGATTATAACAAAGTCACGCCGTTTCAGTCAGGAAGACCAGTCTTTTATTGCGGCTGAGATTTCTCGGCTTTTAGCAGAGGATATCATCGAGCCTTGTTCGTCGCCATGGCGCGCCCAGGTCGTTATTGTTAAGAACCCTCTACAACCTCACAAGAAACGGCTGTGCATTGACTATTCACAGACCATCAATCAGTATACGGACTTGGACGCATACCCATTGCCGCGCATCGATGATATGGTTAATAAATTGGCTGAGTACACGGTGTTCTCGACTTATGATCTGAAAAGCGCCTATCATCAGGTACCCTTGAAGGTCTCAGACAAGCAGTATACAGCCTTTGAAGCCAATGGGCGGCTGTATCAATTTCGTCGCCTCCCCTTTGGGGTCACTAATGGAGTGGCTGTCTTCCAGCGAGCAATGGATGACCTGGTCAAACAGGAAGACTTGAAGGATACGTTTCCTTATCTGGACAATATTACTGTCGCAGGTCGCAATCAGCAGGAACATGACGCCAATCTCCAACGATTTTGGGATGCACTCCAGCACCGTAATTTGACATTGAATGCGGCTAAATCCATTGAGTCACAACCAACTATCAACATCCTTGGCTATTGTGTGGGCAATGGCATCATTAAACCTGACCCTGAAAGGCTTCGCCCACTCCAAGAACTCCCGCCACCTAAGAATCCGGCCTCCTTGCGCCGGGCCCTCGGCCTGTTTGCTTACTATGCGAAATGGATTCCTAACTTCTCGGACCGAATCCAACCTCTACTGAAGGCCAGCACATTCCCACTAGACACAACGGCTGTTGCAGCCTTTAACCTCCTGAAAAAGCAGTTGGAGAAAGCGGCTCTTCACTCCATCAATGAGAGTCTTCCTTTTGTTGTGGAGTGTGATGCCTCGGAGGTGGCGATCTCAGCCACTCTGAATCAGGAAGGTCGTCCGGTGGCATTTTTGTCCAGGACTTTTCAAGGGGCTGAGCTACATTATCCTCCAGTCGAGAAAGAAGCTACAGCCATCATAGAGGCAGTACGGAAGTGGAGTCATCTCCTGGCTCGCCAGCACTTTACCTTAATCACGGACCAGCGATCGGTCGCCTTCATGCTCGATAATCGAAAACGGACCAAAATTAAAAATAATAAAATCCAGCTTTGGCGGCTGGAATTGGCCTCTTTTGGTTACACCATCCACTATCGACCTGGCAAGGAGAATGTGGCTCCGGATACCCTCACACGAGCATTCTGCTCCGCCATGGCACCCTCTACGCTCGTAGACATCCATGATGGGTTGTGTCATCCAGGCGTTACTCGCATGCTGCACTTCGTGCGGTCCCGAAATCTCCCATTCTCTACCGGGGATGTAAAGAAGATGTGCTCGGACTGCAGAGTCTGTGCGGAATTGAAACCTCGGTTTTTCCGCCCCTCGGGTGGTATACTCATACATGCGACCCAGCCAATGCAAAGGCTTAGCATCGATTTTAAGGGGCCGTTGCCCTCTTCGACTCGCAACACTTATCTATTAACAATGGTTGATGAGTATTCTCGTTTTCCGTTTGCCTTTCCCTGCCCCAATATGCTGACAACCACGGTTATCAGCTGCCTTGAACAGGTATTTGCTTTCTGTGGCATGGCATCCTATGTTCATTCAGATCGGGGCCCTTCTTTTATGTCGGGAGAACTCAAGGCCTATCTCTCGGAACGGGGTATTGCTGCCAGCAAAACGACGCCTTATCATCCGGTTGGGAATGGGCAAGTCGAGCGTTTTAACGCTATCATCTGGAATGCGGTACGTCTGGCTTTGAGATCTCGGGGCCTACCCAACCAGCAATGGGAAGCAGTACTTCCAGACGCATTACACTCCACACGGTCCCTCCTTTCGACCGCCACAAATACGACGCCTCATGAACGGTTCTTCCGATTTCAGCGTCGCTCATCCTATGGGACATCTCTCCCGTCGTGGCTGACTACACCGGGACCAGTGCTACTCCGAAGATATGTCCGGGCGTCTAAGAATGACCCCCTGGTAGATGAGGTTGAGCTCACTGACGTCAACCCTACCTACGCCTATATTCGGTATCCTGACGGTCGGGAATCTACCGTGTCATTGCGGGATCTGGCTCCCTGCCCACCGAAACATAGAGGGACACCAGGGGATGATATTGTACCAGGCACATCTCTGGGCTTGCCAGGTGCCTCTCATCATGATCGGGATCTGACGCCGGCTGGTACCTCACTCCAGCGTGCCGACCTGGGGCAGACTGACTATGAGCCCGTCGGGGCTCGCACGCGCAGCCACGATCAACCCTGTACCGTACGCTCAGAAACGGATCTGCCACAGCCCTGCCCGACACCCATTCGGGTACCAGTACACGGTCAGGATCGTTCTGACCCCTCACAGAGCGGGCTGGAGCACTCGGACTCTGGTCCATGGCCCGCAGCGGGTAAACGGGCTAGGGGCCCTCTACCGCTACGAGAACCCAAACGGGTGCGGCTCTCCCTCATCCAACGGCTACGAAATGGAGGGAGCATTCCGGCCTCCTAATCTTTTGGGGGGGGAGAATGTGGTAACACTTTTCAGCTTCCTGTATGACATCACTTCCTGTAATCAGTCCAGGATAAATACTGGACTGATCAGTTAGCTCTGGAAGAGGCATAGGGTAAGACCTCTTTTGTATGCAGCACCGTTTTAAGTTGATTAAAGCTTACATTAAGTTTACCACGCGTAAGGCTCATTCTTACGACAGAAAGTATGGCCGCGAATCTAATCGAGCTGTAGGAAACCCGCTGTCAACCCGCCTCCACGTGAGTCTCCCAGGTGTCGGGTCTGTCAGCGCAGAACTGACCCGACACCAAGCGGCGGGGGATACAATTCAGCTACTTAAATGGCTTGTTAAGAGCTAATTTAAGAGTTTTTTCAGGCTTAATTCTAATTTTACCTTCTCCCCCACTGGTTACCCGCTGATCGGGGAACACGCCAGCTCAACCTGGCGTGTTTTGAGTCTGCTCTGATGTTTGTGAAAAGCTGACAGCTGCAGAAGTGGTGTCAAGGATGCCATGTTGCAGATGGTGAGTTTCAGAGCACAGAAAATGTTGGTTACTGCATTTTTAATACATATAGAGATTTCTTTAGCTTACAAGTTTTTATATCCAACTGTATGTCCTGTGCCACCTCATTGGGAAACCTCTCTCACCAGTGACAGATCGCTTCTGTCATCTCACCTGCAGCTGCCATCTATTCCAGCAACATCGAAGCCAATGAAATAATCAGACCTTGGTCCTCTGAATCCTTCCACTATCAGCCCCAACACCAACATCACCAACCTCATCACCATCACCTGATGCTGCATTGGACACAGGGCATCAGCCCCTGACAAAATTGCTGGCTGGGAGGCCAGTGATGGCATCACCATGGCCAGATTTTCCCCACTTGACGCTGTAAACCTTGGCTGCCACATGATGCGCCAGGTTGACACTATCCCACACCAGCACCGTGAAGCATCCCTTTAATGTCCAAGCCATTCCATGCACACTCATCACAATAGCTGGGGGGGGGGGGGGGAGAGGTGGGGGGGTTGTTAAGACTGAACAATCACTGGAACTCAGTAAGACACTTCTCAAGGTGCGCTCAGGTCTGTCCAATAAGGGGCACTTTTTGAAAATATAGATTTCACTGTATGACAACACATTACCAGAAACTTCACATGGACATTGGCTAAACCTCTCAAGTGCCTACCCTTGTGTTTTGTTAGTTGGTATGCTTGCAGTAGAATGAGGGTGAGTGTGAGGGGTGGCTAGTGAGATGGGGAAGTGATAAAGTAGATAGAGAGATTTGGTTGGAGGTGCAAGGTAAGTTGGTGTCCTGGGGAGGTCTCTTCCACCCTTGGAAGGGACAAGAACCTCCCTGCGTGCTGTGACTCCCTCCATAAGCATATGGAGTCATTATAGAGCCTGGGTGCAAGCGTTCACCTTTGTGCAGTGATTGTCAGTATTTGCAGCACCTCATTGCTGTCAAACACTGACAGAACAACTGTCAAACTCCAAGTGGACGTGGTCCCTTTAAGGGAACCGGCTGATGACGCGTCATCAAATGACGTCATCAGACCCGCTTCCTGTTAATTGGTTGGTAAGCCCACAGGGCGGGCTTAACAAGGCCAATCGAGGTAAAATCACGTCTGCAGAGCGGATGCAGCTGGGAGCGGGACCGGAACCCGGAAACCAGCTGTCCTGCCCCCATCCTGCATCCTCAATTAAATTCGCGGTCTATGGTTCAGGTTTCCGCCCAAACTCATTTGTATAATTACAAACGCAACATTTTCCATGAAGCAACGCAATTGGGCAGAGCACTTGTTTTGGGAAAAAATTAATACATTGATGTATTTAAGAGTGGTAACCTGGTGCAGTTTTATTAATACAGCTGAAAATGGGTTTATCACAAAATATCTGCTTTTTTAATAAGTGTCCAGTGCGCGACCTGTGAGTAACCCAATTTTAAATCACTGAAAATGACTTTTTAAAAAAAACTATACTGAACCATTTACTAGTTTCATTGGTGTACCCTAGTTAGGGTCTTTGTAAATTAAATATTTATTAATACTTAAAAAGCTTTCAAAAGGTGCCTGCTAGTCTCTGTGTGCCTAAAAAAACGAGCTCAATTTGAAGTTCCTCCTCAAACAGATGCAATTGGTGGAAACCCGCCACGCTCATTAATTCGATCTGGGGGACATTGCCAGTCTGGTCGGCAGGGACAGCTTCCAGCGCAATGTTTTGTAAACCAGTGTTAAATATTGCGGAAATTCGATTTACGCTTGATGTAACTTGCGTTTAAAATTCCGCGATTTTTTGCACTGCTTTGTCCGATTTCAGCCGGATTGTGCTAATGCAAACTAGCGGAAACTCTAGGCCCAGATATCTATCTCTTGCAATACTACCTTTCTGTATTTTCTTAGTTTAAAAATGGTAAGGGAATATATATATATATATATATATAGGGTGATGTAGGCATAGAAATCAGGCAGGGGGATTGTGATATACTTGAACAAATTAGTATTGAGAGGGAGGAGGTACTAGCGGTTTTAACGGGCTTAAAAGTGGATAAATCCCCAGGCCCTGATGGGATGTATCCCAGGCTGCTGTGTGAGGCAAGGGAGCTCTGACACAAATTTTCAGAACCTCTCTGGCCACAGTGGAGGTGCCAGAGGACTGGAGAACAGCTAACGTAGAACCATTGTTCAAGAAGGGTAGTAGGGATAAACCAGGGAATTACAGGCCAGTGAGCCTAACATCAGTGGTAGGGAAATTATTGGAAAAAATTCTGAGGGACAGAATTAGTCTCCACTTGGAGAGACAGGGATTAATCAGGGATAGTCAACATGGCTTTGTCAGGGGGAGATCATGTCTGACCAATTTGATTGAATTTTTCGAGTGGGTGACTAGGTGTGTGGATGAGGGTAGTGCAGTTGATGTAGTCTACTTGGACTTCAGTAAACTTTTGGCAAAGTCCCGCATGGGAGACTGGTCAAGAAGGTAAGAGCCCATGGGATCCAGGGCAATTTGGCACATTGGATCCAAAATTGGCTTAGTGGCAGGAGGCAGAGGGTGATGGTCGAAGGTTGTTTTTGTGACTGGAAGCCTGTGTCCAGTGGTGTACCACAGCGATCGGTGCTGGGTCCTTTGCTGTTTGTAGTGTACATTAATGATTTAGATATGAATGTAGGAGGTATGATCAGTAAGTTTGCAGATGACACGAAAATTGGTGGAGTGGTAAATAGCGAGGAGGGAAGCCTCAGGCTACAGGACGATATAGACGAGATGGTTAGATGGGCAGAACAGTGGCAAATGGAATTTAACCTTGAAAAGTGTGAGGTGATGCATTTTGGGAGGACAAACAAGGCAAGGGAATATACAATGAATGGTAGGATCCTAGGCAGGACAGAGGATCAGAGGGACCTTGGAGTGCATGTACATAGATCCCTGAAGGCAACAGGACAGGTAGATAAGGTGGTTAAAAAGGCATATGGGATACTTGCCTTCATTAGCCAAGGCATAGAATATAAGAGCAGGGAGGTTACGATGGAGCTGTACAAAACGTTAGTTAGGCCACAGCTGGAATACTGTGTGCAGTTCTGGTCGCCACACTATAGGAAGGATGTGATTGCATTGGAGAGGGTGCAGAGGAGATTCACCAGGATGTTACCTGGGCTGGAGCGTTTCAGCTATGAAGAGAGACTGGACAGGCTGGGGTTGTTTTCCTTAGAGCAGAGAAGGCTGAGGGGGGACCTGATTGAGGTGTACAAAATTATGAGGGGCATAGATAGGGTAGATAGAAAGGAACTTTTCCCCTTAGTAGAGGGGTCAATAACCAGGGGACATAGTTTCAAGGTAAGAGGCAGGAGGTTTAGAGGGGATTTGAGGAAAAACTTTTTCACCCAGAGGGTGGTTGGAATCTGGAACTCGCTGCCTGAAAGGGTGGTAGAGGCAGGAACCCTCACAACATTCAAGAAGCATTTAGATGAGCACTTGAAACGCCATAGCATACAAGGCTACGGACCAAGTGCTGGAAAATGGGATTAGAATAGACAGGGCTTGATGGCCGGCGCAGACACGATGGGCTGAAGGGCCTCTTTCTGTGCTGTATAACTCTATGACTCTATATATTGATATTGATATTATCTCCTACATGGCATAAACACGCAATTGTTATAAAACAGCAAATCCTCTGACGCACCGTGAGCAACACTGGGATATTTATATAATTTTTTTTATGTGTGTGCATATATATATATATATACATATATATGTAGTATATTTATATGCTCAATTCAGTACGTGGGGAACACATTTCATTGAAAATGCCTATATCAACCATGTTCCTATAGAATACCCATTATAGGTACATGCAATAGTTGTTATACTTGTAGATGGTGCTGTGATAGGTGTTTTCAATATTAAAGGTGTCACAGCTATCTGTCACAGAATCACTCATACCTGTTGTTACACAGTAGCTGCTATTTTATACTGAGAGTACATGGGGGGCGGTGGTGGGTAACTGCTTTCAGTCTGCATGCAGTTGCAGGCTCGGGCCACTGGGTGATATTGTGGAGCAGTTTGTTTTCCTCTTTGCTCCGAATTGCCACCATATTGGATTCTTATTATGAGGTAAGAAACCAGGTGCGTTCTTTAACTTTTAACCGTTTTTAAATTTTATTTTAAGATATATGCACACATTTTTTTAAACTTTAGAATTCTTTAAATTTATTTTAATAAATTAGGAATTAGTCCCACTTAACGGTCCTTGAGCTGTCCTGCTCCACCTCTCTGTGATTCCTATTTCATCTCTCGCTCATGGCCTTTAGCTGTTTTAACTTTAAAATAAATATAGTTCATCAGAGTTTAATGTTAAATTTTATATCTAGAGATCAGAATTGCCCAGTTTTCGTGGCCCTTGAGCCATTCTCTCCCTCTCTCACTCACTGAGCCCCCCTCTCTTCGCTTCCTCAATGGCCTTCCTGGATGCCTTAAACCATTGATGCTTTTCTAATTGCTTGCTGTAATTGAATGTTAACTTTCAGTGATTCGTGTACAAGGACATCCAGGTCCCTCTGAACACCAACATTTCCCAATCTCTCACCATTGAAAAAAATACTCTGCTTTTCTATTTTTCCTACCTAACTTCACATTTCTCCATATTATATTCTGATGTGCTCTTCTGTTTTCACCACTACTGCCTCTCATGCTCACAAGCTGATCCAACTCTATTTTCTGCCTTCCTGTTGGGCTAAGCCTCTGCTGCTCCTGAAAGCACTAATGTGTAGGTCCCATTCTGTCTTCAGTCCGTCCTCCTGCTGGGCTAAGGCTCCAGACACAGCAACTTGTTTTTTTTATCCTGTCAGGCAGTTCCTTTGAAGCTTCTTCAATTCATTTTTTAAAAGTGCTAGTTCCTTTCCAAGACCCCAAAGCCAGTATACAGCACATAATTCTCCAATAATTTTGAAAAGTACTCTTGATTATATTTCAGGCACATTGTTAGAATATAAAAAACTCTCTCCCTATTGCCCTGACCCGTTCCACCCTGCCCCTGTCTCACCTCCCTCCCTTCCCCCTTTGCCATCCTCACTTCATCCCTCTTCCCTTTTTCCCTCTTCCATTCCCCTTGTCTCTCCTTCTTTCCCTCTCACACATCCATATTCCTTTCCTCTTATCTCTGTTCCCCTTCTTCCAATATTCTGCCCCGCTCCCTCCCCTTCTCTACCCAATTCCCCTATCTCTTCCTTCTTTTCCTACTCTTCCTCCACCCTCCACTCCCCATCCCCTTTTCACCCTAACCTTTGTCCAACTTTTCCATGCACTCTAACCCCATTTGACCTTCACACTGCACATAGACCTAGAAATTCAATTGCGCTGAAACGGGTGCGCAGAGGGACGGGCGCCGGCTGCACGTGCCTGTTCACATGGTCGCAGGGCTCACCAGAAATTGGTGCTGGCATGAGCGGCATCCAATCAGCTGCACCCACACCATATTGGACCCTTAGGGTCCCGTTTTACACCTGAAAAACAGATGTGGCACGATCTAATTTCTAGGCCAAAATCTTCATTTCCCGTGTGCAATGCCATGGGAGATTGACTAGTAACTTTACATATTCGAAAGAAAACATTTTATTACTTTACTTGTCCATTTCCCTTAGCATTGCACACTGGCAGTTAAGACCAAGTATAGTTTTCCAGTGAAGCTGGATTAGAGGGCTAGGGCTAATTGAACCAAAGTACACAGATGTAATTCAGTCACCATTTTAAAGTCATACATTCTGTCTTTATGGTATATAATACTATGATTTTAATTTATTCTTTAGAGTTAAATAGAAAAGCCTACATAATTTGGAAAACAGCAAAGTAAAGTTGTTTGAAGCACAAGAGTTTTTCTGCAGTACAGGCACAGAAGCTAAGAGATGCAAAATGGAGGTGCTACAGTGCCACCACTGGTGGGAAGGTGTAATTGTAGTGTGACCAGTTTACATAGCCAGTTTCCATTATAAAAAGGAACACAGAAATTTATATTGACAAAAGGTTGGCTCAAAAATGTGACAAAAACATGACAACAGAAAGTAAGATATGTCAACAGGAAATGCATGCAGATGTAAGTTTTTTTTTAGTATGTTATAGATATATAAACTGACAACAGTAAATTTAACACAATGTATTTTTCTCTTTACAATCACTGGAGGATACTGTACATATTTTAGTGTTTTTTTGATCTACAAAAACTAAATCTATTTTGGATTTTAAAAAGCACTTGAGTTAGATTGCTATACTTAAAAGGGATATTATGCTTCATAGAATTAGATAGCAATTACAACATGGAAACAGGCTGTTTTGCCCAACCAGCCCTGGTTGCTGTTTCTCCTCCCCATGAGCAGTAATCCCACTCCCATGTGTCTGCCCTTAACCCGTATCCATTTTTCTTCAACTACCTATCTAACCTATTCTTAAATGTTGATCTGGTCTGCTTCAATCAATAACTCCTGTAGTGCATTCCACAGCCTCACCCCTGCGTAAAAAGGTTTCTCCTGCACTCTGTCCTAAATCTCTTACATTTAATCTTGTATCTGTGTCACTTTGTTCTAAACCCTTCAATCACTGGAAAGATTGCGGTATTTTTTTATTTTTGCCGCATGGTGATAATGTGGTGGAGCAACCTGTTTTCCTATTATAGAACCCGTCTGATTTTCAGTACACTGAAAACAATATAATGACTAAGAGATCCACTCCGCTAGATTACCACCCATGCAGTGAAGACAAAAGTTTGCCCCAGTCTATTTCTATCTGTTCTGTGCCATCCCCTCATAATTTTAAACATCTCTATCATATCATTCTGTAGTGTCCTCTGTTCTGAAGGAAAACAGCCCAAGTTTTTGTCTTTCTTCGTATTTGTATTTCCTCATACCAGACAGCATCCTAGTGAATCTGTGCTGTACCCTCTTTTTATTGCCTCAACATCCTTCCTACAGTGTGGAGCCCAAACCTGCACACAATATTCTTTAACTGTGGTCTTACTAAAGTTTTATATAGATTCTTCATTATAGCTCAGCTTTTATATTGTATATTTCTTATCATAAACCCAATATTCTGTTAGCTTATTTATGATCTTAGCCACTTGAGGTGTTGTTTTTAAGGTCTTGTGAACCTGAACCTCTAAATCCGTCTACTCTTCCACATCACCCAACTTTCCTCCATTCAACGTATAACTATTAATTTATTTTTGTTACCAAAATGTACCACTTCGCATTTAGTGACATTGAATTCCATGTGCCTCTTTCTTATGCATTCCACCATCTTATTAATATCCCCTCGCAGCTTCCTTTGGTCCTCAGAATTATTTATTATGCCTCGTATTTTAATATCATCCGCAAATTTGGACACCGCTCCCTCCAGCCATATATCCAGACCTTTAATATCCACAGTGAACAGAAGTGGTCCCAGATAAGAACCCTGTGGGACACTGCAACACACGCCCAAGCACAAAAAAATTGCCTTTAAATCCCGCTTTCTGTTTCCTCCTTCCTGCTTCAAACATTGCATTCTTATTTGTTGATATTAACATGACCATACAAGGTATAAGACCTCACCAAGTAGCTTTGCAAATCCCATAATGAGCAAAAATAATGGCCCAAAATTTGCGATCGGAGGCTTCCCGCGGGCGGATGCCTCCGACCTGTAAAATATCTGCGTATTTACCCGGTGGCCCAGGAGGTATGGAGACTTGCGATCCTGGGCCTCTCCGTGTACGGGCGGGCAGAGTCCCACGTATCCCAGGGGCGCATGCGGTTTGCAAGCGCCCCTGGGATCAGATGGGTCGGCCCAACCAATAAAAGAAGGGAATCCCCATTCATATTTATGGGAGTTCTGTACGTATGGAACTCCCAAAAGTATGAATGGGAATCACTTAAAAAATACACGAACACATGAAATATATATTTTTTAAATTACATATTTAAAATTAATTCTTGACAGATCCTCCGGCTGCCCTAGAGAAGGGCCTCTGCGGGGGGGAGAGTTCTGAACCTCCGCCCGCAGAAAACCCTTAGAATTCTTACGCCTGGTAAAATCAGGCGTAAGGCCTGCTTTTACCAGGATAAGTGTTGAAAAAAGTAAAAAAAAATGTTTTCACTCATTTATCATTTAACAATACTTTTTTAAAAACGGTATGTTTATTTTTAGCCCCTTAAAAAACTTTAATTATTTTTTTCAAAAAATTAAATTTTTGTTTAAAATATTAAATTTATTGTAATTTCAACTAATTTTAAAAAGGTGATGGTTTTTTTTAAATTTATTTAAAGTTTTACTATGTTTTTGGGGTGATCCCCATTCATATATTTGACAGGTCTATCTGTCAAGTGTATGAAGGGAGATTCCCTTCTTCTATTGGCTCCCCATGGCCCACGTGATCTCAGGGACGCTTGCGAACCGCATGCGCCTCTGGGATATGTGGGCCCTGCGCACTTGGAGTTGGAGAAGCCCAGGATCGGAACTATACGCACCTCGGGAGCCCTCAGGTAAGTGTGTAGATATTTTCCAGGTCGGAGGCCTCCGCACACGGGTAGCCTCCGATCGGAAAATACGGCCCATTATGTTTTAACGGGCCTAAAAATAAACTTACTTTATTGGACAGGGTTTTTAATGTATAAATGAGTGATAACATTTTATTTTTCTATTTTTTAAAAACTCTTATGCTGGTAAAAGCAGACCTTACATCCTATGGTTCTAAAAGAGGTGGCTGAAGAGATAGTGGATGCATTGGTTTTGATCTTCCAAAATTCCCTAGATTCTGGAATGGTCCCAGCAGATTGGAAGGTCGCAAATGTAACACCGCTATTCAAGAAAGGAGGGAGAGAAAAAACATGGAACTACAGGCCAGTTAGCCTGACATCAGTCGTCGGGAAAATGCTGGAATCCATTGTTAAGGAAGTGGTATCAAGTCACTTCGAAAATCATAACATGAGTAGGCAGAGTCAACATGGTTTTATGAAAGGGAAATCGTGTTGGACAAATTTATTAGAGTTTTTTGAGGATGTAACTAGCAGGGTAGATAAAGGGGAACCAGTGGATGTAGTATATTTGGATTTCCAAAAGGCATTCGATAAGGTGCCACATAAAAGGTTATTACACAAGATTAGGGCTCATGGGGTTGGGGGTAATATAGTAGCATGGATAGAGGATTGGTTAATGGACAGAAAACAGAGAGTAGGAATAAACGGATCTTTTTCAGGTTGGCAGGCTGTAACTGGTGGGGTGCCGCAAGGATCAGTGTTGGGGCCTCAGCTATTTACAATCTATAATCATGACCTAGATGAAGGGACCGAGTGTAATGTATCCAAGTTTGCTGATGATACAAAGCTAGGTGGGACAGTAAGCTGTGAGGAGAACACAGAGTCTGCAAAGGGATATAGATAGACTAAGTGAGTGGGCAGTAAGGTGGCAGATGGAGTATAATGTAGGGAAATGTGAGGTTATTCACTTTGTTGGAAGAATAGAAAAACAGAATATTTTTTAAATGGTGAGAAACTTTCAAATGTTGGTGTTCAGAGAAATTTGGGTGTCCTCGTGCAAGAAATACAGAAAGCTAGCATGCAGGTACAGCAAGCAATAAGGAAAGCAAATGGCATGTTGGCCTTTATTGCAAGGAGGTTGGAGTATAAGAGTAAGGAAGTCTTGCTACAATTGTACAGGGCCTTGGTGAGACCACGCCTGGAGTACTGTGCACAGTTTTGGTCTCCTTATCTAAGGAAGGATATACTTGCCTTGGAGGCAGTGCAACAAAGGTTCACCAGATTGATTCCTGGGATGAGAGGGCTGTCCTATGATGAGAGATTGTGTAGAAAGGGCCTATACTCTCTGGGGTTTAGAAGAATGAGAGGTGATCTCATTGAAACATACAGTCTGAAGGGGATTGTCAGGGTAGATGCTGAGAGGTTGTTTCCCCTGGCTGGAGTGTCTAGAACTAGGGGGCATAGTCTCAGGATAAGACTGAGATGAGGAGAAATTTCTTCACTCAGAGGGTTGTGAATCTTTGGAATCCTCTGCCCCAGAGGGTGTGAATGCTGAGTCTTTGAGTATATTCAAGGCTGAGATAGATAGATTTTTGGACTCTAGGGGAATCAAAGGATATGGAGATCAGGCGGGAAAGTGGAGTTGAGGTCGATGATCAGCCATGATCTTATTGAATGGTGGAGCAGGCTCGAGGGGCCATGTGGCCTACTTATTTCTTATGTTCTTATGTTCTTACGCCTGCTTTTACCAGGCGTAAGAATTTCACGGGCATTCAGTGGGCGGAAGTTGGGCCAATAGCGCAACTCTCCACCTGCAGAGGCCCTTCTCCCGGGCAGGCGGAGGATCTGTCAAGAAGCTTCTTGACACATCGCAAGTTCCGGGATTTAGCTCATGCGCTTTGCATGCCTAAACCTGGAACTTGCACGGCCACTGTGAGTGCGAACACACCTCGTATGCACCCGTAGGGGTCGCAAAATATGGCCCAATGTTTGTATAATTCCAGATGTTCCAAAAGTAATGATTCCTTCATATCATAAAACATTTTATCTTTGGGATGTGGTACATTTGGAGAAATTGTATTGGTTGGACTGATTTTGTTTACTCTTTCCTTTCACCCTTGATTTTTTTAGTGAACCATGCAGTGAAGAATGCTCCAAACCACTCGCCTGCAACCACTTTTCCACATTTACTACAGTTTTCATGATTAAATGTTCTGTAGAAGAGGATTTTTTGACTGCCACGATTTATATTGCTTGTGGGGTTTTTTCTCTCCCCATTCTAGAACTACAGACATTGCTTTTTAAAGTTACATGGTATTCTCAATTAATCCAAATGTAAACAGAAAATATTGCAGTAAAGAAAAATGATCTAACTGCAATTTTTCAACATAATCTTAGTTTGAAGAATAAATCTATCTATCTATCTATCTATCTAGACATAATTACTATAGAAAAACCCATACATACTGTTGCCATGGGTCTTTTGAACGGGAAGATGTCATCTCCCCATTCAAAAGACCCATGACAACAGTATCTTTGTGTTTTTCCATGTTAATTGTGTCCACATTTGATGACATTCCTGCCACATCTTTAATAACACGTTTCCATTAATGTGACAGGCTGCGGTTTTACACTCTGATCACTGGTGCCATGGAGCAGATTTGTCAACCTTCATCTTAATTTTTTTTATCCTTTATTTCTTTTCATAGTAACTAATTTTTAATTTCCAAAATAAGAGTTTAAAACTTGTGTTTATTAAAGACTGTATAAGTTAGCAAATTCAATAATAGTACAGTTCTGGTGTGCACTGTGAGCACATATCAAGAAATTGTGCACTCCCAGCCCATGATTTTCCGTCCATCAATTTTAACAAGCAGAAAATTTACACTTGACGGCAAGAATATAAAGATTGGAACTGACTGACGATGAAGAAAGTGGTGGGGGTTGGGTACCTGACATAGGAGAACACAGGTTCGTGTGGAGCATAAGCACTGGCATAGACCAGTTGGGCTGTATGGACTGTTCCTGTGCTGTAAATTCTATGTAACACGTGGAGGGTAGGGATCTGATGGTTCAAAAGGGGGCAATGGCAGTTTGAATTCCATTCTCCTGAGCCCTCTTCTCCTACAAGAGTGTTTGATCCTGTTCCCCTAATGCAGTCAAATTCCAGCAACTTCCGATGCTCCAAAACACCCTCCAGAGTCTTGCTGGACCACAGGATCTGCTGCCTCAGACTCTGACACCACCCCCCCCCCCTCAACCTTCTCCCTCCAACACTCCATATCATGACTGCTCCCCCTCAGTGCTTACAAACACCTGCCCCAGTGTTCCTAAAACTTCCTTCTCCTATGTTCCTGGAGCCCTAGGAGCTCCTTTCCAGTGCTCTCAATCACTGGGGGCCCACATCAGAGTACTGCTAGACCTTGAGACCCTATCCCAGGACCACCTGTAATTCAGTGTCTCTGGTAATAATACTTTGCATAATTCCCCGGCCTATAAATTCGTGTTCGCCACAAAAGTTGCTGGTGTCACCGGCAACTGGAGTTAACAGCCGCTGAAAATCACCGCAACGCTAAGGAGAATAAATTGGACTGGAGGGGGGGGGCTGGAGATTGGTGGCGCAGCACGGACCTTCCGTGTAACGCCCTCCTGGTGGTGTTTGTGGAGATCAGCCAAGGCGAAGTTCCCGTCCTGAAGTGGTGTTCAAGCTTTTTGCAGCCTCTGGGAACGAGGCTGTGGAGCTCGCAAGGAATTGTGGGCAATTAAAAGGGCTATGAATTAAAGGGGTAATGCACTCGGAACTAATGCAAATTAATATGCAGTGAAAAAAATGCAGCTTTCAGCCCTTACTGCCTTTCAGAAAAATATTTAACGTTAAAAAGAAGTCCCAAATGTGATTATTCAGCTCTTAAAGCTGAATTCCCTTCCGAACCTCAAAAAATTGGAAAACTGCTTCAGCACTAACACAAATGGCTGAGCAAGCCAGGGTCTCGCACGCAGCACTCCAGCTTTGTGCAGGGGGTCAACACTGCAAGACAGGTTCTCTTCCCACAGGGGCCAGGGGGCCCTCCGGAAAGAAGGATGTGGGACTACATCACCGAGACTATTACTGCCAGCAGTGTCGCCCCCCCCACCGCCCCCACCACCTGGCTCCAGTGCCCAAAGAAGCTTCATGACCTCAGACCACTGGTCAAGGTCAGTGAATGCATCTTCAAAAGCCGTCTCTTACCACTAACCTCACACACTGCTCAATGCACGACCCCCACCTCCACCCCCAATCACTCACCTATCAACAATCTGCACCAATCACAAGGCACATCTCCTATTCCTAGCCTCACCTCACCCCCTTGGAGGAGACAGGAGAAATTATAATGGGGAATAAGGAAATGGCAGAGAAATTAAACAAATACTTGGGCCACGATTTTATCGGCACTGAGGGGGCGGGTTTGGAGGCGGGTCAAAGGTAAAAATCGTTTTGATTGACGGCGGGGTCCAATCCCGCCGTCAACCCGCCTCCAAACAATTTTCTCATGTGTCGGGTCCCCGATTTGCGCGTGGACCCGACACCTAGCGTCGGGTAGAGGATTAAAGCCAATTAACTGCCTGTTAACAGGTAGTTGAGAGTAGTTGACAGGTTATTTTTTTAATTTTGCCGCTTCTGCCTCGGGTTTCCCGATGTCCAGACACACTTCAGGTAAGTGTGGCATCTTGTGAGTCTGCTGTAGTGTTTCTGCAGTGATGACAGCTGTAGAAGTGATGTGAAGGATCCAATGGTGCACTGGTGAGTTTTAGAGGTAAGAAAATGTTGGGAAATTCATTTTTAATGCATTTACACATTTCTTTAGGTAATAAGTTTTGAAATCGATGTCCAGTGCCACCTCATTGGGAGAACCTCTCTCACCAGTGGCAGATCGCCTCTGTCACCTCACCTGCAGCTGCCATCTGTTCTAGCCTATGGAGGGAGTCACTGGAGAGTCTGGGTGCAAGAGCTCAGCGTTGTACAGTGATTGTCAGTATTTGCACCTCACTGCTGTCAAACACTGAAAAATCAGCTGTAAAAAAAAAATTGTGTGTGGTCCCTTTAAGAAAACCGGCAGATGACGCGTCATCAAATGACGTCACCTGATCGGCTTCCTCATAATTGGCCGGTAAGCTCGCAGGGCGGGCTTAACAAGGCCTATCAACGTAAAATCATGTCCATGGGCCGGATGCAGTTGGGGGCGGGACTGGAACCCGGAAACCACCTGACCCGCTCCCAAGCCGCATCCATTGACAAAATCGCAGCCTTTGTGTCTGTCTTCATGGAAGAAGACGCAAAAAACTTCCCATAAATAGTGGCGAACCAAGGCTCTAGCGAGAATGAGGAACTGAAAGAAATTAGTATTAGTAAAAAAATAGTACTGGAGAAATTAATGGGACTGAAAGCCGATAAATCTCCTGGACCTGATGGTCTGCATCCTAGGGTTTTGAAAGAGGAGGCTATAGTGATAGTGGATGCATTGGTTGTCATTTTCCAAAATTCCATAGATTCTAGAATGGTTCCCGCAGATTGGAAGGTAGCAAATGTAACCCCACTATTTAAGAAAGGAGGGAGAGAGAAAGCGGGGAACTACAGAACAGTTAGCCTGACATCAGTAGTAGGGAAAATGCTAGAATCTATTATTAATGACGTGGTAACAAGGCACTTAGAAAATAATAATAGGATTGGGCAGTGTCAACATGGATTTATGAAAGGAAAATTGTATTTGACGAATCTTAGAGTTTTTTGAGGTTGTAACTAGCAGAATAGATAAGGGGGAACCAGTGGATGTGGTGTATTTGGATTTTAAGAAGGCATTCGATATGGTGCCACACAAGAGTCATTAAAATTAGGGCTCATGGGATTGGGGGTAATATACTAGCATGGATTGAGGATTGGTTAACAGCCAGAAAACAGAGAGTAGGAATAAACGGGTCATTTTCGGGTTGGCAGGCTGTAACTAGTGGGTACCGCAAGGATCAGTGCTTGGGCCTCAGCTATTCACAATCTACATCAATGATTTGGATGAGGGGACCAAATGTAATATATCCAGATTTGCTGATGATACAAAGCTGGGTGGGAATGTAAGTTGTGAGGAGGATGTAAGGAGGCTTCAAGGGGATATGGACAGGCTAAGTGAGTGGGCAAGAACATGGTAAATGGAATATAATGTGGAGAAATGTGAAGTTATCCACTTTGGTAGGAAAAATAGAAAAGCAGAGTATTTTATAAATGGTGAGAGATTGGGAAATGTTGGTGTTCAGAGGGACCTGGGTGTCCTTGTACACAAATCACTGAAAGTTAACATGCAGGTACAGCAAGCAATTAGGAAACAAATGGTATGTTGGCCTTTATTACAAGAGGATTTGAGTATAGGAGTAAAGACATCTTACTGCAATTATATAGGGCCCTGGTGAGACCACACCTGAAGTATTGTGTACAGTTTTGGTCTCCTTACCTAAGGAAGGATATACTTGCCATAGAGGGAGTGCAACGAAGGTTCACCAGACTGGTTCCTGGGATGGGAGCATTGTCCTATGAGGAGAGATTGAGTAGACTAGGCCTATATTCTCTAGAGTTTAGAAGAATGAGAGGTGATCTCATTGAAACATACAAAATTCTTACAAGATTTGACAGGGTAGATGCAGGGAGGATGCATCCCCTGGCTGGTGAGTCTAGAACCAGAGGTCACAGTCTCAGAATTAGGGGTCGGCCATTTAGGACTGAGATGAGGAGAAATTTCTTCACTCAGAGAGTGGTGAATCTTTGGAATTCTCTACCCCAGAGGGCTGTGGAGCCTCAGTTGTTGAGTATATTCAAGACAGAGATCAATAGATTTGTGAATATTAAGGGAATCAAGGGATATGGGGATAGTGCAGGAAAGTGGAGATGAGGTAGAAGATCAGCCATGATCTTACTGAATGGCCAAATGGCCTACTCCTGCTCCTATTTCTTATGGTCTTATGTGACGGTGCTGGCCATTCTTGGCTGGGGCATTGCTGAGTGCTTGGCCAGCGGCGGGACTGAAAGGATAAAAGATGCTGGTATCCTCATACGTTATCCTTCTCCTGGCATGCACCTCTTGCTTTCTCACCCTCCCGCCACCACAACTCCACCCTTATGCCTTCCTTATTTCACACACCAAAGAAATGCAGCCTGCCCATCCAGAAGTTGACCAAGAAGAGGGAGAGGAGAGTGAAGAAGAAGAAACACAGTCACATGATTTGACAGTCCTAGCCACCAGCTCCTCAAGGTCGACCAGCAAGGCCATTTGCAGTTTTCCCCGTTGAAAGTCAGCAGCTTTCCACTAGCCATGCTGCAGCCACTGGGGTAGCACTGCATTACATCAGTAGGATAGGCAAATGCACACACAAGACAGCCACTAAGAGAATGCATAAGGGTGATGAGTTGATTTCTTGATGTCAGATTGGATGGATAGAGGTATAAAGTTGGATTGGAAGGTTTGCTTTGTGGTGGCTTTCATTTCAGCATTGTGGCCAAGAGGATGCTGTGGTGGTCAGCAACAGAGGGGAAGTAAAGGTGTGGGACAAATGTTGAAAGGGGAATTGGGATTGTGGTCACTGGTACCGCAAGCGGATGATTCCATCCCGGCCAGAAAGGGGCTGTCTGGGTTGCATCCTTTCTTCTGCTTCATCCTTTTCGGCATCTTCCTCTTCCCTCTGCAAGCGGATGCTGTAATTCTGAAATGACAGCATAAAATTCTGGAAATACTCAGCTGGTCAGGCAGCATCTCGACCTGAGACGTGAACTCTGTTTCTCTCTCCACGGATGTTGCCTGACCTTCTGAGTATTTGCAGCATTTTCTGTCTTCTCAGAGGCCTTCATTTACCATCCGAGGCCTTGCAAGCATCCAGCAGCACGTCCTACACACTTAAAAAAACTTTTAACATATATTGCAGCAAGCCACTACTTCAATAAAATCAAAGAAACCCAGTCCAAAAACTTAAATCTAAACTTACCTGAATGATGTGTGTGTCCCTTTAAGAGGTGCTGACATTGTCACTGTCAGTCTGCTTGCACACCAGGTAAACCTGGCGTGCTTAGGACCCAGTGCTGAATTCAGCGCTAAGGTCGAATTTCGGAGTGGTGACGTTAAGTCGGTGTTGCATGCCGATTGACGTCACCACGCCGCCATTTTTTTTTCCAGGGCACTGCCAGTTACCAGCAGTGCAAAGGGAAGGAGGAAAATGGCGGCCGCCACAGGACCCACCACCAGCTGGCGAAAGAGCGGTAGCCGCCATTTTTTCGCCATTTCATGGCGCTATGGAATGGCGGTAAGTACATGAATTTCTAGCCCCCTGTTTTTATAAAACCTCTGACTGTAAGCAACTCCATGGTATATAAGAGAGAGGTGTATTACAATCAAAAGTCACAAAACCTATAATAGTCCCTACCTTTGATTATATTTTTCCTTATCTCTCTTCATGAAAGTGACACCTCATGTTGTGTTACAGTTCCATGGGTGGTAGCAGATGTCTGCAACCTCTTCAAGGTTTCTATTATTCATCATCTGCAATCTTAGACAGAGTGGGCTATTTGACTGTGAGGACTGTTGCAACAAAGCCTGACCCGGTCCTCATTTTCTATTCACACACAGTAATTGGGGATTCAGGAATGGGAATCTTGGCACTTTTCTTCTCTTTGGTCCATGGACACTGAGGCCAATTGTAATCGTTTCACTGCACCCTGTCTCAGATCAGCTAACTTGGCATGGATCAGGGATCAAATTTATGGATTGAGATTGTAGTGCGCAAAATTAGTAATGAATGTACTACTATAGCATCATATGATCTACTATTTCAACAAAAGGTGTTCATCCATTTAAAATAAATGGATTTCTTAAAATAGTGGATGGAAAATTTCATATGAACATGTTAACATTTATTTAGATAATTTGAAGGGACTGCTTTGGTTTTTGTTACTGCATATACTTCATATACTTTCATAAGTCATTTCTCATTCTGTAATGCTATTAATTACTAGAAAACCAAGGTAACAATGACTTCCCCTTCAGACAGTGCATATTGGATATTTATACTAATAGATTTGATCCATGCAGCTTCTAAATAAACCTAGAATCATGTCATGCATTCCCAGTAGGGAATTACAACATTATTATTTCATACAAACTAAAATACAAAGTATGAGTGGTCTGTATATAATTATATTTTAAATATAACCATTTAAATCCTGCAACTGTGATTATTTTGCAGACCTCAACTCACCCAGTTATACACCCCCACTTTTCTGATCATAATGCTAATGGTAGTCAATTAAAATCAATGGCTTACTGTCAGTGTTAAGATCGGAAACCTAGGCCAAAATATTAAACGAGGGACTTTTTGGCTAATATTTACAAATTCCAGTAATTAATTCTGAATCTGATCATCATCATGGCTTGCCGCTCCAAAACTGCAAGCCCTGAAGAGGGCCATTTATACCAACGTCTACGTCTATTTCTTCTATTGTGGTCTTGGTGAGTGTTGCCCGATTTGGGGTCTTCCATAGCCAGCTGCAGCAGGGGTAACAACGTAAACATATCTGACTCAACCCCTCTAAATTTGATAAACTATCTCAAATTTGAATGATTTTTTTTTGGTTTGGCAGCAGTGAAAAACTGTGACCAGTGCTGTGATGTAAATAATTGCACAATAGAGCACCGAAGGGAAAGGAGACTTGCTTTTGTATTAAGTTACAAGATTACTGACTGTCTTCTGCATTTTATGATGCATTTCTTCACAGGTTGAGCCCATTATTCAGAAAGGACATGAACATTTGGTACATCATATTCTCCTTTATCAGTGCAGCAGCATCTTGAATGATAGTGCCCTTGATGTTGGACATGAATGCTACCATTCCAATATGCCAGACGATTTTTTTAATTGTGAAAGTATAATTTTAGCATGGGCAATCGGAGGAAAGGTAGGTCCTTACTGGTGTGGTAAGCTCTTTTATTTAACTCTAATTGCAAATCGTTTAGTTAAGCACAATCAGGACTGCATGTTTATTTTAAACCGATTGTCCATTATGACTACAAAATTTTGAGTCAGTGAATTGTTGACATGTTTCTGGAGATTAAAGATATAACAGATACAGATTAACAATTGTTTATTTGAAATCGTTTATTTTTAGTACAACTTATGTTGTGAACATACATCACAACCCCTTTTTATACTGTGAACCAAGCATTTCTTGGGTCATTTTTCAGTCCAACAAAGATGCGGTAAAATTTTTCTTTTCTTACTTGTTGAGCAGTGTTGGCCAGTAGAATCAATGACTACGGCAACACCGTTTTAGCCACTTGCACAAATTTTAGTAGAAAACGCCTTACACACAATACGTGCCTCACATGTGTATATTTTCTTTACAAATATCTACCACCATTCAGTGCGAAATTTTGTAATCTTTCTCCTTCAGGATCAAAGTCTGGAATTCTGGCATTGATTCATCAGACACAGCACATCTTAGTGCAACTTCTAGTTTTTTGTCCAGCAGTTGTGAGCGGTACTTTGACTTCATCATATTGATTGCTAAGGATGTTTGCTCGCACAACGAGACACGCCAGACCCGCCCCTTCTTTCCATCCAAAACACAGTTGGTTGCTTTGCCATGACATGCCATGTTGGAGCTGCTCGTTATTGGTTGGACTTGCTTTCTTCTGCTGGCCTAGAGCAGTTATTCTGATTAGTTGAGCTGACCACGATAACCGCTTCCCTCTTCATACAATGTTGTTGGTGTCTTCTTAGTGCTGGAGTCTGTTTTTTTTCACCCATGTTACATGCCATTTTAGCAGATACTGGCGTCACAGTGCCATCAGTGTATTTGTCAAATAATTTAAGAACTTACATTCACGTACAGAAGACTTGCCTCGGGGGTAATATTTTACACTGTACATTAGGAATTTTACAATGCTAGAGAAAATGATTATTAATACAATATCTCTGCATAAGCTCTCCAAATCCCTTATACATATTTTGTAAATGCTTTTGGCATTCTGAACACTGGGTTGTAGAAATTATTTTTTTCATTATGTACAATCATATCCCAAATTAAGTAACTATTAGTTTTACAATTTTTTTTTCCTGTATTGACTGCAGGGATTTTCCTATCCCCCCAATGTTGGGCTTTCACTTGGAACATCAACTGATCCCATTTATGTGATGATGGAAATGCATTACGATAACCCAGATTATCAGGAAGGTAGGAGCATTTCCTCCTTTGTAGAATCTACAAAACATCTTAGTAACAGCTCAGGCCGATATAATCAAGTTTCTATGTATTCATCTTTTCACTTTCCTACAAAACTAAATATAGACATTTCAAAGACTTTTGCACTTCATGAAATACGAGTCTGCTCTAAATTATAGCAACAAACTAAATTCCAACTATTGGGAGAATATTTTGAATTGTTGTTTGCCGGTGTTATAAATTAATATATTTTTTTGCATATGTTCTATGGTAGAAAACATATGTTGAAATATATGCCATCAATCTTCAAAAGGTTAAGTAACCATAAGAGCACAACATTTTATATGCACTACTGAGTACCATCTTGTTCTAATTCTGCCAGTAGCAAACTTAAAATACTGCTGCAAAACAACAAAAGAACTACAACAAGGCCAATCTTTGCATAAATGTCAGCCATTCACATATTACTAAGGGTAAAATTGGTTGTAATTTAATTCCGATTCGAGTGAGATTCAGCTTCAGAGGGACTGAAACTTGGGCCCTTTTGCTAAAGCAAAAAGTCTGAACAAATATATGCCACAAAACCACCTACCACATCCCATTAGACTGCCAGTGATCAAGCAACTATATCACCACCAAGTACTCAGACACCCTGGGCTGGATTTTCAATGACCCGTGGAGTTAGGTTTGGAGGCGTGTGGGGGGTTAAAGTTGCAGATTCGGGGGTCCCGACCCCATCCCGTCTCTAACCCGCCTCCATGCCAGTTTCTCTGGCGGCGGGTACCCGACCTGTGCTGAGACCCGACTCCCCGAGGCGGGAAGGGATTAGTGACAATTAACTGCCTATTAACAGGTAGTTTTTTGCCTAATCCCTATTTTGACAGGTGAAATGTGGGCTTCCCGACAGGTGGCAGCCACGCCAAGTTATCGGGGCGGACCGTGGGTCTGTAGGGGTTGGAGGGGTCGATATGTCCGGTGGGCAGGTGAGTGATGGGTGCATGTGTGCAGAGGTAAGTGTGTAAGGTAAGTGCTAAGTGTGGGAAAAAGTTTTACTTACCTTAACTTCCTCCTGCAGGTGTCAGCCCTTCAGTTCTCGGGAGTCAGAAATCTCACCGGCACAGAAAGCAGAAAAGCCGTGGTACTGTCAAAAACTGCAGCCTTCTGCTTTCTGTGGTGGAATGATTTCTAACTCAGCCTGAGAGGAAGGACTCAAGTTAGAAATCATATTGTCAGTGTTTGACAGCTTCACAGAGCTGTCAAACGCTGATATTTCATCTGTCAAAAGCTCTTGACAGATGAAATGTCAATCTGTGATGTCACCTGTTGCCGGGTGGCCCTTAATTGGCCTGCTGAGCCCACTGGGTGGGCTCAACAAGGTCAATCAAGGGAAAATACAGTGGGTTGGCCACATCTCGATGGAGGCGGGTCTACAAGCCAAAATGTGGGATTCACGACACCAACCCGACCTGAGTATCAAAATCCAGCCCCCTGTATCCCACTATAATACCAAAATCAGGTACCCACCACAAAGCTACAATATTCCCTTTTCCATTTGACTACCAGTTATTAAAAATGTAATCAATCTGCTTACAAACTAATTAGTAGACAGATTGCATAATTTGCCACAGCTATCAGAAATAGGATGCCTCTCCTTTGACTATCAGCTTCCAGGTAAGAAATGTTTTTTAATATCCTATACACACATATGAAACAACCACTTTTCCGCCACTTGCAAAGACAATGGGATTCACAATGAACCTAATCATATAAAAATGTCCCCAAAATTCTTAAAAGCTACAAAGGTTACAAAATCCAGCTCCAATCCAATACAAATTTTCACAGCAAATGTTATTTTTCTGTTCTTCCTTTTATAACCACCGTGATAGTCAAATACAAATTAAGCCTTTCCCACAAAATTTTACAACAGTGGACTAGATTCCTTGAGTTACAAACATACTAACATTCAGATTAACAAGCCTGTTTACTCAAAGTGGTAACATTTTGGCAGCCTAGAGCTGCTGTGCTGAGGTGATACATTCCTAGCTTGGATAACTGAGTGCAAACTCCACTCTCGCTAACATTTGTTCAACTGAGATACATTCCGTTAGAGGGTTGAAATTTACCCGTCTCTGCTGAATTTTCTGTGGGTCATTTCCAATGGTGCTTGAGCACACCTACTTTGCCAGTCAGAAAATTTTATTGATAATATTCATGTAAATAAACACCTGGACCATCCCATTTTTCTAAGTCAGGAAGCTATCATAGATGCTTCCTGACTAATTTAGAGAATTAAACATTCATAGAATGATACAGCACTGTAGGAGGCCATTCGGCCCATCGTGCCTGTGCTGGTTCTTTGAAAGAGCTATCCAATTAGTCCCACTCCCCTGGTCTATTCCCTTAGCCCAACAAATTTTTCCTGTTCAAGTATTTATTCAAGTCCCTTTTGCAAGTTATTATTGAATCTGCATTCACCATTCTTTCAGGCAATGCATTCCAGATGATAACAATGTAAAAAATGTTTTCCTCATGTTGCCTCTGGTTCTTTTGCCAATTACCTTAAATCTGTGCCCTCAGTTTACCAACCCTTCTGCTACTGGAAACAGTTCCTCCTTCAGAACCCATCATGATTTTAAACACCTCTATCAAATCTCCTCTTAACCTTCTCTGCTCTAAGGAGAACAACCCTAGTTTCTCTAGTCTCGCCACGTAACTGACGTCTTTCATTTCTGGTACCATTCTAGTAAATCTGCTCTGCACTCTTATCTAAGGCCTTGACATCCTTCCTAAAGTGTGGTGCCTAGAATTGGCCACAATGCTCCAGCTGAGACCTAACCACTGTTTTATAAAGGTTTAGGATAACTTCCTTGCTTTGGAACTCTATGCCTCTATTTATAAATGTCCACATGCTTTGTTCTCTATCTATATATGCTTTGGCAATTCTGTATCTAATTTACTTCACCTGAGGAAGGAGCAATCGATAGCTCCGAAAGCTTGTGATTTCAAATAAAACTGTTGGACTATAACCTGGTGTTGTGCGACCTCTCAATTCTATTTATAAAGCCAGGGATCCCATATGCCTTTTTAACAGCCTTCTCAATTTGACCTGCCACCTTCAAAGACTTGTGTATGTATACCCCCAGCCTCTCTGTTCCTGCACCCCTTTTAAAATTCTATCATTTTGTTTATATTGCCTCTCCTACCAAATTGAATCACATCACACTTCTCTGCATTAAATTTCATCTGCCATGTGTCTGCCCATTTCACCAGTGTCTCTATGTCCTCCTGAAGTCTGTTACGATCCTCCTCACTGTTTAGTACATTTCTGAGTTTCGTGTCATCTGTAAACTTTGAAATTATGCCTTGTATACCCAAGTCCAGGTCATTGATATATATCAAAAAGAGCAGTGGTCCCAACACTGACCCCAGGGGGACACCACTGTACACTTCCCTCCTGAAAATCAGCTGTTTACCAATACGCTGCTTTCTGTCCCTTAGCCAATTTCGTATTCACACAGCCACTACCCCTTTTTTGGACCCAAATCGGCCCCACTCTTCCTTTGACCACCCTTTTACTATTTATATGTTTATAAAATGACTTTTAGGTTCCCTTTTATGTTACCTGCTAATCTATTCTCATACACTCTCTTTGCCCCTCATATCCTGTTTCAGTTCCCCCCTGTACTTTTTGTATTCAGCTTGGTTGTCTACTGAATTATGAACCTGACATTTATCATAAGCTTGCTTTTACTGTTTCATTTTCATCTATATCTGTAGACATCCAGGGAGCTCTAGCTTTGGATGCCCTGACTTTCCCCTTCGTGGGAATGTGTCTAGTCTGTACCCGAACTATCTCCTCTTCGAAGGCCTCCCATTGCTCATTTACTGTTTTACCTGCCAATCTTTGTTTCCAATCCACCTGGGCCAGATCCCTTTTCAACTCACTGAAATTAGCCCTCCTCCAGTTGACTATTTTCACGTTTGATTTTTCCTTGTTCTTTTCCATAATTACTATAAACTTAATGATATTGTGGCCACTGTTCCCCAAATGCTCTCCCTCTGAAACATACTCCACTTGCCCCACTTCATTCCCCAGAGCTGGATCCAGCACTGCTTCCTTCCTCGTTGGGCTGGAAACATACTAATCAAGAAAGTTCTCTTGTACACATTTCAGGAATTCCTCCCCCTCTTTTTCCTTTATACTTGTCGTAAGAATGAGCCTTACGCGTGGTGAACTTAAAGTAAGCTTTAATCAACTAAAAAGGTGCTACATACAAAAGAGGTCTTACTCTATGCCTCTCCAGGATCCAACTGCTCAGTCCAGTATTTATCCTGGACTAATCACAGGAAGTGATGCAATAAAGTTCGAGTCACAGGAAGCTGTATTGTGTTACCACATTCTCCCCCCCCAAAAGATTAGGAGGCCGGGATGCTCCCTCCATTTCGTAGCCGCCGGACGAGGGAGAGCCGCACCCGTTTGGGTTCTCGTAGCGGTAGAGGGCCCCTAGCCCGTTTACCCGCCGCAGGCCGTGGACCAGAGTCCGAGTGATCCAGCCCACTCTGTGAGGGGTCAGGACGATCCTGACTGTGTACTGGTGCCCGAACGGGTGTCGGGCAGGGCTGTGGCAGATCCGTTTCCGAGCGTATGGTACGGGGTGGATCGTGGCTGCGCGTGCGAGCCCCGACGGGCTCATAGTCAGTCTGCCCCAGGTCGGCACGCTGGAGTGAGGTACCAGCCGGCGTCAGATCCAGATCGTGATGAGAGGCACCTGGCGAGCCCAGAGATGTGCCTGGTACAATATCATCCCCTGGTGTCCCTCTATGTTTCGGCGGGCAGGGAGCCAGATCCCGCAATGACACGTTAGATTCCCGACCGTCAGGATACCGAATATAGGCGTAGGTAGGGTTGACGTCAGTGAGCTCAACCTCATCTACCAGGGGGTCATTCTTAGACGCCCGGACATATCTTCGGAGTAGCACTGGTCCCGGTGCAGTCAGCCACGACGGGAGAGATATCCCATAGGATGAGCGACGCTGAAATCGGAAGAACCGTTCATGAGGCGTCGTATTTGTGGCGGTCGAAAGGAGGGACCGTGTGGAGTGTAATGCGTCTGGAAGTACTGCTTCCCATTGCTGGTTGGGTAGGCCCCGAGATCTCAAAGCCAGACGTACCGCATTCCAGATGATAGCGTTAAAACGCTCGACTTGCCCATTCCCGACCGGATGATAAGGCGTCGTTCTGCTGGCAGCAATACCCCGTTCCGAGAGATAGGCCTTGAGTTCTCCTGACATAAAAGAAGGGCCCCGATCCGAATGAACATAGGATGCCATGCCACAGAAAGCAAATACCTGCTCAAGGCAGCTGATAACCGTGGTCGTCAGCATATTGGGGCAGGGAAAGGCAAACGGAAAACGGGAATACTCATCGACCATGGTCAATAGATAAGTGTTGCGAGTTGAAGAGGGCAACGGCCCCTTAAAATCGATGCTAAGCCGTTGCATTGGCTGGGTCGCATGTATGAGTATACCACCCGAGGGGCGGAAAAACTGAGGTTTCAATTCCGCACAGACTCTGCAGTCCGAGCACATCTTCTTTACATCCCCGGTAGAGAATGGGAGATTTCGGGACCGCACGAAGTGTAGCATGCGAGTAACGCCCGGATGACACAACCCATCATGGATGTCTACGAGCGTAGAGGGTGCCATGGTGGAGCAGAATGCTCGTGTAAGGGTATCCGGAGCCACATTCTCCTTGCCAGGTCGATAGTGGATGGTGTAACCAAAAGAGGCCAATTCCAGCCGCCAAAGCTGGATTTTATTATTTTTAATTTTGGTCCGTTTTCGATTATCGAGCATGAAGGCGACCGATCGCTGGTCCGTGATTAAGGTAAAGTGCTGGCGAGCTAGGAGATGAGTCCACTTCCGTACTGCCTCTATGATGGCTGTAGCTTCTTTCTCGACTGGAGGATAATGTAGCTCAGCCCCTTGAAAAGTCCTGGACAAAAATGCCACCGGACGACCTTCCTGATTCAGAGTGGCCGAGATCGCCACCTCCGAGGCATCACACTCAACAACAAAAGGAAGACTCTCATCGATGGAGTGAAGAGCCGCTTTCTCCAACTGTTTTTTCAGGAGGTTAAAGGCTGCAACAGCCGCTGTGTCTAGTGGGAATGTGCTGGCCTTCAGTAGAGGTTGGATTCGGTCCGAGAAGTTAGGAATCCATTTAGCATAGTATGCAAACAGGCCGAGGGCCCGGCGCAAGGAGGCCGGATTCTTAGGTGGCGGGAGCTCTTGGAGTGGGCGAAGCCTTTCAGGGTCAGGTTTAATGATGCCATTGCCCACACAATAGCCAAGGATGTTGATGGTTGGTTGTGACTCAATGGATTTAGCCGCATTTAATGTCAAATTACGGTGCTGGAGTGCATCCCAAAATTGTTGGAGATTGGCGTCATGTTCCCGCTGATTGCGACCTGCGACAGTAATATTGTCCAGATAAGGAAACGTATCCTTCAAGTCTTCCTGTTTGACCAGGTCATCCATTGCTCGCTGGAAGACAGCCACTCCATTAGTGACCCCAAAGGGGAGGCGACGAAATTGATACAGCCGTCCATTGGCTTCAAAGGCCGTATACTGCTTGTCTGAGACCTTCAAGGGTACCTGATGATAGGCACTTTTCAGATCATATGTTGAGAACACCGTGTACTCAGCCAGTTTATTAACCATATCATCGATGCGCGGCAATGGGTATGCGTCCAAGTCCGTATATTGATTGATGGTCTGTGAATAGTCAATGCACAGCCGTTTCTTGTGAGGTTGTAGAGGGTTCTTAACAATACAACCTGGGCGCGCCATGGCGACGAACAAGGCTCGATGATATCCTCTGCTAAAAGCCGAGAAATCTCAGCCGCAATAAAAGACTGGTCTTCCTGACTGAAACGTCGTGACTTTGTTATAATCGGTTTGCATCGAGGAGGGATACTGGTAAACAGTGAGGGTTCATCCAGTGAAGCTGCTGACAATGCACAGAACGGTAATCGAGGTCGTATATTAGAAATAGTGAGTTCAGGTTTGGATCCGCCGAACTCAATGGTGAGCTTCTTATGCTGCTTTTGAAAATCCAGCCCTAAGATAAGATCACTACATAAGTCCTTGAGCACCGAAAGCCGGGTGGAGGGATACCTGTGACCATTAAGTGTTATTTCAACCATACAAAAGCCAGAAATTCTGGTATTAAGTGATGACTGAACCATCGCAATTGCCTGGTCCGATGGGAAAACATGTAGCTTTAACTCTGCAACAATCTGTTCCCTAATGAAACTATCAGTGCTACCTGAGTCAATTAAGGCATCTAAAGTATGTCCATTAATTGATGCTTTTGTAGCTGCATGGAATAGGTTCTGAGGACAAGCAGCTGTAATTGGTGTCGTTGCACAAAGAGTGGCTGAAACTCTAGGTGTGTTTCTTCGAGAGAAAACCCGAGAGGAAGCACGATAGATTTTAGCCGGAACATCTTGATAGGCCCTTACCGGGGCAGTTCGGTAGGACTTAGCTTGATAAGCCCTCGTAGAGGCTCTTGATAGGCAAACCTTTGCAAAATGACCCTTTTTGTTGCAATGACTGCAAAACGCATTGCGAGCAGGGCAGAATTTCCGAGGGTGAAACTCATCACCACAAAAGAAGCATTTCTTAGATTGCCAAGAGGTTGCCACAGTGGGGTCATCATCCTCTTCATCAGTGAAGTCATCAGATTGATCGTCAGGGATAAAGTCCTCCCTAATAGAGTTCACCTGTGGCCTCTTAAATTGCCTGACTGTAGTTAAGGCAGCAGACCGAGGTCTGGGCACTGTATAAAGGTCTGCATTTCTTTTTGCCAGATCTAGAGAGCAAGCCATGTCATAAGCTCTCTGAAGCTCAAGTGTCTTACTTTCCAGTAGACGCTGGCGTATAAATGGGGAGGCAAGCCCGCAGATGAAAGCATCACGGATCATTTCTTCACGGTACAGCTCAGCTGAGGCCGCCTGAAAGTTACAGTCCATACTAAGTCTGCGAAGCTCTTGGAGGAATTTATCAATGGATTCCTCCGGCCCTTGTTGGGCTGTAGCTAGTAGATGTCTGGCATAGACCTCATTCGGTGTCTTAGTATATAGTCTTTTAAGCGTCCGAATTGCCTCCTCGTAACTGCCCCATTCCTCAACATACTGAAATACATTCGGAGTGACACAGTTGATGAGTATCCGCAACTTTGTGTCATCATCAGCCTTGCAATATTCGAGAAAATTGTCAAACGTGCGATACCAGTGTTTCCACACCTTACCGGCTGCTGGGGTGTTTGGGTCCAAGTCAAGACGCGATGGTTTAAGGATGTTTTCCATGATGGGTGATTCCCTGGATCCTTAGTTCCGAGTTCGTCCAAAAAGTTTGAGTGCGAAGTTTTTCAAAGTTGATTAAATTGTCGTAAGAATGAGCCTTACGCGTGGTGAACTTAAAGTAAGCTTTAATCAACTAAAAAGGTGCTACATACAAAAGAGGTCTTACTCTATGCCTCTCCAGGATCCAACTGCTCAGTCCAGTATTTATCCTGGACTAATCACAGGAAGTGATGCAATAAAGTTCGAGTCACAGGAAGCTGTATTGTGTTACCACAATACTGTTGTTGTCCCAGTCTATATTAGGATAATTGAAGTCCCCAAATTATCACTACTCTAAAGTTCTTGCACCTTTCTGCAGTCTGTCTGCAAATTTGCTCCTCTATCTTCTTCCCACTATTTGGTGGCCTATAGTATACACCCAGCAGCATCATAGCGCCTCTATTGTTCCATAATTCTAACCAAATAGATTCTGCCTTTGAACCCTCAAGTACATCATCCCTTTCTAGTGCTGTAACACTATCTTTGATCAATACTGCCACTGCCCTCTGCCCTACCACCTTTTTTTCCTTCCCTGTATTTCCTGAATACATTGTAGCCAGGAATATTAAGTGCCTATTCCTCCCCTTGTTTGAGCCAGGTCTCTGTTATTGCCACTATATCATTAATCCCATGTGGCTACTTGTGCCTGCAGATCACCAACCTTATTTACCATGCTCCGGACATTTACGCACATGCACTCTAAACCCATCTTAGTCTGCCTTGCCCCTGTCTGATCCCTCCTATTTCTGAACTACGCTTTATTCTAATGCTGTTTGTCTCTCCCAGTCCTCTGTGCACCCTGTATCTCCTTTGTCCTGGTGCAACATATGCTCTGAATTAGATACATGACATGAATAGTTTACCAAAACCTAAATGACTCATAACTTGCCCAGGCCTTTGTAATTCATTTGTTTAGACAATAATGAATTCAAAGGTGTGTGTTTATCATGGGTTTTATTACCCAAATGGAAAAATGGTGTCTGTTGTGTTAAACCCACATAAAATGGACAATTTTGATTTCTTTATTATAATTTGGTTCTGGGTATTAATATTTTCTAAGAGTTATGAAATTATTTTTAGGCATTTAAGCAATTCCAATTCTCATGCAGACCATAAGACCCTGCACCAACAGGTACAGACACTCTGCACTACAGGAATAATCAGTGAGTAAATGAGAAGGCTCACTGGGTATTCATGAATCTTGGGAGCTTGACCCTTCTCCTTATGGAAGATTTGTGTTGGGTAACTGAAGAAATGAGTATTTTGATCCAATTGTACCTGGGCTCTCTTTTTGTTCCTTTGACCTTTGACCAAAAGTTGCATAACTTCACTGGTGCTCAAAAATGTCTTTAAGGAATATTGATTTTATGATCCTTCCCATTGCTAACTTAGAGCTTATTCTTGGATGATGCTTTCCATTCAAAAACTGAAGACCAATACAACAACACACATTTCTATAGTGATCATTATCTACAGACATCTCAGAGCACTTTACAAGCTGGGAGAAAGTGAAGAGAATTCAGAGGGGCAAAAGCATGATTGAAGAGGAAAGAAAGAGCGAATGAACAAACTTGCATTTGTATAGCGCCTTTCACGATCCCAGGATATCCCAAAGCGCTTTACTAATTAAATACTTTTGTCGTGTAGTGCGCACAGCAATGTCCCACAAACAGCAATGTGATAATGACCAAATAATCTGTTTTTTTTTAGTGATGTTGGTTGAGGGATAAATAGCCAGGACACCGGGGAGAACTCCCCTGCTCTTCTTCGAAATAGTGCCATGGGATCTTTTACGTCCACCTGAGAGAGCAGATGGGGCCTCGGTTTAACATCTCATCCGAAGGATGGCACTTCCGACAGTGCAGTGCTCCCTCAGTATGGCACTGGAGTGTCAGCCTAGATTATTGTGCTCAAATTTCTGGAATGGGACTTGAACCCACAACCTTCTGACTCAGAGGTGAGAGTGCTACCCACTGAGCCAGAGCTGACACTGCAGGATCTTATGGAGACTTTTGAAGACAAGATGGGATGTACTGAGGAAGGGGGTTACAGAGGGTAGCACCTTAGTGGCTGAAGAAGCAAAGGATGCACACAGGGACATAGGGCTAGAGGAAATCACAGAGGTATATAGGTACAGGAATGGCCATTCAGTCCCTCAAGCCTGTTCCACCATTTAATTAGATCATGGCTGATCTGTATATTTGCTCTATATCCCTTGATACTTAACAAAAATCTATCAATCTCAGTCTTGAAACTTTCCATTGACCCAGCATCCACAGCCTTTTGGAGGAGAGAATTCCAAATTTCCACTTCCCTTTGTGTGAAAGAAATGCTTCCTAATTTCACTCCTAAATGGCCTAGATCTAGTTTTCAGATTTTGCCCCCTTGTTCTGGATTTCCCCAGCAAAGGAAATAGTTTCTCTGTGTATACTCTATTGAATTCCTTTATCATTTCAAATACCTCAATTAGTTCACCCTTCAATCTTCTACACTCAAGGGAATAGAAGCCATGTTTATGCAACCTGTCCTCGTAATTTCATCCTTTAAGCCCTGGTATCATTCTGGGTTCCTACTCCAAGGTCAATATAATTTTGGTCTCCAAAACTGAGCACGGTACTCCAGATAGGGTCTGACCAAAGCTCTGTACAACGGAAGCATAACTTTCTCACTTTTGTATTCTAACCTCCTTGAGATAAGGGCCAACATTCCATTAGACTTTTTGTACCTGTGTACTAGCTTTTACTGATTTTTGTACATGGGCAATGTTTCCCCTAAGGTGTGCGGCCGCGCATCAATCGGGATGTACCGCGCAGGCCGCTCACAAGCTGTTTCCTCTGGAAGATACCGCGCAGCGGCCACGCAGCAAATTTAAAGGGACTGAGCATGGAAAAAAAAATTAGAGGGAACATTGTACATGGACACCTCAATCCCTTTGCTCTTTTGCAGCACTTAGTCTCTCACCATTAAGGAAATATTCAGATTTGCCTTTCTCTGATCTAAAGTGGATGACCTCTCACTTGGCCACATTGAACCCCATCTATCATAGTTTTGCCCACTCACTTAATCTGTCTATGTCCCTTTGTATCTTCCTGCTCCCATTTACACAACTTACTGTGCCTCCTAACTCCATCAATTTCAAGCCATATAGAAAGTCATAGCCTACATTCTCACCCGCACTAAAGTCCATATCCCCATCTCCTGTCGTTGCTAAGCTCCACTGGCTTCCTGTTTCCTAGAGAATTGACTTTTGAATGTCATTTGCAAAATCTATACCTTGCGTCATGTCATTAATATATGTGGTGAAAAGCTGAGGACCCAGTACAGATCCCTGGGGATCACCACTTGTCACATTTCACCGAACAGAGTACATTCCCTTTAACCCTAATTTTGTCTCCTACCTCCCAACTGATTACCAACCCATGTAACAAGGTTACCTCCAATTACGTGCACTTCTATTGTTGCTAATAATGTCTTGGGCGAAACCTTATCAAATACCTTCCATATAGACAACATCCATAGACACGCCCCTATCCACCATGCTAGTGACCTCTTCAAAAAAATTAAACTAGATTATCAGACATGATTTACTCTTCAGAAATCTATGCCGACTTTCTTTGAGATAGGAAGGGCGAGGCCAAGGTGGGTTTGGAAGGTGAGGACAAGAATCTTAAATTTGATTCTCTAGGAAACAGGAAACCGGTGGAGTTTAGCAATGATAGGAGATGGGGATATGGACTTTAATGCAGTTGAGAATGTAGGTTATAACATTCGATGTAGCTTGTACATTTATGGAGGGTGGAAGTTGGAGATTAGCAAGGACAGCATTGGAGGAGTCTACTCAGAAAGTGATAAAGACATGGATTAGAGTTTCAGAGGCAGAGAGGGAATGGTAGCGGTGAAGGCAGGGAATGGTAGCGGTGAAGGCAGGGAATGGTAGCGGTGAAGGCAGGGAATGGTAGCGGTGAAGGCAGGGAATGGTAGCGGTGAAGGCAGGGAATATTTTGGAGATGAAAGAAAGCAGTTTTGGTGATAGATGGAATGTGGACAAAGAATCTGAGAGGGTCAAGCAGCACACCAAGGTTCTGCCCCTTGGCCTAGCCTGAGGTCGAAACCAGTAAAACATATGGGGGAAAAAATTCAGTTGGTTATCGCCTGGTGGGGGCACTAACGGTGCGCTGATGCAGTAGCGTCAGGGCGAGGCGAATCCAGCGACGCATGCCAAATCCACCCCACCCCGTAGCACTGCCGCTACGAGTTACCGCTGGTGACCTCAGCGCCAGGCAGATCGTGACGTCAGTGAGTGTGCAATGCTCACTGGGTGCCTGATCTGCAAAATTCATTGTCGTCCCCTGCCTTAGTGCCTTGCCCCAACAGCGGCAGGGAGAGAAGGCGTCAAGCAGGCGGATGCCGGCTCTAGGGGCGCTGCTTAAAGGGATCATGAGCGATGAGTGGCAGCTGTCATGTTGGTGCTGTTTCACTGCTTCCTTGTCAGTTTGTGCAACAGTTTAATTTAGTAATTTAAAGGTTGTTTAGTATCAGGAGTGTTGTGGCTACTAACAATTAGTTACATTTATTCTCACAACATATCAAAGTGCTACACTTGGTTACATTAATGGGGGCTATACTGGCAGTCGACCTCGCCCTCCAGGATCTATGGGGGAGGGAACGGAGGTAGTGAGAAAGATTAGAACATGTGGCCAGAGGGAGGAGAAGGGCCATGAGGGCTCTCAACAGGAGGCCTTACCCTCCGAGGATATTCCAACAGCACTTCCCCTACCTCCAATTAAGCGAGGAGCAGTGTATTAGAAGGCTCCGCTTCAGCAAGGAGGTGGTCACAGAACTCTGCCACCTCCTGCAACCAGACCTCGAGCCTCAGTTCAGGGTGACCACGGCTCTCTCGGTGGCAGTCAAGGTCACCGTCGCCCTCAATTTTTTCGCCAGTGGATCCTTCCAGTCTGCAACAGGAGACATAGCTAACATCTCGCAGTTTGCCGTCCATCGCTGCATCCGGGAGGTCACAGAGGCTCTCTATAGTGGGAGAAGGGACTACATTTCCTTCCCCATCATCAGAGAGAAGCAGGACGAGTGTGCATGTGGCTTTGTTAGGATAGCGGGATTCCCCATGGTGCAGGGCGCCATTGACTGCACCCACGTGGTTTTGCGGGCACCGCATAACAATCCTGAGATCTTCCGTAACTGAAAAGGCTACCACTCACTTAATGTGCAGTTGGTGTGCGACCACAGACAGCGAATCCTCAATGTGAATGCCCGCTATCCTGGCAGCAGCCACGATGCCTTCATCCTGCGCCAGACCAACCAGCCACCACGTCAAGCTCGCGGCTGGCTGGTCGGAGACAAGGGCTATCCGCTCTCCACCTGGCTCATGATTTCCCTCTGCAACCCCAACACTCCTGCTCAGCACTCATATAATGAGAGCCATGCCGCCACCAGGAACATCATTGAGAAGACTTTCGGGGTGCTCAAGCAACGGTTCCGCTGCCTTGACCACTCGGGAGGAGCCCTCCAGTACTCAGCTGAGCGGGTGTCCCATTTCGTTGTGGTCTGCTGCATGCTCCACAACTGAGCCATCATGAGGGCCCAGCCCTTGCCACCAGGGATTGCGGGACCACCTTAGGAGGAGGAGGATGAGGAGGAAGAGGAAGCCGAGGAGGAGGAGGAACAGGAGCGAGGGAGGATGCAGCCACTCAATCGGCCTTCCGCCTCATCAGACTGCGGTTCCAATAAATTAAACACCAGATCCCCGTTGCTCACCACATCCCCATTATTCCATCCCTGTCACAGGCCATATCACAGCGCAAAGCTGAAATGAGAGACACCACAAAATAATCCAAACTGAATTAATACATTTATCAATAATCAGTGAAAACATATTTACAACAACAATATGAACTATTCACCCTTGTGCAATCCTTAGTGCCTCTCATTACAGTGCCTTTGCCTACTCTAAGTGCTCTTGCGAATTGTGAGTAATTTTGCTAATTACCAAAATGTTGCTGAAGTATATTTTATTCACAGGTAGTAGAACGTATACAAATACACAAGGAAAGTACCAAGATTTGGTTATTACTGTTTTAATCAGAAATACTTAGATACGGCGCAAATTAAAATATGTATGTTTCCTTTAATATGTCCAGCTTAGTTTTCTCAGCTCCTCTGCCAGTTTCCAGTCTAGCTTATGAATGGAGTCAACCACTTGACAGCAGATGAGGCCAAGCTATATGCAATCTTCTCAGTAAAGTGTGAGCATGCCTATGGATACTTTTACATAGAGTAGGTGACAGCTAATTGTTAGGTTGTTTGAAGAATCTTTGTTTAGTAAATTGAGTATCTAATAATGTAAAAACAGATGCATTAACTATTTCCCACATAATAGCCTAAATTCTCTATCTAGTACTTTAATGCTGTTGACAGATTTTGAAAATAAATTGCTCTGGCATTAAAAATCTAGTTTGAATGTCTTTACATCTGGGGAACATGTGTGAGTCTTATAGCACTATCATTCTCATGAATACAATATTTACATTACTTCAATACAGTAAGCCTTTTGACAATTTCAGAAAAAAAATCATTTGCTGTAACTGAATATTTATTGTCAGTATCCTGGGGCAAGATTCTAATCGTGTTTAGATGTCTTAAATTGCTACACTGCTTTGAAAGGCAATAGAATATACGTAGTTAAACTAAGTTAATTGAACTGAACATAGATTAGAATCAAATTTATGACCCCTGTTGGAATCGTATAGGCAGTTACAAAGAAATTATTCTTTGAATAATAAGATATACAGTTATATAGCGTAAAGTATTTTCTGCTATCAAAAGGAATTGAAACCATTTCTATATGCAGGAAGGGGAACTGTGTGAAATATGATGTAGCTTTTTAGTGTTCCCTTTGCAACTTTGTATTCATAGTGTACTTGGTTAAACAGATAGTTTGTGTTGCAAGCAGCTTTCTTGCAGCTCTAGAAAACATTGTTCAACAACAACTTACATTTGTATATTGCTCTTCACATAGGAGAACATTTCAGGGCACTTAACAGTGAGGGGAAAGAGGACATCAAGGGAGGATAGGAGAAATTAAGAGGTAGACCAAAACACTACTAAAAGATTGGTATTTTAAGAAATTTTTGAGAGAAGTGGAGAAACTTAGGGGGAGCCAGGAGTTATAGAATTTTGAATTAATTACCATTTGTGAAGGGCAGAGGAGGGGAACCTGGTGAGGACATTTAAAAAGTAATTCTTTTACATAATAAAGGCATGGATTAGGGTTTAGAGTGTTGAGGAGAAGGATAGAGGCATAAATGGGAAATGTTCTCAAAGATAAATGGCACAATAAAGGAGATCAAGATAAAGTACAGAGGGGGAAAAATTTGCTATCAACCATTTTGGATTGCTAACATTGCCTGGGCGCTAAATTTAACACCCAGCGAAAAATAGTGCCGTTGATTGCTAACTTCAGTTTTAGTGTCCCAAGAGGGAGTGGAATGCTAATTCAAGCGCTCCACTTCCTTCTTAGAGCGCTAATCTCCAAATATCGGGGCGTTCTGCAGCGCTACACACTGGGCCACGTAGTGCTGCCGCATGGAAGGGCTGCTCCCCTCACAACTCTGCGGAGCCCTACCTGGACCACCGGGGAGCAGGGTGCCGTGCCAGTAGCCCGGCACACAAGAGGAGTGCCGGGCTGCCAGATCGCAGCACGGACCCCGTGTTCAAAGACACAACGGGTCACGACAAGTTAGTTGGACGATTTTTTTTCCCGCCTGCCACCTCCCTTTTACTTAGTGCCCCGTGAGCCTCCTGCCGCTCCGTTCCCACCCCCTGAATTGGTCACTGTCATCGCCGGCCCAGATTCGGGGGGGTGGGTCAATTTTGCAGGCGGGGTGAAAACGGGGCGCTGCGCACGGTGATGACATTACCGGTTACCGCCGCCGCTAAACTCCCACTGATAGTGGCACCGCGCCCGGGTGAAAAGTCTTGCGCCCACCGAGAGGTGCAAATGCACAGAATTTCTAGCCCAGAGTCTCATAAAAAATACCTTACCGCCTTTTGTAAAGTGAAACATTTTATAATTCTGCTGTGGTATAAACTATGATTATAGTTTGCTTTGGGGTGGATGTTTAAAAAAAACCAAGAATACATTGAATTAAATACTTAAGTTTGAAGGTAAAGTGGTGGCACAGTCTATTGTAACCTCAACATGCTATGCCATTAACTGGTGGATTACAGGTGTGCAGCCACAATTCCCACATACTGAGTTATTCGCCTCATACTGAATTCCTTATCTCAGTCGTGACACTATGAGGAGGTGCCATGCAGAACCAGTGAATTCCTCACCGAGAGTGGGATTAATCCTAGATTATATTCGTGCAATTCCTAGCTGAATTTAGAGCTGAATTGGTGGAGACTTGGTGCAGATGCCTCATACACCATCTCAATCTTTTGTAGCATATAGAGTCTATGGGCTGGGTTTTGTCATTGGGGGCGGGCTGGGGGCGTGTCAGGTGGTCGTCGTGTCAGGATTCCGACTCCGATTTAAAGTGGGCCAAGAGTGCGATTTTGCCCTAATTGGGCAATTGATTTCCAGCGTGTGGGAACCCCTGGCCCAATGAGCCTTTTGACGTCATCAATGCTGCTGGCTTTAAGGCCTGCAAGCAGCCTTGCTTCTTTTTCAGCCTTTCAACTTTGTGACCATTGTTCTGAGCGATTCCTTCTGCAAGTATGTCCAGCTCTAGACAAAAGTGTGCACCTAGATTTGATGATGCCTCCCTCCAAGCTCTGGTGGAGGGAGCAAGAGCTAACAAGGAGATGCTCTTTCCTTCCTCAGGCAGGAAAAAGCCTCCACAACAGACTAAAGCTGTGTGGCTGCAAGTGGCACAGGAGGTCAATGCTATTTCTATGTGCAGCAGAACCTGGCTGCAATGCCGAAAGAGGTTTCATGACCTTCTCCACACTGGAAAAGTGACTATTACATTCCCATCACCCTCAATCTGATCCCCATTGCCTCTCATTACCAGCACTCTGCTTTGTCAAGCTCCTCCTGCACATCCAACTTCGCCCTTACATCCCTGCACCCTTACTCATTCCCTCTCTCTCTATATTCACATTCACTGAATTATTCGACTATGCAGCCCTCACACTCCCTATCACTGTGATGCAATGCCAACAACTTACAACACACAGGGAGGGCCCTTGGTCTTGGCTCCTCGCTCATCTTTGTCTCCTTCTAAGCATCTATGCTATGGATTCTCTAAACTCACTCCTACCTTCTCACTCAAACTCCACTTGTGTCCCTCATTGCAGGAAAAGAGAGCCCACAATAAGAGGGAAAGGGCGAGGACAGGAGGAGAGCCACCCTCAATAGCCCAGCTCACCAATGCAGAGGAGGCAGCCCTGGAGATCGTGGGAGTGGAGGACGATGCGCAAGTGGGGAACGGACAGGCGGGCGCATCACAGCAAGCTGGTGACATAATATTTTTGCATCTCTCTCATTGACATTGCATGAGTGACTGATAATGATTCTGATGCTCTAACAGATTGAGTTATGACCATCTGCACAATTCAATGTGCATGCAACCTTTATCTCACATCTCTAACTCTTTCCTTTACTCCCCCACAGGACCATCGAGAGCCACCATCCCCACGTCCAGGAGGAGCAGCCTGAGCCTGAAGACTCCTCAGAGGAAGCTGCAACCTCTGAGGGCGCAGCGTCAGCAGAATTCAGCGCACCCAGCACCAGCGCAGACAATCACACCTCGGTGGGACCTTCGCGAGACAGAGTAGTGTTGTCACCTGGTGTATCACAGATCACAAGTGTGCATCAGCAGATGGTGGAGACAGGGACAACAGTGGAGAGTCCTCATCGGAGGGCGCAGGACTCTGCCAGCCCGGCTCAGCTGCATGGCGACCCTGTGTCTCCGGGTCCATCCAGAAGGAGAGCGGTGCTGGAACTCTAGGAACAGGTGCAGGAGTCTCTGACAGGTTTTGTCTCCAGGGTCGCTGTGCATGTGGAGCGAAAGGAGGAGTCCATCGCGAACATGAGCAGAGCCTTTGTGGAGGCATTGGTGCATGAACACATCACCACGGAAAGGATGGCAACCTCTGTGGAAAGGATGGCTACCTCCATGGTAAGGCTGGCTACCATAGAGGAGAGGATGACTACGGTAGAGGAGAGGATGGCTACGGCCATGGAGGAGCTTAGTTGCCAGGGTATTGAAAACATGGTGATTGTTCAGAATAGACTGACATCTCTTGAGGAGCAATGGTCAGCTATTGAGCATAGAAACCAGACCTTCATGGAAGTCCTCTGGAGTAGGACTGAAGTGCAGCAAGGTGCTGTCAAGCCACTTGCTAGCTCTGAAGTGGGGCTGACCCATGAGAGGGATGTTGGTGGCAGACAACAAGGAAGTGGGGGCTCCTCTCCAAGCGCTCACACGACCATGCCACTGCAGAGCCCTCGGTCAGAGCCCCACCAGAGTCCTCACCCAACTGAGATGGTCGTCTCAGCCCCTGCAGAGCCGCAGGAGCAGCAGACTGTTGCCGAACCCTCACAGGCTCGCAACCCCAGAGAACGCCCACCAAAGGTGTCGAGACAGGAGCAGCAAGAAAGTGAGCAAGGGGCCTCCACATCTGCTGAAGCCACAGGGGAAGCACCACGTAGGAGCATGCGTAAGAGGAAGATAAAGCACAAGTAGTCACAAGGGTAGTCACTTGGGTGTTCTGTTGTGTTTATTTTTGCAAAGCCATCCATGAATTGTGATGATAAACAAATTTGATGGCAAACTGTTGAAGTTGTGGCCTGTGTCATTTCGCAAATGGGACTTCCACATTGAGGCCTTAGGGCGACTTGCAATTGTCAGTATGGAGGTCAGAGTGATAGGAATCCGCAGGTTCTTGTCCATTGTCGATGCTCTGGTAAGAAGGTGCGATGCAAACGTGTTTGATTGTGCAGGCTAAGCAAATCTGGCCAAGATGAGTGCGTCCCTTGCATCCCGGGCAGCAATGTGCTCGCGTGCTGGTGCCGCTGGTTGATGCGCCTCCGCAACCTGTTCGTTGTCGGTGTCCTCCTCCTCCTCCTCATCTGAGGAGGCTATGCGATCAGCCACTTGTACCTCAGACAGCTGCAAGCCACGATGCTGTGCCATGTTGTGAAGTGCACAGCAGACCACGACGATTCTGGAGACCCTGGCTGCTGAGTACTGCAGGGCTCCACCTGATCTATCAAGGCATCTGAATCGCATCTTCAGCAAGCCGATGGTTTGCTCGATTATGGATCTGGTGGAAATGTGGCTGGAGTTGTAGCGCTCCTCAGCATCATTGGAAGGGCTCCTCAATGGCGTCATTAGCCACGTCTTCAGGGGATAGCCCTTGTCTCCAAGTAGCCATCCGAAAAGTTGGTCTGGCGGACTGAAGAGTGGAGGCACACTAGATTGGCGCAGGATGAAGGAGTCATGGCAACTGCCAGGGTACTTGGCGCAAACATGCAAAATTTCCTTATTGTGGTCACACACCAGCTGTACGTTGAGGGAGCGGAAGCCCTTGCGGTTGACAAAAATACCTGGATTGTGATGGGGTGCCTTAAGGGCCACATGTGTGCAGTCAACAACGTCCTGCACCCTTGGAAAGCCTGCCAGATTGGCAAAACCAACCGCACGTGCGGTTACACTTGCTTGATCCTTGGAGAAGTTGATGTAATTGTGCGCGATGGCAAAGAGGGCATCGCTTACCTGCGTGATGCAAGTGTGTGCGGCTGCCTGGAAGACGCCGCTAATGTCTGCTGCTGATCCCTGGAAAGAGCCTGAAGCAAAAAAGTTGAGTGCGGTGGTGACTTTAACGGCCACTGGTAAGGGGTGTCCACCGGATCCTCTGGGCTCCAGGTCTTGCTGCAGCATTGCGCAGATGTCACCCACTATCTCTCGCGAAAGTCGGAGCCTCTTTGGCACTGCTGCTCAGTCATGTTGAGGTAGCTGATCCTCTGTCTGTAGACCCTGTTTTGGGGGTATCTCCTGCGCCGACGTGCTTCCATGTGCTGGCGCCTTCTGGCCTGTGCAGCTTCAGGTGGGTGAGCAGCAGGTTGGAGCTCCTGTTGTTGCTCCTGCTGTTGGTGCTGCTGTTGTTGAGGGTTCTGCTGCTGCCACGGCTGGTCTTCGTCCAAATCTGATGTCCAGGAGGAAAGGAAATAAATGGTTCCCATGCTTCTGGTATATACCTCAGTTGAGGAAGCGCTCAGTCAATGTGGGGAGAGGGGTTTCCCAGGAGGTGACACTGGAGATGGGTGTCAGGCTCCAAACTTGCACAACAATGAGTAGGCCTGCTAAAAGTTCCCCCAGACCTGAGACAACAAAGTTCTGCCACCTGCAAATGATCATCGGTGAAAAGTCCTTTTTAATGGTGGAGCTGCAGCTGTTAGTAAGCAATCCACTTGTGAGGCCGCCAGGATTAACTGGCGTGTTCTAGAGGAAACGTGCAGCATGGGGGAAATGTCTTAAATTCAGAAAGGCCTCTCAAAATGGGATTATAGAGGCAATTAACTGGTAGTTAAGGGCCTTAAGGGCCTATCCCGCCTCTTGGAGGCGGGATGGAAACCGGGTCTGAAACCACAAATGTGGGAAAATTGCTCGGAGGCAGGATAGAGGCAGGATCAGAGCCGCCTGCCATTTTTAGCGATTTTTACAACTCACACGCCTTCATTCCCGCCTCTTCGGGCCTGGCAAAATCGAGCCCATAGAGTCATACGGCACAGAAGGAGGCCATTCGGCCCATCGAGTCTGTGCCTGCTCTCTGTAGAGCAATCCAGTCAGTCCCACTCCCCCGCTCTACCCCGTAGCCCTGAAAGTTTATTTCCCTCAAGTGCCTATCCAGTCTCCCCTTGAAAACATTGAGTGTCTCCGCTTCCACCACTTCCGTCGGCAGCGAATTCCAGGTCCTCATCACTCGCTGCGTAAAAAAGTTTTTCCTCACACGCCCCCTGTATCTCTTGCCCAAAACCTTAAATCTCTGTCCCCATGTCCTTGTACCATCAACTAGTGGGAACAGCCTTTTCCCGTCTAGCCTATCCAAACCCATCATAATCTTGTACACCTCTATCAAATCACCCCTCAACCTTCTTTGCTCTAATGAAAACAAATCCAGCTTCTCCAACCTGTCCTTGTAGCTAAGAACCCCTATCCCCGGAACCATTCTGGTAAATCTCCTTTGCACCCTCTCAAGGGCCTTCACATCCTTCTAAAGTGTGGTGACCAGAGCTGGACGCAGTACTCCAGTTGTGGCCTAACCAGCGCTTTATAAAGGTTCAGCATAACTTCTCTACTTTTGTACTCAATACCTTTTATTTATGAAGCCCAAGATCCCATATGCTTTGCTAACCACTCTCTCAATCTGTCCTGCCACCTTCAGGGACCTATGCACATTAACTCCCAAGCCCCTCTGTCCCTGCACACTCTTTAAAACTGGTGTGGACACCCAAGTAAAGAAGGGAAGGAAATATTTAAAAAGTGTCTCCCCTAAAAACAAAACTTTGAAAATAATTGACAGTCAAAGTGAGGTTAAAAATATATATAAATCATTAAAGAAAAATTTATCTTTTTCAAGTACAAGGCAAACAATTAAAGTTGGAGATGTAAAATTACGACAATGTCCAATGAAATCTAGATAGACCATCCTGAGGCCAACCATAATTACATTCCAAGTCTAAAATTCCCATACACTTACAGTAGAGAGATATAAGTATAATATTTCTTGGTAAACAATCTACACAGAGACTCCATTTTGGTTTAAGAGACTGTGAAAATAGACTTTTATTTCAGTGAACTGCCTGTCGTCATTCAGTGCCGTACATTTCAAAATGCCTGTTATGTTTATCTTATTTTAAAATTAATTCCTGGGATGTGGGTGAGCTGGCAAAGCCAACATTTATTGCCTATCTCTAGTTGCCCTGAGAAGTGCAGGTGGTAGCAGTTTGATACAACTGAGTGGCTTGCTAGGCAATTCAAAGTCTGGACCAGAAAGGACGGCAGGTTTCCTTTCCTAAAGGACATTAATGAACTAGATGGGTTTTTACAACAATCTGACAGCTTTTACTAAGTTACTCAGGTAACTTTTACTAATACCATCTTTTTATTTTCAGATTTTTTTAAAATATGAATTCAAATTCTCATTGGGATTCAAACTCATGTTCTCTGGATTATTAGTCTAGGCCTGTGGATTACTACTCTAGTATAACCGCTACACTACCATAGGCCTCTGTGAAGTAAATAATATTGTATGATAATATCTAATTTACAATTTTTTTACGCCACTTCTGTTACCATTATGATTGCACTGTGCTGTAGGACTGTGTATTAAATATATATAACAACATAAGAGGAAGCTTACTTAATGAGCAAAGTGTATCTGTGGAAAAGTCAGTTTCACCTTTTGTTCAAACAATAAAAAGTAATAGTAATCGGAGTCAGTTGAATGAATCTCATTAGTTGGATAAAGTTAGTCTTTAAGTTTTGATTTCTGATTTGTCCACTTAACCATTGTTTATTTCTGTAGGATATATAGACAGCTCTGGTTTAAAGCTGCTCTACACACCTGTTTTGAGAAAATATGACGCTGGAGTTATTGAAACTGGTGTCTGGGTCAGTCTTTACCACATGATACCACCTGATATGTCAAACTATATTTCACAAGGTCATTGCACCATGGAATGCCTGCAGGAGGTAAGCTCCCATATTGTCTGATAAGAACTGCCATTTATTTCAGAATTAAGCCAGAAACAAAATGTAATCTGGTTATATGTTGATTCATATGATGAGATTGCTTTCATCTTAGCAACTGATAGGGAAGAGGCATGTCGCTGAGTTGTGAGCTGCAAGGTGTCTGTCCTTGTATCGCAACTTCAGCCTTAATCAGAGAGAAGGTACTGTTTACCATGCCAGTGTGAAATTTGTGAAACTAAGTTAGTACCAAATTTATTTGCTCTGTATAGTACTGATTCTGGGATTTCTTGTGCCTGTGTAAGGATGTTTGACCATCTCACATCTGTGTGCACACACAAATTTAACCCATTTGATCATACAGATGAATTTAGAACTACAATAAACTTCTTGTGGTTAGCTCTAAATATTGTCTTTTTTCTTTTTATTACTAATGATATTTTCAATTTACTAAGTTTTGCAAAATGCCACATGATTGTGACATTTGAAACAGAAATGAAGGCAGCTCAAAACCATTTCTGAAAGGAAGAACCTTATATTTGATCTGGTAAATTAAAAAAATATTTATAGATATAAAAATCTGGCGTATATTAGTAGGGCACAGAATTTTTTAATGTGTTAGGACACAAAACAATCTAAATGGCTCACACTTTCCATACCTATCTATATATTATTAACAATCCTCCTGTGCACATTAACCTTACTTTCTGTGTTACACTTTTATAATAGAAAAGTTGTATGTCAAAATATCATAATGGCAGTACTCTATCTAAGTATATCTATATTTCACCATCATGGATTACTGATGAACCAACTGAATCAATCAAAATGCCTTTGAATACATTTTTGTCCATCTAATTTTTTTCAGTAGTTGAAAATTCTATTTTCCACAGTAAGGTTTTAAACAAAATGAAAGAAAATAAGACACAAAACTACATATTCCACAATTATGTAATTAAACTTACCAAATTGATTGTGTTATGTATCTTTTAATATCTATAATTTCTTTGAAGGCTTCAACTACTCCCAAAAGCCTGGTGCCATGTTTCAGGATTCAGCTTATTGTTTTGTATCAGGCCTCGTCTCACCAAGTGTTTGCTCAAATACATGGGCATAATAAGGCCACTCGTTTATAGTTCTCACAGAAGAATGAAATTTAGTTCCCAAAGCACCAGTAAAAATCATAGAATACTATGTAATTAAATGGAATTTGACTTACTTAGTGCCATAAATTGATGGAGCTAATAACCATATATTTTGTGTCATAAGGCATACTATCAATTTTGTTTTAAACAGTATATCCTCTGACTCACCAGGAAAAATGCCATTGAAGACAGTTAGTAGCATTACCAAAGTAGTAGTCTCACATGCACTTGCTGCCTCCTGCATTTCTGTTACACTTCAAGTGCAGGAAAATAAATTAACCAGAGCCAAGATATCTGCAGTGTCTTCACTGAAATCTGTGCAAACTCACCCAGTGTTTACTTAATAGCTCCAGTCTCTTTGTGTGAATCCAGAGTTTACTTAACAGCAATTGGACTTTGTAAGCTTATAGGGACAGATATGGCCCCTTCTACAAAGGAATTTCTTATGAATGCACTGATGTGTTTTGTTACTAGTATCACAGCACAATTCCAATGCTTTAATTGCTAAAGCCACAATTTTGTCCAGAAGGCTGGGCAAGAAATTCCATGTATTTTAATGTTGGTACTTTCCCTATTGTCTGAAAAAATATTTTTTGTCACACAGGCTTTGTCTCAGGAAAAACCATCTGGGATCAATGTATTTGCTGTTCTTCTCCATTCACATCTTGCAGGACGAGCCCTAAGAACAAGGCATTTCAGAAATAGCGTAGAGCAACCTCTTCTTGCACACGATGATGAGTTTGACTTTAATTTTCAAGAATTCCGCCATCTGAAAGAGGAAAGAGTTCTTCTGCCGGTATGGATTTAAAAAAATCTTTGGCTTTATGAGCTTAGTTTCATGTTGCAGTGAGCTGAAAAATTAACTGTTTCCATATCTTTATAGCAATATAGAGAAATAATTAATATGAACTTACAAGTTAGTGGGTACTTGAGAAAAGAAACTCTCCTCTCTAATGGAGTTGCCCTAGCAGTTAGTATTATTAGTGATTGGAGAGGAGGTGCAAAGGTTGTATTGTTTAGTGATTAGGGTGAAAAGTATTGGGTCTAGTGCACATCTGTCACATCACACCAGCAAGTGTAGTCTCAGAGTTGTCATAACGCAGAGCATTACACTATGCAATATTACTTATCCACTGAGCCAAGATTAGTGCTCGACGGAAATAAGCACTTATCTGATACATTACCAATCAAATATCTGATTGATTAAATATGAATAAATCAAAAAGTAGTAAACGCACCAATGAGGAATGAGAAAACCGAGCAATCCAATTGCTCAATTTTTTTCAAAGCTATCATTCACTGATCAGCAAGTACTGCAAAACCAACCCAGCCAAATTGCTTAAACAATTTCTTCATACTGTTCTGTTCACCGTTTCCCTTCTTCACTCTCGGGTAAGTCTGTGCAGCTCAGAATAACAGGGTAGATGTTCCAATTGGTCTCACCCAATTAACAAGCATATCGTCGGCATATCCGACTACTTCCCTTCCACAAATTTCTCAGAAAGCACAGTGTAACTGAAAATAATTTCACTTTTCTACAGGAATATGCAGTTCAACCTCTGGATAACCTTGATTTAATATTGCTTAATATTTTAAATTCAAGTTTACTTTAAATATTTAGCTTTCTTTCATATAAATGTGAAATTTCACCGAATGTACAACATATTTTAATGCTCATTTTCATCTGTCTTAATTTTTACAGAAAGTATTTAAATGTTTTGCAGGGTGATAGTTTGGTGACTGAATGCCAGTATAACACCACATCCCGCAGCAATATGACATGGGTAGGAAAAAGATAAAATTAAATACAATTGCAATTTATTGTTTGTATAGGAAGAAGTTTTTGTTCTTTTGGTGTACTGGATCACTTAAGTTTTTGATCATCAGTTTTAATGTTTTACAAGGGAAAAAAATGTTATCTTTCTGCATTTAAAAGCTGCCTGATCTGTATTGGATACCTTTTAATTCACTTCTAATAAGATCAGTTGGCTTTAAAGATGAACTTCTTTTAGTCATGCTTATAAGAACTCACTATTGGAATGCTTATACGTGTGTGTAAAATAGATTGGTAACCCAAAATTTATACCTCAAATGTTTAGTTAATATAAATTTAAAAATATAGCTTTCATTTCCAGAAATTCTGACGTCAGAAAGGGTGAAAAGTAAAACTCATAATGGCCATTCATTCATTTTGATGTCACGCCTGTCCTGATTAGTGTAACTGCCAGGCAGATGTTAAAATGTTAGTTTAGAGTCGTCAGTAGATCACCTTGCTTGGACAGTCCATGTTAATGACTTGTTGGCAATAATATTGGTAATATCATCAATTTTGTAACCATATAAAAGGAAAAGCTTTATTTTGTTGCCAGACTAGCATGTTTAGCAACTTCTGGTGACCGCACATGCACAGTTAAATGCAGAAACTCACCAGAAAAAGTTAGGGCTTGTCCATTCCAGTGTAAGTAGCCTTTCAACGGCGTGGTAAGCAATGTTCCCTCTAATTTTTTTTTGTGTACGGTCCCTTTAACTGGCTGCGCAGCCCATTCAAATTTTTGTACATGTGCGGTTTCTTACATGTAAAAGCCGGTGAGCGGCCTGTGCGGGACGGCCAGACCGCTAGCGTGAACGTTGGTGCTAAGTCTTAATGACTGCCAAAAAAATTCTCTGGCACTGAAAATCGACTTTTACAAGTGTGGTCTCATTCCTTCTGATTTTGATTATTGTTGGAGATATAAAAAATTTAAAAAAGTAAATTTTTTTTACTTTTCCTTTCTGTCTCTTTTATCTCTTTCTCTTAATCCAATCTTTCTTTCCCTCTCTATTTTGCTTTCTGTACCTGATTTGACATTGAATTCAATATTTTAACTGACACTTCCGGGTTCAGACTCTGTGTTGCTCATTAACGATTCTAAAATCTGATTGGTTAAGGAGATACACAGTACCTGCTCACGCATGTCCCAGATGCCCTGTAGAGGGTGCTGTGCTGTTTGGATAGTTGTCTGACAGGAACTTCCAGTGCAAAAGCCCATAGAAAGTCTATGTGCAAGTATAACAATGTTCGCCACTGACCGCAAAATCGACCCCTTAGTTCTTCTCATTGTCTACATTGTTTGCTTCTTCGGGCCACCCATACAAACACAGAAATTAATATTTGGGACCAGCATGCATGCCGGTCTGGACTTACCAGACCTGGAAAAATAGCTGAGATGCAATAATAGCCCACACACCATATTAATGGAAAGGTACTTTTAATTGAATTTTGTACATTATGGAAAGACATTTGATTCATATAAAGTCTGTAAAGCTTAGCTGTGTAATTTTGTGTATGCATTTTTTTCATTTTACAGATATTTAATATATAGTCCTGTAATGTACAGGACAGCATCTATAGGGTTGCGTAAATGTAATGGCTTTATCAGTACTGATTTTTTGGGCTCAAATACATCTGGATCAGCAGCCTAACCAGTTTCTAATCTCAATTTTTGCATTTTGCCTTGGAGCACTTTAGCCATATCCATAATCATTGGCTCGGAATTTGCGGTCAGCGGCAGAGTGATGGCTCTCGCCACTGACCTCAAAGAAAGCTGCCCACAAAGATCTAGCGATCTCTGCGGCGTCGATTTCATTTCTCCCGATGTTCATTTGACTCTGACGTCAAGTCGAGGGGATCTCCAGCATCCAGCAACAGTGATGTCATCAAGCTGGCTAAGTAGCTAATCACATTGAAGAATTCTCAGACAGAAAACCAGGAAGTAAAAAACAGGTTTTATCCTTCACTTTTTAATCAATTTACAGAGAGCAAAATAAAAATTGGGACATACACATGGGATTAATGTAGAAGCTGAAATATCATAAACAAACTTTTTTTAAGAAACAATTATTATCAAAAAACCATGGAATTTTTTATCATAATGGAAAAATTTGACATTCCACAAATATAAAATTAGTTTTTCAGGGCCAAAATGCTTGTTAAGCAGTAATTATGACTCAGTACGCCATTAAAACCCAGTTACACCTCATTCAACAAGGCTTAACTTTTTATGGGGTTTTTAAGCGCGATATTCCAGCGTAAAAGCTTAAGTTCTCGTCAGTTCAGTGATTTCAATTGATTGCTGGCTGTGGGAAGTTCAGCAGCACGCCCTGTGGAGGAACAGGGAATGACTGACAGCAAATTCTGGAATTCCGCCTTTAACTGCGCACGTGCGTGCTGTCAGATTCAGAGTTGTAATGATGGCGAACGCTGACAGTTTTGCCATCATTACAACTGCAAATTCTGGGCCATTAGCATCGTACTCCCTGGTAGAGCTGGCTCAATATGAGTGAGTGCTGTAAATAATGACAACTCATACTAGAAGATATTTAGATGAGGGAAGGTTCTTCATATTGAAAGAACTCCCCTCTCTCCCCCACAACAAAATCCTTCTTGGTCAATTAGTTTTTTTCTCTCACCCCTTCTTGTCCTGAAGGCGTTGATTTGTTGCTGTGGTACAGTTCCATTAAATCCACTCACCCTCATATCTTGCCCAAGTGGCCATTATTCATCTGTGAGTCCTAACAGTAAGTGTTAGCATGTTATTTTATTATGGTGGGCATCACAGCCAACCTTATCTGATACCCATACACACGCACTTCCAGCAGGGGTTGTTAGGCAGTAGGAACACATACTGAATTTCCCCATCTTGTCCAAGGATTTTGAGATCACCTGTAACATTCATACTGACATTCCAACTAAGGTCAATGAACTCAGCACAGACTCTGGATCAAATATGGGACATTTATTTAATGATGTAATTGTTTCAACAAAAGTATCTTGGGCTTTTATTTTGTGGCCTACAAACAATGAAAAATCACTGTGTTACAGATTGCTAATGTGAAAATGTTGCAATGCTCCAGAATGGTATAAGTTGAATCTTCTGCTGTATGAGTTAAATAGTGGTGTAAATGTAAGTAAATAAGAGGTATGCACCTGTTCTAGACACTTAAAAATGAAACAGCTGTAAACTAAAGCATTCTTGCTCTTTTACAGGGTGGCCTAAGCACAAGAGATGAAATGTGTTTGTCATACTTACTATACTATCCAAAAATAGATCTTTCCAGATGCGAGAGTCTTCCTGAAATAGCTCCACAGTTGAAATTTATTGGAGTGAAAGAAATTTATCAACCAGTCACGTAAATATATTTCCTATCATTCCCTACTGTATGAATAAAGCAGCTATCTCACTATTAATGGCAATTATCTTAACCTTTTCTAAATGTTAAATTAATTTTGCTCATGGACAGCATGGATGTGATTATACGATAACGTCAGGTAAATAACAGAAAGCATCTCAAGCAGCAAACTGGAGGATTGTCTGTATAGCATAAACTTAAGAAGAAACAGCCAGCATGGATTTAGAAGGGGAAGAGCCTGCCTGACATAGCACTAGATAAGAATCTGGTTAAAAAATGTGAAACAGAGTGCACTTTGGAGAGATATAGTATCAGATTGGAAGGAGGCACTTAGTGCTAGTGAATTCTGTTGCTTCTAATCTGGAGAGATAACCTGGATGACAAACCTTAATGTAAGCTTGTCAAATTTACAGATGACACTTAAGTAGGGAGAACTTTAGAGACAAAGGGTGTAGTTAAAGATTTGCAGAAGTATTTAGATCAGTTAAGGAGACAAATGGCAAATGAAATTTAATACTGACAATGCAAAGTGTTGTACATTGGGTGAAAAAATATGCAATGCTCTGGCCTGGCCTGCAAGCTGATTGACTGCAAGTTGCAAAATGGGGCAAGCCAGCAGATCACACAGGGCTGTGAAAGGGAACTTGAAACAATTGTTCTGCTGGAGGCTAAATAGGGCAACAGAGTTTGCAGCATTATGTGAGCAATGACGGCAGCACCGATAACTCTTCCACCCCCTCCCCCACTAGCACTTCAGTTGCTGAGGGTGTTGCTGCAGGAAGGAGGTTATCCCTGTTTGGTGCCAAACGGTAGCCAATTGTAATATCCCACATGCAAGCTGCATTGATGAAAATACCTGACCGAGTCAATGCAATCTCCCAAGTCTTGCTGTACCCAGGAGCAAACGAGGCAGCAAATCAGTGGCATCAGAAGCACCAAGGTAAGTGTAGGCACCTTTTTATACATGAGTGCTCTTCCTTCATGCAAAACATGAACCCAGTGCTAATGTTCTTCCACAGTGCATTTACAGAGATAAGCTGCATAGCAAGCAGACAGCATTTACCCCTTTCTTGAAACAATCCTTCATTCAACCAAAGCTGTATGGCTCATTTCCAAGTGAAGGACACTAATACCATGCACATAGCACTTCACATTTCACCTTCAAAATGGTAGGAAAGCCACCATGCAAGCTGATGTGAGAAAGTCTGGCACAGGGAGGGAGATGGTGAGGAGACAGTGATGTTGTTTGGGATGTTCAAAGACTTCATCTTCATAAATGTGCTCTGCTTAGAGGCCAATGCAGCATACAAACATTAGGAGAAATCTAGGACATATGTTGGGATGTTGTGCCAGCAATGCTGAAACAGTTGACAGCGTTTGAAGAGATGATCTTTATGTGTATTGTTCAGGATTCTGAGAGGTGTTGATGAGGGTGAGTTTAGATGCATTGAGCCACTGCCCAGTAACTTATCCCCATTTATTATGATCCTTCATACACTGACTCACTGTCTTCATAGCACGGGCTACATTTTTGAAATCAGCTGTATGAAACACAGAATGTCTTGTAATCTTACCTATTGTTGAATCCATTGGCTGTGGGATGTATATTAAATCTTACTCATTTTCTCTTGTTTCAGGTTCTTCCCAGATAAGGAAGCCAAATTGAAGTGGTGCCATGGTCCCATACATTTCACAGCAAACTGCATCAAGCACTCTACCTGCACCAAGCACCAACATAGATACTAGAATGAAAGAGAATGTAGTTAATGAGTTTGAGGAAGGTACACCACGTAATTCACAGCTCATCAGTGAGGTGTAGATGGAAGACCTGGGGCAGACGTCAAGCCTTTGGCTTATGTCTGTTGCAAGGGATTGAGGCGATTCTGATTTATAGCTACTTCCAGTAATGGACACATTCTGCCATTGTCCAACTTTGTTTTTGCTGTGAAAGCCTACTCATTGGTTTCCTCCCAAGAACATGCTGAACATTTCCTCTACTCAAACGGAACTGCCATCTTTCAGTCCCCAGCACATATTACTTTTCCACACTGCCCTATATCTACTTTAAATATAGCATAATCCAGGCACATAACAATAGCATCTCCTCTGCACTGGACATTTGTGTCCTTTGCACATGTACTTCTTCAATCTTTACAAAGATGGACTGAGCAAACACTTAGTCAAATGAGTGCTGATACAAGTCATTAACCTGCTTTTATTTCACAGAACAGCACTCAATTGTGTAATGATACAAAATAAGGAACGAGTCACACTTGCATCAGTAGATAATCTTACTGGACTTGACTTAGTTTTTCAGAATCAAACAGTTTCATGCCTATCCCTTGTGTATGACTGGCTTATGAGATCCCTTTAGGAGACTACCAATGTATTAGCTCTGGAGATATTGGGTATTTATTGTGATTTTAAAAAAATCCCAATTGCAGCAGTGCAGGACCTCCTTTATGGGCAAGTGAAGTACACTCTCATTGCCACTGGAAAGGTTCACAGTCATTCAACTACAATGCTCCATGTGTTAAGAAAGGATCTTGGATTTAGGAGTGGCAGTACATGGATTCTAAGCCCCATTAGTGGTAGCTATATTTGCAATATTCAATGAAAGCTCTCCATATAGACAGTACCTCTCAAACCCGCGACCTCTACCACCTAGAAGGACAAGGGCAGCAGGCGTATGAGAACACCACCACCTCCAACTTCCCCTCCAAGTCACACACCATCCTGACTTGGAAATATATCGCCATTCCTTTATCGTCGCTGGGTCAAAATCCTGGAATTCCCTCCCTAACAGCACTGTGGGAGTACCTTCACCACATGGACTGCAGCGGTTCAAGAAGGTGGCTCATCACCACCTTCTCAAGGGCAATTAGGGATGGGCAATAAAGGCTGGCATTGCCAGCGACACCCACCTCCCATAAATTAGTTTTTTTTAAAAGTTGAACATTCTTGGACAGTGGTCATCAACACACTCTCTATTGCCCCAAGACCCCCCAATAAATCAAGAACAGTCCAATTCAAAAGAAAAACATTCTCAGAGGACTATAGCTGTAATTGCCTCTTTCCAGACAAATAGCCCGGTATCAGTGGGAATAGGTAGCAAAACAGGTCAATACCAGGAGCATTGCACCAACAACCTGACTAATGCAGGCAGATGTTTAACGATCTGACCAGGGCTGCTAAGGTGAGACTCATTAATCTCTCATCTGTTACTCTGCAGAGCCCTGCACCACTTGTAGTCCCAATATTCACAAACCTTCCCTTCTCCACTTTTCATCACTCTCCTCCAATCACAGCAGCACACTTCACTAAATCTCCTTCTGCTCTACAGGTACCTTCTGCACCTGTCACTGTCTTCACAATTACTTCCCCACACCTGTGCCTTCTTTCACACACCACCACACTATTCTACCCTGACATGCACATCCTCAAAACAGGCTACTACTAACACAGTTCCTTCTTACAGGAGCAGCTGGCACACAATGACCGTGAACCGATGCAAACAGGAGAGCTACCATTTATCCACATTCACACGCACAGTAGTGTGATTGCTGAGGCTCAGCCCCATCAGGGTGGCAGTGGCATCATGGGAGAGGCATATGCTGCCCTCTCTCAGACTGATAGCACACCTGCTCCCCCACCAACCTCTCAGCCAGTGGCCTTGTGGGTTCCAGACAGCCAGCTGGGTTTGACTGTCCCAGGCGATGCCAAGATACAGCAGTCTGCAGTCGGGCCCTCTATGGCCACAGCTCCTTAAGGTCGCCCACCACGGCCATCTCAAGTACCCTCAGTGGAAGTTAAACAGCCTCCAACCTCCCAAACTGTAGCTACAAGGGATCCACCTTGTATGAGCACTAGATTAGGAAAAAGAGCACAGAAGTCAGGCACTAGAGGTTTGCACAAGGGTGATTTTTTTATCTCTCAATTGTTACATTTTTGGAATTATGAAATGAAGACTAATTAAGCATCTTGCTTGTTTTTGCTTTTTCTTTACTTAGCTGTTGGTCTTAATATTCGTAGTAAAGTTGGTGCAACACCCAAGAAGGATCACACTTTGAGGATATTTATGTAGTGGGTGTAAGGACCTTGGTGATGAGAGGGACTGTTGGTGTACTGGGGAGGTGAGAGATTATTCAATTGAATCTCTCCCCGATCAGTTGCGACAGCTCTGGGATTGGTGGCCCTTACTCTTCGTCAGTATCCTCAGCTTCCTTCTGATCTTCCTGCTTCTACACCTACACTTCTTCCTCTCTAGATGTCTCAAAGGGTTGGCCCTTTTTCAGGGCAAAGTTAAGGAGCAGGCAGCACATAATGACGAACCTGAAGACGCTCTCGGGGCTGTACTGAAGAAGGCCTTCAGACCTATATAGGCAGCGGAGCCTCTGCTTCAGTAGGCCGATGGTTTGTTCAGTTAGAGCTCTGGTGGTTTAATGGCTCTGATTATAGTGCTTCTCAGCATCTGTGTTCGGGATCCTGACAGGAGTCGTGAGCCAACTCAGGAAATACCCCAGTAAAACACGCACTGTGACTAATGCACTGACTTGTTGCACATCAACTGGACATTCAGGGAGTGGAATCTCTTTCTGATGACGTATATCCCTAGCTCTTCAGGTGGAGCATACAAGGCAATATAGGTGCAATCAATGATGCCTTGTGCCCATGGGAAGCCTGCTATCCTGGCTTCGCTGCCTCCATGGGGAACGTAAAGCATTTCCCTGATACAGCTGTGGACTGCAAACTGTGTTTTGTCACTTATATCACCTGTTGTAGCCTGGAATGACCCTGTGGCATAGAAATGAAGCGCCACCATCACTTTCATAGTCACAGGCAGTGCTATCCATGCCCTTGTGCTATCCCTCACACACTGGTGCTTCATTAGGTTCAGGTAGGAAATGTGGTTCCTGAAGACATGCATGGTGTAGGGCCTCCTACATCCTCCCCTAGCAGCATTTCTTGATCTGTGCAGTCTTCCTTGCTGGTGCTGCTCCTCCTCATCCTCCAGCCCCAATGACAGACACATCAGAACACACACAAAAATAATTGTGCTGAAGACAAAGGAGAGAAAGACTCCTGCAGCTCCAAAGAATGATTCAAACTCAATTTTAAACATTCCGCCTGCAGCCAAAATAAGGTCCACAAGCAACCTAAAATTACTAACCAGAGCCTTGCCTGAAAGGAGGCAAGGATCCCTTTAAATACCACTTCTGGCACCTGCTTCCCTGTTCCTACCATGATTTGCTAGGCAGGCTTAAGAGTGAGTGAATCAGGCATTGTCACAGACCAATATTACAAATGGGCCCTGAAACAGTCGCAGGACCCGGTTTGAATATTTTAATTGACTAACTCTTATTGCAGGCAGGCACCCGGGACGACTAAAGGTCGCCCGAACCAATATGATGAACAACACACTTTCAGTACAGATCAGGCGCGGGCAGTCACCACCCGAAATTCATCTCCCGAACTCCCGTTTTACACCTGAAAAATGGTGAGATGTGGTCTAATTTCCTCCTCCCCCCAAACTCCAACTCATATAACTACTCGGTTTCACCTGTCAAGGTCATTCACAGTTTGCCAGATTTTTGGAGGCTGTATCAGCTTTTGCTAGACCTCATACATCAGATGCAAAATCCAGAACAGAATAGTAGTCCTTGAAACCTTTTATTACAAGAAAAGAGTGCCTGAACTTCCAAGAGCTGCTGGCATTCTAGGTAAAAGACTGAGGCATATCATGCAGGAAGTAACAAAATTCAAAACTGTCAGACAAAATTTGAGATAAATCACAAAGTAGTGGTTAGGTAATGGTAAGCACAAGTTTTAAAAGCCTGTAGATTGCAGGAGGAAGGGGAGATTGAGCTTTTTAGAGCTTTGCGGTCTTGGCAAAGAATGAGTTGAAGTAGGAGACCAAATGGTGAATCTTGATTTCAACACAGTTAATACAATAGAATATAACACACAGAGGGAATAATTGCCATGGCACAAACTTCTTAAAGGGTAAGTATGCCATGGGGTTGTACTCCTATGAGATGGCAGAATCTTATTGCTATGTACAGGTTGAGTAAATTATATCTTTGATATACAAGGAAGTATATTTTGTAATTGACCTTAGGAAAAAAAAATAAAATTCAACTTTAATATTTAGAAGTATGAGAGCAGAAATTATCTTTCCACTTGAATAGTTATTATTTTTATTTAACACAAAGCTAGTGTATTAACCTATTGGAAGAAATAGTTTATATAGTAAATTCATAAAAAGGATCACCATATGATTAACACGATCACTCTTTGCACTAGAAACACTTAATATCCAATTGCTTTATAGTATAACTGGATAGAGATATAAAGGAAAAAGTGTTTGTTCTACGAATTACATTTAAATATTTATTTTCTGTATCAAGGTCATGGCCATTTATCATCAAAAGCCCCAAGAAATACAAGGATCTATCCTTCACTGAAGCTATGAATAAATTTAGATGGTCCAGGAAGAAAGGAATGGAATTTAACAACCTTGTACATGGGATTGATATGAATATTAGGTGTGCTAAACATGATCAGAGGGAATGGCAGGTGAGTATGTATTACCGACCTTTAAGTTTCAGGGGTGCATACCACAATATTCTGCACTGCATCTAAAGATGTTTCTAAGCAATTTTCTAGATTGTATTACAAAGCAAAATACATTTAATGTTTGCCATTTTGAATGTGTTTTGTTCTTTAATATTTGCTAGAAGATCTTAATGAAAATAATTACGATGCATGCTCAGAAACCTTTTCAGACTACTTACTGTAGGTGATTAGAGATCCAAGCTGTATGACAGATTTATGGTTTTTAAAAAATGGTAAACAGTTGCAGGGAGGAAGGGCTCTGGTCCACACTAACCTGCTACTGAGCACATTGGAGGTGGGAGTCAGCCTTATTGCAAACACATTGCTACCAAAGCCTTTCACAGTTGATGAATAAGCCTCGTATGCAGCATTGGACTGTTGCAAGACAACTTGCTGAAGGGCTGCAGTACAGCTACTGAGGAACCTGAGTTTTGAAACGATAGCTGTGGTTGGGTTGCAGAGTGGTTAATGAGATATGGTGTGTATTTATGCTGTGCTAAGGATGGTTGCAATGAACTCAGGCATTTGATGGTGAACTATGGTCACCATGCCATTTGTCAGGAGTTCCTGGTCCTTACTGTCCCACCTGTTGGAGGGCTCCAACCCATGCTTACTAATTGTCTAATGACAAAGTGACTACCCTTCATGAGGATGGGAAGTGATGTGATGAGCAGGGAAATAACAACTCGCATTTATATAGCACCTTTAACGTAGTAAAACACCCCAAAGGGCTTCACAAGAGCAATTATCAAACAAAATTTGACACTGAGCCACATAAGGAGATATTAGGGCAGGTGACCTAAAGCTTGGTCAAAGAGGTAGGTTTTAAAGAGCGTCTTAAAGGAAGAATAGAGAGATAGAGAGGCGGAGAGGTTTAGGGAGGGAATTTCAGAGCTCAGGTCCTAGGCAGCTGAAGGTACGGCTGCCAATGGTGGTGCGGTGAAAATTGGGGATGCGCATGATGCCAGAATTGGAGGAGAGCAGAGATCTTGGAGGGTTGTAGGACTGGAGGCGGTTACAGGAATATGGAAGGGCAAGGCCATGGAGGGATTTGAAAACAAAGATGAGAATTTTAGAATTGAGGTGTTTCCGGACCAGCAGCCAGTATAAGTCAGTGAGCACAGGGGTGATGGGTGAACGGGACTCGGTACGAGTTAGGATATGGGCAGCAGAGTTTTGGATGAACTCAAGTTTACAGAAGGTGCAAGGTGGGAGGCTGGCTAGGAGCGCATTGGAATAGTTGAGTCTATAAGTAACAAAAGCATGGATGAGGGTTACAGCAGCAGATGAGCTGAGGCGGGGCGGAGTCAGGTGATGTTACGGAGGTGGAAGTAGACGGTCTTGGTGATGGAGAGGATACGAGGTCGGAAGCTTAACTCAGGGTTAAATGGGATGCCAAGGTTGCGAACAGTCTGGTTCAGCCTCACAATGGCAGGAAGAGGGATAGCTAGAGAACGGAGTTAGTGGCGGTGACCGAAGACAGTGGGTTCGGTATTCCCAACACTAATTGGAGGAAATTTCTGCTCATCCAATACTGGATGTCAGACAAGCAGCTTGACAAGTCCAAGGCAAGTGGAAGAGTCAAGAGCGGTAGTGATGAGGTAGAGCTGGGTGTTGTCAGCGTACGTGTGGAACCTGATGTTATGCTTTTGGATGATGTCGTCGAGGGGCAGCATGTAGATGAGAAATAGGAGGGTGCCAAGGATAGATCCTTTGGGGACTCCAGAGGTAATGGTACAGAGGTGGGAAGAGATGCCATTGCAGGTGATTCTTAGGTCAAGCTGACATACCTGATGATGCAAGATTGGAACAGGGTCAACCACTATGGCAGACTCAGTATTAAGACTTGAGTTATAGGCATTTTCACAATAATCCAGAGCACTGTTTATGACTAACCAGCCATCTTGGCTTATTAATGGGTTCTGGAGAGAGAAATCTGTTCATTCAGCCCCAGATAACTCTACAAGCTAATGACTATGGATGGTGCTGGTTAGATAAACAACAGGAAGGTTACCATAATTTGCTGCTGGCAGGCTACAGTTTTCACTGGTTAAACACCAGCAGTATCCTGGTATGCATTTGGGAGTCTCTAAGCCTTTCCTCTTGCCAATCTGCCTGTAAACTTTGTGCACTTGGGTCAGGTTGAGTCCCTATGGTGAAAGTGTATGCACTCCATATTGGGCAAACAGAAACTCTACTATCTGGTATCTCAGTCTGAAGACCTCTAAAAAATGGTGATGAGTTTTCGTGCGCCTCAGAAACTCATTGACCAAAAAACTTTATATTACTTTTTATTAAAAATTGCATTAATAGGTAGATTGCAGTAATAGGTAGATTAACAACTTTAAATATGGGAACATTTGATTCCCAATAAGTGAGCCAAAGTTTAAATCTCAATCCAGACAAAATTTTCAGGGTTTTGTCTCTGCTACTCAGAGTGGTTAAACAGGTCATCTTGTAATTGGGAAGGAGGTTCAGCAGGATAGTCCATTCCATCCTGCTTGTTTACATCTGTGGAATGGCTTTGATGATAGTGAGGGCTGATTTGCTTCAGTGGCAGATTTACTACCAGACAAACCCAGCCAACCATCACCTCCACGTTCCTTTCAAAGTCAGACACTAATGGCCCGAAAATTAGACCTAATACGCGAGTGTACGCACTGTGTACTCTCGCGTTTTAGGTCTCCAATTGCCGGTTTCCTGCATGCACTGCGCATGCGCGGGAAACCGGCACTTCGTGAATTCAAAAGGGGGCGGTTCCTAGGTGAACCGCGTGCGCGCTACAGGCTGCGCGCATGCAGTGCACTTAGTGCTTTGAACGCGCAGGTAAGCATGGAAGATTTTACACAAAGAAAGGAGGCGTAAGACCCTCTTTTAACAAGGTAAGTAGTTAATTAAGTATTATTTTAAATTTTTTTCAACAGGTTTATCTTTTTTAGAGACTTTAAAGAAAGGTAAGTTTATTTTTATAACTTTTAAAAAGATTTTAAAAAATTTCAAAAATTTAATTTTTTGTTTAAAGTGGTTAATTTATTTAACTATACTTATTTTATTAATGTGATGGCTTTTTTTTTTTAATTTAATTGAGGTTTAGCTGTTCTTTTGGGGGGGGTATATTATTCATAGCTTTGACAGGTCTTCCTGTCAAAACTATGAATGAAAGATGGTGTGCTGCCATTGGCTCTAACTGAATCACGTGATCCCAGAGCTCGCACGAACTAATTGCGTCTCTGGGTCACGCAAGCACTGCACAGCTGCAGCCTTGAAACTAAAGTTCGTGTGGGCCCGGAGGAAAAAGGTAGGCGCGGAGTGAGATATCGCGGGGAAGCCTTACCCCCCACGTCAACACAGTCTTTAATTTCTGGGCCATTGTCTCTAAATCTCTCCATTTGTTCTTTCATCCCCTCCCCCTTTCCCCCAGCTTTATACTTGCTTTAAATCTATTTCATTTCCTGCTTTTTTCCAGTTCTGACGAAAGGTCTACGACCTGAAACGTTAACTCTGTTTCTCTCTCCACGGATGCTGCCTGGCCTGCTGAGTTTTTCCAGCGTTTTCTGTTGTTATTTCAGACACTATCCTGACTTGGCCATATATTGCTCTTCCTTCATTGTCAGAAGTCAGTATCCTGGAATTCCTTACCTAAACCCATTGTAGGAGCAACATCACCACCATTATTTACATGCAGTAGAGTGAGGATGCAGCACGCCATAAGCAGAGACCGAGGGGGCGATTTTGCCAGCCCTGGGGAGGCGGGACTGCCAGGAAAATGGCAGAATTTGGGGGGTGGCAAACCCGCCCCCATGCCATCTTCCCAGGAGGCGGGTTGCCATCCCGCGCCGGGTCCTGTCTCCTTGGAGGCGGGAATAGATTAAAGCCTATTAAATGCCTGTTAACAGGTAGTTAACAGGCAGAAAATAGGATTATCCCGTTTTTGCCCTCAAGTGTGGGCTTCCCGAAGGCTCCAAAACCCACCAGCTCAGCGAGTACTGGGTCTGTGGGGGTCGGGGTGCAAAAGTGTGGTGTGAAGGTAACTGATGGATGCAAGAGTGTAGAGGTGAGTATCTGAGGTAAGTCCTAAGTGTTTTTAAAAGTGTACTTACCTTTGTTTCTTCCTGCAGGCTTCAGTCGGTTTCTTTGCGGAGAGTCTCGCACCTCCGTGTTGCAGACGAGAGATGTCCGTTGCATTCTCAGATGCAACAAACATCTCATTTCTGTAAAAGAAAGAAGGTTGATGAGGTCTTGTATGCAAGACCTCATCAAACTGAAGAGATTGTCACTGTTTGACAGCTTCGCAGAGCTGTCTAACGATGACAATTCATGTCAAAAATGACACGTCATGCGTTGACGTCCTCTGCAACTGGCTTTCCCTTAATTGGCCTGCTAAGCCCGCTGGGCGGGTTTAACAAGGTCAATCAAGGGAAAATAGCGTAGGTTGGCCACAACTCGATGGAGGCGGGACTGAAACCCGCCAAACAGCAGTCCCACCGCCATTCATCAGACTGCCATAAAAACAGGTAGCCAAAATCTGGTCCTCAACATAGACCCACATATCCTCTCATATGAAGGAGGATACCATAATAGTGGGCAAACTGAAAAAGAAAATGTGAGTTACTGTTTGTAGATGTTGTGCCTTGATGGAATTAAGATCATGCTGCCATTTTCTTGTACTTTTGAGTTTAGGTATAGTAACAATATAAAATGAAAGTTAGTTATACACTGACCAGTTCAAATTCAAACTGCTGGTGTGTACACAGAATAATTGGGCAATCCGTTGTGTTTTTCCTGTTGAATTTTCAAGGAGAAAACTACAACTTTGCTATGTGAGCCACCAGTCATTCCATCATAATCCTGAATTTATGCAACTGTGATTGTGATTAGTTTGGTATTGTTCTCCCAATACAAGAGTAGCAGGATCTCAGTGATGATAGATAATTATATCCTTAGACAAGGTATAATTATATCCTTAGACAAGGTATGAGTGCTGGTACTTCACTTCCAAAGATTACCAGCTCTAGTCAAGAGTGACTGCCTCCAGGGAACTGTCATGCAAGAGTGAGGTGCATACCTTAAACTCCTGCTGTCCTTGGAGCAGGGGACGTAGACTGGCTAATTGAAGTAATTCTGTTTAATCATGGCATCGTTGCCAAGGACCAACTAGTCACCTGATGCTGGATGTCCTTGACCTATAGCATTGGCGCAGCTTCTATGTGGACCTCATAGCATTACTTGCATTTTTCTTGTGCTCCAGATATTCCTGGTAAGACATGCGTAGAACACACAATATTTTCGATGGTCAGAGATTTGAAAAAGTCCTCTTTTTAATATAGGTACATGGCATACTAATATTACCACCATCATTAAAGCCTTGGGAACCAAAATCGGAACCACAGCCAGTCACCTGTCGGACAACTTGGCAGTACTCAGATCCACTGCCTGTACTTTTGTCATTAACCTTGTATGCTGTTCTTACTGCAGGAATGTAATTTGTTTGTACAAACTTAAATGTACTATACTTTTTTTTCATATTTAAACTATCTTTATGCTGAAAATTAATTTGCACTATCAAATCACTTTCATCTTTGCAAGTTAATCCTTTTCAATAAACAAATTTACAATTTATTGAAAGCTCTTTTGCACAATCATTTCAATGTAACTCTGCTAAGCCCCATAAAACATTGCCTTCCATCTGTTCTAATTAAAGAGGATGGTATACCTCTTAGGAAACAAAAGTCCTGCCAGATGTTCTCAATCATGTGCTTTTTCCTCCCGGAAAGGATGACATCACTATGACTATGATGTGTTCCACAGCTGTATTTTAAACTTTCCCTGATAGACAAAATTGAATACATGTTTGTGAGCCAACACTCCCTGAAATTTTTAATATATATTTATATTGTTAAGAACACAAGGTTACGGAGAAAGAAAAATCACTCCAGGCCGGATGAGGTGCACCCTGACGGGCTACACGGAGGAGGGAAGGCGGGGGTGGGGGAATAGTCCATGTTCCCATGAAAAAGTAACACAAAAAACAAACATTAGATGTTTGGACCTCTCCAAGTCCAATTTAATTCTCCATTATAATTGATAGTGCACTGAGACATATAAACTATGGACAAAAACTCTCAATTTTTATCACTAAGTTACTTAGCTTTTAAAAACTGGTGAGGTACCATCCTCAAAATGACATCTACCACTGTTGGCTGTTTCTCTGACCTTGCCTGAAGCACATCAGAAAGAAGTATGCCAGCTGATTTCTTATAGCCATAGCATCTGATTCAAGTACAAGAAACTTTTAACATGCATCAGCAGGCAATGAATTGAAACCACAATCTTAGCTTCAAAAGCACTTACTGACCACCTCAGGTGGCCTTCTACAGGCATTTCTTTGTGTTAATGTAATTGGCCATCCATTGTGCAAGTACTTGCTTTAGTCTCTCAGATTGATCTGTAAATAACATTAATATACCAGAGTGCCAGAGGTACAAGATGAACATAAAAGATCCCAATGGCAGTATTCGAAGAGGATCAGGGCGTGTTTCTGATGACCATGCCAACATTCATTCCTCAACTGAAAAAGCAAAGGATGACTAAAAAAAAAGATGAATTGAGAGTAAACTGGCAAGAAACATTAAAACAGATAGTAAGAGCTTCTACAGGTATATAAAAAGGAAGAGGGTAGCTAAAGTAAACATTGGTCCCTTAGAGGATGAGACTGGGGAATTAATAATGGGGAACGGGGAAGTCGCAGAGACTCTGAACAAATATTTTGTATCTGTCTTCACGGTAGAAGACACTAACATCCCAATAATGGATAATCAAGGGGCCACAGGGAGGGGGGAACTAAAGACAATCACTGTCACTAAGGAAATAGTACTTGGTAAAATAATGGGACTAAAAGAGGATAAGTCCCCTGGACCAGATGGCCTGCATCCCAGGGTCTTAAAAGAAGTGGCTGCAGAGATAGGTTGCATTGGTTGCAATATACCAAAATTCCCTGGACTCTGGAGAGGTCCCAGCAGATTGGAAAACTGCAAATGTAACACCCCTATTTAAGAAAGGAGGGAGACAGAAAGCAGGAAACTATAGACCAGTTAGCCTAACATCTGTCGTTGGGAAAATACTGGAGTCCTTCATTAAGGAAGCAGTAGCAGGGCATTTAGAAAATCATAATGCAGTCAAGCAGAGTCAGCATGGTTTTATGAAAGGGAAATCATGTTTAACAAACTTGCTGGAGTTCTTTGAGGAGGTAACGAGCAGGGTGGACAAAGGTGAACCAGTGGATGTGGTGTATTTAGATTTCCAGAAGGCATTCGATAAGGTGCCACATAAAAAGTTACTGCATAAGATAAGAGCTCACGGAAAAGGGGTTAATATAATTAGCATGGATAGAGAATTGGCTAACTAACAGAAAGCAGAGTGTCGGGATAAATGGGTCATTTTCCGGTTGGCAAACGGTAACTAGTGGGGTGCCACAGGGATCGGTGTTGGGGCCTCAACTATTTACAATCTATATTAATGACTTGGATGAAGGGACCGAGTGTAATGTAACCAAGTTTGCAGATGATACAAAGATGGGTGGGAAAACAAGTTGTGCAGAGGACTCAAAGAATCTGCAAAGGGATATAGACAGGCTAAGTGAGTGGGCAAACATTTGGCAGATGGAGTATAATGTGGGAAAGTGCGAGGTTATACACTTTGGCAGGAAAAATAAAAAGCAAATTATTTTTTTTTAAATGGAGAGATTACAAAATGCTACAGTTCAGAGGGACCTGGGGGCCCTTGTGCATGAAACACAAAAAGTTAGCATGCAGGTACAGCAAGTCATCAAAAAGGCAAATGGAATGTTGGCCTTTATTTCAAAGGTGTTGGAGTATAAAAGCAGGGAAGTCCTGCTACAACTGTACAGGGTATTGGTGAGACCACACCTTGAGTACTGCGTACAGTTTTGGTCTCCTTATTTAAGGAAGGATACACTTGCATTGGAGGCAGTTCAGAGACGAGTCACTGGGTTAATTCCCAGAGATGAGGGGGTTGACTTATGAGGAAAGGTTGAGCAGGCTGGGCCTATACTCATTGGAATTTAGAAGAATGAGAGGTGATCTTATTGAAACATGATACTGAGGGGGCTCGACAAGGTAGATGCAGAGAGGATGTTTCCCCTCTTGGGGAAATCTAGAACGCGGGGGCACAGTTTTAGAATAAAGGGTCGCCCTTTTCGAACTGAGATGAGGAGGAATTTCTTCTGAGGGTCGTAAATCTGTGGAATTCTCTGCCCCAGAGAGCTGTGGAGGCTGGGTTATTAAATACATTTAATGTGGAGATGGACAAATTTTTGCAAGATAAGGGAGTGAAGGGTTATGGGGAGCGGGCGGGGAAGTGGCTTTGAGCCCAAGATCAGCCATGATCTTATTGAATGGCGGAGCAGGCTCAAGGGGCCAAGTGGCCTATTCCTGCTCCTATTTCTTATATTCTTATGAAACATACTGGGGCCAACAATCTGTGGTCTTAAAATCCCAACATGAATGTGGGGTTGGACCCACTCATGAACTTTGGTACGGATCCTAAAGGGTTTTAGAAACACAGAAAAATAGGAGCAGGAGTAGCCCATTCGGCCCTTCGAGCCTGCTCCGCCATTCAATATGATCACGACTGATCCTCTATCTCAATACCATATTCCCGCTCTCCCCATACCCCTTGATGCCTTTTGTGTCTAGAAATCTATCTATCTCCTTCTTAAATATATTCAGTGACTTGGCCTCCACAGCCTTCTGTGGTAGAGAATTCCACAGGTTCACCACCCTCTGAAGAAATTTCTCAGTCCTAAATGTCCTACCCCGTATCCCAAGACTGTGACCCCTCATTCTAGACCCCCCAGCAGCACTGGTTGGTGCATTCTTAGATGCACATCCCAGATTTGTGGTTGCCCGAGGAGGCTGCAAACCTTAGTATTTCCGCCCCCTACTCTTGTGCTGGGCCCGGGATGAGGAAACTTTTGACCTCAGTCCTCATCCCTCCTGCCTGCCTTTGACCCTGTGTGGTTGGGCAATCTCTGCCCCTAAAGATGTCCATGGGAAACTACAGAGGAAGGCCAAAGCCTAGCTTATCTAGGTCTTGGGCTAATTTGTGGCCCTTCTGCTGGACTTATGGTGAGACTGCACCAGAAGGGTTGCAGATTTTCAGTCCCGTTATCTAGTAATTTATGTGATTTGCTTTCTGGGACCTTGCGTGCAAATTGCTGCCACATTTGCCAACAAAATAACTGTGCCTATACTTCAAAAGTAATTCACTGGCTTTGGGACATTCTGGGGATATTAAAAGCCCTATATAAATACAAATGCTCTCCTTTTTATATCATTATTTGAAGTAACATTTTTACTGATACTGTAAAAGACTCTTCAGGAAGAAACCGGTTTTGTAATTCAGTCCAGTATGAAAGTTTCTGGTATGACTGAAATTATGTGGGTGCATAGTGGGAATGATATATATAAAAATCCAGAGTCAATAATTGTTTACTGGGGGCACACTTTCCTGGATTACTTTGTAAACACTACCTACATTTTGTTTTTCTCAGGAGGTACATGTCCAAAGTTCCACCCCAAAATTGGCAAAAAAGTAATGTAAAACGGGCAGAAATTGGAGTGGGACTTGGGGACGGCAGGTCCGCACCTCTTTTTCCACTCATTAGAATTTAGGGGCAGGTGCATAATATACCAAACTACAAATGGGTAGGTTTATTATACCGTGTAAAATGAGGAAATTGTGTAATTTTCACCCAAGTAATCCTAAGTGCAAGGACATCTAGAACCCAGTGTTACTAGGGACATCACATTTGAAAATGCTAGGGTTTCCTACCAATCCACAAGCAGTTTGTTTTCAGTGAAGGTGGGAAGTGGAAACAAAAGTGCCATCATATTCAACTTGCATCCAGCAGAGTTTTTCTCTCCTTTACTAAAAGTTAATTGCTCAGCTGGACATGGCAGTGAAAAGCTAAGCCACACAGACCAGAAAGATGTAACGTACTCAGTAAGAATGGTTAGTTGGGCCAAGTACCTAAAGGGTCTGGAAATGTACCCCAGTGACAAATCAATATCTTCAAAGAGGGGTGGGGGGTTGGTGGTGGGGAGAGAAAAATACTTACTTCATTAATTTAAAAAATGAAGAAGCTACACGTGAGTGTGTTCGAGTGTGTGCGCGCGAATTAACATGCAATCCGATGTTTTTTAAAAGCCTAAACAAAATTTAGGTTACCAAATTCACAGATAAAGATAGTTGTATATCTGTAATGATATACAATTCACATGTATAACATCAACTGTTAAATTTCATTACAAACATACCAGTAAATTATTAGTTGTTAGGTTCATCATATTTTCAGCTGTTACTCACTGCAGCTAAGTTTCTCCCATGACGGAGGAAAGCTTTATAATGACAGGTTTATAATAATATGGAATGCAACAGCAGGGTTCCACTGAGTTCACAAAAAGGACAATGAATGGGTTACTAACTTTGTTGATCACTTTAAACTAACCATATTAATACAGAGTACAAATTTATATGGTAAAAATTAAGTATCAATACAAAAAACTGATCAGTTTATAATCTCCCACTTCTGATTCATTGAGCATCTGGGAATATTTTGTTCATGAGCATCTGGGAATATTTTGTTCATGAGCATCTGGGAATATTTTGTTCAAAGTAAGTGAGTGATGCAATTAAGGAATGGAAAATAAGTTAATCTTCATGATGTGGTGTAACGCCTGAGAATTTAAGGTTAAAATAAACATAGGAAACTAGACAACACAAAACATCTATCACGCAAGAGACCCATTAAACTTTGAGACCCAATAGAAAACATTGCACCTTCAACAACACTGAAGAGCCGGTTTTCTGTGATGTTGATAAAATGCAATCACTTGTCATTAGGCTCATCAGCAAACTTTTCCAGACCAAGAAAAACAAGAAACTAAGATCATTAACTTGTCTGTTACCAGCATTTTATCACCAAATTTGCTTGGATTTGAAAAATATATATTTCAATTACATAAAAAACTAGACAGTGTAACAATTCACACTTGGTCATAAAGTCAAATTAAAACCAATAGTTGGATTGTACAAATGCATATTTAGAGATGAGGAAGTCATATGGACACATTGCCTACTTTGTAGGGTTTCCATTCCTCAAATGAAATTTTTGCCACAGTAGGAATATAACTATGTGCTGAGCATGCATATGAAAATGTCATCACAATGTTGTAGATATGCAGTAACATGTACAGACTCTTACTCCTGCATCACAAAGCCCCAGGAACTACATTATTGTGCTAGTTCATTTTGACTGGAAACTAAACCAAAACGACTTAACAGTATCTATACCCCAGCAGCAATGAATGGGTGGGATTGTGGTACGATGATAATGCACTCTATTTGGGCGCCGAAACTCCTACCAAGTAATTACTTTTTTTCATATCCTCCAAGTCACAAGAGCATACCAAAGTAGTACAGATTTCAGAGGTGGAGAGCTCCCACAAAATTGCCATACCATCAATTGTCAGGATTGATCTGCCAACAATGTTGCAATGATGATAATGATAGAAAAATGACATCAATTGAAACATAATTGAGGGATGGCCAAGGTGAGGAACAGGTGGAATGACCCTTAATCTGCCCCATGGGTTTCTTCACTGCAAAATAGTAGTGTTGAAAGATGCAAACAATTGGCTAATAGTTTGCCTACAATCCTTGCAACTTAGGAAGTGAATAACTATTGAGTGCCTTAAATGTCAGTGAGAAGGACATATCAACTCAAAGGAGCTAGAGTGGAAATAATCCAGTTCTGACATATGTAACATTGGATAAAACATGGGACAATTTCTTGATTCAAATGAAACTGGGAAGTAACCTTACGTTAAAAAATTCTCACCCAGGCTTCCAGGTATTTAATGAAAACGCTTGACAATTAACTTTGTCATTTGTTGGATTACCCAGCTTTAAATCCAACAGCTCCTGGCCTCAAACAGAAACATGGGAGTTCCTGCTCGTCTGGAGGGGCAAACAAATTTATCTCTTCAACTTCTTAAAATATCCTGAACCAGTTTATCTTCCACTCCTGAGGGTGAACTGAGATGCACCACACCGCCTCTGCCACATTGCTGTCTATCCCTGCTAAATGTTGAGCCGAGAGTGATCTAACACCAACCCACACACTTGCCTTTCAACAAGGTAAATGAGATTTCCTGTGCTTATTGATGTACCGATCACCAGTGTTGTCTGACCACAGACACACTTACTGTGTACTATGGTCTAGAAGTTTTCCATGCCAGCTTTACTGTTCTTACTTTCAATTGTTTGATGTCCAAGGTGGACTGCTCGATCAACCTTTTACCTCGAGTCCAATTACCCTGTAGATCCCTATCCAGTCAGTGATAAGATTGTTGACAATCTTAAGTGTGGGTTATGGTGAAGCAAACCTCCTAGGAAGCATATTGTGAAGGCAACCTCGTGCTGACTTGAACCGAGGTTATATTATGGGTACTATTTCAGTTGGCCAGGTTACATCTAAGATGAGGGGAGCCCAATGTTATCAGAGCAATAGTGCCCTTGATTTAGAGTTCAGTACCAATGAACATGGCAGACGTTGGTGTAGACTTGTTGTTTGGTACATTGCCTGTATCAAAAGCAAAGGGACTACTATATAAACACAGCACATGGAGGGCACACTCTAATGAGTATAACATTCCAGTTTTCTTGAGCCCTTGTCTGCTAATACTCTTGCCTGCCTTATTTTCTCCTCAAATGGCTGACTAAGGAATAAAGCATTGGTCAATGACATTACTATGACCTAAAGCATAACTTTTGCTTTGTCCTTTTTAAAAAAAAGGATAGCACAGTACATCCTTCATCTGGTGTCAGCACTTTTAATCTCCTGGGAAACCTGAAATGCAAAAACCCAGGCAAACCAAGTAATTTAACTGAATATTTCATCACTGTCTGACTTAGTAACCAACTCAGAGATCAGGGACTTTATGGTTAAGAAACCTCTTCACAACTTTACTTTTGAAGTAGTCACCATTATGTAAGCAGACACAGCAGCCGTTCACATACAGCAAGTGCCCACAAACAGTAAATTAGATAAGTGACCAGTTAATCTGTTTTAGCGCTGTTGCCACCACACGTGCATTTACCATTGATCCATTAGAGCTGCATGAACCACATCTTTGATGAAGATGGAAATAAAGTCACAAATGACATCCTCTGTGACAGCAACCATGGTGTACTATCTCTTCTCATTATTCTTGGCCTCTCTGCAGCCTTTGGCACGGTTGGCCATACCATTCTCCTCCAACGCCTCTTCTCCATTTTCCAGCTCAATGGAACTATCCTCACTGGGTTCCCGCTTACTTATCAAATCGTAGCCAAGCATCTCTAGCAACGGCTTCTCTTCCCACACCCGCAATTACCTCTGGAGTCTCCGAAAGATCTATCCAGGACCGCCACCCCTTTATCCACATGTTGCTCTTTGATGACATCAGCTAAAGACACTGGGCTGGATTTTCCCGGGTCCCACCTGCATGGTGCGGGGGGACCTGGGAGACGGCAGGAAACCTGTAAAGTCGGGTTTCCCGGCACGCTGTGGAGTTAACTCCCGCCTGATTGACAGGCTGGCTTCCAGTCATGCGGGGACTCCGAGAAGGAGGCCAATAGCAACAGATAAGTGCTGGGCCCAGGATGTTGGGGTGGCAGATCCGATCCCTGGGGAGAGACAGGCTGCTTGTGGGGGAGCTTTGGGGGCCGAGAGGAAGCACTCCTGCTCCTCCTGGCCCACAAGCATTGCTTCCCGAGGCTGAGGCCGCCTTGTTGCAGCCACCGGGAATCCCAAGCCCCAGGATCCCCGGCCGCCTGCAGTAAAACCTGCAAAGCGGTTTAAAGTAGAGGCTTATGGCCTCATTATATTTCAATTGCCAACCCGCCTTTGAAAAGCGAAAGTGGGCGATTTGGAGGCAGGTTTGGGTCAGGGTTCACATTTTTTTCAACTTTCATTTCCTCCCCCCCCCATGCCTCCAACTCACCCGTTCTTACCTCAGAAAATTCCGGCCATAGGGTCAGCTTCCACATGTACACGGACAACACCCAGCTCTACCTTTCTACCATCTCTCCTGACCCCTTCACTGCCTGTGTTGTCAGACTGCTTGTCCAACATTGCAACCTCAGCTTGCTACATGATCATGAGCTGGGCTTCTGATCCATCTCCACTCCGTCACAAAGACCGCCTACTTCCACCTCCATAACATCCATCTCCGCTCCATCTGCTGCTAAAACTCACCCATGCCTGTGTCACTTCCTGACTTGACTATTCCAATGCTCTCCTGGCCTGTCTCCCATAGCTTCAGCTCATCCAAGAACTCAGTTGTGTTGCCCGTATCCTACTCACCCATCAACACTGTGCTCACGGACCTACATTGGCTCCCAGTCTACCAATGCCTAAAATTTTAAATTCTTATTCTCATTCTTAAATCCATTCTTGCCTCACCCCTCCCTATCTCTGTAACCTTCTCCAACCAACAACCCCCAGAGTCCTCCAACTCTGGCCTCTTCTGCATCCCTCCTCCTTTTGCCCTCCATTGTCGGCTGAGCTTTCAGCCATCTAGGCCTTAAACAACTCTGCCTCTCTCTCTTGCTTTAAGGCCTTTCTTAAAACCCAACTCTTTGACCAAGCTTTTAGTCACCACTCCTAACATCTCCTCCTTTGGCCCGGCAGAAATTTTTGGCTGATTAGGATAGGTGTTAAAATGGAAAGGATGTTGTCTAATATGGACCAATGTTTGCATCTTTGAGTAATTAGCTCAGCATTTATCATTTCAATGGTACCAGAAGTGGTCAATTGCTCAGTGAGCTTAGGATACTGTATTGGAAATCATAGAAATTGAAGCCTTTAGCTCCTCTGTTCTGGCCTATGATGGGACCCGGGTAAGGACTTAATGCAAATGTTATCTTTTGACTGATTTGCTCTAAAAATCAAGCTGGCGGCCAGCTGCTGTGCTTCCTCGCTGGCTCACAACAATTAAAAGATGTTTATCTGTTAACACCTTTGAAAATGTCCCTCAGAGAATTAGGCTTGGTCCCACTCGATTTCTCATCTTCAAAAAAAGTGGATTTTCCTTTAGTGACTCATGATAAATTCATCAACCTGGTGTGGCACTGAACCTTAGGTACCTGCATGAATATCTGGTGATTTTTCAGCAAATATGGAATTAGCAAGGCCAACTTCTGCACACATATATGATAAACCGACTGTACTTCTCAAGGGGAAGGTCAGTACATTGAGAACAGATTTTACTACCTTTCACCAAGCTTTGAAGGCTGAAAAGTCTGAGACTTAACTTTTTAGTTTTCCCATCTCGGATTTACCAACTCATCGCCCAATACTGTAGCAACTCTAGGAAATAAATTGTATTTGTTTACATACTTTACTACGGTTGTGAAATGTGTCCACAGTAGAACGGTTATGGAAAACTGAAGGCTTGAAATTTTACTGCCAAGCTGCAATGTCAAAAATGAGAACAAGTAGTACATACAAATAAACTAGTTTACTACAGATCACAGTAAAACAATTTAAAATAACAAAATAAGAGACAGATAAATCTATTGGGTCTATTCTATCCTAGGGGGCACAAATGCCTTTTTGATTAGAATTTGATCCTCATCATTTACAAAATATATGGATGAACAGATTATTCAGCCATCTGGTCAACAATGAATGGTTTTGATCTTTCCATGTATAGTGGAAATATTTTCTAGCCTCTACCCATATCACTAGCAGTATGTTAATGCACCATTAAATTGTTAAGACACTTTGCCCTGTGCCCACTATCCTCCAGCTGGAGAACTCCAGCTGCATTCTCCATCTAGAGGTTGGCACTTAATGGGTAAAGTGGGCAGGAGCCATTGGACTTCCATCACATATTGCCTTTGATCAAAGCAGAATCTCAGTACCATTGGAGACTACAGTGCCAAGAGGTTCAGCTGAAATGGGCTCCTGAAGAGTGTGTGTATATACACATACACACATATATAAACACATATACACACACACATATATAAAAAAAATATATAAATTTCTTAGATGGTAGCCTAAATTTGCCTAGTACATTTGGTGGTAGTCAAGATTTTTCCAAACCAAGATGCTGACAATAGAATTCCGCTCCCTCCCCACATCCCTTTGCTTAAATATTACCCAAGATCACAATTTTTATGGCAACTTGTTACTCATTGGGGCAGTGGCCTCATGTATGGCACTGTCAAGCACCTCCTGTAATAAGAGACTGTGATCTAACTTTTGTTAGAGATGTTTATTAGTATTTATTAGATATGTATATGTATTTAAAACAGGATATTTCTGAACACAATCTTAATGCTACAGCAAAGATGGCAAACACTGGGATCGGTGTTTCAGTACAATGCTGGCTTTGCCATACTACAAAAATACCAGATAACTTAATGTGATTTTTATTGCAAGTGCAGACAACCTAAATAAACTCGCTTTGTATTTATTGATTAGCTTGCATTTAATAACAGTTCTTTTCCCCCTTCCTCCCACATAAAGTTCTTTGCTGTAGGCTGTCTGTCTGGTCTGAGGCATGTCACTTGAATTTCAGTATTCAAATTAATATAAACAAAGTTTCACTGGTGCGTATTTAAAACCTCACATAGACCTTTAGTGGCTTATAAAATTTACCAACTGGTAGGTTGCCCAATATTGTTCGACAGCAATGGTAACACAATGATATTGACAAAAAGTTTATTTAAGCAGCATATTTGCATTTTGTTATACGGTTCAGTCTAATTTTAATCCAAATCTGAAAAACTGTATGCAAGCATACAATCTCAAAATGGCACAAGTTGTATTAAAATGTTTAATACATCCCTAGGAATACAAATATAGTCCTTTCCGTATTGTTCATTAAGGTAACACACAATACAAAGGGGTGTATGTGATACAAAGTCAGACTGGTTCCATTCAGTGCAAATATTGCAAACACCAGACAATTGCAAGTTAATTTTCAGTAAGAAGTCTATAGATACATACTGTTGATATGACTAAGTGCATTGTTACTTAATTTAGTGACTATTATGGGCAGGCATGAAACCAAAGCCGTCAACAATTGAGCAAAATAGAAAAGGTTAACGTGGCATCATTTTAATGCAAAACTGAAGAATCCATTTCGGCACTGGTCCAGACACACTTATACCTAATGGAATGCCTTTTGCCTGGAAATTAGGTCAAACTAAAATAAATCTACAATAGTCAGCAGAGCTTGAAGATTAAGTTATGGCAACCTGGCACATTCAAAAAAAATTCATACAAGACATTTTGTCCCAAGCATTAAGAGACTTAACATTGTATATTATTAAAACAGTGGCATTTGAATTTGCGAAGCATGGCATTTTAAATTATAAATTACATGTTCTGATTACATTGCTAGAAAGCACGCTTTGAATATTTTTTTAATTTTCTAAATAATGTTTGAATAAAGTATTAGGCTTCAGTAAATAACCCAGACTCTATTGTGATGTTTAATGTTATGCCAGCATTCGAGTGCAATGTCTACGCTAAATCTTCTGAATTCAATGTCTTAACGATGCCCAGATAATGAGTCCCACTACCACAGCTAAGATTACCAATACCACGATTAAGATGCATATCTTCTTACGAGATTTGCGCTGTGGAAAAGAAAAAAGTAAATTAATTATTCTAAATATAGTGGGCAAAAAACAAAAAAAAACTTAAATCCACCAATAGGTAGATCTCAAGTATGAGAGAAAGGCAGCACTGTACAGTTAATTTTGCATTATACAGGATAATTAAATAATTCAGCAATACAATTTAATAATTCTACAGTGAATTAGGTCAAGAACAATGAAAATAACCATAAAAGTTTGGTTTTCATTCTCAAATACCCCATACATCTTGCTTACCCATTAAACTTTCCAAAAAACAGACCTTACCTGGTACTCAGCTGCCCTGCCAAGTTGCTGGTTTGCTTGCTGAACATGTACTTCAGCAGTTTCCACATTGGCTTCGATGCTATCTACAGAAACATACAAGAACATTAGAGTATCACTCTAAAATGAAAAGACAGAAGTTTTGATATGTACAGAAAGAAATAACCTACATTTATACAGTGCCTTTCACATCCTCCAGACATCACAAAGTGCTCGACAGCGAATGAGTTACCTTTGAAGTTAGAGGCTGAGTGAGCTTTTCTTAAATTAATTGTGTTTATATGGTTAAGGTTACAGTTTCAAGTTTTAGATGTGCCCAAGTATGCTAAAACCAAACAAACATTTAGCGAGGAGATGTAGAGGACATCCCAAAGCATTGAGATAATGATTGTTTTTGGGTTATCACTGTGCCCTTCCCCATCACCCTCCAAAAAAAAACCCAGATTAAATATGATCATACTGAATTAAAGTCAACCTAGAGACCAACTATCGTAAAAGGTGAAAGACCAGTGTACAAAATGTGGTCCAATTTAAAAGATGTGAACTATTAAGTATCAACCAGGTACAAGTCCTGGACGAAAGAGCCTCAAAGTGATACATTGCACACTTATGACAATCTAGATAGCAGCAACTTGGTTGAAGTTTGCACCATATGCCAATTTCTTTCTCCACTTCCTTCCCAAAAAATAGAAAAGACCAACTAGGAACAGGTACAGGGGGCAGGTAAAGGGAAATTTACATCTGAAGGTCACTAAATGCAATGTCCATCTTAAATTAATTAACTACAGGCTGTACAAGTTCTGCATCAGTCACCAATTTGCACTCATTATTGTGGAATAAATGAAGGGCACTGACATACATGCATTCAATGCATTACAGGGATCATCAGCCTAAAATAATACATAGATACATAGATACATAGAAGATAGGAGCAGGAGTAGGCCATCCGGCCCTTCGAGCCTGCTCCGCCATTTAATGAGATCATGGCTGATCCTCCAATTCAGTATCCCGTCCCCGCCTTCTCTCCGTAACCCTTAACCCCTTTTGCCTGTAGAAATATATCTAATTCCCTCTTAAATATATTTAATGAGCTGGCGTACACTGCCCTCTGTGGCAATGAGTTCCACAGGTTCACCACCCTCTGAGTGAAGAAATTCCCCCTCATTTCTGTCCTAAATGGTTTAGCCCTTATCCTTAAATTATGTCCTCTAGTTCTGTTCTCACCCGCCAAGGGAAACATTCCTTCTGCATCTAGTCTGTCTAGACCTGTCAGAATTTTATACACTTCTATGAGGTCCCCTCTCAATCTTCTAAACTCCAGTGTGTACATCCCTAAACTACATAGTCTCTCCTCATAGGTCAATGAAGCCTCTATAGTCCTATCTGCTAATTCAACACTCATTGGTGTTAACAACCCTGTGAAGACAGTGTTAAGTCCCAGGATTTTCTCTCCACTCTCTTGACATCAATTTTTCTTTAACTGGCACAAACATAAGTTTGAACATAACTCAATGGTTAGTTATGTTCTTGTTTTTGCAAAAAGCTCTGGGTATGCACCTTGTATGTGTTTTAGTGGCATACTGCTCCTGAATGTTGTTTCAGTGCATATAGTTTTTAAGAAACCCACCATACTGGCTGTGAAAGCTGAAGACACTCCGCTGATTTCAGCAAGCTGCTGCATGCAGTCAGCAAGAATTGACAGTTTTCTGTCCTGAGGCCAATCCAGCGGTATAATTCATTATGACTGTTTACTACTGTATACACAGTAGATACAACAAAAGCACCAACTCTGCTAATTGACAAAGGACTAGGAGGATGTAATCAAAGTGATGCACTAAAGTTTTTGGCAAAATAAAGGGAGGCCTGAGAATCACCCTGTGTCTATAATGGAGTGAATGGCAATGATAGAATCTTGGCTGGCTGCATTGTATTTAGTTGGGTGTCCAATCAGATGTACATACAGCAAAGATGGATTTTCTTGGGAGATATGCATTCAACCTGCAGCAATTTTAAGTCAAGAACAGCCCCTGGAAAGGGAAACTTTAGTGGAGCCACATCTCCACTAAAAAGCATGGTGTGGAAAACAAGTTAATGGCCTTGGATAAGTCAACAAGAGCCAATGGACATGAGGGGCTCAGAATCTGCATCTTGAGCAACTTCAAAACAGTACTGGGAAGAGCTGGCATCAGCCAGAGGCCAAAGTAAAGCTAACCAGAACTGAAACGACTGAGGTAGACTGTTGTGGGCGGTAGATGGCACAAGTGATTTATCTTATGCAAAGCACTTTATAAACTATTTTAGAAAGTAACAAATACTTAAATCTTGACCACACATGGCTGCAATTTCTTAAAGGGACAGTGTCCTTAGGTTAATTTGGCCCTCCTCCAATGTGATGATAGCTGTCTATTAGAATTTAAAACTGAACAAATGATGAAGAATTCCACTTTTATGATTTGGATGATTGTGAGTTAGACAATGTCCTTTTCTTTAAGCTTAGCCCAAAATCACCCAATGTTTTGTAGTAATTCAATCTCACTTTTATTCCTGTTATACCCAAATTGCTCTGAATGCCTCCCAAGTCATACCAGCCAAGTTATACTTGGTGCTACTGCTTTCTTACTCAGTATATCATTCTACATGCACAGGTAGATCACAATGCATGTTGAATCATGAGATGCTGCAGTGAATGCAGGAGTTAACTATTCCGCCAGTCACAGCCATTCCTAATTTAGCCTAGGATTATTGCACCATATTTATGCCACTACAAGTGTAAATACAGTGCAAAACCCATGTATAATGAGAGAGAAACCACAAGAATGGCTCATGCAAAAATGTAAGTGTGTACTAGAAGTTGTATTTAAGATACACTGTTGAAGCAATACAAGAGTATCCATTTTATATCTGAAATTGCAATAGATTTAACTTAGGCTCGACATTAAGTAAGGAAAAAGGAAAGGTTTCTGTCCCCAGTATACATATAAACCACCTGTTGAGCACAAAATTCACCAAGAACTGTCTATTTATATATTATTAAAAATTCTATATATGACATACTTCCTGTCCACAAACCTTACTTTCTGTTGTCATCATAACTTCCTGTCAACATTTACCACTGAAACTTGCTATGCCAACATTTCCCATTCAGTTTTGCTAGGTCAAATGTCAATGTAATTGCAGTTTCTGGCCACTAAGTGACTATAAAGCGAGTTTCATAAGTCTGCCAACTCGGTTATCATCTTGTATATTTAAAAACAACCTTCTATTCATCAACTAATCATAGAAAATGCCACAGGCAATTTAATAGTATATATTTTTTCCTATTTCTATGTTTTAAAAGAACCTCTAACCTTATTAAAGCAAGTCCAAAAAGTTGAACCAGTAGCTAATGCAAACCTGGAATACATCAATTAAATCTAGTGATTGATACAACAGGAAGAATATTCTTAAATACAACTTCTGAAAGAGCACACATCAAACTACAATTACTCATTTGATAAGCTTCTGGAAAGCCTACAAATTATTAATTCATCTCAAAATTTATCTGAGAGAAGAGCAGTATCTGCTATTTTAATTCCAAGTTTTAAAATTGCTGTATCTGAAAACAATAGAACACTAAGCTGTAAAACGCAGCATAACCAAGGACACTATTGGAACACAAGATGCTTACCAACCAGGTCTCCTTGTTCATGAATCATCATTCCCAAGTCTTTAAATATTTCATTAATGTCCAGGATATCAGACTGAAATGAACAAAAGAAGCTTAGTATTTATATCAGCTTGTAAAAATGAAGAAATGTTTCATTCATTCATCCCAGCAAGTTTAGTCCTATAAAAGCTTTAGCCTAACTGGGGCATTTCTGATGGAGGTTTCCTATCCTCACCACCTATATCTACATTTCAAATTTGCTGCTCATTATGTATTTTCTGTTTTTATTGCGGAACTATGGCCCACTAATTGGAAAAATAAATGTGTTTTCCTTTTAAAACTTAAGGTTGAGTTTGGAGGTCTCCGAGGTACTTGAGATGTCTGCACAATAATAAAGTTAGAATAACTTGCTTTTAATATTGTCTTCTTCATAGACCATAGTTATCAATCGCATACTTTGAGTATTCATCATCCCGGCTGAAGTGTGTGTGTGGTGGGGGCCGGGGGGAAAAGAGGGGAGAACTCAGAATACTTCTTCCAGGGGTTTATACTCATCATCTGAGGATTAAGTGATATTTCCACAACCTATACTGTGTAAAATACCTTGCTTAATGTTCTTTTCAACTGAGGAAACCTATTAACTAAAATATATATATATAATTTTTTTTATAAAAGTGACTTCAAAACCAGGTTACTATTATAGGTCAATTGATAGGCCTGATACTTCCTTCCACAGAATACTGATCATAATTAATTTGGAATATCAAACAATTTGTAGCCAGGTACGTTAGCAGCTTCTTATAAAGAAATATATTTAACACCACTACTTGATCCCCCCCCCCTCCCCCGAGAAGGAATGGAAAGGAAACTAGTTCTTTCCAAGGTAGATCAACAGGTGGCATGAGAGGAAAGCCAAGTAATAGAATAATCATACATGATGGAGCAGGCCTGAGGAGCTGAATGGGCTTTTCTTACTCTGGATTTTATGTGCTTCAAAGGCTAAGGGTTTTAAAGTGTATCTACCTGACTAGAGATGAAGAAAATTGATCAGACCTTTCCAAACTGAATTTATTGTAGACTGTGGAGAGAGATGAAAGAGAATAAAAGACTTACAATTACATCTGCGGACTGAATCTCGGTACATTATGGAGACAGCTAGCATCAATAATGACTACTGTGTCGATACAGGGTAGTCTGGGTGCTTTATATCAAACTGATGCTTCACAAACAGCAGATATGTTGACATTTCTAACCTTGCTCCAGGCTCATCTGCTATATTTTAAACCATTAGTATCAGATTTAGCAATCACAGCCCAAGGTCAGAGGTTTCTATCTCAGTGACAGTTTGAACAAATTTGGAAGATATTTATGGCTTTGCCCTGGATGCCACGGAGGCAACCACCAACACCAAGTGGCAATAAAGTCTCTTGAATATTTATGTCAATGCTGAGGTATTAGCACACAAAGTGGAAAAACTACTGGGTCACAGAAGTGTTTGATGTTCTCTCTAATTGTATATGATAATATGGAGCACTTAATTATTGTTGTCAAAATTGGAATGCTCCTGAATTCTTTTTATATACACAACACAAAAATCACTTTCCCTACTGGGAAATGCGAATACCTGTGCAAGTGATCTGTGGGCTAGGTTTTTATGCTTTATGGGGATGAGGGAAAAGCACATGATTCTCAGTTTCAGAATATAAAGCTCCTGAAGGAAGCACTGCTTAGCAAATGTCCCCTGGTAAATGAATCATTCCTGAAGATATGGAGAAAGAATATAAAAATTTCAAAACTACACATTTTGTAAAGTGTTATGCAACAAAGGTTATGTACCTCCAACTGCTGAATAGCAGTCTCTCGCTCTCTGATGAGCTGCAAGTCATCTTCTGTAATTCCATCTTCTACTTGATCTTGAAACTGATTCTGACTACATAACATTGAAACCAATTGTTAATGCTAAGACAAAATAAAAACATTTCAATTTAATGAAAATATGTTCTCTCATTTCCATCAAGTCCATCATGCTCACACTCAGAAATTTTTTAATGCTAAATTTTCTAACAATATAAAACTATTTTTTTTGTAAGCTGTAAAAAGAACCTCCAGATTCAACAGATACTTTTCCTATATCCAGTGATGATGTATATTGTTCTGTTGATAGAAAATGGGTTTTACAATAACTTGGCAAAGATGTATTTATCTTTTACATCCTCACTCACTTCCCCTAAAATCACTTTCCAGCTTCTAGATCAACTCTCACTCCTCCAGCTATAAAAATACTAAGATCATCTCAGAATTCTCAGCTTCTAAAACAATTATGACCCATCTGAAGTCTCGTGGTGATCAAACTCAAACAAGCATTAAATGTCAACTAATTTGGTGGTAGCACTCGTGTTGAAACAGAAGGTTGCGCGTTTGAGCCCCACTCCAGGACTAGAGCACATAAACCTAGGTTTACACTTCACTGCAATATTGAGGAAGTGCTGCACTCCTTCAGATGAGGCACTAAACTAAGGATGCATTTGCCTTTTCAAGTGAACATAAAAGATCACATGGCACCATTCAAAGAAGAGCAGGGAGTTCTCCTGATTTTCTGGCCAACATTCCTCATTCGACCATTGCAAAAAAACAATGTCGTGATTATTCATCTCATTTATTATTGGTAGGATCTTTCTGTACACAAATTGGCTACTGATCTGCCTACATACCAATGTGATTGCACTTCAAAAGTAATTCAATGGCTGGTACAGAAATTATACCAAGGGCACTTGAGCAAGAGAGGAGATTTGTGAAGAACAGACTTCATTTTGAGGGATTTAACAAATGCTGGTAGAGGGGTGGCTTCCAGACAGATTTAAAACAGATAGATGTAGTTCCCATGCTCCAGAAGGAATGTTATACCTATGTCATCATTTCTTTGGGACCTTGCTGTGCACAAATTAGCTGCTGGATTTACCTACATAAGTAATTACCCTTCAGAACAAATACGCTGGTTGTGAAGCACTTTTGGATGTGTTGAGGAACTGTTAAGGTGCTATGTAAAAGCAAATTTCTTCTTTCTGAAATGGTATTAAAGGGAAGCGTATACTGCAGAACTGATATAATGGTAAGTATTTAAAAAAAGTGTACATTTACTGCTCCTCTTAGCCCCTCTATCTTATAGTGTGTTATACTTTCAAATCTTTTCGCTGGGGTGCAAACATTCGGTGTAGAATCTATTTTGCACTATCACGAATGAGCAAAGTGGGCAGCTCCAGAAAGCAAAGGATTTCGAATGTGCACCAATAATGCAATCCTTAATTTTAGAAATGGCAAGCCACCCCCTTTAAAAATCAGTCAAAACACGTTATCTACATTTATGTTAAAATAAAAAAAGTTGAGCAGTCTTCACTAATGCCCCTGAAATTGCAGTGTGTATGACAGCGTACTCAGAGTACGCCATTGTATTCCCTTTGAAATCCACCGTAAGATCAGGATTTCCGCGTAGGATTTAAACACACTATGAAATTAGTTTATGCAAATATTGGCCTGGATTACAGTTTTGATATATAAAATTATCAAAAAATTAAATTTTTTTAGTGAGGTTGGTGGAAAGAAGGTAATTATTAATAAAATTCCAATGCTGTACATTGTATAATTATTAGATTTGGGGATTCCATTGCATATAATTAGGGGATTTCCTTCGTAAATGATTAAAATGGAATTCAACTTTGTGATTGGAGAACCAGGCCCACGTGATCCCAGGTACGTTTCTGCACCGCCTGCATCCCTGGGATCCGTGGGCCATTACGCTGTCCTCTGCCTCGAGGTGCGAGGCCCAAGTTTTCGCAGCCTCGCCGCCAGCAGGTGGTTTCGTAATTCTTTCGCAGGTCGGAGGCGTACTCGAGGTACACCTCCGGCCCCAATTTCTAGCCCAATATGTTTATAAAAAAAGGAATTACAATGGAATTCTCGGATTCTGGTCAGCAACTACCTCAAGCCAAAAGGTTACATTATTTATATACTTGGACATCCATAGTCCATTTGGTATGGAAAAAATATTTATGGGAGTTGTGATGTTAAACCTCACTAGAAAATGTCCAAAATTTGAGTATTGGATTGTTGTGAAGGCCAAAAACACTGTTAGAAGCAATGCCGAGGCAAGATTATATGGTCTCTAGATAAGGTGCATGGAGCTCATGCATCATTCATTTCAGGTTGGAATTTTGCAATCACAAGATAATTATGGATGAGAAAGGCCATTCAACCCATCTTGATTTATCCATCCAGCAATATTCTAATGATGCAGCATTCAATTGTTTCTTAAACAATTCCATGATTTTTGCCACACAATCACGCTGAAGAATTTCCTGATATCTGTCCCAAAAGTACCCTTCTCTAGTAGGGAGTACAACTCGGGAAATCATGGCCGCATTGCCAGTCATTTCCCTCAATTTACTTTAATGGAGGATCACTAGCTGAACACCCAGTTTCCCAAAATGCACTCCTTATGAGCATTTCTCTCCACTGGGAGCCTTGGATCGCAGGATCAACTCTATAGATTTCAATTTTCTACCTCTGTTATACATTTATGACTGAAGGAGACAGAGCTGGAAATGTTGCATTTATATAATGCCTTATGCATCTCAGACACAAAATGTTTCCAATACATATGTTTCAGCCTAATTTATGTGCTCAGGTCCTGGAATTGAGCTAGAATCCAGACTCGGGTGTACATGAGTCATCAAATGAGCCATGCTGACATGAATTGAATAGAATGATGTACAACCCGTCTTAATTAGTTTGCCTACATAAGTGACTGGTCTTCAAAATTAACCTGTTATGTGAGCTGCTTTGAAACTGATGCAATTAAAAATGGAATTTATACAGCACCTTTGTGAAATTGGGTTTGGAAAGTTCTGCTAAACTGTTGATTTTATTTCAATTCTTTAAATCATTGACTAGTTTCAACAATAATAACCTTGTGCGGAAGAAGTCTTTAGACAAAAATCTAATTAAGCGTTTAGATAGCACATTCCAGCAACCAAGCATTTAAGGAGAACAATCCCAACTTCTCTAGTCTCCACATAACTCAAGTTCCTCATCCCTGATATCATTCTGGAAATTCTCCTCTGCATCCTCCCCAAGACCTTGACATCCTTCCTAAAGTGTGGTGCCCGGAATTGGACACCCTCCAGCTGAGGCCTAACCAGTGATTTATAACGCTCCTGCTGCTACAAATTGTATTTATATCGTGCCATTAATGTAGTAAAACGTCCCAAGGGGCTTCACAAGAGTATTAAAGACAAAAAATTTGACATCAAGCCACAGGAGGAGAAATTAGGGCAGGTGGCCAAAAAGGTAGGTGTTAAGGAGCGTCTTAAAGGAGGAAAGAGAGGTAGCGAGGCAGAGAGGTTTAGGCAGGGAATTCCAGAGCTTAGGGCCTAGGCAACAGAAGGCACGGCCACCAATGGTTGAGCAATTATAATCAGGGATGCTCAAGAGGGCAGAATTAGAGGAGTGCAGATATCTCGGGGGATTGTGGGGCTGAAGGAGATTACAGAGATAGGGAGGGGCGAGGCCATGGAGGGATTTGAAAACAAGGATGAGAATTTTGAAATCGAGGCGTTGCTTAACCGGGAGCCAATGTAGGTCAGCGAGCACAGGGGTGATGGGCGAATGGGACTTTGTGCGAGTTAGGACACGGGCAGCCAAGTTTTGGATGGCCTCAAGTTTACGTAGGGTAGAATGTGGGAGGCCAGCCAGGAGTGCGTTGGAATCCCAACACGAAGCATTCTCTAAATTCCTGGATATAATTTTTTATGAATTTCTGAATGCCAAATATAGCATCTGCTCTGGTACCAAGTTTTAATTTTATTATGTGTAATACACCTAGAAAACGGTCTAATCAATTGACAGTGTGCAGATCTACAATGTGTGTCAACTACCAGTTTTCAAGCTGAACTGGGAGAATTGGACACTTTTTTGTGGAGGGGTGAGCAATGTAAAATAAAAATTAAATACATTTTCAAATAAATGGCAAAATGATAGATTCATCAGCAAAGCTCTAAATCTCCATCCTAGAAAAGCAAATCCGATTATAAATTCTCAAAAATTAAGGTCAATAAATGCAGTTATATCTGGTTGGCTACTTGATCTTGCCTCACAAAAAAGAGACCCCTTAAAATGTATAAAATACATCAACATTCCATTCTGTACAAGTATTCTTTGGTGAAGTTAAATTAGTAAGTTGACACTCATTTTGATGGCAACATACTGTGCTGGACTGGCAATTTTCCTTTCAACAGTTGGTACAGTAAGCAGTCATCATTTAAATTAGAGCAAGCCATTGTAAACCTTTCTTGGATAGACTATTACAAGAAAATGTAGCAGTCATATTGCTGAACATACATTTTATTTGTTTATGAAACTTAATCCTTACCTTTCAAAAGACACTAGATTTCCTTCTTTTTGGCTATCAGGCAAACCTGTCTAGGAAAGGATAAAACAAAGTCTAAATAAAGGATGTCCTGTCTCCCTGATGAAAGAATAATTGAATTTACACTTCAAAGTGTATAAGCTTTGAACTAGGATAAATCTATAAACAAATCGGGCATCAATTCAGATGAAAGGTCCCACCTAAATGGTCATCTATTTTTTTTTTTTTTACACCAACTGATTTATTGTGCAATTCTAGTATTTTGTATTATTCCAATGTCTAACATTCACAGCTTTTCTTCTCCCTTCTATATTAAAAAATGCATGTCAATAGGGTTGATTTTGCTACTGTTGGTAGGATTAGAGCAAGTGGGGACGAGGACATGGTGGGAGGCTGAAAATGTCCCCCATGTTTTTGCTGGGGTGGTATGCCTTGCAACTAACTTGTTTCTTTTCAGCAAAAGCATAAGTAAGTGTCCATCTTGCATGCTAATGAGGCCGACGAGCAATCCCATCCCATTTCCAGATGTTTGGGAAATCCACCTATTATAATTCAGGTATTAAAGGGAATCTGGTTGAAGTCCCAAATTAAAGGAACAGAAGTACCCTCTACAAGATGCACTGCAGCAACGCGCCAAGGCTTCTTCGGCAGCACCTCCGAAACCCACGACCTCTGCCACCGAGAAGGACAAGGGCAGCAGGCGCATGGGAACACCACCAACCTCCAAGTTCCCCTCTTAGTCACACACCATCCTGACTTGGAAATATATCGGTGTTCCTTCATCGTCGCTAGGTCAAAATCCTGGAACTCCCTCCCTAACAGCACTGTGGGAGTACCTTCACCACACGGACTGCAGCGGTTCACCACCACCTTCTCAAGGGCAATTAGGGATGGGCAATAAATGCTGGCCTTGCCAGCGATGCCCACATCCCATGAACGAATAAAAAATGTTAAGTTTTCTTTCCAGGTAAAGTTTCCAATATGCAATTTTATAAAAAATCTTCAGCTAATGCTTTAATAATGTTTTCCTATTTTCTCAATTAGACCATGGAGAAAATGTTTATGAACAGAGAAAAGCAGATTCATTGTTACCAATACCACAGAGAAACTTAACTGTACAGAAATGCTTTCAAAGAATTCTACAGAATAGGAATATCCTTAATAGGTGGTGATTTCTGCAAGGTGTCGTCCAGAATACCAGTGTTCATATCCTTTCAGAGTGCGTCACAGCATTTAACAAAATTACACCAAGTGCAGTGCCCAGTCACGGCTACCTTGCTGCTGGGTTGCTTTGAAAATACTCCAATCACAATACTTCATGCATTAAATTGGTACAAAATGGAAGGCGGCTTGACAGGGAGATTAGCAGGCACCACCGCCATATTAGCCACACCCGTCATAATGTCGCCGACCACATCTCCAGGCCATGTCGAGATAACTGCAACTTTGTCAGGAACTGGTTCCACTGGCTCCCTGCTAACCCACAGCCTGTAAGTGAGCTGCATCACCTGCTGGAAGGACATCTGCAACCAACCTGCATCGCAGGAATGGCACAGTCAGCAGCAGGCAAGGTCACCCAACCATGAAACTTTTTTTTGTGACTTGACCTCCCTCCCATCAGCTGCTCACTGATATATGAAACAATTGACTGATGCATCAATCAGCATATTTCATCTCATTTTCTATTGACTAGCACCAGGAGTCCGACAGTTTGCAAATATCACCACACTGCTACATTTTTCAAAAGTAAAGGGAGCCTTTGGTAGCAGGTTTCTATCCCTCCTCTGGCACCATCACTTGCTCCTCCTCACCCATGCCCCATGACTCAGCCAGTGCTGCTTCTTCAAGCTCATTAACTATATCCTCCATAATATGTGCAGATGTGCTGATGCTTGGACAGATTGGGGAGAGGGAAACAGATTTTGTGCAATCCTGTTCCACTGGCAGTGCTAGCAGGCTTTTATCAGGCTTACAATGATGGCTCAAAGGGATACTTTCCAATAGAGCCCGTCTTACAAGGTACTAGCTGTGTATGTTGCTTTTGTGGTTTTTGAGTATGCCTGTCTGGAAGTAAGTGAGAAAGGGAACGAGACACAATAACTAGATGGGTCTAGGTCACAGCTTGGTGGGAACGATCTACACCTTCACTTTCTCTCATTCTTTTATTCATCTTTTATGCAAGATGCCATCTTTCTGCAAGGGGTAATTTCTGAGCCCTCCTCCAGCTTGGGTCTGTTCTTTTGTATTAGGTGCCATCTTGGTCATGCAAACAACATAATCGTGATGTATTGCAAGCTGAAGGAGCACAATGATATACGTGTTGGAAGCTGCAACACATTCTGGTGTCATTAAGTGGCCATGCACTTGATTGTACAGTGAAGCCCTTTGAAAATGTTGTTACAGCTATAAAGGCAAGTCCTCTGGGTAGGCATTGTCAACAATAAAAACAGAGCTGCACGGTAAGAGCCGGGGTTTGGCACGGGCCAGAATTAAATTTGCAACAGATTATCCGGCAACACATTGCGGCACACATAACTGGGCCATACCTCTTGTAACCATAGGTAGGCTTATGCAGGCAGCTTCTTTCAAATGTGCCACACCTGTTCAGGTTTTTGTGGGTATTGCATATAGTGTTGAGCTGGGTAGCTAGCTTCTGCCATGCATGCTGCCTTGTTGTCCTGTGGGAGACATGCCCTGGAGGGGCAAACAGGATTGCTCACCTCATACAGCAGCAACTCCACTTCAACAGCTTTTAACCAGGTCATGTGCTGCATGGCTCATTGTTTCCCAGACTCAGTTTCCTGCCTTCACATTGTGCCAGCCACTGGGTTTTGCCAGTCACTTGTCTTTTAAACCGCACAGCCTTTTAACAACTTTTGTTGCCCCCCCCCCCCCCCCACCCCCACTTATCTCTAAATTTTCTCCAAAGTTGCTGATAAGTGATTTTGTGTCTCCACCCCCACCCGGCAAGCTCCCAGCATCAGGCCCAATATGGACGACAAGCTCAGTGAAACTATTCAAATTAGGCTGGCCTCAGAAATTCTTGTGGGATCAGCCCTCCTCCAACCGGGTCAGTGCATGGACCTGAAAATTAACCGAGTCAGTTCAGGATTCAAACTATGATAAATTGACCCTTAGTGTTAGGGGGGGATTAAATATGTGGGGTTACGGGGATAGGATGGGATATGTTAGGGGGAATTAAATACGTGGGGTTACGGGGATAGGGTGGGATATGTGTCGGTGCAGGCTCAATAGGGATTCTGTGTGAGAATGCAGGGACAGGGTACTGGATTTGGATGATCAGCCATGATCGTATTGAATGGTGAAGCAGGCTCGACGGGCCGAATGGCCTACTCCTGCTCCTAGTCTCTATGTTTCTATGTTTCTAAACTGGAGTGAACATTGAATTCTTCAGCTGAGTTTTCATGCAGTTTTAATCTGGAGCCAAGGGTCTGTTAATTTAGACACCAGAATTTTATTTAAAAATCAATGCCACTTGTACAAGGGTAACATTCAAAAAAACCTAATGTCCTTTCGGGAAGGAAATCTGCCGTCCTTACCTGGTCTGGCCTACGTGACTCCAGACCCACAACAATGTGGTTGACTCTTAACTGTGCTCTGAAATGGCCTAGCAAGCCACTCAGCTTTAACAAACTGCAACGAAAAGCAGCAAGAATAAAACCGGACAGACCACCCGGCATCGAATTCGGCACCTACTTCGGACACGGCAACGGCACACCCAGCCCGGTCGACTCTGCAAAGTCCTCCTCACTAACATCTGGGGACTTGTGCTAAAATTGGGAGAGCTGTCCCACAGACTAGTCAAGCAACAGCCTGACAGTCACACTCACAGAATCATACCTTTCAGCCAATGTCCCAGATTTCTCCATCACCGCCCCTGGATATGTCTTGTCCCACACCGGTAGGACAGACCCACCAGAGGTGGTGGCACAGTGGTACACAGTTGGGAGGGAGGCACCCTGGGAGTCCTCAACATTGTCTCCGGACCCCATGAAGTCTCATGGTTTCAGGTCAAGCATGGGCAAGGAAACCTCCTGCTGATTACCACCTACCACCCTCCCTCAGCTGATGAATCCGTATTCCTCCATGTTGAACACCACTTGGAAGAAGCACTGAGGATAGCAAGGGCATAGAATGTATTCTGGGTGGGGGACTTCAATGTCCAACACCAAGAGTGGTTCGGTAGCACCACTACTGACTGAGGTGGCCGAGTTCTGAAGGACATAGCTGCCAGACTGGGCCTGCGGCAGGTGGAGAGAACACCAACATGAGGGAAAAACCTACTTGACCTCGTCCTCACCAATCTACCTGTCGCAGATGCATTTGTCCATGACAGTATTGGTAGCAGTGGTCACTGCAGTCATTGTGGAGATGAAGTCCCGTCTTCACACTGAGGACACCCTCCATGGGGTGGCACTGCTACCGTGCTAAATGGGATAGATTCAGAACAGATCTAGCAACTCACAATCCATGTGGCACTGTGGGCCATCAGCAGCAGCAGAATTTTATTCCACCACAATCTGTAAACTCATGGCCCAGCATATCCCTCACTACCATTACCATCAAGCCAGGGGACCAACCCAGATTCAATAAGGAGTGCTGAAGAGCATGCCAGGAGCAGCACCAGGCATACCTAGAAATGAGGTGCCAACCTGGGGGAAGCTGCAACACAGGACTACATGTATTCTAAACAGCATGCAATAGACAGGGCTAAGTGATCCCCAAATCAACAGATCAGATCAAAGCTCTGCAGTCCTGCCACATCCAGTCATGAATGGTGGTGCACAATTAAACAACTAACAGGAGTTGGAAGCTCCATGAATATCCACATCCTCAATGATGGTGGAGCCCAGCACACAACTGCAAAAGACAAGGCTGAAGCGTTTGCAACCATCTTCAGCCAGAAGTGCCGAGTGGATGATCCATAATCAGCATCCCCGAGGTACCCACCATCACAGAGGACAGTATTCAGCCAATACAATTCACTCCACGCGATATCAAAAGACAGCTGAGCGCACTGGATACAGCAAAGGCTATGGGCCTCGACAACATCCCAGCTGTCGTGCTGAAGACTTGTGCTTCAGAACTAGTCGCGCCTCTAGCCAAGCTGTTCCAATACAGCTACAACACTGGCATCTACCCGACAATGTGGAAAACTGCCCATGTATGTTCTGTCCACAAAAAGGACAAATCCAATCTGGCCAATTACCGCTCCATCAGTCTACTCTCAATCATCAGCAAAGTGATGGAAGGTGGCGTCGACAGTGCTATCATGCAGCACTTACTCACGAACAACCTACTCACCGATGCCCAGTTTGAGTTTCGCCAGGACCACACAGCTCCAAACCGCATTACAGCCTTGGTCCAAACATGGACAAAAGAGCTGAATTCCAGAGGTGAGGTTAGAGTGGCTGCCTTTGACCGAGTGTGGCATCAAGGAGCCAGAGTAAAATTGAAGTCAATGGGAATCGGGGGGAAAACTCTCCACTGGCTGGAGTCATACCTAGCACAAAGGAAGATGGTTGTTGGAGTTCAATCATCTCAGCCCCAGGACATCACTGCAGGAGTTCCTCAGGCAGTGTCCTAGGCTCAACCATCCTCAGCTGCTTCATCAATGAACTTCCCTCTATCATAAGGTCAGAAGTGGGGATGTTCGCTGATGATTAGTGTTCAGTTCCATTTGCAACTCCTCAGATAATGAAGCAGTCCATGCCCACATGCAGCAAGACCTGGACAACATTCAGGCTTGGACTGATAAGTGGCAAGTAACATTCGCGCCACACAAGTGCCAGGCAATGACTATCTCCAACAACCGAGAATCTGACCACCGCCCCTTAACATTCAATGGCATTACCATTGCCATATCCCCCACCATCAACATCCTGGGTGTCACCATTGACCAGAAATTTAACTGGACCAGCCACATAGATACTGTGGCCACAAGAGCAGGTCAGAGACTTGGTATTCTGCAGCGAGTGTCTCACCTCCTGACTCCCCAAAGCCTTTCCGCCATCTACAAGGCACAAGTCAGGAATGTGATGGAATACTCTCCACTTGCCTGGATGAGTGCAGCTGCAACAACACAAAGCGCGACACCATCCAGGACAAAGCAGCCCGCTTGATTGGCACCTCACCCACCACTTTAAACATTTACTCAATCCATCACCGGCACACCGTAGCTGCAGTGTGTACCATCTGCAAGATGCACTGCAGCAAGTCGCCAAGGCTTCTTCGACAGCACCTCCCAAACCTGTGACCTCTACCACCTAGACGGACAAGGGCAGCAGGCACATGGAAACACCATCACCTCTAAGTTACACACCATCCTGACTTGGAAATATATCACCGTTCCTTCATTGTCACTGGGTCAAATTTCTGGAACTCCCTCCCTAACAGCACTGTGGGAGTACCTTCACCACACGGACTGCCGCTGTTCAAGGCGGCGGCTCACCACCGCCTTCTCAAGGGCAATTAGGGATGGGCAATAAATGCTGGCCTTGCCACATCCCTAATCTACCATTACAACACACTTGTATGTATTCCTCAACTCTCCAGGTTCAGGTTTGGGGTTTTCACTTGAATAAAGTCTACAGACATCTGTAAAGTTGTACACAGGGAATAGGAGACATATAACACTGACCTCAACATCATTAATATAAACAAGGCTTAAATACACAATTACCTCAGGGAAGCCATTAAGATTTTCCACTCTGGCTCTTGATGCTGTTTTTAAAACAGTCTTTAGCACCTAGCAGAAAGTTGCATTCACCCCAATCGGAGGTGAGAAAACCCATTATCTAAATTCTTGAGGGACAGGATCAGTTAATTAGTTCATAGTGCACTAACATTTAAAGTCATGATAACAACTTGGCAGCACAGCAATGAAGACAGTTGCTTCAGAACACTCTGGCTGCTCTTCGATGTCCCACTACTGGCTGACAATGAGCCACAGAAGGAATGAGTTTCCATTCAGACTACTTGTGCTCCGTTTACACGATAAACAGCTATCAAGTTTGGCAGAATTTGAACGTAAACATATCAATATTACCGTAGTTCTGAAACTGTCACATTAGACTACAGGTACTTTACAGATCCAGTAGGTTGGGGGGCTGGGGGCTGAGGGAAGAGGAAAACGGAGGCAGAGAGAGGAATAGACAAAAGGGATCATTTCACCTTCACCACCTGGGCAGCAGGCTATCGGAGCAGATCTCCTGTCCATAGGTGTCAATGGGCTGAAAATCAAGTGGTTTCTATAACGGGCGGGCAATCTGCTCCGCAAATTACTGTCAAGGCAGTGCAGGTGAAAATTACCCCCAAAGTTTCTTGGGCCTACTAATAGCTGAATTGCACCCCTAAAACTGTACCTTTGCCCCTCCCACAGGCAGCATTTAAGCTGACTACTGTTCAGGAAGCCACGGAAGAAATTAAGTTTACAACAAAATAAAAACTGCACATGCAAAGCCCTATGCAGAATAAAAAAAACATTCCATGACAACAGATGCTAAAGGTTCAATACATAATACATCTAAAAACTGCGCTACCAATTCAAACATATAAAAAGGGCAATAACAACAGAAAACGCTGGAAAAACTCAGCAGGCCAGGCAGCATCCGTGGAGAGAGAAACAAGAGTTAAGGTTTCAGGTCGAAGACCTTTTGTCAGAACTGGAAAAAAGCAGGAAATTGAACAGATTTTAAAGCAAGATTAGGGGCTGGGAAATGGGGGAGGGGAGGGGATGAAAGAACAAAAGGGAAGGTCAGTGATAAGATGGAAGGCAGGAGAAGTAAAGAGACATTAAGAGATATTCAAGGCAAGAGGAGATAGTAATGGGACAGGTTAAGGAACAAAGGATGGCTCTAGATGAAGGTGTGAATTGCGCTGGCAGAATGAAGGACAGCTGCCATGTGGGAGGGAAGAAAAAAAGGCACAAACAAAAAGTGTCCATAAATTCCTCTCCAACTCCTTAAGGCAATCAAGCAACTAACTAACTTAGCCTCTAACTGGAAATGTCCTCTTCTTTCAGGATCTTGTCCCTTTTAAAAAGACTATAGCAAATCCATACCCACTGTATATTTCAATAGTCTGTTCCAGAGGGCAATGCTCTGTGAAAATAAATACTTAACATCTAACCTAATTCTGCCTACAGATTCTACATGCATGCCCTCAGGTCCTTGGATCCCTATCCATCTCAAATAACTTATCCAGCCTAATTCCAAGCTCTTTCTTGATTCTGAAAAAATATCTTCTCCCCTTCTAAGCTCATAAACATAAGAACATAAGAACATAAGAAATAGGAGCAGGAGTAGGCCAATCGGCCCCTCGAGCCTGCTCCGCCATTCAATAAGATCATGGCTGATCTGATCCTAACCGCCAATCTACTATCTATCACAGAACCATCTCCTGCATCTAACAGAATTGCACACACGAAATAGGAGCAGAATCAGGCTACACAGTCCCTGGGCCCGCTCCACTACCCACAGGGCCATGACCGATCCGAACCTAGACTCATGTCCAAATTCCTGCCCGCTCCCCGTAACCCTTAATGCCCTTTACTTCTAGGAAACTGTCTATTTCTGTTTTAAATTTAATTAATGTTGTAGCTTCTACAGCTTTTTGTGGCAGCATATTCCATGGACCTACCACCCTCTGAGTGAAGTAGTTCCTCCTCATCTCAGTTTTGAAAGAGCAGCCCCTTATTCTAAGACTATGTCCCCTAGTTCTCGTCTCACCCGTCATCGGGAACATCCTCCCCGCATCCACCCGATCCAACCCCTTCACAATCTTATATGTTTCAATAAGATCGCCTCTCATTCTTCTGAACTCCAATGAGTAGAGTCCCAATCTACCCAACCTCTCCTCATATGACCACCCCCTCATCCCCGGGATTAACCGAGTGAACCTTTTTTGCACTGCCTCGAGAGCAAGGATGTCTTTCCTTAAGTAAGGACACCAAAACTGTATGCAGTATTCCAGGTGCGGTCTCACCAATACCTTGTACAACTGAAGCAATACCTCCCTATTTTTATATTCTATCCCCCTAGCAATGAAAGCCAACATTCCATTTGCCTTCTTAATCACTTGCTGCACCTGCATACTAACCTTTTGAGTTTCGTGCACCAGGACCCCCAGATCCCTTTGCACTTCAGTACTCTCCAGTTTCTTGCCATTAAGATAATAAATTGCTCTAGGATTTTTCCTGCCAAAGTGCATCACCTCACACTTTCCAGTGTTGTATTCCATCTGCCAAATCTCTGCCCACTTACTTAGCCTGTCTATGTCCCCTTGCAGGTTTTTTATGTCCTCCTTACTCACTACTTTCCCTCCCATCTTTGTATCATCTGCAAATTTTGATATGTTACACTTGGTCCCTTCCTCCAAATCGTTAATATAGATTGTGAAGAGTTGGGGACCCAGCACTGACCCCTGTGGAACACCACTAGTTACTGATTGCCAGTCTGAGAATGAGCCATTTATCCCAACTCTTTGCTTTCTGTTAGATAGCCAATCCTCTATCCATGCCAGAATATTACCCCCAATCCCGTGATTTTTTACCTTAAGCAATAATCTTTTGTGTGGCACCTTGTCAAATGCCTTTTGGAAGTCTAAATACACTACGTCTTAAAAATAAATAGCCCCAATTCCTGGAGCCTATCCTCAAATAGAATCCCTTTGGTACCATTCTAGTTGGCCTCCTCTGTCCTGGCCAATATTTATCCCTCAATCAACATAACAAAAACAGATTATCTGGTCATTATCACATTGCTGTTTGTGGGAGTTTGCTGTGCGCAAATTGGCTGCCGTGTTTTCCACATTACAACAGTGACTACACTTCAATAGTACTTCATTGGCTGTAAAGTGCTTTGAGACATCCGGTGGTCGCGAAAGGCGTTATATAAACAGAAGTCTTTTTTTCTCTGCACCTTCTCCTGAACCTTGATATCCTTTGGGTATGGCCACCAAAGTTATACATTAGCTAGATTCAGGCAAGTTGCTAAAATATTGATTTAATTATGTGTATTAACATTATGCAGACTTAACTGACTAGATGGAAAGTATGATTTTTGTATTCAGTACATTTTTACTGGGTGACGATTTTAAGCAAAAAAATGAAACAGCACATAAAAAAAAACATTAAATTCACATACTCGCTTATATCCTAAATACAGAACCATTTCAAGAAATAGTTTTAATTACAAGGCTAGCTGTGCTGTGGAATCCACTGCATCAGTCATAAATTCCAGCACCAGAGCCAACAAGCTGCACATGTAACTGCAAGTCACTACTGGCAATTATTCATGGCAGTTGGATCTTTCCCAGTCGTGCATTTAACGTAGGAAAAAATCCCGTGGCTTTGGTCTTACCAAGTTTAGCTGGAGGAAATTGCATCTCATCCAAGACTGGATGTAATCCAGAGATAGTGGAGGGGTCAAGAGAGGTTGTGGAAAACTAAAGCTGGGTGTTGTCAGCATACATGTGAAAGCTGACCCCATAATCAGTGGATGATGTCGCTAAGGGACACTATGTAGATTGGGAAGAGGTCGGGGGGGGGGGGGGGGGCAAGGACATAACTTTGGGGGACTCCAGAGGTAATGAAGCCATTGCTGGACATAGTCTGGCTACAATCGGATAGGTGAAAGTAGAACCAAGTGAGGATAGTTTCACTGAGCTGGATAACAGAGGAGAGGCATTAGGTGAGGATGGTGTAGTTGATCATGTCAAAGGCTGCAGAGAGGTTGAGGAAGACAAGCAGGAATAAAGCAGCACGGTCAAAGAGGATATCATTTGTAACTTTGGTTAGGGCTGTTTCAGGCTGTGATAGGGGTGGAAATGTGATTGGAGACATTCAAATAGGGAGTTGTGGGAAATATGGGTACAAATATGGGAGGTGACAAAACGTTCAAGGACTTTGGACAGGAAACAGAAATTGGAGATGGGTCAGCAGTTTGTAAGGAGAGAGTGTCAAGAATGGGTTTTGTTGAGGGGAGGGTAATAAATCACAGTATGGAAAGGTACAAGGACAGTATCCAAGAGGAAGAAACCATTTACAATACCAGCTAACATGGGTTCCAGGAAGGGAAGTTGGACGGTTAGCAGTTCAGTGGGAATGGCTTCAAGGAAGCGGATCTCATGGGCGGGGTGAGCTCGGAGAGAGCAGGAGAAGAGATGGGACAGAAACGAGAGAGAGAGAGAGAGAGAGAGAGAGAGAGAGAGGGGTGGTTTCAGGGCTAAGGCAGGGGAGAAGATTGGCTTGGTGGGAAAGAGAAGCCAGCAATAAGAAAACTGCATCAGCAGCCAGAAAAAAATGGCAGCAGTATTTTATGTTTGTTGCCAGGCAATGCTGCCCCTGGAAGTCTGGTTAAAAAAAGTAGCTGGTAAGACACAAGGCGAATAACTATAGAACTTGCAAATACAGTTTGCAAAGAAAAGCCTGGTTACAAAGGTTAGTCTATTAAGTAAATAGATGTTAAATCACTGAAGAATCTTGTTTAGATCCAGTTAAGTGCAAGGCATGTATACTTGCTAAGATAATGGGGACGGGAAGCTTAACAGTCTAGCCAGGCCTCAGATTAAAAACTTGAAATGTAAATGGAAAACTTGTGACATTTACTAGAATATAAACTTAGAGATAGCATTATTAGCCTGCTGCAATTTATTTAACAAATTGAGTTACAAGAGCTTGTCAAGAAGTACAGACTATCAAAATTATAAAATGGGGCCCACAGACTTGCAAAACTTCATTCACTGTGCAACAAACATTTCCTGTTATGGCCAAGCTATTTCCTATCTTGGAGACTAATGTCATAATGAGTTAGACACTATTTTCAAATGATAACAATGCAGTTGTTGTACTAGTTTCTAAATTAATGATGAAAACAGTTTAGAGCAGGATAATGATGAATGACCCATAGAGGAATCCAAATGAAATTAAAATTCCTTTCCATAATTAGTTCCAATATATACTGAATACTTACAGACAGACGTGAACCAGCACGCACTCTTGCTACAAATTCTTTTTCCTTTTCAGCAGCTTCTCTTTGGATTCTTTGGAAATTGGTCAGTGCTGTAGTGAATTCTGCAACTAAACGATCTTTCTGTATCTTTCTTTGTCGCTGAGAAGAAAAGATAAACGTGTACTAAAAATTCAGGCACATTTCAATGTAGTATTAATGGTCATAAATGAAACATCTGATTTGCAAATAAAATGTAGTTTACACACAAGCTTAGGCTTTTATGTTAAAATTAGTCTGCACTTGGGATGTAAATTACATCAAGCCAATAGTCACATCCACAAAATTACTACAGAGAAAATGAACGTGAAGCCTCTCCCGCCACTATTTAAACATAAGTATTTTTTTTTAGTAAAATCAAATGTTTTTAAAACCATTTTTAAAAGGAGTTTTACTTACAAATATTGAAATTAAGTTAATAAAATTGTAATGTCTGTAATCAGTGCTTATTAATAGGTGAGGATTGGTGTCTTTGGACTGTTGGGTTTAATTTCTAATTAATGGCTACTAATTCATAGAAGGAATGCTCTCAATAAGCATCAAGACAGAGTTTCATACATCCATATGATTAGAAGACTCATGTCGTTATTAAATGTGGATAAAACCCTTACCTGTTCACCTACAGCTGTTAATGATCCAAATTCCTTTATGTACTTCTCAGTTTCTTTAGCAAGGTGGTTGACTAACTGCTGCTTCTGCTGACTAGGATTGGAAGGAAACATTTAACACATTTGATCAATGTAGCAATGATCAGCAGCAACCCTAGACAGCAAATAGCTTTTGGCGGTGCTCCGAAAATTGGTTAGAAAAAACACATGATCGGTACCGCAGAGCCACTTTTACTTTGCTTGCATATTTAGATCGATAGCTGCACCGTATGTTCAAGTTCATACACAGTAATTTTTAATTTGTTCTCTGGATGTGGGCGATGCTGGCAAGGCTACATTTATTGCTCATCAGTAGGAGGCCTGATGGACCTTCTCCTTGAACTATTGCAAGTTATTGTGCTGCTTGTGCTTCACGATGACATTAGGTATGGAATTCTAGGATTTTGACCCAGCAATGTTGAAGGAGCAGCAGCTTATGTCCAAGTCAGGATGGCATGTGCCTTGGAGGTAATGGTGTTCCTGATATTGTTGCCCTCGTCTTTTTTGTTACTATAAGGTCATGGAGCTGGGAGGTACTGTCGAAGAAACTTCATTAAGTTGCTCCAGTGCATCCTGTAGATAGTACATACTGCAGCCACAGAGCACAAGCAGGTATTAAATTCAGGTGGCGGGGTGCCAATCAAGCAAACTACTCTATCCAAGATGGCGTTGAGCTTGATCGTTGAAGGTCAAAGGGGAAGCTGTTAGGTTTTCTTACTGGAGATGGTCATTGGCTAGCACTTATATGGCACAAGTGTTACGTGCCACTTGTCAGCTCAAGACTCTATGGGCTGGATTTTGCCAGCGGAGGAGGGTTCGCAGCGGGAAAGGTAGTTGGTGGGTTCCGGGCCGCTCCCGGCTCCAGCCGCTCTGTAAAAAGGATTTTCCGTCAATAGGTTAAGCCCGCCCTGTGGGGTTCCCGGCCAATTAAAAGGAAGAGGGTCTGATGACGTCATTTGGTGACGCGTCATCAGCCGGTTTCCTTAAAGGGGCCATGTCCACAATTATTTTGATAGTTGTGCCGACAGTGTTCTACAGCACTGAGGTGCTGCAAACACTGACAAGCACAGCACAAAGGTGCACGTCTGCCCCCAGGCTCTTGCATGACTCCCTCCATATGCTTATGGAGGGAGTCACAGCACACAGGAGGTTCTCTTCCCTTCCAAGGGCAGAAGAGACCTCCCCAGGGCGGAAGAGACCTCCCCTTGACACCAACGCATCCTGGTTGCACATTGCACAGGAGGGCAAAAGCAGGGATGTCGTCAGGAGGATCGGGCTGCAGTGGCGCAAACCTTCCAATGATCACAGTAGATCACAAAACGTTACAGTAAAGCCACACTCAACCTCATCCTGCAGTGCCACTCATCACATCCCCATAACTCTGCCTTCCCTACCCTACTCCTGCACATCTTTACTCACACCAACTTACTTTGCACCTCCATCCATCCCTCTCTATCTACATTATCACATCCCCATCTCACTAGCCACCCCTCACACTTATCCTAGTGCAATGATACCAACTAACACACAAACACTTGGGTGTTTTATGCAATGGTTATGTAAATTTTCTGTTAATGTGTTGTCAAACATTGAAATCTATATTTTCAACACTTTACCTTATTGTACAGATCTGTGCTCACTGTTGGAAGTGTCTTTGTGAGTTGCAGTGAATAATGAGACATAACGGTGTCCCCCGCAATGATGTGTGAAAGGAATGGCTTGGTCATTGTAGGAATGCTTTATGGTGTTGGTGTGGGGTGGTGTTAACCTGGCGCATCATGTGGCAGCCAGGGTGTACAGCGTCAAGTGAAGTAAATCTGGCTATGGTAATGCCATCGCTGGCCTCCCGGGCTGCAATGTTGTTGGGTGCTGATGCCCATGTCCTGTGCAGCATCAGGTGATTGCGGAGAAGGTGGATGTTGTTGTTGGTGAGCCTGGTGATGTTGCTGTTGGGGCTGATCGTGGAGGGATACAGAGGACCAAGGTGAGATTTTTTCAAGGGCACCGATGTTGCTGGAATAGATGGCAGCTGAAGTTCAGATGACAGAAGCGATCTGTCAGTGGTGAGAGAGTTTGCTCCAAGGAGGTGGCAGTGGATAGAGAGTTTACTCCAAACACTTCCAAACTGCATACAGCTCAAAAGTGTCTTCCAAGTCCTGAAGGCTCAAGCTTCTGATATTGGAAAGTGACCAGCTGTGAAATGGTAGCTTTTATACCACTTTTGTAGCTGTCACCTATTCACAGCAATGGGGAGACCTAGAGAACCCGACCTACTTACCTGATGTGATTGCCGAACAACGTAAACCCCATTAAAAATGTGGTAAGATAGAAAAAGGCTGGCAAAATAGTAGTAAACAACCACTTAACAAGCAGTTAAATATCTTAAATGCCTCCCCCGCCGCTTGGTGTCGGGTCTGTTCTGAAATCGCAGACCCGACACTTTGGAAATTTACATGGAGGCGGGTTCCCAACCCGCTGTCAATCATTTCGATTTTGACAGCAGACCCACCTCCAAGCACCGTCAAAATCGCGGCCTATGTTGTCCAAGTCCTGTTGTAGCTTGAAATAGGCTGCTTCATTATCGGAGGAGTTGTGAATTGAACTAAACACTCTGGAATCAGTGGACAGCCCCACTCCTGACCATGTGACAGAATGAACATCAGTCATCTGAAGGGCTGTGCAGTGTCCAATTCTACCTAAGCTATCATGGGCAAACATGTCTGCAACAAATTAATCAGCAAGGACAAGGTTGATCAGGTTATTCTCTCATGTCGGTTCCCTCACTACCTAATGCAGGCTCAGTCAGGCAACTGTGTCCTCAGGACCTGACCAGCTTTGTCAATGGTGATACGACTGAGCCACTAGACAGATAGATAGTCAGAGTTATACAGCACAGAAAGAGACCCTTCAGCCCATCGTGTCCACGCCGGTCATCAAGCCCGGTCTATTCTAATCCCATTTTCCAGCACTTGGTCCATAGCCTTGTATGCTATGGCGTTTCAAGTGCTCATCTAAAGGCTTCTTGAATGTTGAGAGGGTTCCTGCCTCTACCACCCTTTCAGGCAGTGAGTTCCAGATTCCAACCACCCTCTGGGTGAAAAAGTTTTTCCTCAAATCCCCTCTAAACCTCCTGACTCTTACCTTGAAACTATGCCCCCTGGTTATTGACTCCTCTACTAAGGGGAAAGTTCCTTTCTATCTACACCCCTCATAATTTTGTACACCTCAATCAAGTCCCCCCTCAGCCTTCTCTGCTCTAAGGAAAACAACCCCAGCCTGTCCAGTCTCTCTTCATAGCTGAAGCGCTGCAGCCCAGGTAACATCCTGGTGAATCTCCTCTGCACCCTCTCCAATGCAATCACATCCTTCCTATAGTGTGGCGACCAGAACTGCACACAGTATTCCAGCTGTGGCCTAACTAACGTTTTGTACAGCTCCATCATAACCTCCCTGCTCTTATATTCTATGCCTCAGCTAATGAAGGCAAGTATCCCATATACCTTTTTAACCACCTTATCTACCTGTCCTGCTGCCTTCAGGGATCTATGTACATGCACACCAAGGTTCCTCTGTCCTTCCTAGGGTCCTACCTGTCATTGTGTATTCCCTTGCCTTGTTAGTCCTCCCAAATGCATCACCTCACACTTTTCAGGGTTAAATTCCATTTGCCACTGTTCTGCCCATCTAACCAACCCATCTATATCGTCCTGCAGCCTGAGGCTTCCCTCCTCGCTATTTACCACTCCACCAATTTTCGTGTCATCTGCGAACTTACTGATCATACCTCCAATATTCATATCTAAATCATTAATGTACACTACAAACAGCAAAGGACCCAGCACCGATCCCTGCGGTACACCACTGGACACAGGCTTCCAGTCACAAAAACAACCTTCGACCATCACCCTCTGCCTCCTGCCACTAAGCCAATTTTGGATCCAATGTGCCAAATTGCCCTGGATCCCATGGGCTCTTACCTTCTTGACCAGTCTCCCATGCGGGACTTTGTCAAAAGCCTTACTGAAGTCCATATAAACTACATCAACTGCACTACCCTCATCCACACACCTAGTCACCCCCTCGAAAAAGTCAATCAAATTGGTTAGACATGATCTCCCCCTGACAAAGCCATGCTGACTATCCTTGATTAATCCTTGCCTCTCCAAGTGGAGACTAATTCTGTCCCTCAGAATTTTTTCCAATAATTTCCCTACCACTGATGTTAGGCTCACTGGCCTGTAGTTCCCTGGTTTATCCCTACTACCCTTCTTGAATAATGGTACTACGTTAGCTGTTCTCCAGTCCTCTGGCACCTCCCCTGTGGCCAGAGAGGTTCTGAAAATGTGTGTCAGAGCCCCTGTAATCTCCTCCCTTGCCTCACACAGCAGCCTGGGATACATCCCGTCTGGGCCTGGGGATTTATCCACTTTTAAGCCCGCTAAAACCGCTAGTACCTCCTCCCTCTCAATACTAATTTGTTCAAGTATATCACAATCCCCCTGCCTAATTTCTATGCGTACATCATCCTTCTCCATAGTGAACACAGATGCAAAATATTCATTTAAAACCTCACCTACATCTTCCAGCTCTACACGCAGATTGCCACTTTGGTCCCTAATGGGCCCTACTCTTTCCCTGGTTATCCTCTTGCCCTTAATATACTTGTAAAACACCTTGGGATTTTCCTTTATTTTGCCCGCCAGTGTTTTTTCATGCCCCCTCTTTGCTCTCCTAATTTATTTTTTAAGTACCCCCCTGCACTTTCTATACTCCTCTAGGGCTTCCACTGTTTAGTCCTTTGTATCTGCCAAAAGCCTCCCTTTTCTTTTCCCCCTAATCCATTCTTGTATATCCCTTGACATCCAGGGTTCCCTGGGCTTGTTGGTCCCACCCTTGACCTTTACGGGAACATGTTGGCGTTGTACTCTATTTCCTTTCTGAAAGACTCTCACTGCTCTGATGTGGATTTTCCTACAAGTAGCAGATCCCAGTCCACTTTGGCCAGATCCTGCCTTATCATATTAAAATCGGCCTTCCCCCAATTTAGAACCTTTATTTCCGGTCCATCTTTGTCCCATGGATTGGAGGGTAGCTAATGTTACCCCACTATTCAAAAAAGGTGGTAGAGAGAAAATGGGGAATTATAGACCGGTAAGCCTGACATCGGTAGTGGGGGAAATGCTAGAGTCCATTATAAAAGATGTAATAGCAGAACACTTGGAAAACAGTGACAGGATCAGACAAAGTCAACATGGATTTACAAAAGGTAAATCATGCTTGACTAATCTACTGGAATTTTTTGAGGATGTAACTAGTAAAATAGATAAGGGAGAACCAGTGGATGTGGTGTATTTGGACTTTCAGAAGGCTTTCGATAAGGTCCCGCATAAGAGATTAGCGTGCAAAGTTAAAGCACATGGGATTGGGGGTAAGGTACTGTCTTGGATAGAGAACTGGTTGGCAGACAGAAAACAAAGAGTTGGAATAAATGGGTCTTTTTCCGAGTGGCAGGCAGTGACTAGTGGGGTACCGCAGGTATCGGTCCTAGGACCCCAGCTATTCACAATATATATTAATGATCTAGACGAGGGAATTGGATGTAATATCTCCAAGTTTGCAGACGACACAAAGCTGGGTGGGAGTGTGTGCCGTGAGGAGGATGCAGAGAAACTCCAGTATGATTTGGACAGGTTGGGTGATTGGGCAGAAGCATGGCAGATGCAATATAATGTGGATAAATGTGAGGTTATCCACTTTGGTGTCAAAAACAGGAAGGCAGATTATCTGAATGGCAATAGATTGGGAGAAGGGGAAGTGCAACGAGACCTGGGTGTCCTTGTGCACCAGTCGCTGAAGGTAAGCATGCAGGTGCAGCAGGCGGTTAAGGCGGCAAATGGTATGTTGGCCTTCGTAGCGAAAGGGTTCGAGTACAGGAACAAGGATGTCTTGCTGCAGTTGTTCAGGGCCTTGGTGAGACCACATCTTGAGTATTGTGTGCAGTTTTGGTCGCCTTATCTGAGGAAGGATGTTCTTGCCATGGAGGGAGTGCAGCGAAGATTCACCAGGCTGATACCTGGGATGGCAGGAATGACATACGAGGAGAGATTGGGTCGATTGGGCTTATACTCGCTGGAGTTTAGAAGAATGAGAGGGAATCTCATTGAAACTTATAAAATTCTAACAGGACTAGACAGACTAGATGCAGGAAGGATGTTCCCGATGGCCGGGGAGTCCAGAACCAGGGGTCACAGTCTAAGGATAAGGGGTAAGTCATTTAGGACTGAGAGGAGGAGGAATTTCTTCACCCAGAGAGTGGTAAACCTGTAGAATTCTCTACCACAGAAGGCAGTAGAGGCCAATTCATTAAATATATTCAAGAAGGAGTTAGATATATTGCTTAAAGCTAAAGGGATCAAGGGATATGGGGAGAAGGCAGGGACAGGGTACTGAATTTGGATGATCAGCCATGATCTCATTGAATGGCAGAGCAGGCTCGAGGGGCTGAATGTCCTGCTCCTATCTTCTATGTTTCTATGTCCTTTTCCATGACTACCTTAAATCTCACCGAATTATGGTCACTGTCACCAAAATGCTCTCCTACTGACACTATGCCCTTGCTTCCCTTATTGCTATTCCAAGTAGTGCTCAATATCAAAGAGAACTGATTCATCAATTGGTGGTGGCAGTGGATGGCAGGTAGTAATCAACAAGAGATTTCCTTAGCATGGTTTCACTTGAAGCCATGAGACATAATGGATTCTGAAGTCAATGTTGAGAACTCCCAGGGCAAGGCCCACACATTCAGAAATATTGGAAATATTTAAAATAGAAATATTTATGGCACTAAAAGAAATTATAGACAGGAACTCATGGGATTAAGAGTGTATAAATAAGGATAAAGCTAAACAATTTGAAAAGGTTATTTGAAGCACAATGTTAGATAGATTCAATATTAATTAAGGAATCAATTACTGCCATAAGGAGGGATGATATATTAGCAGGTTCCTCCAATGAGGCTATATGGGTGGAGCTTAAAAACAAAAAGGGGGCAAGCACTTTGCTGGGAGCGTACTATAGGCCCCCAAACAGTCAGGGGGAGATAGAGGAACAGATATGTAGGCAAATCTCAGAGAAATGTGCAAATAATAGGGTAATAATAATGGGGGATTTCAACTTCCCCAATATTAACTGGGATAGTCAGAGTGTGAAAGGCTTAGAGGGTTCAAAATTCTTAAAGTGCATCCAGGAGAGCTTTTTGAGCCAGCATGTAGAAAGTCCTACACGAGAGGGGGCGGTACTGGACCTAATTCTAGGGAATGTGGCCGGCCAAGTGGAAGAAGTGCTAGTAGGTGAGCACTTTGGTGACAGTGACCATAATACGGTGAGATTTAAGGTGGTCATGGAAAAGGACAGGGATGGGCCGGAAATAAAGGTTCTAAATTGGGGGAAGGCCGATTTTAATAGGATAAGGCAGGATCTGGCCAAAAGTGACTGGGATCAGCTGCTTGTAGGAAAATCCGCATCGGAGCAATGGGATTCTTTCAGAAGGGAGATTGAGATCATACAATGGCAGCATGTTCCCGTAAAGGTCAAGGGTGGTTCCAAAAACCGCAGGGAACCTTGGATGTCAGGGGATATACGAGAATGGATCAGGAAAAAAAGGAGTGCTTTTGGCAGATACAAATTGCTAAAGACGGAGGAAGCACTAGAGGAGTACAAAAAGTGCAGGGGGATACTTAAAAAAGAAATTAGGAGATCAAAGAGGGGCCATGAAATAACACTGGCGAGCAAAATAAAGGAAAATCCTAAGATGTTTTATAAGTATATTAAGGGTAAGAGGATAACTAGGGAAAAAATAGGGCCCATTAGGGACAAAAGTGGCAATCTGTGTGTGGAGCCGGAAGATGTAGGTGGGGTTCTAAATGAATTTTTTGCATCTGTTTTCACTATGGAGAAGGACGATGCAGACATAAAATTAGGGCAGGGGGACTGTGATATACTCGAACATTTTAACATCGAGTGGGAGGAGGTATTGGCGGTTTTAGCAGGTCTGAAAATGGATAAATCCCCAGGTCCGGACGAAATGTATCCCAGGCTGCTGTGTGAGGCAAAGGAGGAGATTGTGGGGGCTCTAACACATATATTCAGAACCTCTCTGGCCACAGGGGATGTGCCAGAGGACTGGAGAACCGCTAATGTAGTACCATTATTCAAGAAAGGGAGTAGAGAAAAACCGGGGAACTACAGGCCAGTGAGCCCAACATCAGTGGTAGGAAAACTATTGGAAAAAATTCTGAGGGACAAAATCAGTCTCCACTTGGAGAGGCAAGGATTAATCAGGGTTAGCCAACATGGCTTTGTCAAGGGAAGATCATGTCTGACTAATTTGATTGAATTTTTTGAGGGGGTGACTAGGTGTGTGGATGAGGGTAATGCAGTGGATGTGGTATACATGGATTTCAGTAAGGCCTTCGATAAAGTCCCGCACAGGAGACTGGTCAAGAAGGTAAGAGCCCATGGAATCCAGGGTGCCTTGGCACATTGGATACAAAACTGGCTCAGTGGCAGAAGGCAGAGGGTGATGGTCGAAGGTTGTTTTTGTGACTGGAAGCCTGTGGCCAGTGGGGTACCACAGGGATCGGTGCTGGGTCCCTTGCTGTTTGTGGTCTACATTAACGACTTGGATATGAATGTAAAAGGTATGATCAGTAAGTTCGCGGATGATACAAAAATTGGTAGGGTGGTAAATAGCGAGGAGGGTAGCCTCAGTCTGCAGGACGATATAGATGGGTTGGTCAGATGGGCGGAACAGTGGCAAATGGAATTTAATCCGGAAAAGTGCGAGGTGATGCACTTTGGAGGGACTAACAAGGCAAGGGAATATACAATGAATGGTAAGACCCTAGGCAAGACGGAGGGTCAGAGGGATCTTGGTGTGCAAATACACAGATCCCTGAAGGCGGCGGAACAGGTGGATAAGGTGGTAAAAAAGGCATATGGGATACGTGCATTCATTAGCCGAGGCATAGAATATAAGAGCAAGGAGGTTATGATGGAGCTGTATAAAACACTGGTTAGGCCACATCTGGAATACTGTGTGCAGTTCTGGTCGCCACACTACAGGAAGGATGTGATCGCTTTGGAGAGGGTGCAGAGGAGATTCACCAGAATGTTACCCGGGCTGGAGTGCTTCAGCTATGAAGAGAGACTGGGCAGATTGGGTTTGTTTTCCTTGGAGCAGAGGAGGCTGAGGGGGGACATGATTGAGGTGTACAAAATTATGAGGGGCATAGATAGGATGGATACTAAGGAGCTTTTTCCCTTAGTAGAGGGGTCTATAACAAGGGGGCATAGATTCAAGGTAAAGGGTGGGAGGTTTAGAAGGGATTTGAGAAAGAACTTTTTCACCCAGAGGGTGGTTGGAGTCTGGAACTCACTGCCTGAAAGGGTTGTGGAGGCAGGAACGCTCACAACATTCAAGAAGCATTTGGATGAGCACTTGAAATGCCATAGCATACAAGGCTACGGACCAAATGCTGGAATATGGGATTAGATTAGACAGGGCTTGATGGCCGGCGCGGACACGATGGGCCGAAGGGCCTCTATCCGTGCTGTATAACTCTATGACTCTATGACTCTAATTCCCTTCCAGATTTTAGTAATGAAAGTGAATCCTGCTCTAGTAGGATAAACTAAAGATATTACATACGTCGGGAATCATATTTTAAGTGTGCTCTATTATACCACGGACTATAAAAAAAATCAAGAGATGATGTAACAGCGATGGGGGTAGGGTGTGGAGGAAGTTCAACAACTTTACAGGAGCATAACCATCCTGCAAAGTCACTAGCAATTTGAAAGTACATTTTTAAAAATCCACTTAAAACTGCTCTGTACAAACTAAATCCAGTTTAATTTTTATGGTTGTCACCATCCTGTATTATGCCTCAGAATTTTACAACTCAGAAAGAGGCCATTGACCCATCAGCTCTGTGCTGGTTGGCTTTCAAAGAGCTATCTAATTAGTCCCATTTTCCTACCCTTTTTAACTTTTCTTTTTCAATTATTTGTCCACTTCCCTTTTAAAAGCTGCCATTGATTCTGTTTCCACCAGTTTGTGGGACGTCACGAACAAAAAAAAACGTTCTAATCACGCCTTCATTCTTTTGATTATCTTAAATTTATGCCTTCGAGTTACCAACTCACCAACCAATGGAAACAGCTTTTCCCAATTTACCTGATCAAAACCCCTCAATTTTGAATACCTCTTTCCGATCTCTTAATCTTCGTTGCTCTAATGAAGGAATCTAGATGTTACACTTATACATCATACTCACAGCTGGTGTCGAAGTTCTACATTATCCTGAGGTTTTCCAAGTTGGTTTAAAATTCTTTGGATTTCTGCAGCTGAAGTGAAAAGTTATCAAATATTGAATTAAGACAAAATAAACAACTTTCAGCAAGTGAAAGCCATGAAGGCACAAACTACAGGTTCATGTGAGGCAGAAATAATTAATAGATACAATGGCCTGGAATTTATGGAGGGTAATACCACCCCACCCCCCCACCCCACTGATTGGGCAAGAAGGTGGCAGATGGAGTATAATGTGGGGAAGTGTGAAATTAACCACTTTGGTAGGAAGAATGGAAAAGCAGAATTTTTTTTTTTTTTTAAAAGACTAGTAAACGTTGGTGTTCAGAAGGATTTGGGTGTCCTTGTACACAAATCAGAAAGCTAACAAGCAGGTTCAGCAAGCAATTAGGAAGGCAAACGGTATGTTAGCCTTTATTGCAAGGGGGTTGGGGTACAAGAGTAAAGAAGTCTTGCTGCAATTATATAGGTCTTTGATGAGACCACACCTGGAGTACTGTGTACAGTTTTGGTCTCCTTACCTAAGGAAGAATATACTTACCTTAGAGGGGGTGCAATGAAGGTTCACTAGATTGATTCCTTGAATGACAGGGCTGTCCTATGAGGAGAGATTGAGTAGGCCTATATTCTCTGGAGTTTAGAAGAATGAGAGGTGATCTCATTGAAACATAAAATTCTTGACAAGGTAGATGCTGAGAGGCTGTTTCTCCTGGCTGGATAGTCTAGAATTAGGGGTCATAGTCTCAGGATAAGGGATCAGCCATTTGGGACTGAGATGAGGAGCAATTTCTTCACTCAGAGGGTTGAGAATCTTTGGAAGGCTGTGGATGCTTAGTTGTTGAATATATTTAAAGCGGTGATCGATAGATTTTTGGCCACTAAGGAAATCGAGGGATATGGTGATAGGGCGGGAAAGTAAAGTTGATGTAAAAGTTCAGCCATGATCATATGGAAATGCGGAGGAGGCGCGAGGGACCGTACTGTCGACACCTGCTCCTAGTTCTTGTGTTATGTTCTTATCTGCATGTGCACACAAGCAATATGGAAATTAAACATTAGGGCCAAGAGTTTGCGCTTTGGGCACAATCGGTAATCCGGGTGCAAATTGCACTCAAGATTGCGCTAGTCTTCCGAAGTGAAGTTATGGTTCAAATTTCCGCTCAAACTCATTTGCATAATCACAAACGTAAAATCTTCCATGAACCAGCACAATCGGGCAGCATAATAGAATGTAATTATTTTTTCTTTCCTTGCATTAAAATATTTAAGAGTGGTAACCTGGTGCAGTTTTATTAATACAGTTGAAAATGGGTTTATCACAAAAAGTAAACATTTTTAATCAGAGTGTCTAGTCCACCACCTGTAAGTAACACAATTTTAATGAACTGAAAATGACTTTATAAAACTATACAGAATCAATTACTAGTTATGTTGGTGTGCAGTACTCAGCTCCTTAGTAAATTAAAAACAGAATATTTAAAAGCTTTTAAAAAGGTCCCTATTAGTGCCCTTGTGCCTAAAAAATCCAGCTTAATTTTAAAAGGCTCCTCGAAGGCCCGCAAACAGGCAGAATTAGCGGAAACTCGCCATGGTGATTAATTTGATCGGGATACCCAGTTTTATGGGTAGGACCGGCTGCCAGCACAATGTTTTTTTTTTAAAACCAGTGCAAAAGATCCCCGAAACTCATTTTGCGCTGGACATAATTTGTGCTTGAAATTCATCGATTTTTGCGCGGTTTGGCCAATTTTGGGCGAAATCGAGCGGAAACGCCAGGCCTAAATATTTTCAATGATTTAAAAATCACGATATGCTGTTGAGGTCATGCAGACAAATAACAGATTTAAGATACAGGAAAAGCCAGAGACTTAAGGAACAGGATCGAAAAGTATATTACTTACAATCATGTCCTCAGAACAGAAATCATGACAATCTTTCAAAATACTGTACATGTGCATTACATATTTAGGAGTATATTCTTGATAAATATAGTATCAATCATTACTGGAATGCTAAGGTCAGAGTTAAAATCTGATCATTTACTAACTTTTTTTTTAAAAAGTGAAGCATAGTTACATTATAGAACAATGTCAGCCAGGTGACTAACATTCACAGAAACTCATCATCATACCCCAAACCAAATTACAGAGAAATGCTGAGTTCCTGCTTCCCTAATAGTGTGCTCACTCTTACTGTAAAGAGACATCCTTCTTACCCAGCAAACCTAGATGTAAATTAGCAATAACCATGGTTAAAGAACCCTCAAGTATGTATAAGGATTCTGCTGATGTTTAACCAGATATGATGCACAGCACAAAGGCAAGCTTGTTACTGCTCCAACTCGGATATCACAGCTATTAGGATGCTGATTTGCAGGCTTAGTGCGAGTGGCAGGTCCACCCCTCCAAGTCTCATTAAAATACCAAGCTGGCTAATCAAATAGTGATAGTCACCCCGAAAGTACTGTAGATCTGCCTGGCTCAGGTATCAGATTACCAATTCCACCAGAGAAGATCAACATAGTTCTGATCTCCCATCACGAGGCAGGTCATCTTGAAGCCAGCCAACTCAATTCCAGAAATCAAGCTTTCCTCCTTTCCTGAAAAAGGAGGAAAGTTACTGGTTGCTTGTTTGACACCAAGAAACATTGGTATAATCACTTGCTGGGAGGACAGTAGATAACAGGAAATTCTGAGCAGCACTAGTTGTAAAATATGGACAAACCATATCCCAAACAGTAGTTTCTCCACTTGGACTGCAAAGTTTCAGCAACAACTGCTTGCCTCTTTATAACCCAACGGTGGTTGGCAATAGTCCCTATATGTGCACTCATATTCATATACCTGGGCTCCGGGTAACACCTTCCAGTACCGATTGCCCCAAGTTTCCTCAGTTATTTAATGAACATCTGCTTTCAGTGTAGCAGAAGGACTTATTAAAGATAGCTTGCAACATGCCAGTCACTTTGATGTTCTAGACATCCAATCTTACACATCAGACTTGTCACCAGAGGCTAATCCAAATTCTCATCCAAGGCAGTGTTATCCAATACATTAGCCACTCGGCTGGGAATCCAGATGTGAATAATTGTATTTCTGATTAATAAAATTAAAAGAGTAATGAACACTATCATGCATTCCGTGATCTCAATACTCGTGTATTTTAACCTTTTTTGTGCGTTTGATTGTAAAATGGTAAGACAAAACGCAGTGTGTGTTTTGGATCGCCGCGAGTGCTTGATGAGCCACAGACGATGGACCATCTGCTCCGCTGCTAACTCCTGTCCAAGTCCTGTGATGCTACTGACCTTGCCAAGTACAATAATAATGCCAAGGTTTGTGTAGCATTGTGGAGGGGAAGAGTGTGAAGATACAATATGGTGACTACCTCTGACAAAGGATTTCTACCTGAAACTGTTGATCTATCTTTCTCTTTTTGGGTACTGATAGATCTGCTGTACATTTCCAGAATTAAAATTTCAGATTTCCAGCATTTTCTTTTTCTCTGCAGCATTTGTAGTTGCAGTGAAAGACTGTACCATTACTGCCCTCTGGTGGCATGTACTGAAAATATACAAGATGCTGAACTGCTGTGAATTATTAATGTAGGCTTAAACTGGTGTAACCAATACCTAGAGTGTTAATAAAGCTTTTAGTGCTCTTATAAAAACCTAATTTTCTTCTTGTGATGTCAGCAACACTGGCACAGCAGCCATGGCCATCCCGAGTTGACCCCGGAGGACATTGAGTCAACTCACATGTAGGCCAGACCAGTTGGGGGTTCAGATCTCTTCCCTGAAGATCTTTAGTGAACCAGTTGTCAGCTTTTATGATCATTTTTTTCTGGTGCAAGTCCACAAATTACCAGGTTTATTAAATTTATTTTTATAATTTGTCATGCTGGGATTATGAACTCAACCTCAGGGTTGCTAATCCAGTGACATACCAGTCGGTTACCGTACCCTAAATTGTTATACAAGATGTGTACATGAGAAGAAATAAGATATTGTACAAGTTACTGAAACTAACCAGGTACAAACACAAACATTTCTCCACTTTATGTGCTCAGTCAGATCGTCAACCTGACTACTGCCACTTTTGCAGTGGTATGGACCAGAAATCATTTCACATCAACTCAAACTTCATCTTTATACTGCAAGGATGGCCAATGATACAAAGAATCTCAGGGAAAGAGAGTAAAAAAAAAACACCCTATCCATTCTTATGCACCTCTTATCGACTGTTTTTTTTTTTAAATATTAGTTTCTGGGATGTGGGGGTTGCTGGCAAAGCCAGCATTTATTGCCCATCCCTAATTGCCCTCAAGAAGGTGGTGGTGAACCACCTTCTTTAACCGCTGCAGTCCGTGTGCTGAAGGTACTCCCAGTGCTGTTAGGAAGGGAGTTCCAGGATTTTGACCCAGCGATGAAGAAGGAATGGTGATATATTTCCAAGTCAGGATGGTGTGTGACTTGGAGATGTTCCCATGCGCATGCTGCCCTTGTCCTTCTAGGTGGTAGAGGTCGCGGGTTTGGGAGTTGCTGGTGTGTATCTTGTAGATGGTACACACTGCAGCCTCGGTACGCCGGTGGTGCAGGGAGTGAATGTTTAAGGTGGTGGATGGGGTGCCAATCAAGCGGGCTGCTTTGTCCTGGATGATGTCGAGCTTCTTGAGTGTTGTTGGAGCTGCACTCATCCAGGCAAGTGGAGAGTATTCCATCACACTCCTTACTTGTGCCTTGTAGATGGTGGAAAGGCTTCGGGGAGTCAGGAGGTGAGACAATCGCTGCAGAATACCTAGCCTCTGACCTGCTCTTGTTGCCACAGTATTTATGTGGCTGGCCCAGTTAAGTTTCTGGTCAATGATGACCCCCAGGATGTTTGGGGGGGGGATTCAACGATGGTAATGCCGTTGAATGTCAAGGGGAGGTGGTTAGACTCTCACTTGTTGGATATAGTCATTGCCTGGCACTTGTGTGGCGCGAATGTTATCTGCCACTTATCAGCCCAAGCCTGAACGTCGTTCAGGTCTTGTTGCATGAGGGCATGGACTGCTTCATTATCTGAGTTGCGAATGGCACTGAACACTGCAGTCATCGGTGAACATCCCCATTTCTGACCTTATGTTGGAGGGAAGGTCATTGATGAAGTAGCTGAAGATGGTTGGGCTTAGGACACTGCCGAGGAACTCCTGCAGCGATGACCTGGGGCTGTGATGATTGACCTCAAACCACCACAACCGTCTTCCTTTGTGCTAGGTATGACTCCAGCCAGTGGAGAGTTCCCCCACCACCCCCCATCATCCCCATTGACTTCAGGTTTACTCGGGCTCCTTGATGCCACACTCGGTCAAATGCTGCCTTGATGTCAAGGGCAGTCACTCTCACCTCACATCTGGAATTCAGCTCCTTTGTCCATGTTTGCACCAAGGCTGTAATGAGGTCTGGAGCCGAGCAGTCTTGGCAGAACCCAAACTGGGCATCAGTGAGCAGGTTATTGGTGAGTAAGTGTCGCTTGATAGCACTGTCGACAACAACTTCCATCACTTTGCTGATGATTAAGAGTAGACTGATGGGGCGGTAATTGACCGGATTGGATTTGTCCTGCTTTTTGTGGATAGGACATATCTGGGTAGTTTTCCACATTGTCAGATAGATGCCAGTGTTGTAGCTGTACTGGAATAGCTTGGCTAGAGGCTCAGCTAGTTCTGGAGCACAAGTCTTCAGCACGACAGCCAGGATGTTGTCAGGGCCCATAGCCTTTGCTGTATCCAGTGCGCTCAGCTGTTTCTTGATATCACATGGAGTGAATCGAATTGGCTGAAGACTAGCTTCTATGATGGTGGGGATGATGGAGGCCGATATGGATCATCCACTCGGCACTTTTGGCTGAAGATGGTTGCAAACCCTTCAGCCTTGTCTTTTGCACTCACGTGCTGAGCTCCACCATCATTGAGGATGGAGATATTCTTGGAGCCTCCTCCTCCAGTTAGTTGTTTAATGGTCCACCACCATTCAAGACTGGATGTGGCAGGACTGCAGAGCTTTGATCTAATCCATTGATTGTGGGATCGCTTAGCCCTGTCTATAGCATGCTGCTTCTGCTTTTTAGCGTGCATGTAGTCCTGTGTTGCAACTTCCCCAGGTTGGCACCTCATTTTTAGGTATGCCTGGTGCTGCTCCTGGCATGCTCTTCTACACTCCTTATTGATCCAAGGTTGGTCCCCTGGCTTGGTGGTAATGGTAGAGTGAGGGATATGCCGAGCCATGAGGTTACAGATTGTGGTGGAATACAAGTCTGCTGCTGCTGATGGCCCACAGAGCCTCATGTATGCCCAGTTTTGAGTTGCTAGATCTGTTCTGAATCTATCCCATTTAGCACGGTGAGGGTGTCCTCAGTGTGAAGACGGGACTTCATCTCCACAATGACATTGCAGTGGTCACTGTTACCAATGCTGTCATGGACAGATGCATCTGCGACAGGTAGATTGGTGAGGACGAGGTCAAGTAGGTTTTTCCCTCGTGTTGGTTCTCTCACCACCTGTCGCAGTCCCAGACTGGCAGCTATGTCCTTCAGGACTCAGCCAGCTCGGTCAGTAGTGGTGCTACCGAGCCACTCTTGGTGATGAACATTGAAGTCCCCCACCCAGAGTACATTCTGTGCCCTTGCTACTCTTAGTGCTTCTTCCATAAGCATTGGTAGAGACCTCTGGACATGCCACCTACTGAACCTTTCAGTCACAGAATTGTATGTAGCTCAGAAGGATCCCCAAAAAAGTTTAAAAAATTAAGCCAACAATTGCACTATACTGGGCTCTGAGGCACTATATGCAGATTAAATTCTATCAAGTGATGTGCCTAATCTGGTGTGAAACTAAAACTTGTAATTTTCCACCTTTAAAGTCATTAATGGGAATAATTAAAACTAATCCAGTTATCAGGGATCAATGTTTGCCTTTAAACAAATATATTCATATAATAGTGTTGTCTAATAAGTTAGTCATTACCTGTACCTGTAGTGTGTGCAAGGCATTTTCTACTAAAATTAGCGCTGTAGCCAAAATACTTCCTTGCATCCGAGTGGCTGTGTCTTCAGCCATCTATGCCCCACACTCTAGAATCCCCTCTACAGCTCTGTACTCTTTTAAAACCCTCCTTAATACCCACCTCTTTGACCAAGCTTCTAATATCTTCTTCTTTGGCTCAGCATCCATTTTTCTCTGATTATAAAATGTCTTGGAACACTAAAGGCGCTATATAAAATACAAATTGTTGTTGAGCTGCTTTTGAATTGGCAGCGTTTTAATTGAGAATCTGTGTCTGGCATTTATTCTGCTAAATACAGTTCTCTTATCCCAGCGGTAAAATTGTAGACCTATGAAAAACTGATTTTTTGTCGGCTGCCTCCAGAGTCCAATCCCCCTCAGCTTGATCTCCATGAATTTAACTATCTTGCACGGACTGCAAATCCGAGCCAAACCAGGAACACAAGTGAACGCAGTACAGAGCCCTCAGGAAACTATGCAATATCTTCCACCATTTCAACCTACTTTCCCCTGCGTACTTTAGTCAGTTAATAATCCTAACTAACCTTTGACCGTAAGTTTATAAAAGGAGTCTCTTGTGCAGTCAAGGCCTTTTAGACATCGATGTACACTGTGATGTGGCTGAATAGGCCATTCCTGTATTTAGCCTGACCTCAATCAATATTGGAAGCAAAATCGATAAGTACCTGGATGAAAATAAATCTAATTAATGCTAGCCAAAACAATGCTCCAAATTGAATCCGCTTCTAGAGTTGTTGCAGGGAATATATAAATACACACACAGAAGTTACAAGACGGAAACACACCCCAGAATCAATTTGAAGTGTTAGCTCCTGAAAGAATTGAGGGTCAGTCAGGAAAGAGTGACCTGGTTCAGAAGCGGTGTTGGCTGGCATTGACTAGATTTATCATTCAGATGCTTATTTTACTTCCAACATTGATTGAAGGCGGGCTAAGTACAGCAGTGGGCCAGTCAGCCCATTGAGCATGCTCTGATATTTTCTTAGCCATGGCAGCTCTATATTTTTAACCCCGATTCCTTCCCCTGTCTCTATTTCATTAGCCTTACTTCCCAAGTAAGTATCTACATCATTTTAAAGCACCCGAATTGATTCTGCATCTGTAACTTTGTGCAGTGCATTCCACATTCTCACAACCCATTGTGTATTCACATTTAATCAGCTTAATTCAATATTAAGACTGTCTTCTTGATTGTATTCCTCCGAGGAAAGATTTGTTCCTCATCCATTCCCTTCATTATTTTAAACCCCTCAATCATGAGATCCAGTTCTAGAGTTGCTCCAACGAATATATAGAAATACATACATAGAAAGTGCAATGTGGAAAACAGCCTATTCAACCCAACCAGTCCGTTTAGGCGTGTACCCTCCACAAGAAAATAGTCCTGATCATAATTACCCACCCAGTTCCTGTACTCCTTCATCTCCTTTTCTGCCATCCATCTATCCAATATAATCTTGAATGTTGACAGTTTCTACCTCAACACTGGAAGTGAATTCCACATGCAGCCCATAGATACAAGATTAAATGCAAGAGAATTGGATCAGAGGGCAGGAGAAACGTCTTTACACAAAGTTGGTCGGATATGGAATTCACCTCCAGGGTTAGTGTTGAGACGGAAACTGCGTCAACATTCAAGATTATATTGGATAGGTGGATGGCGGAAAAGGAGATGAAGGTTACCCAATCATCTCCATTCTGGCTGGGTCTTGGAGTGTCACTATATGCCACCTTGTAATATAGCTGATTCTACTGGTGCTGCCCTGCTCTGATTTTTATTTGAATTGTTTTACCTGCAAACCTGAGTATTTGCTGATGAGCCAGCACTTTATTCACAAGCAATGACACAGCATGTCAGTAAAAATCACTTTCCCTGTATGAGTAGCAGCTATAATATTATCTGTTTATTCATTCTTACTACTTTACAATGGTAGATTTGTTTTGGAAGTAAATAAGTTGTTTACTAGAAAGGAAGATACTTTGTAACTTACAATATTGTGCAATCTTCTGGATGTTGGAAGTTATAGTTTGGGAAAGCTGGTTTGCATCTTGAGATGAAGCTGTTCCACCCAAGTAACCATCGTGCACTCTTTCATTAGACATGACTGGTTAGAAGTTAAATAAAATCCGAAGTGAGAGAGACCGCGTTGACCAGCATCAGAAGTTCAAGTAACCTTCCTGCGTGGATTATTTCTGGCACCTGGAAAAACAAGCTGAAATATAATATTCATATACACTAATTATATATTAATCTAAAAATGAAGGGATTCGATAGGATAGATGCAGAGATGAGGTTTCCACTTGTGGGGAATTCAAAATTAGGGGTCATAAATATAAGATAGTCACTAATAAATCCAGTAAGGAATTCAGGAGCAGCTTCTTTACCTAGGGAGTGGTTAGAACGTGGAACTCACTACCACATGAGTAGTTGAGGCGAATAGCATAGGTGCATTTAAGGGGAAGCTAGAAAAGTCTATGAGGGAGAAAGGAACAGAAGGGTATGCTGATAGGGTGGGATGAAGCTCGTGTGGCGCATAAACACCGACATAAGACCAGTTGGGCCGAATGACCTGTTTCTGCGATGTAATTTCTAAGTAATTCCACATAATACATTTCAATGCCTATTGCTTTCAAAATAGTGAAATGATGAATATTCCAATGCCACTTTTTGAGTCCAAGTAAAACACCACACGGAGTCCTCCCTCCAGTTGTATACTTCATTCAGTTCTCATTACAAAAAATGTTTCACTACATATTATCGGGGAGGGAATAGAAGACACCGCATTCAAGAAATTAACATCCTATGCAATTACTCTTCCATAATTCAGTTGCACGCAATGCCTTATTTTTGATCTGGCCCACACTTGGGCGTAAGCCTTGGCTCAGTGGTAGCGTTCACCTCAATCGTAGGTTGCAGTCCCACTCCATAAATGCAAGCACATAATCTAGGCTAACTCTTCAGTGCAGTAATAAGAGTGCTGCACTGTCAGAGGTGCAGTATTACAGATGAGACATTAAACTGAGACCCCATCTACCTGTTTAGGTGGGCATACAAGATCCCATGGAAGAATTCGAAGAACAGGGAGCTTTCCTAAGTGCCCTTGCCAGCATATATTCCTCAATCAGCATCAGAAAAACCAATGATCTGGTCATTTACCTCATTGCTGTTTGTAGGACATTGCTTTGTGTAAATTGGGTGCCGCACTTGCCTACATTACAACAGTGATGACACTTCAAAACTACTTCATTGGCTGTAAAGTGCTTTAGGACATCCTGAGGTCAAGAAAGGCGCTATATAAATGCAAGAAATATATGAAAGAGTAAGTGAACATAACTAGTGTACACATGATGAAAGACTGCTGCAAGACAGATAATCTGACATTGCAGAATGCAAACTTCTTACAGAAATCGGTTTGGGAATCCCAGAAAGTATCAGAAACTTGCCAAATTGAGAATTAGAGAAGAAAACCTGTGTCTTTCCACTAAGCAGCTGCACGCCCCAACTTTTGGCTGAAGGCTACAACTGTTCCATTTCCTTTAAATTTATCAATTGCATTGTATTACTAACATAGTATTTCAGACTGACAAATCAGGCTAGGAATTGCACCATTCGCTAGCACAGAAGATACAACAGGATAAACTGGCTGGACGTCTAATTAACAGCTGTCAAATCAATGGAGTGTCAGATGGCCACTGATAGTTTAGTCATCTGAAAGTTGCGCTTCACATACAAGTCGATTGTTTTCTTATGAGGCCTGCATTTAAACTTGGCAGGAGTCTCACTGGTAGTTTGGGGGGGGGGGGCGGGGAGATCAAAAACAGCAACGGAAGCATAAATGCAGTGGGGGAAAAAAATAACTGGCCTGAAACTTGGCAAGAAACCAAAGCATGCTCATGTAGCATGCAGGTGCCCGGCAGACAGTATAATGAGCTCCCAAGCTAACATCACAAATCCAGCCAGCAAGCCGGGAATAGTGGAAACTTTAACCGAGGGAGCAACAAGACCATGCCGGGGAGCCCAAGGGCCAGCAAAAGTATCTAAGAAAGCTTCAGGATAGAAGGGAAGCCCCGTCCAATGATTACCCTTCTAGCTCAGTGTTCAAAATCAGAGCAGCCAGCAGGCTGGGATGGGTATTCTGGTAAAAAAAACTACTTGTATAAGTGTTGGGCAGGCTTGGAGAAGAATGTGGTGTCCTCTGCCAAAAGGTTTAGTATGAGCAAGAAACAGACCCAGGTGGAGTAATCACCTGCGGCAAAAAAGCAGCAAGGTGGCAAGTCATGCGGCAAAAAGCAAGTTCAGTGTAGAAGACAGTAAGATGGAAGTGGACAGTTGTGGGGTGGGGGCGGGGAGACAGACAGACAGCAGCAGTAAGAGAAGTTGAACATGTTGAAGCACAGAGGAATGTGATCAGGGAGAAGAGCATGAGAAGTAAGCAACAGGTGGGAGAGAGAAAACGGGGAATTATAGACCGGTAAGCCTGACATCGGTAGTGGGGAAAATGCTAGAGTCCATTATAAAAGATTTAATAGCAGAGCACTTGGAAAACAGTGACAGGATCGGACAAAGTCAACACGGATTTACAAAAGGTAAATCATGCTTGACTAATCTACTGGAATTTTTTGAGGATGTAACTGGTAGAATAGATAAGGGAGAACCAGTGGATGTGGTGTATTTGGACTTTCAGAAGGCTTTCGATAAGGTCCCGCATAAGAGATTAGCGTGCAAAGTTAAAGCACATGGGATTGGGGGCAAGGTACTGACTTGGATAGAAAACTGGCTGGCAGACAGGAAGCAAAGAGTTGGAATAAACGGGTCTTTTTCCAAGTGGCAGGCAGCGACTAGTGGGGTACTGCAGGGATCGGTGCTAGGACCCCAGTTATTCACAATATATATTAATGATCTAGACGAGGGAACTAGATGTAATATCTCGAAGTTTGCAGACGACACAAAGCTGGGTGGGCGTGTGTGCTGTGAGGAGGATGCAGAGAAACTCCAGTATGATTTGGACAAGTTGGGTGATTGGGCAGATGCATGGCAGATGCAGTATAATGTGGATAAATGCGAGGTTATCCACTTTGGTGGCAAAAACAGGAAGGCAGATTATCTGAACGGCAATAGATTGGGAAAAGGGGAAGTGCAACGAGACCTGGGAGTCCTTGTACACCAGTCGTTGAAAGTAAGCATGCAGGTGCAGCAGGCGGTTAAGAAGGCAAATGGTATGTTGGCCTTCATAGCGAGAGGATTCGTGTATAGGAGCAAGGATGTCTTGCTGCAGTTGTACAGGGCCTTGGTGAGACCACACCTTGAGTATTGTGTGCAGTTTTGGTCGCCTTATCTGAGGAAGGATGTTCTTGCCATGGAGGGAGTGCTGCGAAAAGATTCACCAGACAGATACCTGGGATGGCAGGAATGACGTATGAAGAGAGATTGGGTCAATTGGGCTTGTATTCGCTAGAGTTTAGAAGAATGAGAGGGGATCTCATTGAAACTTATAAAATTCTAACAGGACTAGACAGACTAGATGCAGGAAGGATGTTCCCGATGGCAGGGGAGTCCAGAACCAGGGGTCACAGTCTAAAGATAAGGGGTAAGCCATTTAGGACTGAGATGAGGAGGAATTTCTTCACCCAGAGAGTGGTGAACCTGTGGAATTCTCTACCGCAGAAGACAGTTGAGTCCAATTCATTAAATATATTCAAGAAGGAGTTAGATATATTTCTTAAGGCTAAAGGGATCAAGGGATATGGGGAGAAAGCAGGGACAGGGTACTGAATTTGGATGATCAGCCATGATCGCATTGATTGGCGGAGCAGGCTCGAGGGGCTGAATGACCTACTCCTGCTCCTATCTTCTATGTTTCTATGTAACAGTTCCAGAGAAGACCTACAGGGGGACAGCAGGTGAGGAGAGCACCAACAGGAAGATGCAAGACCTACAGGGGGACAGCAGGTGAGGAGAGCACCAACAGGAAGATGCACATCAAGGAAGAAGGAACAAGGCAACAAAGAGAGTGAGCTGATAAGATGGGACAGATTGAGGTGACTCAATGAGTGCAAAGTCTGCAATAGTATAAGCCAAAGGGGAATTTAGAAAGTCAAAGAGAAAGCAGAAGGTAATAGTGCAGGGTAGCGATAGGGGTAATGAGAACCAGAGTGTGACAGGAAAAGACAGAGCGTACAAACTTAAGAATGCACCAGCAAATAGAGTCAGAGTAGAGAAAAATGGTAAAGAGACAAAATTAAAGGCTCTTTGTGGGGGGGGGGGGGGGGCAGAAAAAGGACTATAATTGCAGCAGGACCCAAGATTTCTTTCTCTTTTGACTCGCCGACCACGCTGGAACAACTCTCCCTCTCAGCTCTGCCCAGAAGCCACATGGTAAAGGGAGATAGATAGATAGATAGATAGATAGATAGGAGTTGACGGCACAAATAGAAATAAAAGGGTATGATCTGATTGCCATTACAGAGACATGGTTGCAAGGTGACCAAGGCTGGAAACTGAATATTCAGGGGTATTTGACATTACGGAAGGATAGGCAGAAAGGAAAAGGAGGTGGAGTAGCTCTGTTAATAAAGGATGAGATCAGTGCAGTGGTGAGAAATGATATTGGCTCAGAAGAACAAGATGTAGAATCAGTTTGGGTGGAGATAAGAAATAGTATTCATAACTCTCAGCAAAGGTTTATTCCAGTGAGAAAGAAAGACTCTACGAGTAGGATGAACCATCCGTGGCTAACTAAGGAAGTTAAGGATGGTATCAAATTGAAGGAAAAGGCATACAATGTTACAAAGATTAGTGGTAGGCCAGAGGTTTGGGAAATTTTTAGAAACTTGCAAAGGATGCCAAAAAAAGAGGGAGAAGATAGATTATGAGAGTAAACTAGCAAAAAATACAAAAAAGACAGCAATAACTTCTACAGGTATATAAAAAGGAAGAGAGTAGCTAAAGTAAACGTTGGTCCCTTAGAGGATGAGACTGGGGTAATAATAATGGGAAACAGGAAAATGGCAGAGACTTTGAACAAATATTTTGTATCTGTCTTCACGGTAGAAGACACTAAAAGCATCCCAATAATGATTGATAACCAAGGGGCTATAGGGAGAGAGGAACTTAAAACAATCAATCACGATCACTAGAGAAAAAGTACTAGGCAAACTAATGGGACTAAAAGCTGACAAGTCCCCTGGACCTGATGGCCTGCATCCTAGGGTTTTAAAAGAAGTGGCTGCAGAGATTGTGGATGCGTTGGTTGTAATCTACCAAAATACCCTGGATTCTGGAGAGGTCCCAGCAGATTGGAAAATGGCAAATGTAACTCCCCTATTCAAGAAAGGAGGGAGACAGAAAGCAGGAAACTATAGGCCAGTTAGCCTAACATCGGTCATTGGGAAAATGCTGAAATCCATTATTAAGGAATTAATAGCAGGACATTTAGAAAATCATAATACAATCAAGCAGAGTCAATATGGTTTTATGAAAGGGAAATTGTGTTTGACAAATTTACCAGAGTACTTTGAGGATGTAACGAGCAGGATGGATAAAGGGGAACCAGTAGATGTAGTGTATTTGGATTTCCAGAAGGCATTCGATAAGGTGCCGCATAAAAAGGTTGCTACACAAGAGCTCATGGTGTTGGGGGTAATATATTAGATTGGATAGAGGATTGGCTAACTAACAGAAAACAGAGTCGGAATAAATGGATCATTTTCAGGTTGGCAAACTGTAACTAGTGGGGTGCCAAAGGGATCAGTGCTGGGGCCTCAACTATTTACAATCGATATTAATGACTTGGATGAAGGGACTGAGTGTACTGTTGCCAAATTTGCTGACGATACAAAGATAGGTGGGAAAGCAAGTTGTAAGGTGGGAAAGCAAGTTGTAAGAAGTATACAGAGTCTGCAAAGAAAGACTTGCATTTATATAGCGCCTTTCATGACCACCGGACGTCTAAAAGCGCTTTACAGCCAATGAAGTACTTTTGAAGTGTAGTCCCTGTTGTAATGTGGCAAAGGGATATAGAAAGGTTAAGTGAGTGGCAAAAATTTGGCAGATGGAGTATAATGTGGGAAAATATGAGGTTATCCACTTTGGTAGGAAGAATAAAAAAAGCAAAATATTATTTAAATGGAGAGAGACTACAGAATGCTGCGGTTCAGAGGGATCTGGGTGTCCTCGTACATGACACACAAAAAGTTAGCATGCAGGTACAGCAAGTAATTAGGAAGGCAAATGGAATGTTGACCTTTATTGCAAGGGGGATGGAGTATAAAAGTAGGGAAGTCTTGCTACAACTGTACAGGGTGTTGGTGAGACCACATCTGGAGTACTGCGTACAGTTTTGGTCTCCTTATTTAAAGGAAGGATATACTTGCATTGGAGACAGTTCAGAGAAGGTTCACTAGGTTGCTTCCTGATTTGAAAGGGTTGTTTTATGAGGAAAGGTTGAGCCTATACTCATTGGAGTTTAGAAGAATGAGGGGGCTTGACAGGGTAGATGCAGGGAGGATGTTTCCCCTCGTGGGGGAATCTAGAACTAGGGGGCATAGCTTCAGAATAAGGGGTCGCCCATTTAAAACAGATATGTGGAGGAATTTCTTCTCTGAGGGCTGTGAATCTTTGGAATTCTCTACCCCAGAGAGCTGTGGAGGCTGGGTCATTGAATATATTAAAAGGTGGAGATAGACAGATTTTTGAAAAACAGGAGAATCAAGGTTTACGGGGAGCGGGCAGAAAAGTGGAGTTGAGGCCAAGATCAGATCAGCCATGATATTATTGAATGGCGGAGCAGGCTCGAGGGGCCGAATAGCCTACTCCTGCTCCTATTTCTTATGTTCTTATGTAAGCCACTGTGGAAAAGGGAGATAAAAGCACAGAGCATGATGCCTTGATGTATGGAACAGAGGGTGACAAGACAAAAACAGAGTACAAGACAGCATGTGACTGAAATGTCAGCATTGGATCAAAATACAAACCGAAACAAAAAGAGAAATAGAATCATAAATTAAGGCAAAAAAGACAATAAAACAGAACCAGACAAAAGATAACACAAACATCATATCCTGTAACTTACTGAGAACAAGGTCAAGGAATATCTATTTAGCATAATACTTTTGTATATTCTATGTATTTCTTATGAGCGTAACTCTTACTTCCTGAAACTACATACGTCACACTTTAGTGTTTGCTCTGACTCACAGATACCTGCTAATTATGATAAACAGAAGTGTTGCACTCAAAGAGCAAACTTTTTAAAAATATAAAAGCAGTATTGCTTTTATGTACTAAGCAGTAGAGCAGTAGAGCGTACTTTAGGCATCAAGATGCACCTTTTCGAACCAAAAAAGCTTCTCTTTGGAGCTGCTTCTCAGAACAGAATTCTCTACAAACATTAATAAAGCACCACAATAATGACCAGTGGTAAACAAGAATCACGGAGCAAAACAGATGTCGAAAATGACAGTCGATCAGGACAAGTGAATTATCTGAATCAAAATAATCTAACAAATAATAGCCAACTTGGGTTTAGAAGGTAATGATTGTCTGACAAATTTCCTTGGCTTTTTTTTAAGGAAGTGATAGCCCAAGTGGACAGCTGTATATGCCCTGAACCAAAAGCAATGAGAAATCAAGGTAAAACCTGGGTGTGATAAGGAATTGGCTGAAGAAAAGAAAACAATATTTAATTGATAGAGGACTGATGTCAGCAGAGGAGTAGAATTCAGTACTGGGGTTCTTCCTGTTCCTAATCTACACAATTTCCATTTTTATAGCCATCATTATGTACAAATAGATGTTTCGGAGCACTTTATGCCAGTGGAGAACGAGTAGACAGTGTTTATGCTGATGAATAAGATACAGAAACCAAATGCAAACTGGTCAAGTTCGCAAATGATACTAAACTAAGAGCGGTCAAGGTAGACGAAGCAGCCAGGGACCAACAGAAGGGGTTGATTAAAATCTGCGTCAGATAACAACAATGTTCTAATGTTGGCAGGAAAAGTGGAACTCAAGTATACTTTGAATTAGATAGTGCACGAATAGCTAGAGGCAAAGCAGAAAGGGATGAGAGTGTGATAGTAGATTCTACACTTAACAAATCAAAATACTGTGGAGCAGAAACAAAACAAATAGCATGCGTAATTATGTTACTAGGTCAAATGAAAGAAAAAGATTTATATACCGCCTTCTTACATGCTCCAGACATTACAAATTTCTTTACAAATCAATGAATTACATTTGAAGGACAATCACCATTATGGAGACAAATGCAAGAGCCAATTTTGCATGAGGCAAGGTCCCAAAAACAAGTGAATGAATGATCAGGAACAAAATCAGAAAACGCTGGAAACACTCAGCAGGTTAGGCAGCATTTGTGGAAGGAGGAATAAAAGTTATCAGATTGTCTTTGGTGGTGTGGGTCAAGAGAGGATTATCGGCCAAGAGAACAGTCTGCTCCTATTCAAAAAGTGTCATGAAATTATTTATGTCCCCTTGAGCAGGCAGATAGGGCTTTGCTAACCTCATCCAAAAGGTAGCATCTCTGACAATGATGCACTCTCAATACTGCGACAGCCTAGATGATGTCCTCAAGTCCTCCCAATTCAGAGGCAGTAGTGCTACAAATTGATCGAATCTGACTTGTTAAAAGTACTAATATTGTACAGTGCCCTGTTCCTGGCATACTGCTCAACTTTGATCAAGACACAAGGGAAACATTCAAACCAGGAAGGCTACATAGAGATGAGCCAAAAGGCTGCTTCCCCATAAAAGGATAGTTTTATGAGAAAAATACTGAGGAGAAAAAACAGGGTTCTTCAGCTTGAAAAGAGTGTGTGAGCGAGAGAAAGAGCGAGACCATCCATGCAGCTGCCACTGATGCTACCTCCACCCTCTACTCTTGACAATGACAAAAGTAGCATTTTTATTTATCTCCGTATTGGCTTGTCTGTCTCAGTAGAAACCAGATTCACTCAGAATGGTGACGTTTGTTTTGATATATTAGCCCAAGTATATGGATGTTATGTCTTCCCAGGTATCCAAGCCATTCAATTCAAATGCAAGCATCCTGTGGGCTTTATTTGTATTTGCTTGATCGACAGGTCTTTAAATCAAGAATGACATGTTTAAATTTTTGCGGCAATAGTTTCTCCGTATCTACCCTATCTAACTTTATTTTAAACACATTGATTAGATCACCCTGCAACCTTCTCAACTCAAAGGGAATACAAGTTTATGCAATCAGTCCTAATTTTAACCCTTTAAGCCCTGGTATCATATGCAGGCCAAAGTCTATTATTTTTCTTCTTACAGGGCTCTAACCTGTATACGCTTACCATTAAGTTAACACAATCAGGTGTATAAAATACTTCCACTAGAGTTTTCCATTTTTCTCTGTTCCACCTGTAGCAACTCCAACTACAGTGATTATACTTAGAGATTGCATAAAAATGCCTTTCGTGAACATTTACGGCAGCAGCAAATAGAGTTTTACGGATGGATAATTTATGTTTCTGTTAAAAAAAAACACCTAAACATTGGCAACAAAAATTCCAGCATATATTATGTTGGGAAGAAAGAGAGAGACTGTGGTTGTATCCGACGAGCTAATCAACTATTGGTCCTGTTCCAAAATAAACTCTACTGGAATGTTCATCATGACCAAGGTTGTTCTGCAGGTAACGCCCTGCATTCCTAAATCAATTCATGCTGCTGGGATCACTTATTTAACAATTACAAATATATTGGTGGTGAAATTCCCATCAATAATTTCAGCAAAAAAAGACAGCACAAGCAGAAATGGGATTTTCCATTTTCTACTCTCTCTGACTTTTTTTTTGAGTAAAATTATCAACTAGTGGTTTTTCACCCTCACTGACCTTGTTTCTCAGGAAGTACTCTTGGCTTTGCAACTGAGACTATCGATCCCGCAAGCATATATTGAGAATCCACTTCAGCAGTTTTGGGCCAAGACTTCACATTAAAAGCAGTGCCCCCTAATGGTCAGGTCCTATGGCAGCGGCAAAAAGAACCAACGGATAAGTCTACCATATGCACATGTCTCATCACCTGATTTTAAGTTACTGCCAGTGTTTGTCATGTTTATTGCAAAGGCTAAAAGGAGATAAGCTCACACAAATTTATCCATTAAGTTCACTTCTGCAAAATTGTAGCTCTATGAAAATTATACAATAAATTAAACTAGAAAACCCAAGTTTTGTTTTAGCACCTTTCCTTGATCCTTCAATGTGCTACGGTTTTTTTGTATTTCTTCAAAAAATACAGTATTAAGGAACAGGTTTTTAAAAAGAGGAAGTTGTTGTACTTCCTTCTCTAGTAATCAATTCCCTGAAACAGACAGCGGTTGGTAAACTAAACAGCAGCTGCTAAACATGTCTTCATGGACTGGCGTGTCTATTATAAGCAAATTCACAAAAATAGCAAAAATGAAAGGTTTAGTCCAAATACAAGTGTGATCTGCATAATCAACCGAGCAATTCAGAGCTCAACACATGTATTTTTTCCCTCAAGTGGTTTGTTTCAGTTGTCAATTTCACCGCCGAGAAAGTCAGTGTTTGGGGAAAAAATAAACTTTCATATGTTGTTTAAAAAAAGGGACCTCCTGATCCTTTTTCCAGCAACATGTCTGCTTCATCGATCTTCTAACTACACCCAATTGACATTGTCATTGATTTGCCATCTTCCCCACCCCCCCCCCAACAAAAAAACATTTCTTGCCCAATCCTTACATGTGTTACAGGTAGATATTTAATTTCATTACCCATAACTTAATCTAGATCAATTAAATAGTCAAGAAACTAAACTGTAAACTAAGTTACTTAAATACAAATTTATTTAAATGTAATTAAATAGAACACGGTCATATAGGGATGGCCATGCAGGTGGTGTGCTGCACCTGCAGCATGTGGGAGTTTGTGGAGAGCATTGTGATCTCGGACAACCACTTTTGCAGTAAGTGCCTGCATCTTGAACTTCAGCTCAGAGCTGGAGTCTGAGGTGCAGACATTGCGGGGCATCTGGGAGGGGGAGAGTTACCTGGACACTTGGATCCAGGAGGCAGTCACACCCCTTAGGTTAGGTAGTGTGCAGGTCTGGTTAGTGGTCAGGGACAGGAGGGTGTGACTGCAACTCAGGCAGGTAAGGGAACCCCAGGTGAAGTGCTGGAGGAGCCTCAGCATTTGTCCTTATCCAACAGGTATGAGGTTCTTGCTGCCTGTGTGGATGAGGGAAAAGCCTGCAGGATGGATGAGCAAGCTGACCATGGTACCATGGTGCAGGAGGCCATTCAAGGGGAGGGGGAGGGGAGTGGGGGGGAGTGAAAGGGAATGTAGTGGTGGTAGGGGACAGTATAGTCAGAGGGATAGATACTGTTCTCTGCAGCCTCGACCAGGAGTTCAGAAGGTTGTGTTGCCTGCCCGTTGCCAGGGTTAAAGACATCTCTTCGCGGCTGGAGAAGAACTTGGAGTGGGAAGGGGGAGGATCCAGTTGACGTGGTCCACGTAGGAACCAATGATATAGGTAGAACTAGGAATGAGGTTCTGCTGAGAGTGTTTGAGGAGTTGGAGTCCAAATTAAAAAGCAAAATCTCAAGGTAATAATCTCTGGATTGTAACCTGAGCCACACACAAATTGGCATAGGGACAAATAGATTCGAGGTTTAAATGCGTGGCTCAAAGAGTGGTGTGGGAGGAAGGGGTTTCAGTTCATGGGGCACTGGCACCAGTACTGGGGAAAGAGGGAGCTGTTCTGTTGGGACTGGCTCCACTTAAACCAGGCTGGGACCAGTGTCCTGATGAATCGAATAACTAGGGCAGTAGACAGGGCTTTAAAATAATGAAGGCGGGGGAGGGGGGGGGGGGGGGGGGGAGATTCAGGAAAGAGTAAATTTAAAAGCAGCAAGAGAAATGTCGAGGCTCTAGAGCAGAGTAGAGTTTTGGGTAAATATAAGCAGAGTGGGTCAGGATGGGAGAGAGAGAGTAACAAAGGTAATAGGGCATCAGTGACTGAAGTGACATCAGGGAAAAATAGAAATAAGTTAAAGCTAAAGGCACTATATCTGAATGCGCGAAGCATTCGCAACAAAATAGATTAATTAATAGCGCAGATAGAAATTAATAGGTTTGATCTAATAGCCATTACGGAGACGTGGTTGCAAAGTGACCAAGGTTAGGAACTAAATATTCCAGGATACTTAACTTTTAGAAGAGATGGGCAAAATGGAAAAGGAGGAGGGGTAGCCCTGATAATAAAGGATGGGATAAAGACAGTAGAAAGAAAAGATCTTAGCTCCGAAAATCAAGAAGTAGAATCAGTTTGGGTAGAGCTAAGAAACAGCAAGGGGCAGAAAACATTGGTGGGAGTTGTTTATAGGCCCCCAAACAATAGTTGTAATGTAGGGCAGAGTATAAGTCAGGAAATTAGAGGCACATGTAACAAGGGTAATGCAGTAATCATGGGGGACTTTAATCTACATATAGACTGGGCAAACCAAATTTGCAGTAATAGCATGGAGGACAAATTCATGGAATGCATGCAAGATAGTTTTCTAGATCAGTATGTTGAGGAACCAACGAGGGAACAGGTTATTTTAGATCTAGTATTGTGCAATGAGAAAGGGTTAATTAATAACCTTGTAGTAAAGGGTCCCTTAAGGAAGAGTGACCATAATATGATACAATTTTATATTAATTTTGAAAGTGATTTAGTTAAATCCGAAACTAGGGTCTTAAATCTAAACAAAGCAAACTACGTAGGTATGAGGCGCGAGTTGGCTAAGGTAGATTGGGAAACTACATTAAAAGGTATGATGGTAGTCAAGCAATGGCTAGAATTTAAAGAATTAATACATAATTTACAGCAAATATACATTCTTTTAAGGCACAAAAACCCCACAGGAAAAGTGGTTCAACTGTGGCTAACAAGAGAAGTTAAAGATAGTATTAGATCAAAGGAAGAGGCTTATAATGTTGCCAAAAAGAGCAGTAAGCCTGATGATTGGGAGGATCTTGGAATTCAGCAAAGGAGGACTAAGAAACTGATAAAGGGAAAATAGAATGAGAGTAAACTAGCGAGACATAAAAAAGACTGTAAAAGTCTGGTATGTAAAAAGGAAAAAGGTTAGTATAGTAAATGTGGGTCCCTTACAGGCTGAGACAGGAGAAATTATAATGGGGAATAAGGAAATGGAAGAGAAATTAAACAAATACTTTGGGCAGAATTTTCATTGACCCGTGGAGGTGGGTTTGGAGGAGTGTGGGGTGGGAAAATAGCAGATTCGGGGGTCCCGAACCCATCCCGCCCCCATGCCAGTTTCACAGGAGGCGGGTACCCGACCTGTGCTGGGACCCGCCTCCCCGAGGCTGGAAGGGGATTAGTGCCAATAAACTGCCTGTTAACAGGCAGTTTTTTGCCTAATCCCTGTTTTTGGCCCTGAAGTGTGGGCTTCCCGACAGGTCCAAACCACGCCGATTTAGCGAGGCAGACTGTCAGTCTGGAGGGCTTCGAGGGGTCGAGATGTCCGGTGTGCAGGTGAGTGATGGGTGCATGAGTGCAGAGGTAAGTGTGCTTGGTGTGTGTAAAAAGTGTTTTAAGAATTTGTACTTACCTTAACTTTGTCCTGCAGGCTAAGGTGTCAGGAGTCCCTCACATCCACGGCACAGAAAGCAGAATGGCCGCGGAGCTGTCAAAAGCTGCAGTCTCTGCTTTCTGTGCTGGATTGATTTCTAACTGAGTCTAAGTACAGGGACTCACGTTAGAAATCATATTGTCAGTGTTTGACAGCTTCACAGAGCTGTCAAACGCTGAAATTTCATCTGTCAAAAGCTCTTGACAGATGAAATTTCAATGGCTGACGTCACCTGTATCCAAGGGACCCTTGATTGGCCTGCTAAGCCCGCTGGGCGGGCTTAACAAGGTCAATCAAGGGAAAATACAGTGGGTTGGCCACGAGTCGATGGAGGCGGGACTACAACCCAAAAAATGGAAGTCCCACCTCCATCACGTCCCCATTGATAAAATCCAGCCCTTTGTGTCTGTCTTCACAAAAGATGATGAAAAAAACCTACCGGTAATAGTGGAGAACCAAGGGTCTAGCGAGAATGAGGAACTGAAAGAAATTAGTATTAGTAAAAAAATAGTACAGTACTGGAGAAATTAATGGGACTGAAAGCCGATAAATCCCCTGGACCTGATGGCCTACATCCTAGGATTTTGAAAGAGGTGGCTATAGAGATAGTGGACGCATTATTGGTAGTCATCTTCCAAAATTCTATTGATTCTAGAACGGTTCCCGCGGATTGGAAGGTAGCAAATGTAACCCCACTGTTTAAGGAAGTAGGGAGAGAAAACGGGGAACTACAGACCAGTTGGCCTGACATCAGTAGCAGGGAAAATGCTAGAATCTATTATTAAGGACGTGGTAACAGGGCACTTAGAAAATAATAGGATTGGGCAGAGTCAACACGGATTTATGAAAGGGAAATAGTGTTTGACGAATCTGTTGAGTTTTTTGAGGTTGTAACTCGCAGAATAGATAAGGGGGAACCAGTGGATGTGATGTATTTGGATTTTCAGAAGGCATTCGATAAGGTGCCACACAAGAGGTTATTAAACAAAATTAGGGCTCATGGGATTGGGGGTAATATATTACCATGGATTGAGGATTGGCTAACGGACAGAAAACAGTAGGAATAAACGGGTCATTTTCAGGTTGGCAGGCTGTAACTAGTGGGGTACCGCAAGGATCAGTGTTTGGGCCTCAGCTATTCAAAATCTAGATCAGTGATTTGGATGAGGGGACCAAATGTAATATATCCAAGTTTGCTGATGATACAAAGTTAGGTGGGTATACGTTGTGAGGAGGATGCAAGGAGGCTTCAAGGGGATATAGATAGGCTAAGTAAGTGGGCAAGAACATGGAAAATGGAATATAATGTGGAGAAATGAGAATTAATCCATTTTTGTAGGGAAAATAGAAAAGAGTATTTTTTAAATGGAGAGAGTTTGGGAAATGTTGGTGTTCAGAGGGACCTGGGTGTCCTTGTACACAAATCACTGAAAGTTAACATGTAGGTACAGCAAGCAATTAGGAAAGCAAATGGTATGTTGGCCTTTATTACAAGAGGATTTGAGTACAAGAGTAAATACATCTTACTGCAATTATATAGGGCCCTGGTGAGACTACACTTGGAGTATTGTGCAGTTTTGGTCTCCTTACCTAAGGAAGGATATACTTGCCATAGAGGAAGTGCAACGAAAGTTCACCAGACTGATCCTGGGATTGGGGGATTGTCCTATGAGGAGAGATTGAGTAAACTAGGCCTATATTCTCTGGAGTTTAGAAGAATGAGAGGTGATCGCATTGAAACATACAAAATTCTTACAGGGCTTGACAGGGTAGATGGAGAGGATGTTTCCCCTGGCTGGGGAGTCTAGAACCAGGGGTCACAGTCTCAGAATTAGGGGTTGGCCATTTAGGACTGAGATGAGGAGAAATTTCTTCACTCAGAGGGTGGTGAATCTTTGGAATTCTCTACCCCAGAGGGCTGTGGAGGTTCAGTCATTGCATCTATAAAACAGCAGTTATATTTATGCAGTAAAATCCTTCAAATTAGTTTGTCTAACGTAGGGTATTGTCCATCAGAATGTAACATTATGCTGTTATGCACAGATGTTATCTTATTGAATGGCGGAGCAGGCTCAAAGGGCCAAATGGCCTACTCCTGCTCCTATTTCTTATGTCCTGAGCAGCTCCCAGTCCTCCTGATAAACACTCCTTTCATACATACTTCCATGCTCTAAGAATTCACCCAAAGACCTTTGCAGATCAGATACTGAAAAAACATTAGTCCTCGCGTTCTTCTCTCTAGCAACAAGTCTGCACCATAGATCGTCTAACATTCTCTCCCGGTGGTCACTCATGTACCATTTGCCTGCGAAAGAATAATTTTCTGACTTCTTTCAACAACTCACTTAACTAATGAGTGAATGAATGGATGTTCATTAACAAAGGAAGAAAAGGATTTGGGCATTATTATTTGCCATTCACTACAAATATCCTGTCAACGTGAAGCTAATATTAACAAGGCTAATAATCCACTGTAAAAAAAGAGACTGGCATCCGACACAAATAATTGGGGGGGGGGGGGGGGGGGAGAAGAAAGAGTAGAGGTCACTCTGCTGAGACAGTAAGGAAAAACACAGCAATGAGAAATCACCTAGAAAAAAGCTAATTCATTGACTGTTTGCAAGGAAAAATCTAGTTTTTACATTTATTTCTTTTGCTTATCAATTAACTGTGGAGGAGCTGTGTTTGTCCTTCAGCCAATTTCACTGCATACTCTTGGAAAATTTGAGAATCCCTCGTATTAGAGAAAAGATAGCTTAGGGAAAGATGGATTTTAAAATTGAGTGTAATGGATACATGTAGAGGTAAACAAAACTGTTAATTTCATTCACAAATTGTGCACGGAAGATTACAAGTAGAATGTACCTGAAAAGAAAGATGTGGGCAGTCTCTGAAAAATTTTAAAAGGCGCGGTGCAACCCAATGGCTAGAGCCATCTATTGTCCATTGCCTGTAATTACATTGTAACAGGAGCCAGTTGACATAAGCAAATTGAATGGGAAATGTGGACATAGCCATTTACAAAATTTGACAAAAGTGTGACCAGAATGTGGCATAGGTTTTGTAGACAGTAAGTGTGGACAGATGTAATATTTATATTATATAGATGTTGCAATTAGTGTTGCATTATCCTCAGTGATTTATGCCTATGCTCAGAGCTATCAGAGCATTTCATAGAAACTTACAGCAAAGGAGGCCGCCTTTCGGCCCGTTGTGCCTGTGCTGGCTCTTTGAAAGAGCAGTCGTGCTTAGTCCCACATCCCCGCTTTTTTGTCCGTAACCCTGTAAGTTCCTCATCCTCAAGTACCTGTCCAACTCCCTTTTAAAATTATTTATGGAATCAGCTTCCACCACCTTTTCAGGTAGAGCGTTCCAGATCCCGACAACTTTGGAGTGAAAACATTTCTACTCATCTCCCCTCTAGATCTTTTGCCAATGATTTTATTCCTTTCTCCCCCATGTGCTTATCTAGCTTCCTCTTAAATGCATTTATGCTGTTCGCCTTAACCACTCCATGTGGCAGCGAGTTCCACATTCTCACCACTCTGCTGGAAATCTGAAACAAGAACAGAAAATGCTGGAAACACTCAGCAGGTCAGTCAGCATCTGTGGAGAGAAAGAGATTTGAAGAAGGGTGCTTACAAGATAAGCTTACATAGTAACATTAGGAACAGGTGTAGGCCATTCAGCCCCTTGGGCCTGCTTCGCCATTCACTAATAACATGGCTGATCTGCGCCTCAACTCCATGTACCTGCTTTGCTCCATATCCCTCGACACCCTTACCTAACAAAAATGAATCTCAGTCATGTGATACTGTTTTCCACCCTGGTGGAATCCTGCACTATAGGCCTTTCACCCATACCAAAATTTCAGTTTAAAAAATCCAACTTTAATCTAACTTCTAGATAGCGTCCAAAGAGTTCAGTCCAGTAATAGCTTCAGACTGCATCTGAAGAATGTATCGTGTATGATATCTAGCTGCGGCAGAAATGTGTTGGCACTGAATATCTGTATTCATCCGAGCAACCAAGCAAGATTTAAACTGCCTTTAGGTTTACTCAGCATAGTTAAGATGTGAGATAGGTCTGTTAGCACTTCAGGTTACAAAGCAATACAAGAAAGCAGCACAGCTGGCATCGCTGCCTTGGGAGTACGATGAAGGATCTACGAGAAACGTGTCTATAGCCAGATAAGGAACAAGAAGCCACAACACAATGGCAGAATCTATTCAAACTATTGCAAACACACAAATGCCAGTTACATCAAAGAAAATATTGCTAGTGCCAATTCTTCAAACCATTTAAAATTTAGTCAGTTGTGGAATTTAATTTCTTAAATCCATGACTACCCTTGAAAAAAATGACTGGCAAAACTTTTTATATGATCTCACTCTCCAAGCGCTACCAAAGATTAGCACACCTCCAGAAACACATACAACCTTTACAAGATTTCACAATGCATGTTCCACCTTAAGACTACTTTACACACACACACCCCAGTTCTGACAAAAACTCATTGACCTGAAACATTAACTGTTTCTCTCTCCACAGATGCTGCCTGACCTGCTAAATATTTCCAGCATTTTCCATTTTTATTTCAGATTTCCAGCATCCGCAGTATTTTGCTTTTGACTCTTATAACCTGCCAGTTTAAGAATGCCATCCGAAGGAGCTATTTTAAATGTTAGTAAGATGACTCTTTTAAAAAAGGATAATGTGCACGCATTAATTTCAAATGCATGTGATAGGCTGCTGACTGAAACTGATGTGATTCTTTGAAATTAGTGGTCAGTGGGCTTTTCTGTGATTGTGTAAAATAAATTGAGAATACAGCCACTAATGGAGAGTGTTAAGTTCAAAGAAGCATGCCAATATCAAGGTTGTCAATTTCAGTCAGCAGACTGATCACAAAGGAATAATACTTGAAAAAGTATATATCTGGAAGTCCTTACGACAACCATTAATGTGCAAGTTTCATAAAATAAACCAAAAACCTTAATGTCCAAAAATAAAAACACAAGTGCCTATGTGCAAAGTAAAAATTTACCACTCAATCACAACTGTCACAACTCAAGAACTGTAGCCAACAGCATTACACAGCTTCCAGCATTCAAGTTTCATTTTTCATGCATCCTCTATTGAAAAGAGACTGAGACACTAACAGTTGTTGTAAGTACAAAAACAGTCTAAAAAGAAATAAATATCAAGAAAAGGCTTAACATAAGGACTGAGATTCAATGTTATAATCTAATCAAGAATTTCAATTGTAAGCCACTTGAGCTTCATTGACAATTTAGATGAGCTTTTCCTCACTGTGCAGGATAAATAACATCCTTACAACTCATTACCAGTTTATACTGCCTTGTTAGAAATGTCAGTTTGGCAAGTTACTGTCCAGAATTTAATTAATAAAACAGAACCACAAGATAATTCTCTACCATGGGCTCATTCTCCTCTTTCTCCCTCCCTCTCATCCTTCCCTCTCATCCCTCTCCAGAAATAGATTAATTTCTCTTCATACTAATTTTCTCTTCTCCCCAAAAAGTGTTAACTTCTCCCTGGGATACTTTCCACATGCACCTGCCACCTACAGTCCTTCCCTAAAGAGGTCATCTTCATGGGCGAGTTTGACGGGCAGGGTTATGAAAAATGAGCCAGCTCCTGGTTGGGACTGTCCACTTAATGTGCTTCCCAGGCAGTGACTTTCTGTCCATTGAAACAAACAGAAGCTGAAATCTCAGCCTTGTCACCTGAGGACTGCAGACTCACGTCTGGGTGAGAGTTGCTGGATAGGATCAGGAACTCGAGTCTTTGGGAACGCCCCCCCCCCCATTGGGAATGAAACCTGGGAGCGTCCCACTGGCTCAGCTTCTGCACCGGAAGGCCCCGTTAAATCATCCTTTAAAGGATGTCCTTACTTGAAGTTTCCCTTCCCGGGACAGCTTTGTGCCAATGAAATAGCAAAAAGGGTCTGCACCGGACTGCTGCTCTCAGAGCGGGGCGTGGCGGGGCAGACAGGCTGGGATGTTGCCCAACAGCACCGGCCGCTCCAACCCCCACAATGCGTAACTCTGATTGCGGGTAAAGAGCCGCCGAGGGGGAGCCGACAGCGGCAGAAAGAACCGCAGGGAACCAGCACCGGCGGCCGCCACCGCAGCGGGGCCCGGACACAGCGGCAGGCGGCTCCCCTGAGCCCGCAGCTGATCAGAGCCCGGGGCCTAGCGACCCGGAGCCAGGGAACAAGCGCGGGGAGCTGAGAGCGGCTCCTTCCTCACAGTGGCGGTCGGTACCTGGACTGTCGCTGTGGCTGCCGGTTCGGGCTCACTCACTCGCTGCTCCCTCTCGCCCTCCGCTCGCTTCCCCGGTCACCCCGCCCACTGACCCCCGGAGGCCCCGCCCCCCGCGGTCACCGGGCCGACGCCACTGCGCAAGCGCGCGCCACAGCGTACCTGACACGTGCCCAGGCTGGCTTTGCTGACACAGACTGGGAGCAGGAGAGTGGAAAGGGGAAGCAATGGGGAATTGCGAATTGTTACAAAGATAAGTTAGTGTGAGGCCAATACTTATTTTTTTAAAACAATGCAAGAAGCATATTTGCTTAATCTCGACATAATTTGAGTAGACATTTTACGGGGGGTGTCAAGCTGTGCAAGTAGCCAATACCTCTCAACCTCTGTCTGCTCCGTTTGCATATTGACAGCTCAAACATAATTTTGGCCTCACACTCCATAAAGTTTGTAACATAAGAAATAGGAGCAGCAGTAGGCCATTCAGCTCCTCGAGCCATTCAATAAGATCATGGTTGATTTGATCTTGGCCTCAACTCTACTTTTCTGCCAGTTCCCCATAACCCTTGACTCCCTGTAGTTCAAAAATCTGTCGATCTCAGCCTTGAATTTACTCAGTGTCTCCGCCTCCACAGCTCAATGGGGTAGAGAATTCCAAAGATTCACAACCCTCTGAGAGAAGAAATTCCTCCTCATCTCTGTCTTGGGCGTGTGTGCTGTGAGGAGGATGCAGAGAAACTCCAGGATGATTTGGACAGGTTGGGTGATTGGGCAGAAGCATGGCAGATGCAATATAACGTGGATAAATGCGAGGTTATCCACTTTGGTGTCAAAAACAGGAAGGTAGATTATTATCTGAATGGCAATAGATTGGGAGAAGGGGAAGTGCAACGAGACCTGGGTGTCCTTGTGCATACAGGTGCAGCAGGCGGTTAAGAAGGCAAATGGTATGTTGGCCTTCGTAGCGAGAGGGTTTGAGTACAGGAACAAGGATGTCTTGCTGCAGTTGTACAGGGCCTTGGTGAGACCACACCTTGAGTATTGTGTGCAGTTTTGGTCGCCTTATCTGAGGAAGGAGGTTCTTGACATGAAAGAGTTCAGCGAAGATTCACCAGGCTGATACCTGGGATGGCAGGAATGACGTATGAGGAGAGATTGGGTCGATTGGGCTTATACTCGCTGGAGTTTAGAAGAATGAGAGGGGATCTCATTGAAACTTAGAAAATTCTGACAGGACTGGACAAACTAGATGCAGGAAGGATGTTCCCGATGGTCGGGGAGTCCAGAACTAGGGGTCACAGTCTAAGGATAAGGGGTAGCCATTTAGGACAGAAATTAGGAGGAATTTCTTCACCCAGAGAGTGGTGAACCTGTGGAATTCTCTACCACAGAAGGCAGTAGAGGCCAATTCATTAAATATATTCAAGGAGTTGGATATATTTCTTAAGGCTAAAGGGATCAAGGGATATGGGGAGAAAGCAGGGACAGGGTTCTGAATTTGGATGATCAGCCATGATCGCATTGAATGGTGGAGCAGGCTAGAGGGGCCGAATGGCCTACTCCTGCTCCTATCTTCTATGTTTCTATGTCTTAAATGGGCAACTCCTTATTCTGAAACTATGCCCCTTAGTTCTAGATTCTCCCACGAGGGGAAACATCCTCTCAGCATCTACCCTGTCAAGCCCCCTCAGAATCTTATGTTTCAATAAGATCACCTCTCATTCTTCTAAACTCCAATGAGTATAGGCCCAACCTGCTCAATCTTTCCTCATAAGACAACCCCTTCATCCCAGGAATCAACCTAGTGAACCTTCTCTGAACTGCCTCCAATGCCAGTGTATCCCTCCTTAAATAAGGAGACCAAAACCGTACGCAGTACTGTAGGTGTGGTCTCACCAACGCCCTGTACAGTTGTAGCAAGACTTCCCTACTTTTATACTTCATCCCCCTTACAATAAAGGCCAACATTGCATTTGCCTTCCTAATTACCTGCTGTACCTGCATGCTAACTTTTTGTGCTTCATGCACGAGGACACCCAGATCCCTCTGAACCGCAGCATTCAGTAGTCTCTCTCCATTTAAATAATATTTTGCTTTTCTGTTCTTCCTACCAAAGTGGATAACCTCACATTTTCTCACATTATACTCCATCTGTCAAATTTCTGCTCACTCACTTAACATATCTATATCCCTGTGCAGACTCTTTGTGTCCTCCTCACAACTTGCTTTCCCACCTATCTTTGTATCGTCAGCAAATTTGGCAACAGTACACTCGGTCCCTTCATCCAAGTCATTAATATAGATTGTAAATAGTTGAAGCCCCAGCACTGATCCCTGTGGCACCCCACTAGTTACAGTTTGCCAACCTGAAAATGACCCATTTATCCCAACTCTCTGTTTTCTGTTAGTTAGCCAATCCTCTATCCATGCTAATATATTGCCCCCAACACCATGAGCTCTTATCTTGTGCAGCAACCTTTTACGTGGCACCTTATTGAATGCCTTTTGGAAATCCAAATACACTACATCTACTGGTTCCCCTTTATTCACCCTGCTCGTTACATCCTCAAAGAACTTTAATAAATTTGTCAAACACGATTTCCCTTTCATAAAACCATGTTGACTCTGCTTGATTGTATTCTGATTTTCTAAAAGTCCTGTTACTACTTCCTTAATAATGGATTCCAGCATTTTTCCAATGACAGATGTTAGGCTAACTGGCCTATAGTTTCCTGCTTTCTGTCTCCCTGCTTTCTTGAATATGGGCGTTGCATTTGCGGTTTTCCAATCTGCTGGGACCTTACCAGAGTCTAGGGAATTTTGGAAGATTACAACCAATGCATCCATTATCTCTGCAGCCACTTCTTTTAAGACCCTAGGATGCAGGCCATCAGGTCCAGGGGACTTGTCAGCCTTTAGTCCCATTAGTTTGCCTAGTAGTACTTTTTCTCTAGTGATAGTGATTGTTTTAAGTTCCTCTCTCCCTTTTGCCCCTTGATTTTCCATTATAGGGATGCTTTTAGTGTCTTCTACCATGAAGACAGATACAAAATATTTGTTCAAAGTCTCTGCCATTTCCTTGTTTCCCATTATTAATTCCCCAGTCTCATTCTCTAAAGGACCAATGTTTACTTTAGCTACTCTCTTCCTTTTTATATACTTGTAGAAGCTCTTACTGTCTGTTTTTATATTTCTTGCTAGTTTACTCTCATAATCTATTTTCTCCCTCTTTATTTTTTTTAGTCAGTTTCTAAAAATTTCCTAATCTTCTAGCCTACCACTAATCTTTGCAACATTGTATGCCTTTTCTTTCAATTTGATACCCTCCTTAACTTCCTTAGTAAGCCACAGATGGTTCAACCTTCTCATAGAGTCTTTCTTTCTCACTGGAATATCTTTGTTGAGAGTTATGAAATATTTCCTTAAAAGTCTGCCACTGCTTATCTACCGTCTTACCTTTTAATCTATTTTACCAGTCCACTTTAGCCAACTTGTAATTGCCTTTATTTAAGTTTAAGACACTAGTTTCAGACCCAAGTTTCTCACCCTCAAACTGAATGTGAAATTCAATCATGTTATGATCACTCTTCCCTAGAGGATCCTTTACTATGAGATCATTAATTAATCCTGTCTCATTACAAAATACCAGATCTAAAATAGCCTGTTCCCTGGTTGGTTCCACAACATATTGTTCTAAGAAACTGTCCTGAATACACTCTATGAACTCGTCCTCAAGGCTACCTTTGCCAATTTGATTTGTCCAATCTATATGAAGATTAATATCGCCCACAATTATTGCAGTATCTTTCTTACAAGCCGCCATTATTTCTTGATTTATACTCTGTCCCACAGTATAGCTACTGTTAGGGGGCCTATAGACTACACCCACCAGTGACTTCTTTCCCTTATTTCTTATCTTCACCTAAACTGATTCTACATCTTGATCTTCCGAACCAAGATCATTTCTCACTACTGTACTGATCTCATCCTTTATTAACAGAGCTACCCCACCTCTTCCTTTCTGCCTATCCTTCTGAAATGTCAAAAACCCCTGAATATTCAGTTCCCAGCCTTGGTCACCTTGCAGCCACGTTTATCAAATCATACCCATTTATTTCTATTTGTGCCATCAATTCATCTATCTTGTTACAAATGCTGCATGCATTCAGATAAATAACCTTTAATTTTATCTTTTTACCATTTTTCCCTACTCTGACCCTATTTGCTGGTGCACTCTAATGCTTGTACGCTCTGTCTCTTCCTGTCACACTCTGGTTATCATTACCCCTATTGCTACCCTGCACTATTGCCTTGTCCTTTCTCTTTAACTTTCTAAGTTTCCCCTCACCTCAACCCTCCCCCCCCACTATTTAGTTTAAAGCCCTATTTCCAGCCCTAGTTATTCGATTCGCCAGGACACTGGTCCCAGCACGGTTCAAGTGAAGCCCGTCCCAACGGAACAGCTCCCTCTTTCCCCAGTACTGGTGCCAGTGCCCCATGAATCAAAACCCATTTCTCCCACACCAAACCTTGAGCCATGCATTCAACTCTCTGATCTTATTGACCCTATGCCAATTTGTCAAATTTCCATTCTGTTTCACGCTCCCACTTATATTACACTGAATTCTTGGTCAAGGCCGGAGGTTGCAGATGGGAGGGGAAGCAAAGTCAGGGAGGAAGGAAGCTGTGAAGAGGAGAGAAGAAGGATGGAGAGGGCAAGGAAGGGAATGATGGAGGTTACGGGTGGTATAATGGAGGAAAAACCTGCCCAAAATATCTATATCAAAATAATAGTTATACGCTAAACATGTTCACTCAGATAAAACACAGATTCTAAATTCCACAAATACAGTAATATTTCCCTATAACCTAAAACTGCAAGAAATTTCCTGGTGTACACCCAAACGAAATTTGTGCACTTCAGAAGAGGTTCAAAACTACTTATTGGAGATGTTTCACTCCCCTGCTATAATGTGCTGGTTTGCATCAAAGCAAAAGTGACATGATAACTGCAGTGTTAGACTCACCAGCGGTGGGAAACCTCACCAACTGCCAGCACATAATCGGAGAAATTGCACTGGCCATTGATTTAATCAGGTCAAAAAATGCAGGCAATGTGCTTGCAATGTTCCATTATGGGCTGACAGCGCAGGTTCTCTGGTATTGATGGGTACTTGGGAAGTCACCTCCACCAAATTATTTTAAAATATTAAAGTCTTTAAAATCATAGTTTAATATGTTGCTTTCTTATCTTGTGAGAAAACCTTGTTAGAATTTCTTGTAATTCACAAGCCAGTCAATTTTTTATAATCCTTAAATGTTTAAATACATTTCTTATTGGGATTGGGAACAAAGATATTTCTGAAAAATGCCACAATACAGCATCATGTATTTTGTGAAATGTTGTGGTTGTAATGAGCTTACTTTTGTAAAATGTTTGCTCCTTTTTAAAGTTAAAACAGCCAATAAAATCTATTGATTGAACCATAGGGCTGGATTTTGAACCTGGGGTCGGGTTGGGGTCGTGAATCACACATTCTGGCTTGTAAACCCGCCTCCATCGAGATGTAGCCAACCCACTGTATTTTCCCTTGATTGACCTTGTTGAGCCCGCCCAGGTGACGTCACAGATTGACATTTCATCTGTCAAGAGCTTTTGACAGATGAAATATCAGCGTTTGACAGCTCTGTGAAGCTGTCAAACACTGACAATATGATTTCTAACTTCAGTCCTTCCTCTCAGGCTGAGTTAGAAATCATTCCACCACAGAAAACAGAAGGCTGCAGTTTTTGACAGAACCACGGCTTTCCTGCTTTCTGTGCCGGTGAGATTTCTGACTCCCGAGAACTGAAGGGCTGACACCTGCAGGAGGAAGTTAAGGTAAGTAAAACTTTTTCCAACACTTAGCACTTACCTTACACACTTACCTCTGCACACATGCACCCATCACTCACCTGCCCACCGGACATATCGACCCCTCCAACCCCTGCAGACCCACGGTCCGCCCCGATAACTTGGCGTGGTTGCCACCTGTCGGGAAGCCCACATCACCTGTCAAAATAGGGATTAAGGCAAAAAACTGCCCGTTAACTACCTGTTAACAGGCAGTTAACTGTCACTAATCCCTTCCTGCCTCGGGGAGTCGGGTCTCAGCACAGGTCGGGTACCCGCCACCAGCGAAATTGGCATGGAGGCGGGTTGGAGGCGGGATGGGGTTGGGACCCCCAAATCTGCAACTTTAACCCCCCACACGCCTCCAAACCCGACTCCACGGGTCATTGAAAATCCAGCCCATAGTGTCAAAGCATCTGCTGAAATGTGTGAAGAATACCTTTCTCATAATTTGTACACAAAACTGTAACAGTTCTCAGTCAGATAGTCCATTAACACATGAAATGTTAAATGCTCTACTAATGTATTTAATATATAAAATGAAACACTTATCACAATACTTTTGCAATAGTACAATATATGCAAATTTGATTTGCAAACCACTTCACTGGTATTCAGCGCATCAGATATAGAAACATAGAAACATAGAAAATAGGTACAGGAGTAGACCATTCGGTCCTTCGAGCCTGCACCGCCATTCAATGCGTTCATGGCTGAACATGCTACCTCAGTACCCCATTCCTGCTTTCTCGCCATACCCCTTGATCCCCTTAGTTGTGAGTGTTATATCTAACTCCCTTTTGAATATATTTAGCGAACTGGCCTCAACAACCTTCTGTGGAAGAGAATTCCATAGATTCACCACTCTCTGGGTGAAGAAGTTCCTCCTCAGCTCAGTCCTAAATGGCTTCCCCTTAATCCTTAGACTGTGACCCCTGGTTCTAGTTTTCCCTACCATTGGGAACATTCTGCCCGCATCTAATTTGTCTAAACCAGTCAGGATTTTAAATGTCTCTATAAGATCCCCCCTCATTCTTCTGAACTCCAGAGGATACAAGTTCAGTTGACCCAATCTTTCTTGATATGTCAGTCCGGCCATCCCAGGAATCAATCTAGTGAACCTTCGCTGCACTCCCTCAATAGCAAGAATGTCCTTCCTTAAGTTAGGAGACCAAAACTGCGCACAATACTCCAGGTGTGGCCTCACCAAGGCCCTGTACAACTGTAGCATCACCTCCCTACTCCTGTACTCAAATCCCCTTGCTATGAAGGCCATCATTCCGTTTGCTTTCTTGACTGCCTGCTGCACTTGCATTCCCACCTTCAGTGACTGATGTACCATGACGCCCAGGTCTCGTTGCACGTCCCCTTTCCCTAATCTGCCACCATTCAGGTAATAGTCCGCCTCTCTATTTTTACCACCAAAGTGGATAACCTCACATTTATCCACATTGTACTTCATCTGCCATACATTTGCCCATTCACCCAACCTGTCCAAGTCACTCTGTAGCCTCCTAGCCTCCTCCTCATTGTTCACACTGCCTCCCAATTTAGTGTCATCCGCAAATTTGGAGATATTACATTTAATCCCTTCGTCCAAATCATTAATATATAATGTAAACAGCTGGGGTCCCAGCACTGAACCCTGCGGTACCCCGCTGGTCACTGCCTGCCATTCTGAAAAGTACCCATTTACTCCTACTCTTTGTTTCCTGTGTGCCAACCAGTTCTCAATCCACGTCAACACATTACCCCCAATCCCATGTGCTTTAACTTTGCTCACCAATCTCTTGTGTGGGACCTTGTCGAAGGCCTTCTGAAAGTCCAAATACACCACATCTACTGGTTCCCCCCTGTCCACCCTATTGGAAACATCCTCAAAAAATTCCAGAAGATTTGTCAAGCATGATTTCCCTTTCACAAATCCATGCTGACTTGGACCTATCATGTCGCCAGTTTCCAAATGGTCTGTTATGACATCTTTAATAATTGCTTCCATCATTTTACCCACGACCGATGTCAGGCTGACCGGTCTATAATTCCCTGCTTTCTCCCTCCCTCCTTTTTTAAAAAGAGGGGTTACATTGGCCACCCTCCACTCCATCGGAACTGATCCAGAGTCTAAGGAATGTTGGAAAATGATCGTCAATGCATCCACTATTTCCAAGGCCACCTCCTTAAGTACTCTGGGATGCAGACCATCAGGCCCCGGGGATTTTTCAGCCTTCAGTCCCATCAATTTCCCCAATACCTTTTCCCGACTAATAAGGATTTCCCTCAGCTCCTCCCTCTTACCAGATCCTCTGACCCCTTTTATTTCCGGCAGGTTGTGTGTGTCCTCCACAGTAAACACCGAACCAAAGTACTTGTTCAATTGATCCGCCATTTCCTTGTTCCCCATTACGACTTCCCCTGTTTCCGACTGCAGGGGACCTACGTTTGTTTTTACTAACCTCTTTCTTTTTACATATTTATAGAAGCTTTTGCAGTCCATTTTAATGTTCTCTGCAAGCTTCCTTTCATATTTTATTTTCCCTGCCCTAATCAAACCCTTCGTCCTCCTCTGCTGAGTTTTGAAGTTCTCCCAGTCCCCGGGTTTGCTGCTACTTCTGGCCAATTTGTATGCAACTTCCTTGGTTTTAATACTATCCCTGATTTCCCTTGTTAGCCATGGTTGAGCCACCTTCCCTTTTTTATTTTTATGCCAGACCGGGATGTACAATTGTTGTAGTTCATCCATGCGATCTCTAAATGTCTGCCATTGCCCTTCCACTGATAGCCCCTTAAATATCGCTTGCCAATTTAACCTCGCCAATTCACGCCTCATACCCTCAAAGTTGCCTTTATTTAAGTTCTGGACCATGGTCTCTGACTTAACTATTTCCTTCTCCATCCTAATGTAGAACTCCACCATACTATGGTCACTCTTCCCCAGGGGGCCTCGTACCACAAGATTGCTGATTAGTCCCTCCTCATTACACAACACCCAGTCCAGGATGGCCTCCCCTCGAGTTGGTTCCTCAACATATTGGTTTAGGAAACCATCCCTTAAACACTCCAGGAAATCCTCCTCCACCGTATTGCTTCCAGTTTGAGTAGCCCAATCTATATGCATATTAAAGTCACCCATGATAACTGCCGTGCCTTTTTTGCACGCACCTCTGATTTCCTGTTTCATACCCTCCCCCACCTCACTACTGCTGTTTGGAGGTCTGTACACAACTCCCACTAACGTTTTCTGCCCTTTGGTGTTCTGCAGCTCAACCCATATTGATTCCACATCCTCCAAGCTGATGTCCTTCCTAGCTATTGCATTAATCTCCTCTTTAACCAGCAATGCTACCCCACCCCCTTTTCCTTTTATTCTATCCTTTCTGAATGTTGAATACCCCTGGATGTTCAGTTCCCAGCCTTGATTGTTCTGGAGCCACGTCTCTGTAATCCCAATCACATCGTATCCGTTAACATCTATTTGCACAGTCAATTCATCCACCTTATATAAACAAAAATCACACTATAAATGTTTTCTAATGCAGTGCTAAAATTTTCTTTAACAAAAGTCTTTGGAAAGGAACAACCTTCAACCAACAAGTGACTGAACAAGTTCTGGTACTGCTTACATGCTCCAGGTGCATTAACGCAGTTCTACACAGCACACGTTCAATATATTTAGCAGTTGACACAGATGTGTACAAGGTATTAGGTGACAGAAAATTTTGGGGAGAAGTGAGCAAAAAGAAAATTATATTATTGTATGGTGGCACAGTGTATTGAAGTTATAAGAAGCTGTGCAACAGGTTATGAGAATATCGGTTTATTCCCGCTATTCCCTGCTTGGTGAGTTCCCAACATCTAGCATTGCACTGCAGGGAGACACCAAATAGAGGCGAAAAACAGCTCCCCCCACAGAAACAGAGGGACAATTAGAAAGTAATTCACTCTCCCCCACCAGCTAACACTGGTTGCAGAGCGACTGTGGCAGGGATCTAGGAGCATGTCTGTAGCTTGTCCATTTAGCTGAGAAAAATGTGTAGGATGGAGAGAAATAAAAAGGAAGAAATCTGTGTTTTACAAATTCATGATTTTTGTGATTAATGCACATTTGTACTACTTGAGAACAGAAACTGCTGCAAGTTTATTGAAACTTCATGGCCGGAATTTCCTGTACCTGGGCGGGTCGTGACGCCGTTCCTCATTTCATTCCGCTCCTGAGATTGACTTTCCCTTAATGGCGCCTATTGAGGCAGCCCTGCGCGTGACCCGGCCCTATTAAATGGTGCAGGTCTGATGTCATCGATGACCCGTTTTGAGCCGGGATATTTAAAGGAGCCATGGCCACATTGCAATTGAAGATTGTGCCGGCACTGTACTGGAGCATTGGAGTGTTGCAAAGACTTGGAAACATGACTGCACAGAGGCAGAGGGCTGCACCCAGGTTCCCCAATGACTCCCTCCAAATGCTTGTGGAGGGAATCAGAGCACGCAGGGAGGTCCTCTTCCCTTCGGATGGGCAGAAGAGACCGCCCCAGCAGACCAAAGGAGCCTGGTTGGAGATTGCAGATAAGGTGAACAGCAGGAATGTTGTCAGGAGGACCTGGGTGCAGTGCTGGAAAAGTTTCAACGATCTCATTAAATCAGGAAAGGTGAGTGCAAAACCACACTCAACTTCATCCTGCAGTGCCTCTCATCACATCCCCATCACTCTGCCTTCCCAACCCTGCTCCTGCACATCATTACTCACACCATCATACCTTGCACGTCACCCATCCCTCTCTCTCTATCTACATTATCACATCCCCATCTGACTAACCACCCCTCACACTGACCCTCATCCAAATGCAATCGTACCAACTAACAACACACAAAGATGCCATTTGGCATTGGCATCCCATAGTCACCCTCTAAAGATGTAAACCACCCTTTCCTTACACTCATTCCATCATTCTCACTCAAACTTCTCTTCTTTCCCTCCTTGCAGGAGAAGAGAGCCCAGAATAAGAGGGAGAGGGAGAGAACCGGAGGTGGCCCTCCATCATTGGCCACCTTAACTGCAGCAGAGGAGGTCGCCCTGGAAGTATCAGGAGTCGCAGAGCAGCTAGAGGTGGGAAACGGAGAGAGGGGGAGATCTCAGCAACCTGGTGACAGAATTACATCTCATACAGCCACATGGCACACAGCAGTCACTCATATGGGGACTGATGTCAGCAACCAGTGAATATTCATCATGTGCATAATGGTATCATTACCCATTCTTGATATGACATTTCTAAATCATCTCTTTACTCTCCCACAGGTCCATCAAGAGAACCCCCCCCCCCCCCCACTGTCCAGGAGGAAGAGGAAGACAACTCCTCAGAGAAGCCTTCAGCCTCTGAGGAGCGCACCCAGCACCAGCGCAGATACTTTCACATCGGTGGGTCCCACACGAGATAGAGTAGTGTTGTCACCTGGTGTCTCACAACTCACAAGTGAGCAAGAGGAGATGGTGGAGACAGGGACAGGAGTGGAGACTCCTCGCCGGAGGGTGCAGGATGCTCCCAGCTCTGCTCAGCTGTATGAAGACGCTGAGCCTCGGGGGCCATCGAGAAAGAGGGCGATCCTGGAGGTGCAGCAAGGAGTGCAGGAGGCTTTGAAAGGTTTTGTGTGCGCGATGTCTGCAAATGTGCAGAGAATGGAGGAGTCCATCTCCAACATGAGCACCACCGTGTCACAGGTGATGACGACTGTAGGCTCTTCCATGGAAAGGATGGCCACTTGCATCTAGCAGTTAATGCGCCACTCACAGGAGCACATGGTCTCTATGGCGAATAGATGGCTATCTATGGAGAATAGATGGCTATCTTTTCTTTTATTAGTTTCTGGGATGTGGGCGTTGCTGGCAAGGCCAGCATTTATTGCCCATCCCTAATTGCCCCTGAGAAGGTGGTGTTGAACCGCCTTCTTGAACCGCTGCAGTCCTTGTGGTGAAGGTACGCCCACAGTGCTGTTAGGGAGGGAGTTCCAGGATTTTGATCAAACGACGATGAAGGAACAGCGATATATTTCCAAGTCAGGATGGTGTGTAACTTGGAGGGGAACTTGCAGGTGCTGGTGTTCCCATGCGCCTGCTGCCCTTGCCCTTCTAGGTGGTAGAGGTTGCAGGTTTGGGAGGTGCTGCCGAAGAAGCCTTGGTGAGTTGCTGCAGTGCATCTTGTAGATGGTACGCCGGTGGTGCAGGGAGTGAATGTTTGAGGTGGTGGATGGGGTGCCAATCAAGCGGGTTACTTTGTCCTGGATAGTGTCAAGCTTCTTAAGTATTGTTGGAGCTGCACTCATCCAGGCAAGTGGAGAGTATTCCATCACACAACTGGCTTGTGCCTTGTAAATGGTGGAAAGGCTTTGGGGAGTCAGGAGGTGAGACACTCACCACGGAATAGCCAGCCTCTGACCTGCTCTTGTAGCCACAGTATTTGTGTGGCTGGTCCAGTTAAGTTTCTGGTCAATGGTGACCCCCCAGGATGTTGATGGTGGGGGATTCGGCAATGGTAATGCTGTTGAATGTCAAGTGGCAGTGGTTAGACTCTCGCTTGTTGGAGATAGTCATTGCCTGGCATTTGTGTGGCGCAAATGTTACTTTCCACTTATCTGCCCAAGCCTGAATGTCATCCAGGTCTTGCTGCATGCAGGCATGGACTGCTTCATTATCTGAGGAGTTGTGAATGGAACTGAACACTACACTATCATCAGCGAACATCCCCGCTTCTGACCATATGATGGAGGGAAGATCATTGATGAAGCAGCTAAAGGTGGTTGGGCCTAGTACACTGCCCTGAGGAACTCCTGCAGCGATGTCCTGGGGCTGTGATGATTGGCCTCCAACAACCATCTTCCTTTGTGCTAGGTATGACTCCAGCCAGTGGAGAGTTTCCCCCTGATTCCCATTGACATCAATTTTATTGGGCTCCTTGATGCCACACTCGGTCAAATGCTGCCTTGATGTCAAGGGCAGTCACTCTTACCTCTGGAATTTGGCTCTTTTGTCCATGTTTGGACCAAGGCTGTAATGAGGTCTGGAGCAGAATGGTCCTGGCGGAACCCAAACTGAGCATTGGTGAGCAGGTTATTGCTGAGTAAGTGCCGTTTGATAGCACTGTCGACGACACCTTCCATCACTTTGCTGTTGATTGGGAGTAGACTGATGGGGCGGTAATTGGCCGGTTTGGATTTGTCCTGCTTTTTGTGGACAGGACATACCTGGGCAGTTTTCCACATTGTCGGATAGATGCCAGTGTTGTAGTTGTACTGGAACAGCTTGGCTAGAGGCATGGCTAGTTCTGGAGCACAAGTCTTCAGCACGACAGCCGGGATGTTGTCAGGGCACATAGCTTTTGCTGTATCCAGTGCGCTCAGCTGTTTCTTGATATCACTTGAAGTGAATCGAATTGGTTGAAAACGGGCTTCTGTAATGGTGGGGACCTCAGGAGGAGGCCGATAGGGATCATCCACTCGGCACTTCTTGATGAAGATGGTTGCACATGCTTCAGCCTTGTCTTTTGCAGTCGAGTGCTGGGCTCCGTCATCATTGAGGATGGGGATATTCATGGAGCCTCCTCCTCCCGTTAGTTGTTTAATGGTCCACCACCATTCAGGACTGGATGTGGAAGGACTGCAGAGCTTTGATCTGATATGTTGATTGTGGGATCGCTTAGCTCTATCTATAGCATGCTGCTTTTGCTGTTTAGCATGCATGTAGTCCTGAGTTGCAGCTTCCCCAGGTTGGTACCTCATTTTTAGGTACGCCTGGTGCTGCTCCTAGCATGCGCTTCTGCACTCCTCATTGAACCAGAGTTGATCCCCTGGCTTGATGGTAATGGTAGAGTGAGGGATATGCCGGGCCATGAGGTTACAGATTGTGGTGGAATACAATTCTCCTGCTGCTGATGGCCCACAGCGCTCATGGATGCCCAGTTTTGAGCTGCTAGATCTGTTCTGAATCTATCCCATTTAGCACGGTGGTAGTGCCACACAAGACGTTGGAGGTTGTCCTCAGTGTGAAGATGGGATTTTGTCTCCACAAGGACTGTGTAGTAGTCACTGCTACCAATGCTGTCATGGACAGATGCATCTGCGACAGATAGATTGGTGAGGACGAGGTCAAGTAGGTTTTTCCCTCGTGTTGGTTCTCTCATCACCTGACGCAGGCTCAGTCTGACAGCTATGTCCTTCAGGACTCAGCCAGCTCGGTCAGTAGTGGTGCTACCGAGCCACTCTTGGTGATGGACATTGAAGTCCCCCACCCAGAGTACATTCTGTGCTCTTGCTACCCTCAGTGCTTCTTCCAAGTGGTGTTCAACATGGAGGAGTACTGATTCATTGGCTGAGGGATGACGGTAGGTGGTAATCAGGAGGAGGTTTCCTTGCCCATGCTTGACCTGAAGCCGTGAGACTTCATGGGGGCCGGAGTTAATGTTGAGGACTCCCAGGGCCACTCCCTCCCGACTGTATACCACTGTGCCACCACCTCTGGTGGGCCTGTCCTGTCAGTGAGACAGGACATACCCAGGGATGGTGATGGCGGAATCTGGGACATTGGCTGAAAGATATGATTCTGTGAGTATGACTATGTCAGGCTGTTGCTTGACTAGTCTGTGGGACAGCTCTCCCAATTTTGGCACAAGGCACCAGATGTTAGTGAGGAGAACTTTACAGGGTCGACTGGGCTGGGTGTGCCGTTGTCGTGTATGAAGCCGGTGCCGAGGTCGATACTGGCTGGTCCATCCGGTTTTATTATTATTATTATTTCCTTCCCTAAAGGACATTAATGAACCAGATGGGTCTTTCCGACAATCATGGTCACCATTACTGATACTAGCTTTTTTTTTCAGATTTATTTAATTAATTGAATTTAAATTCCCCAGCTGCCGTGGTGGGATTTGAACGCACATCTCTGGATCAATAGTCCAGGCCTGTGGATTACTAGCCCAGTGACATAGCCAGATGCTCATAGACCTCCTCTCTAGGAGGGTTGTCAATGCAGACTCAGGTCCTCATGGCACCACTGCTGTGCAGCAAGGTGCTCTCCAGCTCCTTGCTAGCAGGGAAGTGCGGGTGGCCCATGAGAGGGATGATGGTGAGAGGGGACATGGAAGTGGGGGCTCCTCTCAAAAAGCCCACACTTCTCCCCCATTGCCTCTCCCTCAGTCAGAGCCCCACATGCCTCCTGGGATCACGATGGCCGAGTCTGCCCCCTGCACAGTCACAGGAGGAGCAGACTTTGGTGGGGCCATCAGAGGCTCCAAGACCCAGAGGATGTCCGCCAAAAGTGTCTATGCAGTCGCAGCAGGGTAGTGAGCAGGCTGCCTCTACCTCTGCTGAAGCCACAGGGGTAGCACCTAGTAGAAGCACGCGGAAGAGAAAGATGACACACAAGTAGATGCACAAGGGTAAGCCCTTGGGTGTATTAATAACTCTTTGTGTGGGACCTGAAAGGAGTTGGCTGCCCCAGAGAAGGCAGAGGATAAAGAGTGCGGGAGGCCGAGGACAGCGGACCTGAAAGGAGTCGGCAGCCCCGGAGAAGGCAGAGGATAAAGAGCACGGGAGGCTGAGGACTGCGGACCTGAAAGGAGTCGGCAGCCCCGGAGAAGGCAGAGGATAATTCAGAGCAGCTGAAGGCAGTTAATTAGGGAAACTAGATTAAACTGGTTTTCCTGTAGCAGGGCTCAGCCAGCTCTCTTGTTTAAGGGCCTATAAAAACAGGCTTCGCCATGTGATTTGCACTGAGTGTGGTTTGAACAGAGTGCTGGGAGTTGGGTGAGTGAGGAGTGGAAGGAGGAGCTCCCTTGCTTCACCTTTGCTTTCCCTAACTTTTCACCCTGTAGGAATTGGTTCTTACTTTACACCCAGGAAAGAGTCCGAGAGCGGGAGCCGTCAAACAACAACATTGACGTAATAAAGACTCACTATGCACTTGAACATAAAGCAAGGCTTTAATCAACTTGTAACAAAACATGGAGGTCTAGTTAGCAGTCACTAGCTTCCTGTTTCCAGATTGTCTCTGCCCAAGGTGGGCCCATGCCGGAGTATTTATACTCCCTGGACGGCGCCCCAGCTGGCCGCCCAGTAGTACTTCCTGAGTTGTTACTTGCGATTTATGACATTCTTCCTCCCTAAAGGGTTTGGAAGTCCAGTCTTCCTTTAACGGACTAGGCGGACCAGAAATAGCCGTAGACGTTTAGTTCTCTGCTTGTGACTGGAAGGCACGTCTCCCCGGACCGTGTCCTGGTCCCTGGGTCGCTTGGCCCGTACCGGTAAGTCAGTAGAGTCCGCGTCATCTTGATCATCCTGTGGAGGACTGGGAATATCATGACTCCGGGTGCGGGTCCCCACAGGTGCTGAGCTGGCCTCATCCCGGGTCGTGGCTGGAGATTGTCCGGCGTCCTGGTTTCGGGTGGCCGTCCTACGGGGAGCGGCCAGCTCCCTGAGTTGATCCGGTAGCGTTGCCGGCAGATCCCCCGATGTCCCAAGCGGGGCGTCATTTTCATAGGGGTGCGGAGTGTTGATATCATTGTCGGGGGATCCTTCATCATTCGGGCCCGTGTGACCGGTTGGGCAGGGAGCCAGATCTCGGAGCGAGACGGTGGTCTCCTGGCCATCAGGGTACCGTACGTGCGCATACGTGGGGTTTACCTCCGTTAACTCCACCTCGTCAACGAGAGGGTCATTTTTGGCAGACCGGACGAACCTCCGGAGTAGCACCGGGCCTGGAGCCACCAACCATGATGGTAGAGACGTCCCATGTGTAGAGCGACGCCGGAATTTGAAGAATCGCTCATGAGGCGTGACATTAGTAGATGTGGAGAGAAGAGACCTGATAGAGTGTAACACGTCGGGGAGCACCGTTTCCCACTGCTGGTCCGGTAGGTTGCGTGACCTTAGTGCCAGACGGACAGCGTTCCAGATGATGGCATTGTATCGTTCAACCTGTCCGTTACCGATTGGGTGATATGGTGTCGTCCTACTTGAGGCGATTCCCCGTTGGGAGAGCTAACTTTTAAGTTCACTCGACATAAAGGAGGGACCCCGATCAGTGTGGATAAAATTGGCCGTCCCGCAAAGGGAAAAGACCTGATCGAGGCATTTAATTACCGTAGAGGTAAGCATATTAGGGCAGGGGAAGGCGAAGGGAAAGCGTGAATACTCGTCCACCATCGTAAGTAGGTAGGTGTTCCTTGTCGACGAAGGCAATGGCCCTTTAAAGTCTATGCTGAGCCTCTGCATAGGCTGCATTGCATGTATGAGTAAGCCATCTGATGGGCGAAAGAATTGTGGTTTCAATTCTGCACAAATCCTACAGGAGGAGCACGTTTTCTTTACGTCCTCGGTTGAAAATGGTAGATTTTTGGAGCGCACAAAGTGCAACATGCGGGTCACACCAGGATGGCATAAGTCCATATGCAAATCCGCCAGAGTCGACGTTGACATTGAGGAGCAAAATGCCCGTGTGAAGGTATCTGGGGCCACGTTCTGTTTGCCGGGTCGGTAACAGATAGTATATCCAAAGGCAGCCAGCTCCATCCTCCAGAGTTGAATTTTATTATTTTTGATTTTCGTGCGCCTCCGGTTATCCAACATGAAGGCCACAGAGCGCTGGTCAGTTATAAGCGTAAAATGACGCCGAGCAAGAAAATGACCCCATTGGCGTACAGCCTCGATGATGGCCGTAGCCTCCTTCTCGACAGGGGGGTAATGGAGCTCGCTACCCTGCAAGGTTCTGGATAGGAATGCCACGGGTCGGCCACCTTGATTCAAGGTAGCGGAGATCGCCACCTCCGATGCATCGCATTCGACCACAAAAGGAAGATTTTCGTCAATGGAGCGAAGCGTGGCTTTCTCCAGCTGTCGTTTGAGGAGGTTGAAGGCAGAAATAGCCGTAGCTTCCAATGGAAAAGACTTCGCATGGAGCAGGGGCTGTATTTTATCGGAGAAGTGTGGTATCCATTTTGCGTAATAAGCAAACATGCCAAGTGCCCGACGAAGAGAGCCGAGGTTCGTCGGGGGAGGGAGCTCCTGAAGTGGACGAAGTCGCTCTGGGTCCGGTTTAATAACACCGTTGCCCACCCAGTAGCCAAGAATGTTCACCGATGGCACCGACTTCACCGATTTGGATTTGTTTAACGTTAAGTGGCGACGGCGGAGTACGTCAAAAAATCTCTGAAGATTGGCGTCATGCTCCTTTTGATCATGGCCGGCAATAGTGATATTGTCTAAATACGGAAAGGTATCCGTCAAGTTCTCTTGCCGGACTAGGCCATCCATGGCCCGTTGGAAGACGGCCACCCCATTGGTGACCCCGAATGGAAGGCGGCGAAACTGGAAAAGCCGACCATTGGCCTCAAAGGCCGTATACTTCTTGTCGGAGTCTTGCAGTGGCACCTGATTGTACGCGCTTTTTAAATCGAAGGTCGAGAATACCTTGTATTTGGCAAGGTTGTTGACCATGTCATCTATGCGTGGCAGCGGGTAGGCATCCAGATCGGTATATTGATTAATAGTCTGCGAATAATCGATACACAGACGTTTTTTATGTTGTTTTAAGGGATTCCTCACGATGACGACCTGAGCCCGCCAGGGAGATGAACATGGCTCGATAATACCGTCGACTAAAAGGCGAGAGATTTCCGCCTCAATAAACGCTCGATCGTCTTGGCTAAAGCGCCGCGATTTGGTGGCTATGGGTTTACAGCGGGGGGGAAGATTGGCAAACAGGGAGGGTTCACCGAGTAAGGCCGCCGAGAGTGCACAAAACGGCACCTTAGAAATGGTAAGCTCCGGCCTTGACCCTCCAAACTCAAAAGTGATCTTCTTGTGCTGCTTCTGGAAGTCCTGTCCCAGAAGCACATCGCTGCATAAATTTGCGAGTACTCCGAGCCAGATGGAGAGATACGTGCGGCCGTTGAGGATGAGGTTGACAAGACAGAAGCCAGAAGAATTGGTGGTCAGAGTCGTCAGAGCCATTGCAATCTCCCTGTCCGAGGGATAAATGTGCAGTTTTAACCTGTTGACAGCCCGCTTACTAATGAAGCTGTCAGAGCTGCAGGAGTCGATTAGCGCGCTTAGAGTGTGCCCATTTACTGAAACCTTCGTGGCTGCATGGGACAAACTTTGGGGAAAGACAGCCGTGATGGGAGGAGGGTCAATTTTCCCTTCGGCAACTGTAGCCTTAACAGTAGTTCTTGGGGGAGGAGCAGCTCCATAGATAGCAGCTGTGAAGCTAACAGGAGCTCTCGACCGGTATACTTTAGAGGAGCGGCCTTTTTTGTTAGCAAAGGCCCGTGACTGGCATACCTTGGAAAAGTGTCCTTTCTTGCTGCAATGATTGCAGGTCACATTACGAGCCGGGCAAAATTTTCTGTGATGGCACGCCCCTCCACAAAAGAAACACTTTCTTCCTGATTGCCAGGATGCTGCTAGGGCGGGGTCATCATCAGCAAAGGCCTCTAGGGTAGGGTCGTCGTCCGTTAGAGTAGAGTCAACATCAGTGGGGGCATCCGCCCGAGACCTACCGAAAGACTCATTAAAGGAGATAGCCGCCGCCCGTGCACGTGGTGGGAGATAAGTGTCTGCATTTTTCTTGGCCAAGTCCAAGGAACACGCCTGGTCATAAGCAGCCCGTAAATTGAGGGTTTTATTTTCCAGCAGGCGCTGACGTATAAAACGGGACGCGATTCCATTGATAAAGGAATCGCGGATTAGTTCCTCTTGACACTGTTCAGCTGTAACTGCTTTAAGGTTACAATCCTTGCTGAGCCTGCGATGTTTCTGGAGAAATTTATCGAGTGATTCCCCAGGCTGCTGCCGAGTTGTGGCCAGTAGGTGTCGAGCAAATATTTCATTTGGGGACTTGACATATAGCTGCTGTAAGATTTCGATAGCAGCGTCATAGACTATACAGTCCTCAATATAATCATACACATGAGGAGACACGTAGTTGATAAGCATTCGTAACTTATTAGGGACATCCGCCCCACATTCTTCAAGAAAGTTGCTAAAGGTACGAAACCAATGCTTCCATACCTTCGCTGCCGCAGGTGCATTCGGGTCCAGGTCGAGACGAGCGGGTCTAAGGAGTTTTTCCATGATGGATCAGTTTCTTGCCCTAGTTCCCTTCTGTGGTTCGAGTTGCAGCTGGTTGTTCCGAATCACCCAAAGCGTGGAGACGATATCAAGTTGATTAAATTGACGTAATAAAGACTCACTATGCACTTGAACATAAAGCAAGGCTTTAATCAACTTGTAACAAAACATGGAGGTCTAGTTAGCAGTCACTAGCTTCCTGTTTCCAGATTGTCTCTGCCCAAGGTGGGCCCATGCCGGAGTATTTATACTCCCTGGACGGCGCCCCAGCTGGCCGCCCAGTAGTACTTCCTGAGTTGTTACTTGCGATTTATGACAAACAACAACTGCAAAACCGCTAAAGTGATGTCACAACCAGGGAAGGAGCTGATTGGTAAGTAGGACCTGGTGAGTATTTCTACAGTCCAGTCGTTAAAGTAAAAATAAGGTCTCTAGTTTAGAGTAAGTAGTGTGTAAAGTGAAGTAAGGTCCCTAGTGTATTTAATATTCTTTAATTTAGAGGAAGTAAAGGAACTAAATTAAGGGTAGGACATGGCAGGGCAGCTCGGCAGCGTGGAGTGCTCCTCCTGTGCTATGTGGGAAGTCAGGGACACTTTCGGTGTCCAGGGCGAACACATATGCAGTAAGTGTCTCCAGCTGCAGCTACTCGAAATCCGCATTTCGGATCTGGAGCTGCAGCTGGAGTCACTGTGGAGCATCCGCAAGGCTGAGATCTACGTGGATAGCACGTTTAACGAGGTGGTCACACCGCAGGTAAAGAGTGCACAGGCAGAAAGGGAATGGGTGACTGCCAGACAGAGTAAAAGAACTAGGAAGGTAGTGCAAGAGTCCCCTGGGTCCATCTCCCTCTCCAACAGATTTTCCATTTTGGTTACTGCTGGGGGAGATGGTTTCTCAGGGGAATGCAGCAAGAGCCAAGTCCATGGCACTGCGAGTGGCTCAACTGCACAGGAGGGGAGAAAAAAAAGTGGGAGAGCAATAGTGATAGGGGATTCTATCGTAAGGGGAACAGATAGACGTTTCTGTGGCTGCAGACATGACTCCAGGATGGTATGTTGCCTCCCTGGTGTCAGGGTCAAGGATGTCACTGAGTGGCTGCAGGACATCCTGAACGGGGAGGGTGAACAGCCAGAGGTCGTGGTCCATATCGGTACCAACGACATAGGTAGAAAGAGGCATGAGGTCCTGTAAGCAGAATATAGGGAGCTAGGAAATAAATTAAAAAGCAGGACCTCAAAGGTAGTAATCTCAGGATTACTCCCAGTGCCACGTGCTAGCGAGAGCAGAAATAGGAGAATACGCCAGATGAATGCATGGCTGGAGAGATGGTGTAGGAGGGAGGGATTTAAATTCCTGAGGCATTGGGACCGATCCTGGGGAAGGTGGGACCTGTACAAACTGGATGGATTACACCTCGGCAGAACCGGGACCAATATCCTCGCAGGGGGGTTTGCTAGTGCTGTTGGGAAGGATTTAAATTAGTTTGTCAGGGGGCTAGGAACCTAAGTGTGGGCCCAGAATGGAGAGAAACAAAGCTGGAAGTGCAAGTTAGAAAAGTAGTCAGCAAAACTAGTAGGGAGCAGAAACAAAGGCCAACAGTAAAGAGGGTCAAAGTGCAGAAAAATATTAAACAGGCAAAGTTGAAGGCACTTTATCTAAATGCACGTAGCATTCGCAACAAGGTGGATGAATTAATGGCACTAATAGAAGTAAATGGGTATGATGTAATTGCCATTACAGAGACATGGTTGCAGGGTAACCAAAGCTGGGAACTGAATGTTTCAGGGTACTCAACATTTAGGAAGGACAGAAAAAAAGGAAAAGGAAGCGGTGTAGCGCTGTTAATAAGGGATGAGATCAGTACAGAAGAGATAAAAGATCTTGGCTCAGCAGATCGTGATGTAGAACTGGAATCAGTTTGGGTGGAGCTAAGAAACAGCAAAGGGCGGAAAACATTGGTGGGAGTTGTGTATAGGCCACCAAACAGTAGTGGTAATATAGGGCACAGTATCAATCAAGAAATTAGAAGTGTATGTAACAAGGGCAAAACGGTAATCATGGGGGACTTTAATCTACGTATTGACTAGGCAAATCAAATTACCACGAATGGTGTGGAGGACGAATTCTTGGAATGCATGCGAGATGGTTTCCTGAATCAGTATGTGGAGGAACCAACCAGGGAACAGGCTATTCTGGATCTGGTACTGTGTAATGAGAAAGGGCTAATCAATAATCTTGTGGTAAAGGGGCCTTTAGGGACAAGTGACCATTATATGATTGAATTTTACATTAAGTTTGAGAGTGATGTATTCCAATCTGAAACCAAGGTCTTCAATCTAAACAGAGGAAACTACAAGGGTATGAGGGACAAGTTGGCCATGGTAGATTGGGAGACTACACTAAAAGCTATGAAGGTGGACATACAATGGCTGACATTCAAGGAAATAATACATAATTTGCAACAAACATATATTCCTCTAGGGCATAAAAACCCAAAAAGAAAAGTGATCCAACCATGGCTAACAAAAGAAATTAAAGCTAGTATTAAGTCAAAGGAGGAAGCTTATAAAGTTGCCAGAAAAAGCGGTCAGCCTGAGGATTGGGATCTTTTTAGAAATCAGCAAAGGGGGACCAAGAAATTGATCAAGAAAGGGAAAATGGAATATGAGCACAAACTAGTGAAAAATATAAAAACGGATTGTAAAAGCTTCTATAAGTATGTGAAAAGGAAAAGACTGGCGAAGGTAAATGTAGGTCCTTTACAGTCAGAGATGGAAGAATTTATAATGGGGAATGAGGAAATGGCTGAGAAATTAAATACTTTGTTACTGTCTTCATGGAAGAAGACACAAAAAACCTCCCAGAAATACGAGAAAACCAAGGGTGTGGTGAGAATGAGGAACTTAAAGAAATTATTATTAGTAAAAAAACAGTACTAGCAAAATTAATGGGACTAAAAGTCGATAAATCCCAAGGATCGGATGACCGACATCCTAGGGTTTTGAAAGCGGTGGCCTCTGGGATAGTGGACACATTGGTTGTCATCTTCCAAAATTCTATAGATTCTGGAACGGTTCCTGTAGATTGGAGGATAGCAAATGTAACCCCGCTATTTAAGAAAGGAGGGAGAGAGAAAACAGGGAACTACAGACCTGTTAGCCTCACATCAGTAGTTGGGAAAATGCTGGAATCTATTATAAAGGATGCAATAACTGGGCACTTAGAAACTAATAGTATGATTGGGCAGAGTCAACATGGATTTATGAAAGGGAAGTCCTGTGTGACAAACCTATTGGAGTTCTTTGAGGATGTAACTAGTGGAGTAGACAAAGGGGAACTGGTAGATGTGGTGTATCTGGATTTTCAGAAGGCCTTCGATAAGGTCCCACACAAGAGGTTGGTGAACAAAATTAGGGCACATGGAATTGGGGGTAATATACTAGCATGGATTGAGAATTGGTTAACAGACAGAAAACAAGGAGTAGGGATAAACGGGTCTTTTTCAGGATGGCAGGCTGTGACTAGTGGGGTACCGCAAGGATCGGTGCTTGGGCCCCAGCTATTCACAATCTATATCAATGATTTGGATGAGGGGACTAAATGTAATATTTGCTGATGATACAAAGCTAGGTGGCAGTGTCAGTTGCGAAGAGGATGTGAAGAGGCTTCAAGGGGATCTCGACAGGCTCAGTGAGTGGGCGAGAACATGGCAGATGGAATATAATGTGGATAAATGTTATCCACTTTGGTAGAAAAAACAGAAAGGCAGAGTATTTCCTAAATGGTGAAAGATTGGGGAATGCAGATGCTCAAAGGGTCCTGGGTATCCTTGTACATGAGTCGCTGAAAGTGAATGTGCAGGTGCAGCAAGCCATTAGGAAGACAAATGGTATGCTGGCCTTCATTACAAGAGGATTTGAGTACAGGAGTAAAGAAGTCTTACTCCAATTATATAGGGCCTTGGTGAGGCCACACCTGGAGTACTGTGTACAATTTTGGTCTCCTTACCTAAGGAAGGATATACTTGCCATGGAGGGAGTGCAACGAAGTTTCATGAGATTGATTCCTGGGATGGTGGGACTGTCGTATGAGAAGAGATTGAGTAAACTAGGCCTGTATTCTCTTGAATTCAGAAGAATGAGAGGGGATCTCATTGAAGTATACAAAATTATTACAGGGCTTGATAGGGTGGATGCTGGGAGAATGTTTCCATTGGCTGGGGAGTCTAGAACCAGGGGCCACAGCCTCAGGATAAAGGGTAGGCCATTCAGGACTGAGATGAGAAGAAATTTCTTCACACAGAGGGTGGTGAATCTTTGGAATTTTCTACCCCAGAGGGCTGTGGAGGCTCAGTCATTGGGTATATTCAAAACAGAAGTCGACAGATTTCTGACCAGTAAAGCCATCAAGGGATATGGCGATAGGGCCGGTGAATGGAGTTGAGGCAGAAGATCAGCCATGATCTCATTGAATGGCGGAGCAGACTCGAAGGGCCGAATGGCCTACTCCTGCACCTATTTCTTATGTTATGTTCTTATGAAGTTTCTGTTAATCTGATGTCACAGATAAAAATTATTATTTTCACCACTTTATGGTCATGGCCAATTCTGTCTGCAACTTTGGAAGTGTCTTAGTGAGTTGGAGTGAGACATAATGGTACCTCCAGCAATGGTGGTTAGTGTGAATGGAATGGCTTGGTCATTGTAGGGATGTTTTATGATGTTGCTGTCGGGTGTTCGGAGCCTGGTGCAGCATGTGGCAGCCATATGGATGTAATGCCTGAAGTTAAGTAAACCTGGCCATGATGAGACCATTCCTGGCCTCCCGGGCAGCAATGTGCTCGGGTGCTGGTGGGATCTGGACCGCAGGTTCCTCCTCCTGCTCCTCCTCCTCTCCCAGCTGATGCTCCTCCTCCTCCTCTGAAGAGGCTGTGCACGCAGAGTCTTGCTCCTCATGCAGCAAATTAGTATTAGTAAAAACAAATAGTACTGGAGAAATAAATGACACTTAAAGCTGATAAATCCCCTGGACCTGATGGCCTACATCCTAGGGTTTTGAAAGTGGTGGCTATAGTGATAGTGGATGCATTGGTTGTTATTTTCCAAAGTTCGATAGATTCTAGTACGGTTCCCGTAGATTGGAAGGTAGCAAATGTAACCCCACTATTTAAGAAAGGAGGGAGAGAGAAAACGGGGAACTACAGACCAGTTAGCCTGACATCAGTAGTAGGGAAAATGCTAGAATCTATTTTTAAAGATGTGGTAACAAGGCACTTAGAAAATAATAATAGGATTGGGCAGAGTCAACACGGATTTATGAAAGGAAAATCGTGTTTGACAAATCTGTTAGAGCTTTTTGAGGTTGTAACTAGCAGAATAGATAAGGGGGAACCAGTGGATGTGGTGTATTTGGATTTTCACAAGGCATTTGATAAGATGCCACACAAGAGGTTATTAAACAAAATTAGGGCTCATAGGATTGGAGGTAATATACTAGCATGGATTGAGGATTGGTTAACGGACAGAAAACAGAGAGTAGGAATAAACGGGTCATTTTCGGGTTGGCAGGCTGTAACTAGTGGGGTACCGCAAGGATCAGTGCTTGGGCCTCAGCTATTCACAATCTACATCAATGATTTGGATGAGGGGACCAAATGTAATATATTCAAATTTGATGATGATACAAAGCTGGGTGGAAATGTAAGTTGTGAGGAGGATGCAAGGAGGCTTCAAGGGGGTATAGACAGCCTAATTGAGTGGGCAAGAACATGGCAAATGGAATATAATGTGGAGAAATGTGAAGTTATCCACTTTGGTAGGAAAAATAGAAAAGCAGAATATTTCTTAAATGGTGAGAGATTGGGAAATGTTGGTGTTGAGAGGGTCCTGGGTGTCCTTGTATACGAATCACTGAAAGTTAACATGCAGGTACAGCAAGCAATTAGGAAAGCAAATGATAGTTGGCCTTTATTACAAGAGGATTTGAGTATAAGAGTAAAGACGTCTTACTGCAATTATATATGGCCCTGGTGAGACCACACCTGGAGTATTGTGTACAGTTTTAGTCTCCTTACCTAAGGAAGGATATACTTGCCATAGAGGGAGTGCAACGAAGGTTCACCAGACTGATTCCAGGGATGGGAGGGATTGTCCTATGAGGAGAGATTGAGTAGACTAGGCCTTTCTTCTCTAGAGTTTAGAAGAATGAGAGGTGATCTCATTGAAGCATACAAAATTCTTAAAGGGCTTGACAGGGTAGATGCAGGGAGGATGTTTCCCCTGGCTGGGGAGTCTAGAACACAGGGTCACAATCTCAGAATAAGGGTCGGCCATTTCGGACTGAGATGATGAGAAATTTCTTCACTCAGAGGGTGGTGAATCTTTGGAATTCTCTACCCCAGAGGGCTGTGGAGGCTCAGTCGTTGAGTATATTCAAGACAGAGATCGATAGATTTTTGAATATTAAGGGAATCAAGGGATATGGGGATCAGGCAGGAAAGTGGAGATGAGGTAGAAGATCAGCCATTATCTTATTGAATGGGGGAGCAGGCTCGAAGTTCTTATGTTCTTCAATTGGAAAGGTAGGGTTACAAAGATGCTTAAGGGTCTGACAAGAACCTAATTATCATCTGAATTAGCTCAGCTGCCTCTGCCGTTCGTATCGCTGCCACACTGGCAAATGCACTCGAGGGAAAGGCACATGGAGGCGGGATGATGGCAGATTCCCGACCCGCTCCAAGTTTTTTCAATTTTCATTCTCGACCCGCCTTCAATCCCGCCCGCACGGACACCAGAAAATTCCGGCCTATATCATCATTACTGTATTATTACGAAGAAACAAACATTTACATGCAAGAAGCAGAGACAATAGCAATAACATAAATCAACGTGCAAAAATGTTTCATTTCATTGTATGCTGTATAATGATGTCTTAATAGATTCAATGAAATAATGAATCATATTAATTATATATTAATATTCATTAATCACAAAATCATAGGTAAAATGATCCTAAAGCAGCCAGTTAAATTGATCAAACTATATACTATATTGGCCCGGATTTTGCAGGACCACTGACAGCGTACGCAAGCCGTCGTAAGCCTTGTAAAAGTCCCCGCAGGTTCCGGGTTTCTTCATGCGCTGCACATGCGCGAAAACCCGGAACTTGCGATCTGTCATGGTTTGCCTTGACAGATCCTCCGAACCAAAAGAAAAATCACTTTAGCTGGCACAGAGTTGGGCGATTTGCCTGGAGTCCCAGGACCCGAAGTCTCCGAAACCTGGGAGCCAACAGGTAGGTTAGTATTTTTTTCGGGTTGGAGGCGTACTCCGGAGGTACGCCTCTGACCGCAAATTCATGCCCAATGTAATTGCAAGTCTTCTACAGCATTGCATACATGGTGTCTGGTACTTTGAAAATCAGCAGATTAGATATGCTCCTTGGTACCATGCTCAATGTTAATGCTTTCTCATATCTCTCAGGTTTATCTTCTATTTGTTTTGCCTCCTTTATAATTATACAATTAAGATACTATTATTCTTAAGGTACATTTCCTGGATTGGGAGGTTGATGTTTTTTAGATGAATGAGTTTTATATGTCAAATCCTCTTTTCATATTTATTGGTGGCAATTTTGTTATTTGGTTCTGAAATGACTAAGGGTCAGGCACCACTTGAAGAGTACAATTTAAGAGAAACAAAAATTCAAACACAAACTATAGTGTAAATTCCAACAATACTCTAATTTATAGATGGCATGTTGTATGCATGCATCTGTAAAGTACAATTAAACACATACTAGCATAGAATTTCAAGTTGTTTCTATGCATATAATGACTTTACTATCATCAAATAATTGATCTTAACATGCACAGTGGCTATTCTTAAACATATTTTTTAGTGCTTAACACATTCTAGTGATCAATATCTTTACTGTGAGATATCCTTGCAAAACATTTCCAGGTTGTGGATTGTGTAACCTGATATTGTTGATCCAACTCAACATGTGATATCCAGGTATGTGATTCATGTGACTTTGTAATTCCTTCTGATGTGGCTGAGTCAATACCCACATGCAACTAGAATCTGAAGCACACCCACACTCAACTTTAATAGAACTGTGAGGCCTATTAGACATTTTTATGTTAAATATCAAACATAAAGGGGGAGAAATTCAGTATCGCCCCATTTGGGGCGCAATTATCGACCGGGTGCAAAGATTAGCACCTGGCGCTAATTATCACCACCGACTGCAAACTTGACTTTTATCGCCCCTGGAGGTGATTGGAGCGCTAAATCAGGCGCTTCACACCTGTCTTAAGGCGCAAAGGCCGAGGAGCGAGGCGCTACCTCAGAGCGCTGGCGAAGCTCATGTGATGTCAGTCAGCAATGGAACACACACACAATGGCGCGGGCCAGTTCTTAAAGGGGAGGGTTGATCTTGCTTTCTATCCACATCCTGCTCATTGCAGCCTTGAATCTCGGCCTGGAGAGACCTGCACATCAAATCTGCTGGAAAGAACAATGGAGAGTACCAGGGAAAGAGCTCAGAGTGCAGCCCCCACAGTCTCTTCTAAATTGATACAAGGAAGGGCAAATCAAAATGAACCTGCAAAGTGCTGCTCAGTACCCAAAACTCCTTCACACAGCGTTGAATCTCTCCAGAAGTCTCTCTCTCTCTCTCTCTCTCTCAGAATGCGTGGTTCAAAAATGTCACCAACAATAAAAGGCAGGAAGCAGTCGCCTTTAAATAGCGCTCCCCCAGTCCCTTCCTGACTGCAAAACGCTCCCCTCAACCTGTCGTTGCTAACGGCAGGCGGTAAGGCAGGGGGCGCCACTCAATATCCGCTCCGGGGCGATACCGGAGCGTTGCGCACTCGACTGACGTCACGATATGCCGGCGCAGATTTCTAAGGGTTTTCTGCGGGCAGATGTTCTCCAGAAAGCGGAACTCTCCGCCCGCAGAGGCCCTTCTCAGAGAGCATTCTTGACAGATCGGAAATGCCGGTTTTCAGCGCATGTGATTGGCATGCCTGAAACTGGCATTTCTGATGTCCCTACGGGTGTGTACACAGCTTGTACACACCCATAGGGATTGGAATATACGGCCCATCATCTCTCATCATACCAGTTTTCCATTTCCAGATTTTTGAAACTGAATTTAATTCTCAAGCTGCCATGATGGGATTTGAACCCACATTCTCTTGATTTTTAGACCTGGACGCTGGATTACTAGTCCACCAACAACAACTTGCATTTATATAGCACCTTTAACATAGTAAAATGTCCCAAGGCACTTCACAGGAGTGATATCAAAAGAAATTGACACCGAGCCACATAAGGAGATATTAGGACAGGTGACCAAAAGCTTGGTTAAAGATGTAGGGGTAGAGTTTCCGCTTTGGGCGTAATTGGCGATTCTGGCGCAAATTGTGCCCAAAATTGCGCCCATTTTGAAAAGTTTTTTCCGTCGAGTTTCCACTCAAACTCATTGCACATCGCCAGACGCAAAATCTGCCTAAACCAGCGCAATCGGACAGCGTTTTAAAATGTAATTTTAAAATGTTGCTTTAAAAGATTTTCCTTCATGTACTTAAAAGTGGTAACTTGGTGAAGTGTGATTGAAACAGCTGAAAATAGGTTTATCATAAAAATAAGCATTTTTAATCACAGTGAAATTCACTTTTAATAAATATTTAAAACTATTTTCTAGTTATATTGGGGTACATTAGTCAGTTTCTTAGTAAATTCCAACAAAAATCACATTTAAGAGCTTTTAAAACGTACCTTTTAGTGTCCTTTTAGTTTTAAAGCCTTCCTGAAGGCCTGCAAACGAGAGTAATTAGCGGAAACTCCCAATGGTGATTAATTCGCCCTGGGGGCGTGGACAGTTTTGTGGACGGGGCTTACTTCCAGCGCAGTGTTTTTAAAACTAGCGCAAAAGATCGCAGACACTCGAGTTGTGCCGAATGCAAATTGTGCTTAAAATGCCACGATTTTTTTCGCCGGTTACGTTGATTTTGGTTGAAAAAACCTGCGCAATCGGGCAGAAACTCCAGGCCGTAGATTTTAAGGGGCGTCTTAAAGGAGTAGAGAGAAGTAGAGAGGAGGAGAGGTTTAGGGCGGGAATTGCAAAGCTTATGGTCTCAGCAGCTGAAGGCATGGCCACCAATGGTAGAGCGATTAAAATAGGGATGCACAAGAGGCTAGAATCCAGTAACATAACCTTTAGGCTACTGTACCTGTGATACCGTACCAGCAAAAAAAGTAATCTTGAGGGGTTGGAAGATGAAGCAGGCCATGCATATTAATGGCATTTGCATAATCTGCATGCCAACATGAATGTCAGTAAATGACCATGTGTCAAATCCCACGCTTCATTTGAATGCCCTGACACTGAATCCCCTCTCCCCCACCCCGAAGCCAGTAGCAGGGAGTAGAAATTCATGCTGCCATGAAAATGGTAAGGTAAGTGAGGAAAGGGGAGAATTTGTAAAGTTCACAATCTTTGGACACTCCTGCTCCTCCTGGCCCACAGGTAACCTTTAAAAAGTAAAATAAATAAAATTACCTGGTCCTCCTGTGGCCTTAATGCTGCCTACCACTAGGTTTTGCTGGCGGGTCTTAGACTGTGCCCCTGGTTGGCCCAGTTAAAATAGCATGTGCATCCTGATGGTGTCATTGGGACACGACTTCACTATTTAAATGAGGCCCCGCTCTTCTGGGGCGGGTGGCCTTCCCGTCCCTTATTTCAGGTTAGTTAAGATGGTGGGGGAAGGGAACACATCAGGAAGGTGGTGTGATTCCCCGCACCCCCGCTTTGTTCCTGTTGGGCAGGGGTGAGAGGTTTAAATCCTCCTTTTGTTTCCATGCATGTTTAGAACAACTTTCAACTTATAGTGGAATGTTGTTGAAATGTATCTGTTTTCAGCTTTCCATTGCTAAAACTTTCGGTGAATGATCAACAACTACACTCAGATCCTTTTCCTTCGCCACCATTAGATAAGAAAGGACACCCTTTCATCATGTAGAATTTTGCTGTCTCTTGCAATATTCATTAGCTTACATTTATTTATTGATATTAAAATTCACATGCCATTGTATGATCCATTTTTTTAATGTTGTCCTTTGTATTCATCACATATCCACATAACTTGGTATCGTCAGCAAATATTATATTATTATCAGAAGAAGTACTCTCCTGCAAGTCATTTATGAATAGTGTAACTAGCAGATAACTATGAGCAAATCTCTATGGAACTCCAATGGTCAGGACCACATGACATAATGGCCGGAATTTTGCGGGTGGTCAGTGGGCGCGATCGGTGGCGGGTTGGGTGGGAAAGTGTTTTTCCCAATGTCGGGTCTGTCAATGCTGAGCAGACCCGATCAGCAGTGGCACCTAATTAAAATGATTAGCATCTAGTTTCCAGATGCTTAACAGCCTTTTTTCACTTATTTTTTGTCTTTAACTTTATGACCATAAGATCCCCGCTGTGCGCAGACCACGGCTGTCAAGCTGAGGCGTGAGTTCAATGGCATTGCTCCAGCTGATAACTTTACAGCTTCAAATGTACAGTAAATGCTCCCACCTGTCTGTTATTCACTTTCCTCAGGCAGAAGCTTTTTCTCACTCCATATCCAGCACACATTCTGCAGGCTTTCCACTTTCCACTCTCCATCCAGTATCACCTCTTTGGAAGAACTCTCTCACCATTGACAGATCGCTTCTGTCATCTCTACTTCACCCGCCATCTGTTCCATCAGCATGGGTGCCCTTTATACTGTCTCACCTTGGTCCTCAGAATCCCACCACGATCAGCCCCAACACCAGCAGCACCAGGCACACCAGCAGCACCAACAACAACATCAACCTCCTCAGCAATCACCTGATGCTGCACAGGACAGAGGGCATCAGCACCCGACCACATTGCTGCCCGGGAGGCCAGGGATGATCTCACCATGGCCACATTTACTTCACTTGACCCTGTACACCCTGGCTGCCACATGATGCGCCAGGTTGGCACCACCCCACACCAACACCATAAAGCATCCCTACAATGTCCAAGCCATTCCTTTCACACTCACCACCATTGCGGAGGGTACCGTTATGTCTCACCATTCATTACAACTCACTAAGCCACTTCCAAAGGTGCACACAAATCTGTCCAAGAACACAAAGTGTTGAAAATAAATATTTCAATGTTTGACAGCACATTAACAGAAACTTTACATGAACATTGGATAAAACACCCAAGTGCCTACCCTTGTGTGTTGTTAGTTGGTATGATTGCACTAGGATGAGGGTGAGTGTGAGTGGTGGCTAGTGAGATGGGGATGTGATAATGTAGATAGAGCGGGATGGGTGGAGGTGCAAGGTAAGTTGGTGTGAATAAGGATGTGCAGGAGTAGGGTAGGGAAGGCAGAGTGATGGGGATGTGATGAGAGGCACAGCAGGATAAGGTTGAGTGTGGCTTTGTACTAACGTCTCATGATCTACTGAGATCATTGAAAGATTTATGCCACTGCACCCAGGTCCTCCTGATGACATCCCTGCTTGTGCCCTCCTCTGCAATGTGCAACCAGACTGTTTAGGTCTCCTTGGAGGTCTCATTGAAGGGAAGAGAACCTCCCTGTGTGCTATGACTCCCTCCATAATCATATGGAGGGAGTCATGGGAGAACCTGGGTGCAGCCCTGTGCATCTGTGCAGTCATTGTCAGTGTTTGCAGCTGTAGAGCACTGACAGCACAAGTGTCAAGATAAATTTGGACATGGCCCCTTTAAGAAATCCGGCTGATGATGCGTCATCAAATGACGTCACCAGACCCGCTTCCTCGATTTGGCCGGGAAACACGCTGGGCGGGCTTAACAAGCCCTATCAACGGAAATTAATTTCACAGAGCAGGATGGAGCCAGCAGCGGGGCCATGACCCGCCACCAACATCACCCGCCATGGACCCGCCGAGGTTAGTAAAATCGCAGCCATCATTGAGGGAACACTTTGCTTTGTAGACTCTGGTAATAGATACCTCCTGGTTGACCATCTCCTTTGGCGTAGCCTTATCCAGTGTACATCTCTCATTTCCTCTTCCTTTCTGTTCTGTCTTCCTCATAAGGACATATATGGGAATGGTCATAGTGAACTCCATGATAAGAGCTCCAAGACAGAAGGGTGGGAAGAAAAAGATTTCCCTGCATGAACCTGCTGAAAAGGGATTTGCAGTATCCTTTTTTAGCAGCACAGCTGAGAAACAGCTTATGTTTCATAAACAGTCTGTGGACAGACAAAGCCTGTGTACTCAGAACTTCCTGGTTTGGCAAATCACATTGGAAATTTACTTCTCTTTCTCACAGGCTTTAGTTAAGTGCAATTTTGGCTTAAATATTGAAATTTCTGGGATAGCAGGTTTCTCCCTTGTTATCCTGTTATTTGCATGCATCCACCACTTGGGGAACAGGTGCACATTCTGTCAGCATCCATTTCCAATGGAATTTAGCATGTATTTTAAAACGGATGTAATCTGATTTACGCCCCAAATTCCAACCTCCTACGCAAGAAATACCCCAGTTTTGAAATTGTGAGATTTCGGGCTCATTAAAACAGAAATTGGATGGTACGTGCAAGGAGTGATATGAAATTTACAGTTCAAAATACATATTTATTCTCAGAAAAGTACTCCAACAGATATTCTTATTTATATGCTTGACATTCTTGAACAAACTGTGCCAAAAATTTGTGGCATATTAGTCATGGAACACCCCTTCAGAAACGGGGCAGACTGTATCGCTGAGACATCATAAACAAGCAACACATTGACTGCACTTTTCTACGTCAGTAAACTAAGTACTTCAGTTTCTACATAAATGAGTAGGAGTGTCTCAAATTATAACTGTGTGCGTGCAAGGCTCATTGTAATTTCAGCAGAATTGTAAAGTTGAGTATCTGCAAAACGAAGATTTGGGTATCACGTTCTCCGCTGGATTAACAGCATCAGAAATCAGTTACCAGATCCTAGAAACATTCTTCAAAGGTGTGATATTCCTACAGTAAAGAATTTGACATTTAAAACTTGCAACATTGTACATTGATTATAGTAGAATTGGAATATGTGGAAACCATTCTAAATCTTTCTAATGCTTGTCATTGAAACCTTACTGTGCTTTACATATGATTGCTTCATGAGAGGAATAATGATCAATTGACATTTTAAGCACAACAAAGAGGCAAAAACTATTTGAAAATTAGACATGGAAACCTGTTATTGAGACGATCAGTAATAGAATGAAACATATTTAAGGTACGAAGTACCCTATACTTAATGCAGACAGACTAGATGCAGGAATAATAAATATTAGTTAGTGGAGCAGCAAGTATTATTATATTATATAAGTATATTTGTGTCTCAAATGAAGAATCCAAAAAGGTATAAAATCTTTTTGCTGTCATTATTTGCAGGAGTCAAAGCTTGTACAAGGATTATTTGTCTGTACCCTGAAATGTCATATCTGTAGTTCTGTATGTTAACTCATTCCATAGAGAATAAATAAGATCTAGCAGTGATTCAGAGGCTGTAATAAACTCAGTCTTTTTGTAAATCATCTGCATTTTTAGTGACATGTTTATCATTTCAGATCTTTACCCATGGAGAGTCACCCACACAGTCCAAATCTTCCAAACTCATTGCTAAACTCTTGTAATTATGGGGCTAAATTTTTGTCTTTACCACATGGGTGTTAAACATCGTCTGGGCGGAGCAGAAAAAAAAATCTGGCAGGGACATTTACACGCCGCAAAAAGGACCTGCTGGGTTTTCCTTCCATTCATTTCAATGCAAGGAAAATCCGACGGGTTTTGTTTGGAGTGTCTGGTCCTTCCCACCAGACTTTCCTCTCTGTGATCTGCCTGTATGATGCTTAACACCCAGGCGGTAAAGACAAAAATCTATTCCATGGGCCCTTGACTTTTCTTTGTAACTCCACATCACATGAGAGAAAGAAAATGCTTTAGATTAATGTTTAAAAAAAAAAATAAGATTATGATTCAAGCCAAGGAAATAATTGGATCAGCTTTCCTATTTTAGAATTAATAATTAATCTTCTTTTACTGGGCTACAATATTCTAATGTACTTGATAAATTTTTTAATGAGTCACCTTCTTTAGAAATTTGTGTATTCTTATGAAATGAAACATAATATAGTATACGTTGCATTCTCAATGGACTCTCCATTAACTTCTGAATGCTCTACTACAAGTGCACAACTGTTTGTAAATCAAATATTTCCCACAGCTTCTTTATTCAATGATGATCGCCACAAATGTCATTGAACCAATTTCGCTATTATATTCATCAGGTCACTACAATGATGTTACAGGACATTGGTATAATTGTTGTGTTATTTCAAAATGCAACATTTTAGGATTTTAAATTTTCAAAGAATAAAAATGATTGTGAACAAAACATAAATTTTATGAAAGTTATTTTTCCATAGAATCAAAAGATTGAGGAGAACACAGACTCTGAAATTACTACAATCAAATATTTTGTGAACTGTCAGACTGTATTTCTCAGTGTGAGCCAAGGAATGGAGCAGAAAATGAATTCATCCTATCCGGTGATTCTGGAACATCTGGAACTCTGCTTCGCACTTACCAACACATCCTGTCCAAAAATGACCAGGCCAACAGCAAACCGAGCAATACTTTATGTTTGTTCTTTGATTTTAATTTTAACTACAGTTCTTGGAAACTTGATGGTGATTATTTCAATCTCCCATTTCAAACAACTCCATACTCCTACTTATTATCTTGTTCTCTCTTTTAGCTGTGACTGATTTTCTACTGGGATTGGTAGTTTTACCAAACAGTATGGTTTATTCTATTGAAACATGCTGGTATATTGGGGACATACTGTGTAACATTCATATAAGTTTAGCTATAACGCTGACATTAGCATCAATCTATCATTTGGGCTTTATTGCAGTTGACCGCTACTATGCTGTGTGTGATCCTTTGCTTTACACTTCAAAAATCACACTCCCTGTAATAGTTGCAATTATTCTATTTACTTGGGTGTTTTGTATCATTTATGGATTTGGTTTAGTTTTTTCAAACATAATTGGAAAGGGAATAGAGGATTATGTCAGGACAGTTTCTTGTCATGGTAGCTGTGTGCTCATATTTAATAAGCTGTGGGGGCATTTGAATCCACTGATTGGATTTCTTGGCCCCACTTTGACCATTTTAGGCATTTACATCAAAATCTTTCTTATAGCAAGAAGGCATGCTCGAGCAATTGGAAATATAACAAGGAAAACCCAGTCTAAAGAAGAAAACAATACTAGGGGTTCTCACGGCAAGGAGCACAAGGCTGCTATAAAACTGGGCATAGTAATAGGAGTCTATGTAATCTGCTGGCTACCCTATACTATAAACATTGTTGTTGATCCATATATTAATTACAGCACATCCAGAATTTTATTTTCTGCTAATCTGTGGTTTGGTTTTATTAATTCCGCTTTTAACCCAATGCTTTATGCTTTCTTTTACCCCTGGTTTCGCAAAGCTCTAAAACTTATTCTTTCCTGTAAAATCCTTACGTCTGACTCTTCCACAATAAACTTGTTCCCAGAAAATTAGAATATACTGTGGGAATGAGCACAATTCAGAATTTGAGTTCTCCTATATTAACACAAGTAAGCTGTCAATTTACATTAACGCTTTCCTAAATGGCATCAAGTATGTTATATGATTTTTAGTTAGATAAATGTAATCAGATTGTCTATTCAAAGTACAATGGAAACTTAATTATCTGAAACTAGAAGAAAGAAAGAACTTGCACTTAAATAGCACCTTTCATGTCCTTAGGACGTCCCAATGTGCGTCACAGTCAACGAATTACTTTTTTGAAATGTAATCACTGTTGTAATGTATTCAATCTGTACTCCTGTTATCCACCATCCTGATTATTTACAAAGATATTTGAAGAATAAAGCCTTCCATGAGACACAACTTGTTTCCACAGCTTATTTTGTTCTTCTCCTGGTGAATAAAAGTACAGAATACATGAGTGGTAAAGTCAATAGTGCACATTGTTTGTGTGAAACAATTTAGCATTGCATTACATCAGCGAATTATTCTATTTATACATACAAAATGGATACACAGGCAATATACATAAACTGAGAACAGGGCGATGATCAGAGGTATTTTAGCTTAATGGGAATGATTTTCAATTGCTGGCCATCTGTTTCTCACCTGAATAGCCGTTGACGTTTAAGGCCTGCCTGATGCAATTTTCTTGTGGGTCTGTAAATGGGGGTGGAGCACGCCTGCCTGAAATAGGCAGGAAGCTGCTTAAATATACAAATTTGGATCCTATGCCGATTGCAATTTTCAGGTAGAAATGGGCGTAGCGTGCACCGTGCATGCTTTGCCCAGTTATACCAGGTGTTGAGTGGCCTAACCACCGGTCCTTAAAGGGTATACTGGAAGACATTCACAAAATAGCCCAGGAAATCTTCAATTTTCTTTTGGTGAGACTTGGGGAGCACTCCTGCGTGTCCTGTGCTCCCAATAAAATTCTGGCCCACTGCCACCCCATTCGAGGTCCCCCCAGGATCCACTGACCCCCCACCCACAGGCTCGACATACAGGCCAGCTCAGTCTGGGAGCTGGACATTTTCCCGCCCACCCAGAACCAGTGAGCTGCAGTGGGGCATCTGCTTGGTGCTGGCAGCTCACCGGCAGCATTCAAATAAGGCTTGGGCCTCAAAATGGCTCAGGTCTCACACCGGTATGAATGAGCGGGCGGACGGGCCGTACTGCTGAGTTTGCACCCATTTTGGGCGCTACTTACAAATCAACACCACTCTCCCTTGTCTCTATATTCACAGAAATGGTATTTATACTCCTTTTGGCTCATATATTCAGACCTGGCCACCACACTTTGAGCCTCAATTGGTTCTTCATTTTTACCACCCCTTGTTCCCCTTCATCCGCCAACATCAAGGGCTAGAAATTAATTATAGTCCAGGAATGGGTGGTAAAATTAGAAAAGTTGGAGAATTAGTGCCAGGCGCTAATGCATTAGACTGCAAGCAAAATTAAATCTCACTGCTCAAAGAAATGATTCAAACCTTAAAGGCCAAGCTCATTGCCGTTACACTCAAAGGGTGAACCAATATCAGGTGCAATCTAATCGCTAGTCATCAATGCCACAGGCTTTTCCCAGTTCTTAAAGGGAAGTTTCATTGATGCTGCAGAACAAAATTCTCAGCATTACTGGCTGTGCAGCTGGCTCAGCAAGTAGCAACAGGTCAAGTAGAAGGAGCCAGACGACTGAAGCAGCTGTACTGATGGCAGATGCACATCCCAGGGAGCGAGCCTGCAGATCTCTGGTCATCCTCCAAAATTCTATAGACTCTGGAACAGTTCCCATGGATTGGAGGGTAGCTAATGTAACCCCACTATTTAAAAAAGGTGGGAGAGAGAAAACGGGGAATTATAGTGGGGAAAATGCTAGAGTCCATTATAAAAGATGTAATAGCAGAGCACTTGGAAAACACTGACAGGATTGGACAAAGTCAACATGGATTTACAAAAGGTAAATCATGCTTGACTAATCCACTGGAATTTTTTGAGAATGTAACTGGTAGAATAGATAAGGGAGAACCAGTGGATGTGGTGTATTTGGACTTCCAGAAGGCTTTCGATAAGGTCCCGCATAAGAGATTAGCGTGCACAGTTAAAGCACATGGGATTGGGGGTAAGGTACTGTCTTGGATAGGGAACTGGTTGGCAGACAGGAAGCAAAGAGTTGGAATAAACGGGTCTTTTTCCGAGTGGCAGGCAGTGACTAGTGGGGTACCGCAGGGATCGGTGCTAGAACCCCAGTTATTCACAATATATATTAATGATCTAGACGAGGGAACTAGATGTAATATCTCCAAGTTTGCAGATGACACAAAGCTGGGTGGGCGTGTGTGTTGTGAGGAGGATGCAGAGAAACTCCAGTATGATTTGGACAAGTTGGGTGATTGGGCAGATGCATGGCAGATGCAGTATAATGTGGAAAAATGCGAGGTTATCCACTTTGGTGGCAAAAACAGGAAGACAGATTATTATCTGAACGGCAATAGATTGGGAAAAGGGGAAGTGCAACGAGACCTGGGAGTCCTTGTGCACCAGTCATTGAAGGTAAGCATGCAGGTGCAGCAGGCAGTTAAGAAGGCAAATGGTATGTTGGCCTTCATAGCGAGAGGATTCGTGTAGAGGAGCAAGGATGTCTTGCTGCAGTTGTACAGGGCCTTGGTGAGACCACACCTTGAGTATTGTGTGCAGTTTTGGTTGCCTTATCTGAGGAAGGATGTTCTTGCCATGGAGGGAGTGCAGCGAAGATTCACCAGACTGATACCTGGGATGGCAGGAATGACGTATGAAGAGAGATTGGGATGATTGGGCTTGTATTCGCTTGAGTTTAGAAGAATGAGAGGGGATCGCATTGAAACTTATAAAATTCTAACAGGACTAGACAGACGAGATGCAGGAAGGATGTTCCCGATGGCGGGGGAGTCCAGAACCAGGAGTCACAGTCTAAGGATAAGGGGTAAGCCATTTAGGACTGAGATGAGGAGGAATTTCTTCACCCAGAGAGTGGTGAACCTGTGGAATTCTCTACCACAGAAGGCAGTTGAGGCCAATTCATTAAATATATTCAAGAAGGAGTTAGATATATTTCTTAGGGCTAAAGGGATCAAGGGATATGGGGAGAAAGCAGGGACAGGGCACTGAATTTGGATGATCAGCCATGACCTCATTAAATGGCGGAACAGGCTTGAGGGGCCGAATGGCCTACTCCTGCTCCTATCTTCTATGTTTCTATGTTTCTATGATTCTGCGATTAAGCATTGGAGGTGTTGGTGTTCGTTGTAGAGAGGCGGAGGGCAGTGCTCTATCCAACAAGTGGCAGGGTGCCCTCATTGCAAGTCTTCTGCACCATGTGGAGGGAGGTATCCCAGCATGTCTTGGGCAGCACTCTGGTCCCCAGGACCCCCACACAGCGCAGGAAGAAATTTAACGACCTCACTCAGGTGGTCAGGGTGAGTCAATGCTTCAACAAATGCTACATACCACTGTCTGAACCATAGTCTGCACACACTGCACCACACCCCAGCACTCACCCACCAACAGTCTCTACCTACCAACACTCACATCTTACACCTTGAACACAATTACAGCTATTCAACTATGCAGGCACATCACCCAAACATGTTGCTCCACACTCACTCACACACTTTCCTTTCTCTTGCAGGCCAAGGTCACTCACAACAGGAGAGAGCAGGAGTGCACAGGCAGGGACAACCTGACACCCAACCACGGTCTGCGCTGGAGGAAAGAGTGCTGCAGATTATTGGGGGCCAGGTGGTGGGCGCCGTGGCCACTGAGACGTTGACCCCCCTTGGGGACAACAAAAGTATGTTCATCCCTACTGCTTCTTCTCACATCCCACTTTCCCCTCACCCCACAAGCGTTTTGCACTTTCCAGCTAATCATGCTGTATGCATGCATTTCTCCCTTCCTGCTCCCCTCCCCTCACCTTAACTCAACTCTTGTGCTTTTATACTTTCAAATAATGAGCAAGCACTTGAGCAGCCTGTCCCTGAGGGCACCGTAGAGAGTGAGGCAGGCGAAGAGGATGAGGAAGAACACACCGCATCAATTCATGTCTCACCCGCAGGCACCAGCTCAGATACTGGCACTATGCGTTCTTTAGAGGCTAGTATAGCAGCGGGATCTGCACAGGGTGAAGCACCAGGGACGAGCGGGCTGCAGCGAGGCCAGGGGGAAAGGGTAGCTCGGGGGCCAGCTCCCCAGAGGGTGAGTTTGCGCGCAAGTTCTGCTGTACAGGACTCAGATGAAGACCTCCATGTTGAGGCATTTAGAAGAAGGGTGACGGGCATGCACACGGTGATGATAGGTGCAATGGCAAGGGTGCCTGAGAGCCTCTTGGCAATGGTAAGGAGCATGGAGGAGTCCGCCTCCAACATTGCACAAGGCTCTGTGCACACCATGGAGCCCATCATTTTCAGTCTGCAAAGGATGGTAGAGTCCCAGAGAGACCGTGGTGACCCAGACCTGATGCTGCGTGTGATGGGCGATCAGGCAGCTTCCATTGCAGCGCAGGCGGAAGCGATGCAACGTCTTACTGCTGTAATGCAGTCTATGCTTGGTGGCAGCCAATCTCAAACTGCTCTCGTGCAGTCTCAGCTTGATGGCATGCAAACTCTGACTGCTGCTATCGTGGCTGGGTCTACCACCGTCAACCGGGGCTTTCACGGTGTCGCAGCAGGCCAGCAATCTGTGCTCCAACAGATTGCTAGGGATGCTGAGGTGCTGTCCTGGCGGAGTGGCAGTGGGTCAGTGGAGCAGGAACCTGCTGTCCTCTCTCAGGATGACAGCATTCCTGCTCCCACCACTGCCACTCTGCCATTGCCCTTGTCACTGCCTGTCATCCAGCCAGCCTGCAAGGTCATCTGAAGTCTCCCGCACGGACACTCAGCAGCCTTCCACCAGCCATGCTGCAGCCACTGGGCCAACACTTCATAGGAGCACCAGAGTAGGCAAAGGCACAGTAACAAGAGGCACTAAGGGATTGCACAAGGGTGAATAATTCATATTGTTGTTGTAAATATGTTTTCACTGATTATTGATAAATTTATTAATTCAGTTTGGATTCTTTTGTGGTGTCTCTCATTTCAGCTTTGTGCTGTGATATGGCCTGCAACAGGGATGGGATGATAAGGATGTAGTGAGCAACGGAGATCTGGGGTTTAATTCATTCGAACCGCAGACTGATGAGGTGATCATGAGGCAGCCCAGAAGGCCGATTGAGTGGCTGTCTCCTCCCTCCCTCCTGTTCCTCCTCCTCTTCCTCGTCCTCCTCATCTTCCTCTTCCTCCTCCTCCTCCTCCTTTCCCGCTTCCTCCTCCTGAGGTGGTCCCGCAATCCCTGCTGGCAAGAGCTGGGCCCTCATGATGGCCAAGTTGTGGAGCATGCAGCAGACCACCACAAAATGGGATACCCGCTCAGCCGAGTACTGGAGGGCTCCTCCCGAGCGGTCAAGGCAGCAGAACCATTGCTTGACCACCTCGATGATCTGCTCGATGACATTCCTGGTCGCAGCATTGCTGTCATTATATGAGTGCTGGGCAGGAGTATTGGGGTTGCGGAGGGGAGTCAGGAGCCAAGTGGTGAGCGGATAGCCCTTGTCTCTGATGAGCCAGCCGCGAGCTTGACGTGGTGGCTGGAAGAGTGCTGGCACACCGGTCTGGCGCAGGATGAAGTCATCGTGGCGGCTGTCAGGATAGCGGGCATTCACATTGAGGATTCGCTGTCTGTGGTCGCACACCAACTGCACATTAAGTGAGTGGTAGCCTTTGATGTCAAGATTGTTATGCGGTGCCCACAAAGCCACGTGGGTGCAGTCAGTGGCACCTTGCACCATGGGGAATCCCGCTATCCTGGCAAAGCCACATGCACGTTCGGGGAAAAGGAAAAGGGGGTGGGGTAGCATTGCTGGTTAAAGAGGAGATTAATGCAATAGCTAGGAAGGACATCAGCTTGGAGGATGTGGAATCAATATGGGTTGAGCTGCAGAACACCAAAGGGCAGAAAACGTTAGTGGGAGTTGTGTACAGACCTCCAAACAGCAGTAGTGAGGTGGGGGAGGGTATGAAACAGGAAATCAGAGGTGCGTGCAAAAAAGGCACGGCAGTTATCATGGGTGACTTTAATATGCATATAGATTGGGCTACTCAAACTGGAAGCAATACGGTGGAGGAGGATTTCCTGGAGTGTTTAAGGGATGGTTTCCTAAACCAATATGTTGAGGAACCAACTAGAGGGGAGGCCATCCTGGACTGGGTGTTGTGTAATGAGGAAGGACTAATCAGCAATCTTGTGGTACGAGGCCCCCTGGGGAAGAGTGACCATAGTATGGTGGAGTTCTACATTAGGATGGAGAAGGAAACAGTTAAGTCAGAGACCATGGTCCAGAACTTAAATAAGGGCAACTTTGAGGGTATGAGGCGTGAATTGGCGAGGTTAAATTGGCAAGCGATATTTAAGGGGCTATCAGTGGAAGGGCAATGGCAGACATTTAGAGATCACATGGATGAACTACAACAATTGTACATCCCGGTCTGGCATAAAAATAAAAAAGGGAAGGTGGCTCAACCATGGCTAACAAGGGAAATCAGGGATAGTATTAAAACCAAGGAAGTTGCATACAAATTGGCCAGAAGTAGCAGCAAACCCGGGGACTGGGAGAACTTCAAAACTCAGCAGAGGAGGACGAAGGGTTTGATTAGGGCAGGGAAAATAAAATATGAAAGGAAGCTTGCAGAGAACATTAAAATGGACTGCAAAAGCTTCTATAAATATGTAAAAAGAAAGAGGTTAGTAAAAACAAACGTAGGTCCCCTGCAGTCGGAAACAGGGGAAGTCGTAATGGGGAACAAGGAAATGGCGGATCAATTGAACAAGTACTTTGGTTCGGTGTTTACTGTGGAGGACACACACAACCTGCCGGAAATAAAAGGGGTCAGAGGATCTGGTAAGAGGGAGGAGCTGAGGGAAATCCTTATTAGTCGGGAAAAGGTATTGGGGAAATTGATGGGACTGAAGGCTGAAAAATCCCCAGGGCCTGATGGTCTGCATCCCAGAGTACTTAAGGAGGTGGCCTTGGAAATAGTGGATGCATTGACGATCATTTTCCAACATTCCTTAGACTCTGGATCAGTTCCGATGGAGTGGAGGGTGGCCAATGTAACCCCTCTTTTTAAAAAAGGAGGGAGGGAGAAAGCAGGGAATTATAGACCGGTCAGCCTGACATCGGTCGTGGGTAAAATGATGGAAGCAATTATTAAAGATGTCATAACAGACCATTTGGAAAGAGGCGACATGATAGGTCCAAGTCAGCATGGATTTGTGAAAGGGAAATCATGCTTGACAAATCTTCTGGAATTTTTTGAGGATGTTTCCAATAGGGTGGACAGGGGGGAACCAGTAGATGTGGTGTATTTGGACTTTCAGAAGGCCTTCGACAAGGTCCCACACAAGAGATTGGTGAGCAAAGTTAAAGCACATGGGATTGGGGGTAATGTTTTGACGTGGATTGAGAACTGGTTGGCACACGGGAAACAAAGAGTAGGAGTAAATGGGTACTTTTCAGAATGGCAGGCAGTGACCAGCGGGGTACCGCAGGGTTCGGTGCTGGGACCCCAGCTGTTTACATTATATATTAATGATTTGGACGAAGGGATTAAATGTAATATCTCCAAATTTGCGGATGACACTAAATTGGGAGGCAGTGTGAACAATGAGGAGGATGCTAGGAGGCTACAGAGTGACTTGGACAGGTTGGGTGAATGGGCAAATGTATGGCAGATGAAGTACAATGTGGATAAATGTGAGGTTATCCACTTTGGTGGTAAAAATAGAGAGGCGGACTATTACCTGAATGGTGGCAGATTAGGGAAAGGGGACGTGCAACGAGACCTGGGCGTCATGGTACATCAGTCACTGAAGGTGGGAATGCAAGTGCAGCAGGCAGTCAAGAAAGCAAACGGAATGATGGCCTTCATAGCAAGGGGATTTGAGTACAGGAGTAGGGAGGTGATGCTACAGTTGTACAGGGCCTTGGTGAGGCCACACCTGGAGTATTGTGCGCAGTTTTGGTCTCCTAACTTAAGGAAGGACATTCTTGCTATTGAGGGAGTGCAGCGAAGGTTCACTAGATTGATTCCTGGGATGGCCGGACTGACATATCAAGAAAGATTGGGTCAACTGAACTTGTATCCTCTGGAGTTCAGAAGAATGAGGGGGGATCTTATAGAGACATTTAAAATCCTGACTGGTTTAGACAAATTAGATGCGGGCAGAATGTTCCCAATGGTAGGGAAAACTAGAACCAGGGGTCACAGTCTAAGGATTAAGGGGAAGCCATTTAGGACTGAGCTGAGGAGGAACTTCTTCACCCAGAGAGTGGTGAATCTATGGAATTCTCTTCCACAGAAGGTTGTTGAGGCCAGTTCGCTAAATATATTCAAAAGGGAGTTAGATATAACACTCACAACTAAGGGGATCAAGGGGTATGGCGAGAAAGCAGGAATGGGGTACTGAGGTAGCATGTTCAGCCATGAATGCATTGAATGGCGGTGCAGGCTCGAAGGACCGAATGGTCTACTCCTGTACCTATTTTCTATGTTTCTATGTTTCTATGTCCTGCTTCTCTCTGGTGATGGGGAAGGAAATGTAGTCCCTTCTCCTATTGTAGAGCCTCTGTGACCTCCCAGGTGCAGCGATGGACAGCGCATTGTGAAATGTTAGCTATGTCTCCTGTTGCAGACTGGAAGGATCCGCTGGTGAAGAAATTGAGGGTGACAGTTACCTTGACTGCCACTGAGAGAGCTGTGGCCGCCCTGATCTGTGACTCATTACTCATGATCCCTTTAAATAACACCCCTGGAGCTCACTTCCGCCTGCTTGATGCCTCCTCTGCCTGTCGCTGTCGGGGCGAGGCACTAAGGTAGGTGGCGAAAATAAATGTTGCAAATCGGGCGTCCAGTGAGCATTGCACGCTCACTGACGTCACGATCTGCCTGCCGTTGAAGTCCCCGGCGGTACCTTGTACCAGCGGCGCAACGGAGGGTCCGGATTTGCTGTGTGTCACTGGATTCGCCTCTCCCTGGCGCTACTGCATCAGCGCCCCGTTAGCGCCAGCTGCTGACACTAACAGGAGGCGCTAACCAACTGAATTTTTCACCCCAAGAAGTCCTTGGGATGTCTCTTCTTCTAAAATGGAACAAACATTTTATTTTGTAGCTTCAGCACACACACAGCAGCTGCATGGTACAAGTAAAATGATGGAAGTGAACGTTGCCTTTTACACATCAGTACTTCCTTACCCAGAACACCACCACCGCCTCCCCCCTCCCCTCAACCCACAACATGTCTGTAAATGCACATTAAGTACAGCCACAGATTCATCCAGGTTCTTCCTAATAACAGCAACCAATGAATTGGGTTGTTATAGGGGAGCAGCCTGTAATCTAGGCTACTGATATTATTACAGTCAGGCTGATAAATAACCTCTGGTTCATAGTAATGAGATGCTGTTACCCTTGATATCTCAAAGCTGTAAAATTTACCCTTTCCTATAAAATACTTAAGCCTGAATCTTCCACAACAAACTTGTTCTCAGAATAATAACAATGTACATAAAAATTCTTAGGGCTGGGATTGATAGAGGAGATTTTGAATTATCCTGTCATGTGAGAAATTAATCCACGCAATTTATATGAATAGTTTGCTGTAAATCAGGTTTACAATTTAGCTTTTTTATTCTATTACTACATATGAATTCCATAAGTGAAAATTAGATTAGATTTTATAGGGTAACTTTTATGGATTTATGTGGCCAGCACAGAGCTTCGACCCCTGGAGGTGCATTTCAGAAATTTGGGGACAGAGATCAGCAGGCCCTGTGAATTTTCTGTCCATTACGTTTGAGTGATAGAGAATCCAATGGGATTTACTGTCCTCTCCAGCTGAATTCCTGAGGAGCACTCTGGTGGGTGAAGAATGTTTCTGAAAAGACACCAGTGTTGACAATGGAGCTATCAATATTGACTCCAGTAAGTATATGAACACTCTGGGGCATGAATTTACAAAATTTCCCTTATTTTAAACTCTAGTTAGGATGAGAATATGGGTTAAGTGTTTTGAAGACTATTATATGTAATTAGTTAGATAGAAAGCAAAAATTAAGTTAGTGATGTTTGTGGACACACCTTTAATGCATTCTTATGATGATTTTCTTTCTATATTTTTAATGGGTTAATGAATCTGTTAAAGTAATGTGCAATATCAAATGACGCTATTAAGGTTTTGTCCAATAATATTGCTAATATTAATTTCGAGCCTATAGTAATCGGCTCCTTGCCTCTATACGAGGCTAGGTGGCCACCTCACTAGCAGAGCGGGATTGAAATTTCGACAATATCTATGAAATTAAGGATACAGAATTCATTGAGGTGGAGCTGGAGGTGCTCCTAGTAATGGATGAGGCAGTGGCCCAGAGGTTCAACGTATAAAGTGATCAAACACATTTGCCCAATTCATAAACCAACAGGATGGCCTGGGGGCAGCAGCTGAATGTGACCATAACTAACAGAAGAACCTGGCAGGAAGTGAACAAATGGTTTAATGATGTCAAGGAGAAGATTGTGTTCAACTACCAGGCAAGAGGAGTTCTCAATGGATACCTCAGACACTGCCAACATAAATATGCAGAATGTTTCTGAAAAGGCATCAGTGTTGACAATGGAGCTATCAATATTGACTCCAGTAAGTATATGAACATCATTGAAAGTTACCAAACATAATGATAGGATGGTCACCTCAGTGGGATGCAGGAGGAAGGTAGTGATGCTAATGTAAATAATTATGATGCACTATTGTACCTGAACGATATAGAAAAGAATAACACTGATGATGCTTAGCATCACCTTTTCCTTCACAATCAAATATGGATAATTTAGAACAGAAATTAAAATATCACAGGATCCACTTCACTGTCTACACAAACACATACCATTGATCCAGCGCCAGACAAACAAACAAATCTTCACTTAACCAATAATCAAAGCTTGTACACTTATCATGTTATTCACAGCACTTCCATTGCGCAGGGGTGAATGTGAAAGTTCTGAGTCTGATTGTAGCTGGAAAATGAGTGATGTGCAACTTCCTTGGTGACTTCTTGAAATACTCTCAACCTCCATAAGAGTGTGCCACTGATCCTGTTTTCATGGCCAAATTCCTAATTGGACTTTCCCCGTTGGATGTGATGCATTTGACAAGAGGTGCAGCAATGACCAGAGGTACAGCAACCAGTAAGAGAGGACAGGTGGCATTCTACATTTTCACATAGAGATCACAGAAGTGCAAGTGTCACAAGGGGTCAAAGTGCACAATATACATAGTAGACACAAATACAGACGCATTGCATCACAAATAAATTAACTGAAAAATCAAAATGACCCAGCATGTGCTGGAGTAAGGCATCTCACAGCATGCGCTGTGAGCTGGATTTTTTTCCTTCCCTTCAGCTCCAATTATTTTTGCGCCACAAATTGCTGGAAGTGTGAGCTAATAATGGCGTAGTGAGGTCAATGGGGTATCTGGGACCTTGGTGAACGACAGGACCAACAGTGTATCTCCTGATCCAACAAAATTTAAGGATAGAGAAACAGAGTGAACGACGGAGAAGGAAATAGGGTGAATTAGAGTCAAATTAGATACAGCAAGAGAAATAAAGAGATGGAAAAAAAGATTAGATAAGAAAGACAGAAAAAAGAGACAGAAATGAAAAGTAAGAAATAAAATTAAAAATTTAAAAAACCTCTAGGAACAATTTACTACCTGCAGGAGTGAAATTCCAGTTTGAATTGTTTTCTTTCTGGGCCTCCGAGGTTGAGTTTTATGTCAGGACCATAAATCATGTAATTATTAGGGTCCTTGTGACATGAAATAGCAGCCCTAAATGTCTGTGGCGAGATTCATTCGTAATTATGCCACAAATCCAACAATTTCCTGCCATTCAGTGGGAGGTTGATGGTACAATCCTATTTTTGCTGTTTAACTCTCTTAGGCCATTTGCCACTGAAATCCTCATCCTTGCCTTTGTCATCACCAGACTGGATTACTGCAATTCTCTCCTTGCTGGCCTTTCATTCTCCACCCTTCAGTTCATCCAAGATTCTGCTGCCCATATCCTACTCTGCGTCATGTACTGCTCCCAGTCCCCTTCCCCATCAAATTCTCCTCTTTGTGTTGTAATCCTTCCATGACATTGTTCCTCCAATCTCTGTAACTTCCTCCAGCCCTACAGCTCCCCCCCCACTCCCCCCACCTTAACTCTCCATTCCTCTAGCGCTAGTATCTTTTGCATCCTCCTTCCTTTCACCCCAACATTGGTAGCTGTACCTTCAGCCACCTAGACCTAACATTTTGTAATTTCTTCCCATAACCTCTCTGCCTCTCCACCTCCCTCTCTTTCTTTAAGACCATCCTTAAAATTCACTTCTTCAACTAAAATTTTGGTCACCCCTGTAAAGTTTCGCAATTATCGCGATTCGAAATAACGAGATAGAAGCAGATTCGTTTGATCAGTTTATTTAAACGAAATGCTGTCATGATTAAACAGGACACAGAAGCCTGTAAAATGGCCGCCGCGCATCGTGGCAGAAGTTTCCAGAAGTACAGTGGGCAGACAAGATGGCATTCGAATAAACATTTTCGATAAGCACTGATAAAGACAGGATGCAACCTGTTTGCATTTGTGACAATAGCAAAAGATATGAGTGCTGGAATCGTTTTCCATGCACAAGTAAGGACCATTGTACTGGGCAATCGAAGGCCCATCCAGACACATCAATACGCAAATACCCCCACGGCTCTACAATGAGAGAGCCATTCTCGGGTGATTAAACAAGTATTCGAGGGCCCCCAAAACCCAGCCAGGGAGGCTCCGAGCCGGTTTAACAATGGGGAAAACATTAACGGGTAGTTGGCCAGTCTCAGGTGCTACCGAAACCCGTTAAAGACAAGAATCACCCCATGCTGGGAGTTTTGAGCGCCAATATTTCACAAAGGACAAACATTAAGATTTGAGCGGGAGATAAGGGAACACAGTGCTATAACTATAGACAACAAATGTCCATCGCTCTCTTACTCCCTTGATTCGATTCTTATTCGCTTGATTCGTGATCTTGTTTTCTCTGGACTGTTGACTCTGGACTTTTAGCCGCACTGGACGGTTATTCGAATGTTGGGTGGAGCTCAAACGGAATGAGCCGCCTTGACGAAGGCCGGTAACCGGGTGCACCATCCCGAGTGTCGGCAAACGGTGTTCTGGACCCGAAGGCCCAAAGAGACGCGACGAGACGAGATGAGAAGAGAAGAAGAAGAATCCACGTGCCGCCGCGGTCAGTAAACCCCGACCGCGCCGAATTTATACGAACTCTATCGGTTACTGCACGAACTGGTCATAGACTCTTCCTCGAATTTTATCGACAACTGGTGTCGATACAGGAAGACTCTTCTTTGAATTCTACCGGCAACTGGTGTCGGTCCAGGAAGACTTTTCTTTGAGTTCTACAGCCGGGCCCGAGCACTGTCGAGTTCTTCATGACAACGGGGAGCCCAGCCTGCTTGCAGCAGCAGCGAAAGTAAACAAGTGGGGTACAGAGACCCCTCAAAACACGTGACAGTCAGGCGCTGCAGCGAAACGAGCCGAGTGCCTCACTTTAAAATTCTCCGAAGTATCACGAGTGGTGAGCATGTTTCCCGATCCTACAAATCTAGATGTAGTGTAGGTATTGATAGGGGAGGGTGGTTTTATTAAGGATAAAGTATAATGTGTTCCCCTTTTTACGATGTGCCGTGCGTTCTTCATTACCATAGACCAAGCTTTATGAATATATGTATAATTGTACTCTCGTTAATTTGTGCCTATGACATGTACTTCATGATTTTAGACACTATGCAATAAAGATTTCCATTTCATACTATTCAACCAGGTCTATTTGAGTTTTTCTCTGCATTACTGCTCTCGCACCTAAGTCCAGTGTTAGAACCGTAAGGGCGAGTGGGTCGAACCACTCACAGGTGCTTATTGCAACAAGGCTGGCCGGAGACCAGAGCAAGCAATAGTATTGGGCAACGAAGGCCTAACCTCGCACCAGCACCGTCTGCGATACAAGCACGACACAGAACCCCTTACACCCCTAAGTCTCCTTCTTGAGCTCTATGTCTTGTTTTTTCCTTATGCCTCAGTGAAGTGCCTTATAACGTTCTTCTACATTAAAAAGTGCTATATAAATGCAAGCTGTTGATGTTGTTTAGGGCAGAGAGCAATGGTGTGGTCATTTATCATAGTTAACATGATTACTTGTTTCATCACTTAATTGAAAAGCTTATTTTTCCAGCACAGAAAAAGTTTTGTCACAAATAGCATTTCTTCACATTCTTGCAAAGTACATTATCGCAAAGAATGGTGGACAGATTTTCTTTTCTAAAAAACAATTGAAAATCAGCTTCTCTCCCCAACCTGGGCAAGCCTGTCTTCACTGCATTGCTTTATAGTTATTATTATTGAGCTTCTTTTTGAAGAATCCAAATTTAGTTTTGTTTGTATCTGGTGCTACCTGGTTCAGTCACACCTTGTCTAATTGGCACAAGAGCAATTCCCCATCTTGATCAGCTAATTTTGACTTTCCATTTTAAGTTCTCCTGAGGGCATATGTAATCCCTTTTATAGAACAATGCAAGCATTGGCAGACTTGAATATGACAGATGCAAGTTTCAGAGTTGTTTTTCCTCCACCAAATACATTGACCTTCTGTATTCTAACATATTAGTATAATATCTGTACCTAGTTTAACTATATAAAGGATATCATATGGGATCTAATGTGATATGGTATTTGGAGAGTGAGTAGAACCAACAGCATAACCATGAGGCAATAAAGTTGATTTCCTTTTAAGAACATGAGTAAGCTGTTGTCCAAGTTCAGTAGTACACATGATGGTGTCTGGCTTGTCATGAGGTGTCTAATTGTAAATACCAAATAAACATTGCTTTCTTCAAATTTCATAAATTTGCAGCACCATACTTTATTACAAATGTGGTTTGATGAAGAATTTGTCAAGAATAATGCTGACTACCAAAATGACTACATTTAATCTATCTGCCATTACATCTGGTGTTATTATACTGATCACTTTGATCACTTTGTCAGGAATTAGCATCAAACAATAGATTAATTTTTCAATACCAGTTTCTGGCTCGCATAAGAAATGCAATTTGCCTGTGCGTCATTGTGTTTCGGAAGGAGAAAAAAAAATCAGCCAGGGTTCCCCCTCTTGAGCATTATCCAGTGACTCTTGTTGGAAAGGATGGATATTGGGTGAAGACAGGGTCAGGTCAGGCTGCAATGCCTTCCTTTGTTGAATAGCATAAAAACTTTCACTGTCAAGACTCACACATGAAGAATGGCAATCTGAGAGGAATACCAGAGACTGCTTGAGCCCTGCTTGGGGTATCCCAGCATGAGTCAGTAATTTCAGAAGAGATGCGATGTAAAGAGATCAAAAACAAATCCTGAAGGCATAGGATCTTTTTGAACAATTGATCTTGACTGATAGCAAATAAATTATAATATATAAAGTCCTAAAATGGTAAGATTGATTAAGTCAACGTTTCTTGTCTAATTAAAAACTTTGCATCTGGTACATGTGAGAAAGAGGTGTCTATGTGCATGTGCGGTAATGTGAACATTTTACAATGCTTATGAAACAGCCAGTCAAAATCACATATTTCACTAGCACATTTATTCCATTCAATAAAAAGCAACTGTTGCAAAAGCAACTAATGAAATATCACACAAGGAACCAATCAAATCCCTAAAAAACAGATTATTTTCTACAACCATGAGAGTCTGGTACCGACCCCACTATATACTGCTAAAAAGGCAATTAATCATATAATAAACACATTATTCATTCAATAATAATTCATTAAAAAATTACAAACTTGCCCACAGGCATTTATCGGGAACGGTAGCATAGTATGTTACTGGACTAGTAATCCAGAGGCCTAGACTAATGATCCGGGAGACATAAGTTCAAATCCCACCATGGCAGCTGGGGAATTTAAATTCAGTTAATTAAATAAATCCGGAATAAAAAGCTAGTATCAGTGATGGTGACCATGATTTTCATAAAAACCCATCTGGTTCACTAATGTCCTTTAGGGAAGGAAATCTGCCGTCCTTACCTGGTCTGGCCTATATGTGACTCCAGACCCACAGCAATGTGGTTGACTCTTAACTGCCCTCTGAAATGGCCTAGCAAGCCACTCAGTTGTACCAAACCGCTACGACCTTCACCAGATGGACTGTAGCGGTTCAAGAAGGTGGCTCACAACCATTTTCTCAAAGGCAATTAGGGATGGGCAATAAATGCTGGCCTTGCCAGTGATGCCCACATCCCGTGAATGAATAAAGACAAAACACTTTCCATCCACAACCTGGCACATTCCCGCCCTGCAGCTCATCGACAGTTTCATCCCTGGGTGCCCCATAACCTACTTGCAGAGAGAACGAGGTCCACTCACAACCATCTGCTCCTTACCCAGTCCAGTTGAGTCACCACTTGCTCATGACTTACAACTTCTGTTCTACTGTCCACCTGACAGCCTGCAGGCTGATTTTAGTTCTTTCCCCCCACAGTAAATCAACCTCTCCTGTACTCCCGCAACCAGGACCTAGCCTCTGTTTCCCTAACGTCTTCCAGTTTCCTGTTGTGTTCTGCTACCTCAGCCGCCAGGTAACCAAATGATTCGATCTTCAACCATTGGTAGAGTCTGTGGAGTTGGGATTTTGATGTGACGTTAGCATACAGATTGCCTTTTGTCTCTGTCTCAGACTCTGAGGATTGGTGTGAGAGATACAGAAATAAATTAGATTGAATGAAGCAGGAGATGGAGAACGATAGAAAGTTGGAAAATTGGAGATGGAATTAAGTAGTCATAAAATTTGAAACACGGAAATCGACTACATGGATTTCAAGGAGGTAAAATATATTTGAGAAGGAACAGAAAAAGGCAAACTGAAAAAAAAAATTGAAAAACAAATTAAAGTCTCAGATTTTTTAATTTAATTTCTTAAAACCAAAACTTGGAAACCACAGAATACATAATGAGGATTATAAAATAAGATGTACTCAGGCTCTGTGATTATTTTATTTGGAATGACTATCGTAACTGAATGTGGACTGTAAATTATGGATTCATTCAGAATCTAAATGCTAATATAGAGTAATTGAGTAACTGTGAGTGACTATAAATATCCAATCATTTCTTATTAGGACAAGTGGTCCTGCATCAAATTCTGTGACTTTCGACCCTGACCATCTGTAGTGCAAGTTGCTACCTGAGTGCCATAGTTTTGATTAGTGTCGGCTGTGTCTCAGTTGGTAGCACACTCGCCTTTGAGTCACAAGGTTGTGGGTTCAAGTTCCACTCCAGGGACTTGTAGTACAAAAATCTGGGCTGACACTCCAGTGCAGTGCTGAGGGAGTCGCTGCACTCTCGGAGGTGTCGTCTTTTGGATGAGACATTAAACCGAGGCCCCGTCTGCTCTCTCAGGTGGGTGTAAAAGATCCCATGGCACTATTTCGAAGAAGAGCAGGGGAGTTATCCCCAGTGTCCTGGCCAATATTTATCCCTCAATCAACATCACAAAAACAGATTATCTGGTCATTTTCACATTACTGTCTGTGGGAGTTTGTTGTGCGCAAATTGACTGATGTGCTTCCTACATTACAACAGTGACTACACTTCAAAAAGTACTTGGGATGTCCGGTGACCGTAAAAGGCATTGGCCCAGAAATTAATGACGGAGCCTTCGTGCGGGGGTAAGGCTTCCCCGCGATATCTCACTGCGCGCCTGCCTTTTCATTCCGAGCTTGCACGAACTTGATTTTCTAGACAGCAGCTGTGCAGTGCTTCCGTATCCCACAGGCGCAGTTAATTCGTGCGAGCTGTGGGATCACGTGATTCAGTTAGAGCCAATGGCAGCACACCATCTTTCATTCATAGTTTTCACAGCAAGTGCTGTGAAAGCTATGAATCTATACCCCCTCAAAAGAACAGCTAAACCTCAATTAAATTTAAAAAAAAACCATCACATTAATAAAATAAGTATAGTTAAATAAATTAACCACTTTAAACAAAAATTAAATTTTTGAAAAAATTTAAAATCTTTTTAAAAGTTATAAAAATAAACTTACCTTTCTTTAAAGTCTCTAAAAAAGGTATACCTGTTGAAAAAAATTAAAAATAATACTTAATTAACTACTTACCTTGTTAAAAGAGGGTCTTACGCCTCCTTTCTTTATGTGCAAAATCTTCCATGCTTACCTGCGCGTTCAAAGCACTAAGTGCACTGCGTGCGCGCAGCCTGTAGCGCGCACGCGGTTCACCTAGGAACCGCCCCCTTTTGAAATCACCAAGTGCCGGTTTTCAGCGCATGCGCAGTGCATGCAGAAAACCGGCAATTGGAGACAGAATACGCGAGAGTACACAGTGCGTACTCTCGCGTAGAGGCACTAATTTTGGGGCCATTATATAAATGCAAGTCTTTCTATCTTAAAAGGCCCCAGAGGATGTGAGTTTCTGAGTGGATCACACTAATACAAAACTGCTTGCTATATTTATTGTTTAATTGTAACAAATTATGTATGTAAGGCAGATTAGAAACATATAAAGGTGATTCCATTATCCCGCAGTCCCTACAAATAACAATAACTTGAATTTATTTAGTACCTTTAACATAGAAAAACATCCCAAGGCACTTCGCAGAAGTGTAATTAGGCAAAAATTGACACCGAACCAAAGAAGGAACTATTAGGAGGGGTAACTAAAAGGTTGGTCAAAAAGGTAGGTTTTAAGCAGGGTCTTAAAAGAGGAGAGAATTCCAGAGCTTAAGGCCCAGACGGCTGAAGGTACAGCTACCAATAGTGGGGCGAATGGAGTGGGTGATGCTTCTTCGGCAGCACCTCCCTTCTTCAACAGCACCTCCCAAACCTGCAAACTCCACCACCTAGAAGGACAAGGGCAGCAGGTGCATGGGAACACCACCACCTCCAAGTTCCCCTCCAAGTCACACACCATTCTGACTTGTAAATATATCGCTGTTTCTTCATCGTCACTGGGTCAAAATCCTGGAACTCCCTCCCTAACAGCACTGTGGGAGTACTTTCACCACACGGACTGCAGCGGTTCAAGAAGGAGGCTCATCACCACCTTCTCAAGGGCAATTAGGGTGGTGATGTTCCCATGCGCCTGCTGCCCTTGTCCTGCTAGGTGATAGAGGTCACGGGTTTGGGAGGTGCTATCGAAGAAGCCTTGGCGAGTTGCAACAGTGCATCTTGTAGATGGTACACACTGCAGCCACGTTGCGCTGGTGGTGGAGAGAGTGAATGTTTAAGGTGGTGGATGGGGTGGCGATCAAGCGGGCTGCTTTGTCTTGGATAGTGTCAAGCTTCTTGAGTGTTGTTGTCGTGTTGCCCACAGCCTTTGCCATATCCAGTACGCCCAGCTGTTTCTTGATATCACTTGGAGTGAATGATATTGACTGAAAACTGGCATCTGTGATGGTGAGGACCTCAGGAGGAGGCCGAGATGGATCATCTACTTGGCATTTCTGGCTGAAGGTGGTTGCAAATGCTTCAGCCTTGTCTTTTGCACTTACATGTTGGGCTAAGCAATCATTGAAGGTGGGGATGTTCACAGAGCCTCTTCCTCCTGTTACTTGTTTAATTGTCCATCACCATTCATGACTGGATGTGGCAGGACTGCAGAGCTTTGACCTGATCCGGTGGTTGTGGGATCGCTTAGACCTGTCTATAGTATGCTGCTTCTGTTATTTAGCATGCATGTAGTCCTGTGTTGCAGTTTCCCCAGGTTGGCAATGTTCCCTCTAAGCTGCACGCATGCACTCAACAATCTTGAAGGTCGCTCACAAGCTCTCAAATATTGCGTGTGTGCGGCCGTGCAAAATATTTAAAGGTACCGTGCATTGAAAAAACTGGCCGCGCACAACAACGTTTTAGAGGGAACATTGCAGGTTGGCACCTCATTTTCAGGTAAGCCTGGTGCTGCTCCTGGCATGCTCTTCTACACACTTCATTGAAGCAGGTTTGGTCGCCTGGATCGATGGTAATGGTAGAGTGAGCAATATGCCAGGCCATGAGGTTACAGATTGTGGTGGAATACAATTCTGCTGTTGCTGATACAGTGTCTCATGAATGGCCAGTTTTGAGCTGTTAGATCTGTTCTGAATCTATCCCATTTAGCACAGTGGTAGTGCCACACGACACAATGGAGGGTGTCCTCAGTGTGAAGACGGGACTTCATCTCCACAAGGACTATGCAGTGGTCACTCCTACCAATACTGTCATAGATTGATGCATCTGCGACAGGTAGATTGCTGAGGACGAGGTCAAGTAGGTTTTTCCCTCGTGTTGGTTCTCTCACTACCTGCTGCAAGCCCAGTCTGGTAGCTATGTCCTTCAGGACTTGGCCAGCTCGGTCAGTAGTGGTGCTACCAAGCCACTCTTGGTGATGGACATTGAAGTCCCCCACCCAGAATACATTCTGTGCCCTTGCTACCCTCAGTGCCTCTTCCAAGTGGTGTTCAACATGGAGGAGTACTGATTCATCAGCTGAGGGAGGGCGATAGGTGGTAATCAGCAGGAGGTTTCCTTGCCCATGCTTGACCTGAATCCATATCCATGGGCAAATTGCATAATATAATTCAACTGGCTGATCACAGTTTACAGAGCTGTACGTCTTTACAGTCGGTCATACTGGTGTGAAACCAGCATTCATCCTCCATGTTACTCCCAAATACTGTCATTCAGAACTCCACCGGGTTCTCTGAAGGCCTTTTTGTTGGGGTCTGCATTCAGCATCTGCTTCTGCTATGGTTGAGGTTGTTCATGATCCAGTGTACCAACATGTGGAACATCCTATAATGGACAGGTTCTTCCCATGGCATTTGGACAACGATTAGGTTATAGTACACATTGAAAATTAAAAATAATAGCTATCGTGCATATTTTGTCCACTAGGGATAAAAACCTTAATTAAAAAAGCACAGATTTGTTTACGGTGATTTATTTATTCTAAATTTAGCTAACATAACATAATAAAACAAACTATAAGAAATAATTTTACTGAACAGTTTTGATTATTCTTACACTTTCCATTATAACCTCTAATAGTTCTGTCAGTATGTTTATGCTTTCCCAAATTATTTCAATGTATTTTACTTTATACCAACTATGGAGGTCCCAAGAAATCTGTCAGGTTGTTTATGGTTGAGGACACAAAGCCATCTTATTGGCTGCACCACTCTACGTCACTTAGTCTGGAAGGCAAGCCCAGTATTTATTCTCCTTAAATTTCGTGGGAGCACTCGTGCCAAGTTTGTGCTCTGACTCTGCACTACTTCAGGTATTTGTATTGAACACAGCCTTGGAAGAGAGTCACATCCTAAAACCAGCAATATCAGATTACATAATTCAGATCTTGGCAGAATTCTTCAAAGGGATCAGCATCCGATGGTAAAGGTACTTGTCAGGTTTCTGATTTAGTTTTGGAGAAAAGAAAAGCAATATTTTTTTAACAGCCAGTTTCTTATAAATTTTGCAGTGTGATGGGAATTGGTTTAATTGTCAAAGCAATGAAACATAAACAGGAAAACTCAACTGAACTGGTATTTTAACCTAACCGTCCTAGCGGGAATCTGACAATTAAAATCAGGAGCAGAGTAAAACGGACATTCAACCCGAAATAACAACAGAAAACGCTGGAAAAACTCAGCAGGCTAGGCAACATCCGTGGAGAGAGAAACAGAGTTAACGTTTCAGGTCGAAACCCTTCGTCGGAACTGAGAGAAGAACAGGAAATTAAACAGATAAAAATGCAAGGAGGAGGCTGGGGGAGGAATAAAAGAACAAAAGGGGTGGTCTATGGTAAGTAGAGACATTAAGAGATGCTCAAGGCAAGACGAGATGGTAATGGGACAGGTTAAGAAACAAAAGGTGAGGTGTGAAATGCTGGCAGAATGAGAGACAGCTGCCGTAGGGGGAAAGAGAGAAAAAAAAGGAAAAAGGCACGGACCAAAAGGGTGGATAAAATGTATATATATGTGGTAGGGGCCGGGGTTATGATCTGAAATTGTTGAACTCGATATTGAGTCCGGAAGGCTGTAAAGTGCCTAAACGAAAGATGAGGTGCTGTTCCTCGAGCTTACGCTGAGCTTACGTGGAACAATGCACGAGGCCGAGGATGGTGAGGTCTGAGTGGGCGTGGAGGGGTGAATTAAAATGACAAGCGACCGGAAGCTCGGGGTCACCCTTACGGACTGAATGGAGGTGTTCCGCAAAGCGGTCACCCAATCTGCGTTTGGTCTCCCCAATGTAGAGGAGACCACATTGTGAGCAGCGAATACAGTATACTTGATTGCAAGAAGTACAAGTAAATCGCTGTTTCACCTGGAAGGGGTGTTTGGGGCCCTGGAGAGTGGGAAGGGGGGATGTATAAGGGCAGGTGTTGCATCTCCTGCGCTTGCACGGGAAGGTGCCGGATGAAGGGGAAGGCCCGTCAGCTTCCCACCCGGTGGGTTTAGTTAAAATGACCCCCTTTGTGTCGGATGTGAGGCCGAGGATGTCAACTTACACCATTCGGAGCTATTTGGGTTCAACTGGATCAAGCTGATGGCCAAAGATTAATTATTGTTTCAGACCTCCAGGACAGGCAACACCATTTGGACTTCACATTGGTTACAGTGAAACCATCTTTTTAGACTTCAAAATGTCCAGGTAACCTTCTGGACTGCCTTTATCTTTCTAATGTTAGAAAAGAGCTGATTTTCCTATTGACACTTCTCTAACATTATCATTTCACTATTATTTGGAGGTCAGTGAGCAGAGTGTTTAAGTATGCAGGAGCAATACTCTGACTGAAGAGCTATGAGCAAGCTGTAAAACTCAGTGCCACACTGTCATAACACTCTCAAAATTACACCAATGCCAAATGAATTGGTGCAGAGTAACTGCATCAGACATGGAGCAAACCACTTTCATGGTCTGTAATTTAATAACAATAACTGCCTGGACATAAAGTACTGGTGAGTATTATTAGAACAATTAGATTGTCACTGGTGTAAGATTATATACATAAAGCTACTATCATTTCATCTCAAAAATTGTGACTACTCTTAATAAATATTCTCCTCTTCTGTACTTGTAAAAAGCAAACAACTTGAACGTGTTGCCAATGAAGGTGGAAAAACAAAATATCTATTAATAAGAATAATTTTGTGTTGTTAAGAAACCTTGCTTGGAGTTATTATTGCAGTGAAAATATGCAGCGATTCATTATAAATTGCTCTAGTTTTTAACTTACTAAGTATTTGTATTAAGCTTTATAAAATATGGAATATAATAAATGTTTTCTCAATACAATTACATTTAGGTTTACAGTTTTTGCAAGTAACAGCTATTTGAACATATATTTTGCTCTGATGATCTTCACTAGCTCTTACCAATACTTTGTTCTGTTTTCTATTAATGTGTTCATGTAGTAAGAGAGAACATTCAGCTATCTATTGTAGCATACATAGGTCAGGCATAATGCTTAAATACTAAATCAAAATTATTTGGGCAATTTGGCTTCCACTGTTTGTAGATGTGTTGCATTAATATAATTCTAATGCATAAAATTATTGAGTGTGTTGTGTCTCTTTAATCAAGTCCTGTTATCACTGTACATAATGGGATATGTGTCAGAAATATACCATGCAAATTATTTATATTCCAGTGTACTATTTTGCAGATATGCTTGTCTTTATGTAACAAAATTTGGTTCGGTGAAATTGGTCAGCATAGATGAAGAAAGTGCATAAAATTAAACTTGTGTGTAATAGGAATGCCAGGACACAGCTATAGCACTGTATTATGTATAGTGTACAAAGTGTTGATACTTAACTCTATAAAAGAAAAAACAGGGTTACATGAGCAATACTACATGGATATTGTCATAATCACATGGTTACTATACCATGTTATGGGATGTATTAATTATATCCTAGCGTCAACTATATATTGAAGCAAAAATCCATGATAGTGCGCATCTCAGTATAAGTGCCAAGGTGCGCCAACAAGGAACACCTGCCACTGACCCCAACGGGTGAGAGGCAGGTTCCCTAATTTGGTTGGCAATGGCAGGTGCCTGCACCACTAGGGGTGTCAGGTGATGCCAGAAAGAAGCTGCAGCTGCCCGCTTTGTAAAGGGTCCGCATTCAAATGTTTAAAAGATTTTGCACCCTTTTTCTTTGGGGGCCAGGCCACAATCCTGGTATGGAACCCCAGGCAGGCCTCACTTCTGCCCCTCACTGTACATCTGCCAACAATAAGCATATGGGAACTCCTGATGTAGGGAATCTCTGCCCCACCCCTCTTAAAAAGATGGCAAATGTTTGGGGCAAATGCTTAGGGCTGGTGGAGGCTCCACCCCTAACAGGTCATTGAGGAAACTTTAGCGCAAGATTGTATCCTGGCATATCCGGGTGCTGGCTTAGTTTTTAGCTGCTCTGCTGGATACTCACTGAAGTTATGGCAGAAGTACACAAGAACAGCTTTTCAAGCCATTATGTCTGAACATAGCGCAACACATTGGAAAACGATTAATAAAGATTATTAAACCTGAAAATCATTGTATAATCAAGGGGAAGAGAGGTAACGGTAAGGGTGTAAATCTCTTCACTGTCTAAACTGAAGCACAGATTAGAAAAATCTTCATCCCTCCCTCACCCACAAAGAGCATAGCTCTAGCTAAAACTACAAATTCAATTTTATTATAAAATGTAAATTATTATAAAAGCAAGCATTCCCACTCTGACCTCTCAGTCCTTGGCATCCTACACTGTTCCACCCAAGTTCAGTGCAAACATCAGGAATAGTATCTCTTGTACTTCTTTTACTTCTTGCAATTTAGTATACTGTATTCGTTGCTCACGATGCCGTCTCTTCTACATTGGGGAGACCAAATGCAGATTGGCTGAGTGCTTTGCAGAACACCTCCGTTCAGTCCGTAAGCATGACCCCGAGCATCCGGTCACCTGTCACTTTAATTCTCCGCTCCACTCCCACTCTGACCTCTCTGTCTTCGGTCTTTTACACTGTTCCAATGAAGCTCAATGTAAGCTCGAGGAACAGCACCTCATCTTTCGATTAGGCACTTTACAGCCTTCTGGACTCAACATTGAGTTCAACAATTTCAGATCATAACCTCTGCCCTTATTTTTTCACACGGCAGCTGTTGATGATTCTGCCATTCCCATTTACACCTCTTCTAGACTTATCTTTTGTTTCTTTACTTGTCCCATTACCATCTTCTTTTGCCTTGCACCATTATCACTTTTGTCTTTTAATCACTCCTGCTTTCCATCCTATCACAGACCTTCCCTTTTGTTCTTTCCTCCTCTCCTCACTTTCCCTACCCCTTCACTTGCTTAAAATCTGTTACATCTCTAACTTTTTCCAGTTCTGACAAAAGGTCATCGACCTGAAACGTTACCAGCCCTGAGGAGGCAGGTTTGGAGGCAGGACTGCTGGGAAAATGAGAAAAATTGGGAGCGGGTCCCAACCCCGCTCCCAACCCACCTCCGAACCATCTTCCCGGGAGGCAGGTCCCCGACTCGCGCAGGGACCCGTCTCCTCAAGGTGGGAAGGGGATTAGAGCCAATTAACTGCCTGTTAACAGGCAGTTAAGAGGCCTTTCCCCATTTTACGCCTGCTGATGCGGGCTTCCTGACGTCGGGAAACCCCGCCAGGGTCAGCGAGGTGAGCAGTGGGTCTGCGGGGGTGAGAGGGGTGAAATGTCTGCTGTAGAGGTGAGTGATGGGTACAAGCGTGGACAGGTAAGTATGAGAGGTGAGTGTAAAGTGTTGGAAAGAGTTTCCTTACCTTTGCTTCTTCCTGCAGGCTTCAAGCCTTGGGGATCCAGAGGTGCCGCATCTCAATTGCAGAGATGACAGAATGGCTACTGCATTCTCAGATGCAGCAGACATCTGCTTTCTGCTGAGGAGAGAGGTCTTGGTGAGCCCTCTGTGCAAGGGCACACTGTGAAACAGAGATTGTCAGTGTTTGACAGCTTCTCAAAGCTGTCAAACGCTGACAATTCATCTGTCAAAAAATTTTCGACAGATGAAGCGTCATACGCTGATGTCATCTGTCACCAGCTTTCCCTTAATTGGCCGGCTAAACCCGCAGGGCAAGCTTAACAAGGCCAATCAAGGAAAAATAGCGTGGGTTCGTCAGACGTCGCTGGAGGCGGGACTGAAACTCGAAAACCAGCAGTCCCTCCCCCAACGCGCCGCCATTAACAAAATCCCGGCCACAAGCTCTGTTTCTCTCTCCACAGATGCTGCCTGACCTGCTAAGTATTTCCAGGTTTTTTTTTCAGATTTCTAGCATCCGCAGTATTTTGCTTTTGTGTTGTTGCAGGAATAGTATCTCGTCTTTTCACCAGATGCAGGATTTGCTGGGGATGCACAGGGAGTCTGTCAGTGTCTGGGGGAGGAGCAGATTGGCATTGTGGACCCTTGTCCAGAACACAGGTCTGGCGAGGGGTCTGCATCTGGGGTGTTGATATTTTCTGTTTGTATTTCACTGCCTTTTGTTCTTTTATGTCTATTAATTCCCTTGACCCCCCCACCACCTTTGTCCAGTTCCATTAAAGGGCTCAGTTATTTTCCAGTTTACAGATGCTAAGTCCTGCTGTGTATTTTCAGCATTTTCTTTATTTTGGATTATTTACAAAGCCAGAAACAACAGCAGGACATCCTCTGAACATCAAAGGTTCCTCTAGATAGGCAGCTGTACAATACATTACAGTCAGACCCTCATGACAAGACAAAGGAATTCTGAAGAACTAGAGCAGCAGTCATGCCTCCATTTACATAAAAATACAACGACTGAGCTTACAAAAACATACAGTATAAATTTTTTTATAACTTAACACAGTGTCAGCTGTGGCTCAGTGGTAGCACTCTCACCTCTGAGTCAGAGGTTGTGGATTCAAGTCCCACTCCAGAGACCTGAGTACAAAATCTAGGCTGATCACTCCAGTGCAGTACTGAGGGAGCGCTCCACTGTCGGAGGTGCCGTCTTTCAGATCAGATGTTAAACTGAGGTCCTGTCTGCTCTCTCAGGTGGACGTAAAAGATCCCACGGCACTATTTGAAGAAGGGAGGGGCGTTTTCCTGGTGCTATGGCCAACATTTATCCTTCAACCAACATCACTAAAACAGATGATTTGGTCATTTTTTAAATTACTGTTTGTGGGAGCTTGCTGTGCACAAATTGGCTGCCGCGTTTCCTACATTACAACAGTGATTATTCTTCAAAATGTACTTCATTGGCTGTAAAGCACTTTGGGATGTCCTGAGGTCATGAAATGTGCTATATAAATGTAAGTCTTTCTATCTTACTTAGAACTAGACAGATCTTGTTCAATTAGTGCTTCAGCAATCAACAATTTTTAACAGCAAAAGAATATGATTTACCTGGTTACCTTCTTTCAAATTCCATTCAAAATGTAATGATGTCATTAACTGTTTTAGAACCCTATTGTTTAGAAGCCCATTCTTTTGATTATGCCTCTGTGAAACAAATCGGGATGTTTATCTACATTAAAGGCACTATATAAATGCTAATTGTTGTTTCAATCAGATGAGTTAAAACATTGCGGGCTTCACTATTACTACCTTTCAATTTAAATTTGGCTAAATATGTTTTCCACAGGAATTGCAAATTAACTGAAAGTTATCTTCCATCTCATCCCAGTGGAACAAAAGAATCTGAGAAGAGTATATAAAATGAATTCAACACATCTGGAGATTTTGGAAGATGTACAGTACTGCTTTGAATTTGTCAACACGTCCTGCCCCAAAGTTATGAGATCAACAGTGGCTCGTGCAGCATTGTATATCTTCTTTACAACTGCTATATTCATTACAATCTTGGGAAACTTGGGAGTGATTATTTCAATTTTACATTTCAAACAACTCCAAACTCCCACTAATTTTCTCATTCTCTCCTTGGCTAGTGCTGATTTTCTAGTAGGCCTCATTGTGCTGCCTTACAGCATGGCTAGATCTGTTGAATCATGTTGGTATTTTGGGGATTTGTTTTGTAAAATTCATTCGAGTTTAGATGTTATTTTGACATTAGCATCAATCTACCACTTGTGTTTTATTGCCGTTGATCGTTACTATGCTGTGTGTGATCCTTTGCTCTACTCTACAAAAATCACACTGCCTGTAATAGTTGCTTTTATTTCATTCATTTGGATGTTTTCTATCATTTATGGATTGAGTTTAGTTTTTTCTGACATTATTATACGAGGAATAGAGGATTACATCAGGGCAGTGTCTTGCCAGGGCAGCTGTGTGCTCATATTTAATAAGCTCTGGGGGCATCTGAATCCACTGATTGGATTTCTTGGCCCCACTTTTACCATTACAATTATTTACATCAGAATCTTTCTTGTGGCAAGAAGACATGCTCGGGTAATTGGAAACATGACAAGGAAAACCCGGTCGAAAGAAGAAAGCAATACAGAAATTTCTCACAAGAAAGAACACAAGGCTGCTAAAAAACTGGGAATAGTTATAGGAGTCTATATAATCTGCTGGCTGCCTTTCACCATAAACATCATTATTGATCCATACATTGAGTTCAGCACTCCAATCATTTTATTTGATGCATTTGTTTGGATTGGTTATATTAATTCCGCTTTTAACCCAATGATTTATGCTTTCTGTTACCCCTGGTTTCGCAAAGCTCTAAAACTTATCCTTTCCTGTAAAATAATGAACAATGAATCCTCCACAATAACGTTGTTGCCAGAATAATTATAACACTGCTGAATTCCGTAAAATAAATAAATGGAGAGATTATGACCTAGATTTTCTATTTAAGCTTATTAAGTGCAACACTGCTTAAAATTAGAACTTTGTAATTACAATTGCAGAAATTGTAACTCTGTACTCAAATTAAATTATGTTTTGCAACAATTTTTCTGTATCAAATTATATTAATGTATTAATAAATTATTTAAGATCTCGAGTGACAAGCAGAATTCCAAGTTGATACATGTGAAGATCCCAATTTTATAATAATATATTTTACTGAGGCTTGTCTCATATCTGTAATTACAGAAATAATTTATGTCAGAGTAATGTTTAAACTATTGTAATAACAGATAGGTACTTATTGAAACTGCTCTAAATATGTTCAAAATATCAGAAAAATATAGGTCTCTTTTCCATTTTTGGTTCTCAGAACATTAGCTCATAAGTCCCCCCCTGACCTCACCTCACCCCTCCCCACACCACCTCACCAGCTCTATGTGACAGCATATGCTCTCTGCTCTTTCAATTCCGGCTTCCTCTGCAGCACCCTCTCTCTTCGTTCCACGTCAGTGGCAGATCCTTCAGTCACATCAACCTTGCACTCTGGAATGTTCTCCAGTAAACCTCTTTATCTTGCTACCTCTCTCCACTCTTTCAAAAGCTTTCTCAAAATCTACCTCTTTGATCAGACCTGCAGTCATCTCACCTGAACTTTGTCCCTTCACTGCTTGGTATCTGGAGGATCGGGGCTGGCAACCGGAGGATTGTGGCTGGCCTCAGCATCATCGGCGGGGTGGGGGGGAGGTCTCATGGTGGGGATCGGAGGCCTCGTGAGGGGGTCTCCGATCGCGGGGTTAGGTTAGGCAGGGACCTTGGGTCGAGGAGGTAGGTATAAAGCTACTTACCTCCTGGATCCAGCAGTCCCTGCCTCGGTTTAACTGCCGGGTTTCATGAATTGTGTGAAACCTGTCCACAGGCAGTTAAATTCAAAATGGAGGTTAAAAAAGAGGCTTCCAGCCTCATTATAATATTTAAATTGATGTACTGCCCCTTGGAGTGGGTTGATCGCCCGCCCCCTGTCCCGCCCCCGTCCTGACTCCATTAAAACTGGAAGTGGGCAGGTTGAAGCCGGGATCAGGTTGGGAATCCCATTTTTAACAATTTAACTGACCCTATGCTCCAAACCCACCCTTTTTCTCGGGGAAAATTCTGGCCCAGATTTCCCTGTGTGTCTTCTTTTTCAACAGGTTCCCCGCCAGGAAGTCAACCTGACTGACAGGCTAGGCTCCCTGTTGGACGGGGAATGCTTCGGAGGAGGCTTCAGGCACAGGAGCAGGAGCAGGAGCAGGTAGAGAGCCTGCTTCTGCTGGTGGGAATGTGTGGTGGTGGAGGCGGCCCCGATCTTGGGGGGACCAATCCCCGACCCTGGGGGTTCGATCGTCCTCACCTCCTTTGAGCTGCTGGGTTTCTTGAGGTCTGGGAAACTCGGCTGGCCAGGGTTAAACCTGGAAGACAGCTCCCAACCTCATTATAATATGTACATTATCCTGGTGTCCTGGCCAATATTTATCCTTCAGTAAACATCACTAAGAATACATATTATCTGGCCATTATCGCATTGCTGTTTGTGGGAGCTTGCTGTGCACTAATTGGATGCCGCGTTTCCTACATTGCAACAGTGACTGCACTTCAAAAGTACTTCATTGGCTGTAAAACACTTTGATGTCCTGAGGTCATGAAAGGTGCTATATAAATGCCAGTCTTTCTTTCTGAATGGCCAACCTGCCTCCCAGAGGCGGGTTGGCTGCCCACCCCGGTCCTGCCTCTGCTAAACCTGGAAGTGGGCGTGTTGGAGGCGGGTTGGGTCAGGTTTGAGATTTAAAAAATTTTTACATCTCGCCCGATCCCAACCCACCTGTTTATGAGGATTAAAATTACTCCCAATGTTTCAGATCGATGACCTTTCATCAGAACTGTGTCCTGTGTGGATTAGTGAAAGTCCCAAAGCTCCTCTTTTTGACTAATTAAGTCGGCTACAACTTGAATCTCAGGTGTGGATACTGTTGCTGCAGAAGAGCTTTAAGGGATAGGCTGATGGGGGGTGGGGTGGGGTGGTGGGTAGGAGTTGTGGAGCATTGTGCGACGGATCTGGGGTAAGTGTTCCTGAATCAATTCTTAGGGCTTGATTTTGCCAGGCCCGAGGAGGCGGGATTGGAGGCATGTGAATTGTTAAAGTCGCCAAAAATGGCAGGCGGGCCCGATCCCGCCTCCATCCCGCCTCCGAGCAATTTCCCCAAAAGCGTGTTTTCTGACTCCCTTTCCATCCCGTCTCCAAGAGGCGGGATATGCCCTTAAGGCCCTTAACAACCACTTAATAGCCTCTATAATCCCATTTTGAGAGGCCTTTCCGATTTTTAGTCATTCCCCCCATCCCTCACGCCTCCTCTGGAACACGCCAGGTAATGCTGGCGGCCTCACAAGTGGATTGCTTACGAACAGCTGCAGCTGCACCATTACAAAATGATCAGTTGCAGGTGGCAGAACTTTGTTGTTTCAGGTCTGGGGGAACTTTTAGCAGGCATACTCATTGTTGTGGAAGTTAAGAGCCTGACAACCATCTCCAGTGTGACCTCCTGGGAAACCCCTCTCCCCACCTTGACTGAGCGCTTCCTCAACTGAGGCATATACCAAAAGCATGGCGACCATTTAATTCCTTTCCTCCTGGACATCAGATTCGGATGAAGACCAGCCGCGGCAGCAGCAGAACCATGAGCAACAGCACCACCAACAGCAGGAGCATCAACAGGAGCACCAAGCTGCTAGTCACCCACCTGAAGCTGCACAGGCCAGAGGTTGCCAGAGCGCCACCATATTGCTGCCCGGGATGGAAGGGATGCACTCATGTTGGTCACATTTGCTTTGCCTGTACAATCAAACACTTTTGCCTCGCACCTTCTTATCAAAGCATCGACAATGGACAAGAACCTGTGGATTCCTATCACTCTGACCACCATACTGACAATTGCAAATCGCTCTAAGCCCTCAATGTGGAAGTCCCATTTGTGAAATGACACAGGTCACAACTTCAACAGTTTGCCATCAGATTTTTTTTCACAACAAGCAACTGGTGGCATTTCAAAAATAAACACAACATAACACCCAAGTGACTACCCTTGTGACTACTTGTGCATTATCTTCCTCTTACACGTGCTCCTACATGGTGCTTCCCCTGTGGCTTCAGCAGATGTGGAGGCCCCTTGCTCACTTTCTTGCTGCTCCTGTCTCGACACCTTTGGCGGCCGTCCTCTGGGGTTGCGAACCTGTGAGGGCTCGGCACCAGTCTGCTGCTCCTGCGGCTGTGCAGGGGATGAGATGCCCATCTCAATTGGGTGAGGACTCTGGTGGGGCTCTGACCGAGGGCTTTGCAGCGGCATGGTCGTTTGAGCGCTTGGAGAGGAGCCCCCACTTCCTTGTTGTCTGCCACCAACATCCATCTCATAGGTCAGCCCCACTTTAGAGCTAGCAAGTGGCTTGACAGCACCTTGCTGCACTTCAGGGGGGCCATGAGGACCCGTTTCTGCACTGGAAGTCCTACTCCAGAGGACTTCCATGAAGGTCTGGTTTCTATGCTCAGTAGCTGACCATTGCTCCTCAAGAGATGCCAGTCTATTCTGAACAATGACCATGTTTTCTACACTCTGGCAACTTAGCTCCTCCATGGCCGTAGCCATCCTCTCCTCTACCGTAGCCATCCTATCCACGGAGGTTGCCATCCTTTCCATGGTGATGTGTTCATGCGCCAATGCCTCCACAAAGGCTCTGCTCATGTTCGTGATGGACTCCTCCATTCGCTCGACACTCGCAGTGACCCTGGAGACAAAACCTGCCAGAGACTCCTGCACCTGTTCCTGGAGTTCCAGCACCGCTCTCGTTCTGGATGGACCCGAAGGCACAGGATCGACATGCAGCTGAGCCAAGCTGGCAGAGTCCTGTGCCCTCCAACGAGGACTCTCCACTGCTGTCCCTGTCTCCACCATCTGCTGATGCTTACTTGTGAGCTGTGATACACCAGGTGCCAACACTACTCTATCTCACGAAGGTCCCACCGAGGTGTGAGTGTCTGCTCTGGTGCTGGGTGCGCTGAATTCTGCTGAGGCTGCGCCCTCAGAGGTTGCAGCTTCCTCTCAGGCTCTTCCTCCTGGACAGTGGGGACGGGGGCTTTCGATGGTCCTGTGGGGGAGTAAAGGAAAGAGTTAGAGATGTGAGGTCAAGGTTACATGAACATTGAATAGTGCAGATGATCATAAGTCAATCTGTTAGAGCATCAGATTCATTATCAGTGACTCATACAATGTCAATAAGAGAGATGCCAAACTATTCTGTTACCAGCTTGCTGCGATGCGCCCATCTGTCTGTCCCCCACTTGGGAATCCTCCTCGATCCCGGCGATTTCCAGGGCCGCCTCCTCCCAGGCGGTGAGCTGGGCTACTGAGGGTGGCCCTCCTCCTGTCATGGCTCTTTCCCTCTTATTGTGGGCTCTCTTTTCCTGCAATGAGGGACACAAGTGGAGTTTAAGTGAGAATGAAGGAGTGAGTGTAGATAATCCATAGCATAGATGCTTAGAAGGATACAAAGGACCATCCCTGTGTGTTGAAAGTTGTTGTTGTCATGGCATCACAGTGATAGGGAGTGTGAGGGCTGCATGGTCGAATAGTTAAGTGAATGTGACCTTCGAGAGAGAGGGAATGGGTAAGGGTGCAGGCATGTAAGCGTCAAGTGGCATGTGGAGGAAGAGGTTGGCAAAGCAGAGTGCTGGTGAGGAGAGGCGATGGGGATCAGATTGAGGGTGATGGGAAAGTCATACTCTCTTTTCCTGTGCGGAGAAGATCATGAAACCTCTTCCTGCATTGCAGCCAGGTTCTGCGACTCAGCGAAATGGAGTTCACCTCCTGGGCCACTTGCAGCCACACAGCTTTTGTCTGCTGAGGTGGCTTTTTTCTCCCTGAGGAAGGGAACAGCACCTCCTTATTACATCTGGCTCCGTGCACCAGAGCTTGGAGGGAGGGCTCATCAAACCGAGGTGCACACTTTTGCTTGATCGTGGACATTGTCGGGAAATCAACACCTTCATACAATTTGCAGAGCCTTTGCAGTCTCCAGAGGAAGCAAGGCTGCTTGCAGGTCTTAAATCCAGCAGCATTGATGACGTCATCGGAGGCGACTTTCTATATGAAAAGACTCATTGGGCCAGGTGTTCCCACACGCAGGAAATCAATTGCCCAATTAGGGGAAAATCCCACTTTTTCAGCACTTCACTTAGGAGTCGGGGTCCTGACACGATTTCCACCTGACACGCCCCAGCCCGCCCACACTGACAAAATCCAGCCCTTAATGCGGCTCTGGTGATTCCTAAATGCATCCAGCGGGTGGAGCTGCAGCAACCAACTCATTGGAGACCGGCAGACGTTCTGGTGAGGGAGGCTACAGGTAAGTGCTCCCTGAAACAGAAAATAACATGTAAAAAAAACACCCAACTCAAAAAACTACTGGCTGCAAGCTGAGCTATGCATCCACATTGAGGACTGAATGGCCAACATGTTAATGTGGTGACTCGCATTGAAGTTTCTTTGGAAGTTTGGCTTGTACTGAGGTGCCGTTGAATCCTGATCCGGTAAAGTAGCGGCGGATGGACACCCGATGGATTAATGGGCTGGATCTTGCTGGAGCAGGGCACCTTGCGGCGACGCCGTTAGTTGGACTTTTTCCTGAACCATTCAGCTCGAAGATATTTTGTGTTGTGACTTGCTGGAAGTGCGTGCTGATAACAGCGCGGCAAAGGCAACGGGGCATCTGGGACCTTAGTGAAATGCGGGACAGTCTATCTCCTTAACCAATGAGACTTAAGGATTGAGACAGAAATAGAGGAACGATGGAGAAGGAGGGTGAATTAGAGCCAAATCAGGTACAGAAAGAAAGAAAGAAAGCGAACGAAAGATTGGATTAAGAGAGAGAGAAAAAAGAGAAAGGATAAAGAAAAGTAAGAAAAATGTAAACATTTTAAATATAACATTTTTAAAATCTCTAACAATTGACTACATGCAGGAATTAGATTGAACTATTTAAATTATTCCCTGTCTGGGTCGGAGACATTGATTGGCATTGTATTAACAATTATCACGTCGTTAAAAATGTACTTATGCTATTCATTACCAGACTTAGCTTTCTGTGGCGAGTTTAATGGGCAATTAATGTGCAAATCCAGCAAGTTCTTAAACATAATGGGGAGGGCTAAGGGTGAAGCAAATGGCGGAGCAGCGTAAATTGACCAGCAAGTTCTGAGGATTTGCAACTCACGCCGTATCTCTTAATCCCTTAAACTTGTTGGCCGGCGGGCTTAACAAGGCCAATTGACGCAAAATCACGTCTGTGGGCCGGATGTAGTTGGGGGCGGGACTGCAACCCGGAAACCAGCTGACCCGCTCCCAAGCCGTATCGATCAAGAAAATCGCGGCCTTTGTTATTGTTCAAGCTAGATCAAGCCTAATAAGTCTCTGCCCCATCCCATTGAACAGAGTTTAGAGAAAATGATCAGACACCCAACCCTGAAGCAGCTGAAGCAGCTCGATTGGGTGGGGGGAGGGGGGGAGAGATTGCTAACTTTCACCCCTGCACCATGAAGCAGAGCCTCCCTCATCAAACAAAATACAGAACAGTAGTTGTAAGATATACAACCCAACCCCCAATAAACAAACAAATTGGAAACGGAACCCATAGCTATCTGAACTACCCTCCTGCTGAGCTTATAAACTGACAGTCACAAACCTGACCTAAAAACGGCAAATCAACACAGAATCTCAACTAACACAGAATCTCAACTCCCCCACCCCCTTCCACTGATCAGAAAATCTGAAGAAGCCAACTTGTAACCTTAATTCCCATCTTCCCACTCTGCAGAAGTTCATTTGTAGTTTTTGTAAGCCCTCGCAATTGAGCACAGAGTTTGTAATACCCCCAGTACTTACCCCCGCCCCCACCCGGTGCAAAAATATTGTGAACATAGATAGGTGGTAAAAAAAAAATTATGATTTTGCAAATAGCAAACATTGGACATATTCCCACTTTGTTTACAATGGGGCTGCAATTCACCCGGAATTGTTCCTGGCATATATGTCAGGATCCGCCAGCTGGTGACCTCTGGTGTTAAACCCATCAAAGTTGGCAGGGTTAGGGGAGGTCACACATTTGCATAGGCCGGGTGGGCGCCCACACCACTAGGGGTGTATCTTGGGTGTCCTCCATAGGGGAAAAGCCCAGAATTGTGGCCTATGTTTGTTGGGTTCCGGGGGGCATCCCAGGGAATTTTCCCCAGAAAGATTAACAAAATTCCCCCCTTTGTAAGGGGGCCAAAATGACCCAAGCAAATTTCTTCTCTCTCTGGGGTCGAGGTTTGGATCACCAACTAGGCCCCACCAGTGCAGTGGTTTGAGCCAGTACGCCTGCTCTCACCTAGTGAACTGACCCACTGATGCTCTGCCAGGCTGGGGATGGAGGATCTCCTGGCCTGGGAACCCTTGTCCCCAGCTACTCTTCCTCTTGGAACTTAGCCCCTCAACAAGGCCCCAGGAAAGGCTGGGACCTTGCATATCTGTTTCCCAGCCTAACTTGTGGCTTTTCTGCCATAATGTGGCTAACATATAGTCCCCATAAAACTTGTAATGCTCTAGAATATGGAAAATAAAACCATGTTTATATTGGGGTTTTTAATGTGAAAGTGACTTTATTGCCTGTGAAAACTGATCATGGTATGGTAAAATCCTGATATGCAAGACTTGTTCATTATTGCAGAACTGAGGGGAATAGATAAGTATTCTTTAGTCAGATTAAGGAAAAAAGAGGCAAAGCAGCAACACCAATGCTGCCACTAAACAAAAGGGGTTGGCGAGAGGAGAGGGCCTCAGGAGTGGAACCTACACTACTTGGCGAAAGCAGGTACAGTATCAGCAGAATGTCGAGACTACTCACTGTTTTTAATGTATAATAGATATTACACTAATAAAGCTGTTCCTAACATGATAATATTAGGTGATATTTGAGCTTACTGTGTGAGGTAGACATTAAAAAGGCAGCTGACAGGCTAAGGTTTAAGGGATCATGAAAATAAACTGTTTATTGGCTGCATGATACCTATATCATTATAATTATAATGAAATACTGGAAAAACTCCCCATCCTAGATTATATAAAGCTTCCAGTGAGACACCTTATCGAACAGCTTCTGAAAATCCATATACTTTGGCCCAGATTTTGCTGAAGTAGGTCATCTCATGGCATGTCTCGTAGGTTGGAGTTTTTCCCTCACCCTTCAGCTCAAAAAAAGATTTCCCTGCAAGTTGCTGGAAGTGCGAACTGATAACAATGTGGCGAGGGCAACAAGGCATCTCGAACCTTGGTGAATGATGGAACCAACAACCTATATCCTTAACCAATGAGATTTAAGGATTGAGAAAGAAACAGAGGAAGGACTGAGAAGGAAATAGGGTGAATTAGAGTCAAATCAGCAAGAGAAATAAAGAGAGGGAAAGAAAGATTGGATTAAGAGAGAGAGAAAAAAGAGACAAAGGATAAGTTTAAAAAAAAATCTCTAACAACAATTTATTACCTCTAGAAATGAGACTTCGCAGTTTAAATTGTTCCCTTTCTGGGCCTGATCATAAATCTCCTCATTAAAAAGGTACTTACGCTGTTAAGTACTAGCCCTAACTTTCTGCGGCATTTAATTGGCAATTTAAATGCAGCAATTTCTTGAATCTCATGGGGAGGTTGAGGGCAAGCTGTCGTTTTTGCAGGGCTAACGGACAAGCGGCAACTTGTGGTGATTCGCAATTCATGGGGTATCTCTTCCTTGCCACAAGTTGGTGGCCGATTTATGCATTAATAACGGTGAGCGCCGTTAAACTCACTGTTATTTTGGCAGCAAAATCTGTGCCATTATGTCTACTGAATTCCCTTTATCTATCCCATCAGACATTTCTTCTAAAAACTCTATTAACTTTATTGAACAAGACTTGTCTTCAACAAATCTATGCTGGCTGTTCTTAATTGTGCATCTGTAAATACTAAGTGATTTGATTTTGAATGATAGTTTGTCAAGGTTTATAATTACCCATTTTGTCTTTCTCTCCCTCCAGAACAAAGGTGCTACACGGACTATCCTCCAGTCCTCCAGCACTATTTGCATATCTAAAAGAGGAGTGGAAAAATGTGGTCAGAACCACTGCTATATCTTCTCTGATTTCCTTCACCAGCCTATGATACATATTTTAATATGCTTGTAAATGCCCTTTTATATTATCTGCTAGTGTTTTTTCATATTCCCTTTTAGACCTTCTAATCTCTCTTTTCATCTTCCCACTACAGTTTCTATGTTCTTTATCATTATCTTTAGTATTGTTAGCCCTAGTTTTATCATAACCTCCCTTTTAAGTTTCAGTTTAGTTTTAATCTCTGTTTATCCGCAGAATTCTATCTTTTGATATTCCCCTTTTAACCTTATGGGAATATCCTTTGTCGGTCTCGTATTTAAAGACTCCTCACTGCTGTTCTCTGATACCATTTGCTAACCTTTTTATCCATTAATTTGGGCTAAATTCCTACTTGCCTTCAGCAGTCCAACCGCAAAGCTTCATGATCCAGGAAGGCATATCGAAAATTCAATGAACAGAAAATCAAGGTGAGCGATGTACCCAAATTCTTGATATGTTTGCTCAGTGTATGAAATTCTAGCCAGAATTTTAATCTGGAGGTGGGTAGGGAGCGTGGGGGGATGCGGGGGCGGCTGGTGGGCGGGGTGGGTAGAAAGCAATCGGGAAACCCGGGAGAACGGGTTTCCTGCAGGCCCTGCCGAATTCAACGGCAGGGTCTGATTAACATTTCAAAGCTTGTTTCCCGCCCGCATCCAGCCAGATGGAGAGGCTGGTTGGTTGCCAGAGAGGAAGGAGGGAGCGATTGGGGGGGGGGGGGGGTGGTGGTCGGAGGCAGGAGGAGGATCCGGGCCGGAATATCTGGGCTGGAGGAGGAACGGCGGGGTTCGTCGGGGGCCGGAGGAGGATCAGGGCCGGAAGAGGATTGGGGCCGGAGGATGACCAGGGTTAGAGGGGGGAGGTTGGTAGGCCGGGAAGGTGATCGGGGGCCAGAGCGGGGAGGTCAGAGGATGGAGGCTGGAGGGGGGATCGGGGGCCGGAGGGGGTATCAGAGGTCTCGGTGGGCGATTGGAGGTCTCGTGGGGGAAGGTCAGCAGGGAGATTGGAAGGGTCATTGGGTGTCTGATCATGGGGGGTGGGTGAGGCAGGGATGCTGGATCCAGCAGGTACGTGGAGAGGCACTTACCTCCTGGATCCAGTAGTCCTTGCCTCCCTTTAGCTGGCAAGTTCCCCGAGGCCAGGGAAACCCGCCCACCCACATTTAAATTTAAAATGGTGGAACACCATTGTCGTAAGAATGAGCCTTACGCGTGGTGAACTTAAAGTAAGCTTTAATCAACTAAAAAGGTGCTACATACAAAAGAGGTCTTACTCTATGCCTCTCCAGGATCCAACTGATCAGTCCAGTATTTATCCTGGACTAATCACAGGAAGTGATGCAATAAAGTTCGAGTCACAGGAAGCTGTATTGTGTTACCACATTCTCCCCCCCCAAAAGATTAGGAGGCCGGGATGCTCCCTCCATTTCGTAGCCGCCGGACGAGGGAGAGCCGCACCCGTTTGGGTTCTCGTAGCGGTAGAGGGCCCCTAGCCCGTTTACCCGCCGCGGGCCGTGGACCAGAGTCCGAGTGATCCAGCCCGCTCTGTGAGGGGTCAGGACGATCCTGACTGTGTACTGGTGCCCGAATGGGTGTTGGGCAGGGCTGTGGCAGATCCGTTTCCGAGCGTACGGTACGGGGTGGATCGTGGCTGCGTGTGCGAGCCCCGACGGGCTCATAGTCAGTCTGCCCCAGGTCGGCACGCTGGAGTGAGGTACCAGCCGGCGTCAGATCCAGATCGTGATGAGAGGCACCTGGCGAGCCCAGAGATGTGCCTGGTACAATATCATCCCCTGGTGTCCCTCTATGTTTCGGCGGGCAGGGAGCCAGATCCCGCAATGACACGGTAGATTCCCGACCGTCAGGATACCGAATATAGGCGTAGGTAGGGTTGACGTCAGTGAGCTCAACCTCATCTACCAGGGGGTCATTCTTAGACGCCCGAACATATCTTCGGAGTAGCACTGGTCCCGGTGCAGTCAGCCACGACGGGAGAGATATCCCATAGGATGAGCGACGCTGAAATCGGAAGAACCGTTCATGAGGCGTCGTATTTGTGGCGGTCGAAAGGAGGGACCGTGTGGAGTATAATGCGTCTGGAAGTACTGCTTCCCATTGCTGGTTGGGTAGGCCCCGAGATCTCAAAGCCAGACGTACCGCATTCCAGATGATAGCGTTAAAACGCTCGACTTGCCCATTCCCGACCGGATGATAAGGCGTCGTTCTGCTGGCAACAATACCCCGTTCCGAGAGATAGGCCTTGAGTTCTCCTGACATAAAAGAAGGGCCCCGATCCGAATGAACATAGGATGCCATGCCACAGAAAGCAAACACCTGCTCAAGGCAGCTGATAACCGTGGTCGTCAGCATATTGGGGCAGGGAAAGGCAAACGGAAAACGGGAATACTCATCGACCATGGTCAATAGATAAGTGTTGCGAGTTGAAGAGGGCAACGGCCCCTTAAAATCGATGCTAAGCCGTTGCATTGGCTGGGTCGCATGTATGAGTATACCACCCGAGGGGCGGAAAAACTGAGGTTTCAATTCCGCACAGACTCTGCAGTCCGAGCACATCTTCTTTACATCCCCGGTAGAGAATGGGAGATTTCGGGACCGCACGAAGTGTAGCATGCGAGTAACGCCCGGATGACACAACCCATCATGGATGTCTACGAGCGTAGAGGGTGCCATGGCGGAGCAGAATGCTCGTGAGAGGGTATCCGGAGCCACATTCTCCTTGCCAGGTCGATAGTGGATGGTGTAACCAAAAGAGGCCAATTCCAGCCGCCAAAGCTGGATTTTATTATTTTTAATTTTGGTCCGTTTTCGATTATCGAGCATGAAGGCGACCGATCGCTGGTCCGTGATTAAGGTAAAGTGCTGGCGAGCTAGGAGATGACTCCACTTCCGTACTGCCTCTATGATGGCTGTAGCTTCTTTCTCGACTGGAGGATAATGTAGCTCAGCCCCTTGAAAAGTCCTGGACAAAAATGCCACCGGACGACCTTCCTGATTCAGAGTGGCCGAGATCGCCACCTCCGAGGCATCACACTCAACAACAAAAGGAAGACTCTCATCGATGGAGTGAAGAGCCGCTTTCTCCAACTGTTTTTTCAGGAGGTTAAAGGCTGCAACAGCCGCTGTGTCTAGTGGGAATGTGCTGGCCTTCAGTAGAGGTTGGATTCGGTCCGAGAAGTTAGGAATCCATTTAGCATAGTATGCAAACAGGCTGAGGGCCCGGCGCAAGGAGGCCGGATTCTTAGGTGGCGGGAGTTCTTGGAGTGGGCAAAGCCTTTCAGGGTCAGGTTTAATGATGCCATTGCCCACACAATAGCCAAGGATGTTGATGGTTGGTTGTGACTCAATGGATTTAGCCGCATTTAATGTCAAATTACGGTGCTGGAGTGCATCCCAAAATCATTGGAGATTGGCGTCATGTTCCCGCTGATTGCGACCTGTGACAGTAATATTGTCCAGATAAGGAAACGTATCCTTCAAGTCTTCCTGTTTGACCAGGTCATCCATTGCTCGCTGGAAGACAGCCACTCCATTAGTGACCCCAAAGGGGAGGCGACGAAATTGATACAGCCGTCCATTGGCTTCAAAGGCCGTATACTGCTTGTCTGAGACCTTCAAGGGTACCTGATGATAGGCACTTTTCAGATCATATGTTGAGAACACCGTGTACTCAGCCAGTTTATTAACCATATCATCGATGCGCGGCAATGGGTATGCGTCCAAGTCCGTATATTGATTGATGGTCTGTGAATAGTCAATGCACAGCCGTTTCTTGTGAGGTTGTAGAGGGTTCTTAACAATAACGACCTGGGCTCGCCATGGCGACGAACAAGACTCGATGATATCCTCTGCTAAAAGCCGAGAAATCTCAGCCGCAATAAAAGACTGGTCTTCCTGACTGAAACGTCGTGACTTTGTTATAATCGGTTTGCATCGAGGAGGGATACTGGTAAACAGTGAGGGTTCATCCAGTGAAGCTGCTGACAATGCACAGAACGGTAATCGAGGTCGTATATTAGAAATAGTGAGTTCAGGTTTGGATCCGCCGAACTCAATGGTGAGCTTCTTATGCTGCTTTTGAAAATCCAGCCCTAAGATAAGATCACTACATAAATCCTTGAGCACCGAAAGCCGGGTGGAGGGATACCTGTGACCATTAAGTGTTATTTCAACCATACAAAAGCCAGAAATTCTGGTATTAAGTGATGACTGAGCCATCGCAATTGCCTGGTCCGATGGGAAAACATGTAGCTTTAACTCTGCAACAATCTGTTCCCTAATGAAACTATCAGTGCTACCTGAGTCAATTAAGGCATCTAAAGTATGTCCATTAATTGATGCTTTTGTAGCTGCATGGAATAGGTTCTGAGGACAAGCAGCTGTAATTGGTGTCGTTGCACAAAGAGTGGCTGAAACTCTAGGTGTGTTTCTTCGAGAGAAAACCCGAGAGGAAGCACGATAGATTTTAGCCGGAACATCTTGATAGGCCCTTACCGGGGCAGTTCGGTAGGACTTAGCTTGATAAGCCCTCGTAGAGGCTCTTGATAGGCAAACCTTTGCAAAATGACCCTTTTTGTTGCAATGACTGCAAAACGCATTGCGAGCAGGGCAGAATTTCCGAGGGTGAAACTCATCACCACAAAAGAACCATTTCTTAGATTGCCAAGAGGCTGCCACAGTGGGGTCATCATCCTCTTCATCAGTGAAGTCATCAGATTGATCGTCAGGGATAAAGTCCTCCCTAATAGAGTTCACCTGTGGCCTCTTAAATTGCCTGACTGTAGTTAAGGCAGCAGACCGAGGTCTGGGCACTGTATAAAGGTCTGCATTCCTTTTTGCCAGATCTAGAGAGCAAGCCATGTCATAAGCTCTCTGAAGCTCAAGTGTCTTACTTTCCAGTAGACGCTGGCGTATAAATGGGGAGGCAAGCCCGCAGATGAAAGCATCATGGATCATTTCTTCACGGTACAGCTCAGCTGAGGCCGCCTGAAAGTTACAGTCCATACTAAGTCTGCGAAGCTCTTGGAGGAATTTATCAATGGATTCCTCCGGCCCTTGTTGGGCTGTAGCTAGTAGATGTCTGGCATAGACCTCATTCGGTGTCTTAGTATATAGTCTTTTAAGCGTCCGAATTGCCTCCTCGTAACTGCCCCATTCCTCCACATACTGAAATACATTCGGGGTGACACAGTTGATGAGTATCCGCAACTTTGAGTCATCATCAGCCTTGCAATATTCGAGAAAATTGTCAAACGTGCGATACCAGTGTTTCCACACCTTACCGGCTGCTGGGGTGTTTGGGTCCAAGTCAAGACGCGATGGTTTAAGGATGTTTTCCATGATGGGTGATTCCCTGGATCCTTAGTTCCGAGTTCGTCCAAAAAGTTTGAGTGCGAAGTTTTCCAAAGTTGATTAAATTGTCGTAAGAATGAGCCTTACGCGTGGTGAACTTAAAGTAAGCTTTAATCAACTAAAAAGGTGCTACATACAAAAGAGGTCTTACTCTATGCCTCTCCAGGATCCAACTGATCAGTCCAGTATTTATCCTGGACTAATCACAGGAAGTGATGCAATAAAGTTTGAGTCACAGGAAGCTGTATTGTGTTACCACAACCATGAGGCATGCGAGCCTCATTATAATATTTAAATGGGCATCCCGCCTTCTGAGATCAGGTTGGCTGCCCACCCCCGTTAAAACCGGAAGTGGGTGGGTTGGGGTCAGGATTTCGTTTTCTAACTCTTTAACCTCCCTCCCGACCCCAACCCACCTGTTTTTTGGGGTTAAATTTCTCCCTTCTGTGTCAGAACCGCTAAAGCTGAAAATTTACCCCTACATATTTCACAATAATACGATCCAACTTACCTACAAAATTGTTTTTTGCATTTCTGAAGTATCTGCAATTTCCAACATGCTGCCGTCTGAGTACATGCAATGTGGATAATCTCCCAGTATGCATCAGTATGATCCTGTCAGCTAACCTGGGCAACAGCTTGAATTGCTAATTTTTCTTTGGAGAAAGAAGCTAAGAGAGAAAGAAGGCAGATAGACAATGACAGAAAAAGCGAGCAAGAGAGAGAGTAAACAGATACAGGAGTTGCTTTGTTTGTTTATACTGTTTAAACTATTTTTTACAAATGGATTTATTCAACTTTCTGTGGTGAGTTTAGTTCATATCTATCGCACAAATACAGCAGCTTCGCGCCAGTCAATGCATTTCAGTGGTGAGGCAGACGGCGAGATGCCGTTCTCACAAAGCTAATGGCGGAGTGGCGCATCTTGGACAGCAACTTTTGGATATTTGAGTTCTCCTTGCCTGTGATAGGTGTTCACTCTTCTTTGTACAGTGAGGTCAATGGGTATAATAAGGACATGTCCTCCAGCAGTGCTATGTTAAGCAACGCCTCGATTTCAAAATTCTCATCCTTGTCTTCAAATCCCTCCATGGCCTCGCCCCTCCCTATCTCTGTAATCTCCTCCAGCTCCACCACCCTCCAAGATATCTGCACTCCTCCAATTCTGCCCTGTTGAGCATCCCTGATTATAGTCGCTCAACCATTGGTGGTCGTGCCTTCTGTTGCCTGGCCCTAAGCTCTGGAATTCCCTGCCTAAACCTCTCCGCCTCTCTACTTCTCTTTCCTCCTTTAAGACACTCCTTAAAACCTACCTCTTTGACCAAGCTCTTGGTCATCTGCCCTAATTTCTCCTTATGTGGCTCGGTGTCAATTTTTTTTATAATACTCCTGTGCAGCGCCTTGGGACGTTTTACTACATTAAAGGCGCTATATAAATACACGTTGTCGTTGTTGTTGTTGTTGTGCTACAAACTTGGTTCTGCCATAGATAAATTTCTGGATTCAGTTATGTCCATCACCCCTATGTGTCTTACATTACAAAGTTGATTCAAACTGGCCAATATCTAACTAGACGATAGAGGATGCAACAATGCATCCTCTTTGACAAATGAACTGGATACTGTAGACTCGTAAAAGTCCCCATGTGTGCTTCTCCAAGCTTTCAATAGGCAGAGCTGGTAAGACGAGGTTGATGACAAATCATGAAGCTGGTTTATTTTGCCACATTCATATGACTGAAAAAGGTAGCAATTCCAAGCTTTTTCAAACTTGTAAAACGCTTCCTGTAACAACACTAAATAACAAACACACAATACATGATCCTGAATAGCTTTTAGCTGGGAATCTCTCACTTCCGAGCTCAGAACTAGACTGATCTTCTCTTCATCTTTGTGCAACTTGACTGACCCTGAACACAGGTTTTTGTTCCCTTTTTGTTCATTCTGACTACAGGCAGCGGAATTTTACCAGACTATCCTCGCAACTATCCCTTGTGAGCTCAAATGAATCAAGTCATCTCAACCACAATAGGTGTGACCAAATCACTAAAATGTCTAAACTAATTTTCATTACCTGAAACACGTTGGTTTAGACGCCCCAGCTGAATCTTAACCTATGTCTCCCAGCGATGGTGTCCTATGAATTTAATCCTTGAGAGCTAAGTTTAACTCAATAGTAGCAGTTTAACCTATAGACCCCTTCATGGAAGCATAGAGAGAAATCTCAAAATGTAACAGGCATGTATTGACCAATACAGGAGCAGTCTGTTGGCACTCAAGCCAGTGGCAGTTCTATAATATTACATAGCCCTGCACAGGTACACCTTTTTTGAATTAAGTGTGGGTCTTCTGAACACTGATATTGTTTTATTAACATTTACAGTGTTTACATTCCTCTGCAGCATGTGGAACACATGTTTACATTAAATTGGGACAGAATTTATTATAAGTATCACAGGTTTACAGTCAGACTTTTTAAACACATTTCATGAGAAACATGGCGAACTATATATATTTCATTAGAATATGAAACATTTATGCCTCTAAAAGAAAGTGCTATTACAGAGGATACAGCTCATTAGTGTCACAAAGAACAGGTTAATAACAATCCTCATCTTTGTAAAATGTGGTTATTCTGGGAACAAATTCATCATTGGAGAGTCATCTTCAAATATCTTACAGGAAATTATAATTTTTAATGCTTTGCGAAACCAGGGGTAAAAAAAGGCATAAAGCATTGGATTGCAAGTAGAATTGAAATAACCAAGCCATACAAACACTTCGAATAATGCTGGTGGTGTGGTGAAATTAATGTAAGGGTCAACAATACTATTTATGAAAAATGGCAACCAGCAGATAATGAAGACTCCGATTACAAACCCTAGTTTTACAGCAGCCTTGTATTCTTTTTTGTGGGAACTTCCAGTGTTATTTTTCTCTTTCGAATTCATTCTGTGTGTCATGTTTCCAATTGCTCGAGCATGCTGTCTTGCGACATAAAATATCTTGAGATACATGTATACAATAACCAAAATAGGAACAAAAAATGCAATCAGTGGATCCAGGTGGCCCCATAATTTATTAAATATGAGCACACAGCTACCATGGCAAGAAATTGCACTGATATAATCCTCTATTCCATTTATATTAGTGTCTGAGAAAATTAAACCAAATCCATAAACTATGGAGAACACCCAACTAAATGTAACAAATATACCAATTACAGGCAGAGTGATTTTTGTAGTGTAGAGTAAAGGATCACACACAGCATAGTAACGGTCAATGGCAATAAAACACAGATGGTAAATCGATGCTGTTGTCAGCACCATATCAAGACCTGAATGGATTTTGCAAAATATATCTCCAAAGTACCAGCATGTGTCAACAGACCTAATCATACTATAAGGCAGAACAATCAGCCCCACTAGAAAATCAGTTACAGCTAGTGAAAGAACAAGATAATTGGTGGGTGTCTGTAGTTTCCTAAAATGTAAAATTGAAATCATCACCAACAAGTTCCCTAAAATTGTAATTATTATAATAATTACAAAGAGGATGTACATTGCAACATGGACTGCTGTTGACCTGTTGGTTTTGGGGCAGGAAGTGTTGACAAATTCAAAGCAGTATTGAGTGTCTCCCATATCCTGAAGTTGTGTTGAATTCATTTTTCTTTTCTCAGTAAAATCTTGAGATGGGAATTAGACAATTCAGAAAATAGGAGTTTGCGGTAATCTTGGTCTAATGCTGAATCCTTCTATATTGGAAGTTAATTGTTGGCTTCTGTGGAAAGACACATTTAGTACAATTCAATATGACTATTTCTCAGATCCTATGAAGCTCTGCTCCAAGCCATTGGATTTTAAATGCTGTGAAAACATTCATTGGAGTGTCCACACACTCAATATTTTTAATTAAGCTCTGGATAAGCTACAAAAAGTGCAATGGAAGTCCAATTGTCTCATTTTAAACCCAGCTTGACACTATACTAGAGTTATAAAAGCACAGAACCTGACTCCAGAGTTCCACTGTCACTCTGTAGCAGAGCTGGTCAGAGCATAAAGAGCCTTGAAATGTGATTATTTGTCAGATCCAATGAATCCTGCAGTCACTCACTCGGTGGATGAAGATTAACTGTTTATTACAATTTTTTTTTAAAACCCAGTTCAGATGATCTGGCCATTATTCCTCTTTGATTGTGTGGCAAAACAGCCAAACCTAATTTTGTCTTGGGTCAGCAGTGGTCACTGGATAATGATCAGAGAGGGGAACTCTGGCCAGTTTACTCTTGCCCTAACCCAGAGATATTCTGTACAATTGTACTGCTTCTCCCACTATTCTAGCTGAGACAGAATGTATTCAGCACTTACCAGACATCATACTTGGAAGGTCCTGGTCAGCGTGATCCATCTATTCAACAAATAAACTCCATCAAGAGAGTCATCGAGGGAGCTCACAGATTTCATTTCTGTATGGGTTTGATTTAACTATTTTATTAACTCTGATGTATTTACGATGTAGCTACTGATCTGAAACTGGCCAATAGGTTCCACCCAAGCAGTACCTTCTTTATACCTTCTAGATTCTGCATGGATCTAACTAGAATTCTCCCAGCCAGGTCAGAACTCTGCCTGTGTAATTATACCTGTATCTGAAGAAGGAGTGGAGCTCCGAAAGCTCGTAATTTTAAATAAAACTGTTGGACTATAACCTGGTGTTGTGCGACTTCTCATTTGTGTAATTATACACCTACACAAAGCTCTGCTCCAAGCCATTAGATTTTAAATGCTTTGGAAGTCCACACTCTCAATATTTTGAATTAAGCTCTGGGTAAGCTGAAAAAGTGCTATGGAGGTCTCATGATCACTTTTTAAACCCAGCTCGACACTATGCTAGAGTTATAAAGGTGCAGGACCTGACTCCAGAGTTCCACTGTCACTCTGTAGCGGTGCCAGTCATAGCATGAAACAGCCTTGAAATGGCTCCGACCAATGCACCTCTTCACAAGACAAGTTAAGGTAAAACAGAATTTCCAAATTTTAATTAGTAAGAGCATTTACCAAATCTTACCACTTTTATAATGGAGCTGCATGACTGCAGCAGTGATTTTTTTAATTGAAAGTAAAATTAGAAGAAAATTTCAATCATTCATTTCAAGTCAGCTGGAGTTACTATGATACAGGGCTGGAGGAGCTCTGTTAGTGCTCATCACTTCACATTTCACAGGTTTCCTCAAAACCTTACTGCAGTCAAATAAATACCTTAATCAGAGAATGTGGTTGTGCTTGAAGAATGTTTCTGGGCTCTTGATGGTGAAATCTGGTAAGTGTTGATCCAACTCAAGTCTTTGTTTTCACTGATCCCTCTTTGTGGTTTCTCTTGAAATATCTTCGATCCAGTGCACGTACTGAATTACAGGGACATACTCCCGGCTCTAACTTGAAAAGCATGAAGTATTGGTTTTGATTCCCAGTCTAATTGACGTAGAATAATGCAGCCAATTAGGCATTTCTGGTTTGCATCAGAGTAACCAATCTCCTTTAATCTTCTGTCAAGTGTTATTGGTTCATTTAAATAATACATAACATGTTCAATTAGAAAAACTCAAATGTCCTGGCAGAGAAACACAGAAACACAGAACACAGAACAAAGAAAGCATGAAGGAGTTCAGACATTATAATATGCTTGAATTGACAATGTTTATTCGTATTTACTGCTGATTGCGGTATGTTGTGTAATTACGCCTTGTTTTACACATTGTATTAAACCCAGCTTTACTAGAATTTGACAATGATTAAAGCCAAGTATTTCAAATGATTAAGAAAGATTAATTTTGTTCATTTTTTCAGTGTCTGCAAAAATTGTGCTAGAGTTTTGATACCTCCTGCTTATACTTAATTATGAATGCTACATTATGTCTTGCCAGTCTATCAGTTATTCAAGCCTTGTCTGTGTTTCACTGACTCAAAATTATGCCATACCTAACACATTTTATTAATTTTTTCCCTCTTTTAAAGTCACTGACCAGTACTTTGTGTAGTAGTTCTCCTGGTCCCCCGTTGTAAGTTTGGCAGGAGAGATGTGGAAAACTGGGATACATGGCGTAAATGGCCATTTACTCTGTTTATTTGGGGTTCCTGCAACCCTATGGCAAGATAATCAGAGAAGTAGTCTCCAATGGTCTTCTCGACAAAAGCTCTAGTTGACCCATGGATCTGATTGTAGCACAGTATCAGTAATTTTAGGTGAGGTAGTGGAAGGATCTTAAGGTTGTATTTTCTAACTGTTATTTTCCCCATATCAATGTATTAAGCATCAATATGGGAATAGTACCAGTCAGAAATATACCATTTGATATTCCTTAAAAGAGAGTTTTATCGGGTGGTGAAGGGATGATAGGTTGTCCTGATTTTTTGCTGTAACTTCAGCAGGAGATCAGCAGAATCCCTGGAGAAATGCCATAAACAGCTGAAAACTGTTGCTTACGCCCTTTATCTGGAGATTCCACTGATATCCTGCCAGAGTAATATCAGGAGATCAGGAGAACCCCCATGGAAATTCAGGGCCTCATTGACTTTGGATGTATTTGGCTTGATGGATCAAATAGTCTTTTCTATTTCCAGACTTACTGGCTCCGAAATTCCACGCAGTGAGATGCCCAGTGTTGTCTCATTAGCACAAATGCAGGGCCATGAGTTGTGCCCGCCAATGGTCTGGAGAGCTGTTTGCACCCGAATGCTGTGGGTCAGCTCATTTACATATCCATTGTAGGAGTTATTGGCATAAATTCCATCTAAAATGGGAGTAATGTGCTGGCGCCTTGGGTATTGGAGTGCAGCCTTTAAAACGCCAGCTCTGGCTGAAAATAGCAGCCGCGGTTAAATGGCAAAATAACTCCAATCACTCTCAGGTAGCTGGATTGAAAATCTCTTGAGTGGTTTTGTTCCACTTTTTAAGGATGTCTATCAGAAGAACAGCTTGGAGAGGCAATTGAACAAGAGACAAGGGCATAAAAGAAGAGCCCATCATTTCAATATTGGAGAAAGGAGATCTAATGTTTGAAGTGGATCAACAATACACTAATATCGAGGTCAAGGAAATGCTACTTAAAGAGAGGAGTATCTTAGATTTAGGTAGATAGAGTGTCAGAGAAAGTAAGGCCTGAATTGTTGCATAAAGTTCTGAGCTTGTACTTTGAGGCACCAGCTAGTTTTAGAACCTTTGACAAAGAACATGCAAATTTGTTTTTCAGTCTTTAGTAAACAACTGGGCAATAATGAGCACAAACATCTTACTACCAAGATAAAAAGCCAGAGTAATAAAGTGTGCATGGTCTCAGAACTGTAAAAATAAAAATCACGGGCTCATTTCCATCCATTCATAAACAGTGGCTGGGAAGTCTATACATATGTCCACGTTAATCATGTCACAATGAATCATTGACACTTTGAATGGTTTACTGCTGTCAACCACTCAGAATAATAAAAATTATATCACCTAAATGTCCATTAAATAGTCTCTATTCAAAACATTGGGGTAAATACTGAGGCCTGCCACCCGGCGAAAACAGGACTGTAGTGCCGCGAAAATAGTAAAGAATGACTTACTACCGCATTCCTGCTGTTGCTGTGGCTGCCACAATCATCCCGTGGGCCTACCGCTGGGCGACCAAAGCGCCCACCTGAGTCAGGAGGTGGGCCCATTCAAAATGCAAAATCGGGATCGTACGATGTACAGAGGACCCAGTTTGCTTTTTTTGGACAGTGCTGGGCGAAGTGCTCCTGCACATGCAGTATTGACTGGCAGTCCAGATGAAGAGGAGCCGACAAGGAATTTTGTGTTTATTTTTGTGGGGCTGGAAAAAGGACGATTGCTTCTCTGGGTTCCACAAAGCAAGCCTGGGCTGCTATTGCTCCAGGTCCCCCCTCCCCGAGTTCCAAGATCAGAAACCTCTCACGGACCTACATTCTTCTGGTCCGGAGGCCTTCCAGGCCTCCTGACATTGGGGTGGCCTGGAGCCAGCGGGCTAACCATGGGTCGCTCGTTTTCCAACTGCAGCCCACAAGACAAATGCTAATGAGGCCCGGCCCGCAAAACAGACTAGGCTTTCGGCCTGGACTATCGGACAGTTCTCTGGCATGCTCCATCAGCAAGCAGCATGCACATGGGTGTTGACTGAGTCTGTTATGGCTATACCCACCATCATTGAAAGGTTGCCTTGGAATGTAAAAGAAGTGTCATGCACGAGTACAGACATATGATATTGTAAAGTCGGCCAGAAGATTCCCTAATATGAGCAGATGACCTATGTAAGGATGCAGCTGTTGGACTTGAAAGCCCTGGAAGAGATACATTCAGCAGATATATAACTGTAGGAAAACAATAAACTTTACCAGCACAGAAGTGCAGGTGGCCCATTTAAGGTGCAGCAGCTGCTCCTGTTATGATGCTGCCCCAGATATCCTGTGCCATGGCCTGCATGCTTCCAGGGCATAGCCCAATCAATGACAGGAATACTGCATAATGATTGCAATGAGGGGATTTTGGAAAATACCAGGAGGCTCTAGCCCCAACGCACAATGTGCTTTTGCACCGCTAATTGAAAATTGGCCCTTGTTTTTATGATGTTGAATTGGATGGTGAATATTTACATTTTTTAATTGGAAAAGAATAAGACCGTGAAATTCGATATTGTAGCATCGGCCGTTAAGGCCGGTTTTGTTGAAAATGGAGGCCGCCTCGCTTCCGCGTGCTTCCGGCGAGGAACACGGCGGCCGCAATTTTGGAGAGGTCGGTAGCGCTGCTGTTGCCTGTGCTCGCCTCTCCCATGATCGTGACGTCAATCGGCATGCAATGCCTGAATTGACGCACGACTGCAATTTTGGACGTCGCCGCACTCCATTCTAACCACGCACGGAATAGCGTGCGTGCAGAAATACTACAGAGATGCTGTCAGCGCTTCTTAAAGGGACACACACATCTTTCAGGTAAGTTTCAATTTCAGCTTTTGGAGTTTTTTTTACATTTTATTGGAGTAGTGGCTTGGTGCAAAACATTAAAAAAGTTGTTAAAGTGTGCAGGGAGTGCAGGGACTGCTGCTGGACACTTGCAAGGCTTTGGATGTTAAAGGAAGGCCTCTGAGAACACCACTTGCTCACAGTGCTGGGGGCTCTAGTTGCAGTCCCCCTTGGGCTGCAACATCACATGGAGATGAAGCAGAGGCAGCAAAGGGGACAAGCTGCTCGCAGAGGGAGGAGGAAGCAGAAGAGGAAGAAGCAGAAGAGGAAGAAGCAGAAGAGGAGGAAGCGGAAGGAAGGAGGCAACACAGACAGCCCCTTTCTGGCCGGGATTTCCGGGATCAAATCATTCGCCTGTGGTACCAGTGAACACAACCCCAATTCCCCTTTCAATATTGGTTCCACACCTTACCTTCCCTCTGTTACTGACCATTACAGTATTACCTTGGCCACAATGCTGAAATAAAAGTCGCCACAAAGCAAACTTTCCAATCCAACTTTATCCATATATGCATCCAATATTACATCAAAAAATCAACTAATCCCCCTTGTACATTCGCTTAGTGACTGTCTGGCGTGTTCCTTGCCTATCCTAATGATGTCACGCAGTGCTACCCCAGTGGCTGCAACATGGCTGGTGGAAGGCTGCTGACTTTCATTGGGGGACACTGCAGATGGCTTTGCAGGATGACCTCGAGGAGCTGGTGGCTGGGAGCATCAAATCGAGTGACAGTGTTTCTTCTTCTTCTTCTTCTTCTTCACTCTCCTCTCCCTTCTTGATCAACCACTGGCTGGGCAGGCTGAATTTCTTGGGTGTCTGAAATGAAGAAGGCACAAGAGTAGGGTTGTGGCAAGGGAAGGGCGAGAAAACAAGAGGTGCATGCTAACACCATGTGCAGCTTGTACCTCAGAAGAGATTGTGGAATGAGGGGGAAGTGAGATGTGAGAAGGAGGATTACATATGAGGATACCGGCATCTTGTATTCTTTCAGCCCTGCCACTGGCCAATGGCTCAGCCATGCTCCTGCCAAGAATGGCCAGCACCGTCTCCTCCAAGGGGGTGAGGTGAAGCTAGGAATGTGAGCTGTGCCTCATCTTTGGTACAGATTGTTGGTAGGTGAGGGATGGGGGCGGAGTCGTGCATTAAGCAGTGTGTGAGGATAGTGGTGTAGTTGATAAGAGACGGCTTTTGAAGATGCATTCACTGAACTTGACCATTCGTCTGAGGTCATGAAGCTTCTTTGAGCACTGGATCCAGGTCCTGGGGCGACACTGCTGGCAGTGACAGCCTCGGCGATCTGGTCCCACATCGTTCTTTCTGGAGAGCCTCCTGGCCACCTGTAGGTAGAGGACCTCTCTTCCAGTGTTGACCCCCTGCAAAAAGCTGGATTGCTGCGTGCGATTCTTTGGGTCCACTTTCACTGTCCTGTTGAGCCATTTGTGTTACTGTTGAAGCACTTTTACCATTTTGTACATGCAGAAGGCAGTTCAGCTTCAACAGCTGAAGACTGCCCAGTTTGGAATGATTTTTAATGGGTTTTTTTCTTCAGAAGGCAGTTGAACTTTAAGGACTAGAGATTGCCTATTTTTGAATAATTTTAAAAAATTTTCAGAAGGCCATTCACCTTTAAGGGCTCGAGACGGCTTACAAAAATAACAGCCTTGCTTTAAGAGAATGCAGCGTTGCTCCAGTGACGTGACATAGGGCCTCCTGCTGTGAGCACAGCCTGAAGCATTGCGTTCATCGCTGGGCTGTGCGCTAACATCATTCAAATTAGCAGGCAGTACCAAATTAACATGCTACCTACGCTTTCTAAATGGGCGCGAGCAAATCCCGCCATGCGGTGCCCCCGTCCGTTTTTGGGCCTTATCGAATTTCACCCCCGAAATGTTTTCAAATTAATCAGTACAAAATGCTTTCTGTGAACAGAAAAAAATCCACATTGTATTCTACAGAAAGTTCCAAAACGTGGTGAAATATATATCCACAATTCACACCACTCTACAATTTGTATCTATGTTTCTATCTATGTTTGTGTCTCGTGCTAATTTATCTGTGAACTTGACTTATCTGTTTGACTATGGCTACATCAGTTGCATATTTTAATTGTTACCAGAAAATATTTCACCATAATCTGTGGCTAGACATTGCTAAATTATGAAATTACAGTTATTACTTGTCTAAATTACAGGCAGGCAGGAGAAGAGCTTAGATTCCACTTGTAGCTCTCCATTTAAAGTGCAACAATTACATTTCATTAAACATTATTACACTAGATCGCAAGAGAAACTTTCATTATATAAAACTGTTTTTCTCCAATTAGGAGAGTTGGGTCCCAAGGAGATAAAATGACCTGGACTGAAAATCAATGGCAACAGGTCAGACTGTGCAAATGTGCTGCTCACTGTACGTGTACAATGTACCTCAGTCCTGCTCCCCCAATCATTTCTGGAATTTGGCGCCAAAGATAGTGTGAATTCTGAAAAGTATGAGAGAGAAAGTAAGCCTGGAGGAGGTTGCAGAGGTAGGGTGGAGCAAGGCTATGGAGACATTTCAAGATGAGGATGAGGATTTTAAACCTGATGCATTGTGGGATAGGGAGCCAGTATAGACCCATGAGGAGGAGAGTGATGCGTATGTGGGGCCTAGTGCATGATGTAGGCTATTGTATTTTGTGCAAGTTGAAGTTTATGGAGTGTGGATAAAGAAAAGGCCAGCAAGGACAGCATTGGGATAATTGAGTACATGGAGGTGACAAAAGTCAGTACATTGGTTTCAGTGGCTGAGGAGGGGTGGAGTCAAGCAATGTTGTCATAGAATCATAGAAAATTACAGCAAGGAAGGAGGTCATTTCGGCCCATCGTGTCCACGCCGGCCAACAAAGAGCTATCCAGCCTAATCCCACTTCCCAGCTCTTGGTCCGTAGCCCTGCAGGTTACAGCATCCCAAGTGCACATCCAAGTACTTTTTAAATGTGGTTCAGGTTTCTGCCTCTACCACCCTTTCAGGCAGTGAGTTCCAGACCCCCACAACCCTCTGGGTGAAGAAATCGCCCCTCAAATCCCCTCTAAACCTTCCACCAATTACTTTAATTCTGTGCCCCCTGGTTTTTGACCCCTCTGCTAAGGGAAATAGGTCCTTTCTATCCACTTTATCTAGGCCCCTCATAATTTTATACACCTCAATAAGGTCTCCCCTCAGCTTCCTCTGTTCCAAGGAAAACAAACCCAGCCTATCCAGTCTTTCCTCATAGCTAAGATTCTCTACTCCCGGCAACATCCTTGTAAATCTCCTCTGTACCCTCTCTGGTGCAATCACATCTTTCCTGTAATGTGGTGACCAGAACTGCACACAGTACTCCAGCTGAGGCCTAACCAGTGTTTTATACAGTTGAAGCATAACCCCCCTGCTCTTGTACTCTATGCCACGGCTAATAAAGGCAAGCATTAAGTATGCCTTCTTAACCACCTTATCCACCTGGCCTGCTACCTTCAGGGATTTGTGGACATGCACTCCAAGTTCCCTTTATTCCTCTACACTACTCAGTGTCCTACCATTTAATGTGTATTCCCTTTCCTTGTTAGCCCTCCCAAATGCATTACCTCACACTTCTCCGGATTGAATTTCATTTGCCACTGTTCTGCCCACCTGACCAATTTATTGATATCTTCCTGCAGTCTACAGCTTCCTTCTTCAGTATCAACCACACAGCCGATTTTAGTATCATCTGCAAACTTCTTAATCATACCCCCTATATTCAAGTCTAAATCATTGATATATACCACAAAAAACAACTGACCTAGTACTGAGCCCTGTGGAATCCCACTGGAAACAGCCTTCCAGTCACAAAAACACCCATCAACCATTACCCTCTGCTTCCTGCCTCCAAGCCAGTTTTGAATCCAACTTGACACTTTGCCCTGGATCCCATGGGCTTTTAACTTTGTGACCAGTCTGCCAGGTGGAACCTTATCAAAAGCCTTGCTAAAGTCCATATACACTACATCAAACGCACTACCCTCATTTACCCTCCTTGTTACCTCCTCAAAAAATTCAATCAAGTTTGTCAGACACGACCTTCCCTTAACAAATCCGTGCTGACTATCCTTGATTAATCCGTGTCTCTCTAAATGAAGATTTATCCTGTCCTTCAGAATTCTTTTCAATAATTTTCCCACCACCGAGGTTAGGCTGACTGGCCTGTAATTACTCGGTCTATCCTTTTCTCCCTTTTTAAACAAGGGTACCACATTAGCAGTCCTCCAGTCCTCCGGCATACCACCTGAAGCCAGAGAGGATTGGAAAATGATGGTCAGGGCCTCTGCTATTTTCTCTTTTGCTTCGCTTAACAGCCTGGGATACTTTTCCTCCGGGCCTGGGGATTTATCCACTTTTAAAGCTGCTAAACCCCTTAATACTTCCTCTCTCACTATGTTTATTTCATCTAATATTTCACACTCCTCCTCCCTGATAGCAATGTCTGCTTCGCCCCTCTCCTTTGTGAAAACAGTTGCAAAGTATTCATTAAGAACCCTACCGACGTCTCCTGCCTCCACACACAGATTACCCTCATAATCTCTAATAGGCCCTACCCTTTCTTTAGTTATCCTCTTACTCTTAATATATTCATAAAACATATTTGGGTTTTCCTTGACTTTACTTGCAAAGAATTTTTCATGCTCTCTCTTTGCTTTCCTAATATCCTTTTTAATTGCACCCCTGCACTTTCTGTACTCCTCTAAAGATTCTGCAGTATTTGTGGAGATGAAACTTGGCTCAGGGTTGAACAGGCTGGTGCGTTCTTGATCCGCTTCAGTGAGGGGCCAGGGAGGTGGGATGGAATCAATGTCAAGGAAGCAAAGTTTGCATTGGTTGAGAATAGTAGTGTTATAAATTTTGTCTACTGAAGACATCTTCTTTGGTCCAATGGCCGCATGAGCGTCTTACTTTCATGGGAATGTCTCACAGTGTCCTGTATATATTTGTACAATAGGGTAACCTGGGGGTGTATCAATAATACCATTTTGAAACCTGAACTTCATCTGTGTCTTTTTCATGGGTGCTTCTTCAATTTCTTGAAAGTTTGACTGAACAAATACATGGTGAATCATATTATAGAATCATAGAATGGTTACAGCACAGAAGGAGGCCATTCGGCCTGTCAAGCCCGTGCTGGCTCTCTGCAAGAGCACTTCAGCTAGTCCCACTTCCCCCGCCCTTTACCCGTAGCCCTGCAATTTTTTTTCCTTCAGGTACTTATCCAATTCCCTTTTGAAAGCCACGATTGAGTCTGTCTCCACCACCCTTCAGGCAGTGCATTCCAGATCCTAACCACTCGCTGCGTGAAAAAGTTTTTCCTCATGTCACCTTTGGTTCTTTTGCCAAACACCTTAAATCTGTGTCCTCTGGTTCTCGACTCTTCCGTCAATGGGAACAGTTTCTCTCTATCTACTCTGTCTAGACCCCTCATGATTTTGAACACCTCCATCAAATATACTCTTAACCTTCTCTGCTTTAAGGAGAACAACCCCAGCTTCTCTAGTCTATCCAGGTAACTGAAGTCCCTCATCCCGGGAATCATTCTCGTAAATCATTTCTGCACCCTCTCTAAGGCCTTCATATCCTTCCTAAAGTGCAGGTACCCAGAATTGGACACAATACCCAAGTTGAGGCCGAACCAGTGTTTTATAAAGGTTCATCATAAACTTCCTTGCTTTTGTACTCTATGGGCTGGATTTTGAATGACCCATGGAGTCGGGTTTGGAGGCGTGTGGGGGGTTAAATTTGTGGGGTCTGGGGTCCCGACCCCATCCCGACTCCATCCCGCCTCCACGCAATTTTGACAAAATCAGTCACGGGGTTCCCGACTCCGTCCCGCCTCCAAGAGGCGGGAGAGGCCATTAAAGCCCTTAACAAGCCCTAAATTGGCTCTGTAATGCCATTTTGAAATGTTTTAGCTAGCTTAACCCTTTTCCGATGTGAAGTACGCCTGATGTGAAACATTCCAGTGAAACCTGGTGGGAGCACAAGTGGACAGCCGACTATCAGCTGCAGGTCCACTATTACAACGGAGATGTGAAGGTAGTAATAGTATTAGTTGTGAAAGTCGCCTCTGATGCTGCTGCATTGAATGTCTTCAGAGACTGCATGGCCTTTGCTGTGAGAGGAATTGGATGCAAAAAAATTCTCTCTCTCTCTCTCTCTCTGGCAGTCAATCTCTGACCTGCAATGCAGCAGCAATGATGACATCATCAGAGGTGACTTTCAGACTGAAACCACTAATTAGTTCATGGGTTCCCACATGCTGGAACTCAATTGCCCAATTAAGTGAAAATTGCATCATTCATCCACATTAATCTGGAGTCGGGGGTGGGGGCGGGGGAACACGAAATGCGGATGATACGACCCCAACCCGACCCCAAGAGAAAATCCAGCCCTTTAAGCCTCTAGCCTCTATTTATGAAGCCCAGTATCCCGTATGCTTTTTTAACCGCTTTCTCAACCTGCCCTGCCACTTTCAACGATTTGTGTACATATACCCCTAGGTCTCTCTGTTCATGCACCCCCTTTAGGATTGTACCCTTTAGTTTATATTGCCTCTTCCTACCAAAATGTATCACTTCACACTTTTCTGCATTAAATTTCATCTGCCATGTGTCCGCCCATTTCACCAGCCTGTCTATGGGCTGGATTTTGTCTTGGGGTCGGGTTGGGGTCGTGTTAGCCACATTTCATGTTCCCCCCCGACTCCAGATTAATGTGGATGAATTATGCAATTTTCACTTCATTGGGCAATTGAGTTCCAGCATGTGGGAACCCATGAACCAATTGGTGGTTTCAGTCTGAAAGTCGCCTCTGATGATGTCATCATTGCAGGTCAGAGACTGCCTGCCTGGTCTCAGAGAATGTCTGGCTTTTGGTGTGAGAGGACCTGGATGCAAAATATGAGAGAGAGAGAGAGAGAGAGAGAGAGAGAGAGGACAATGCAGCAGCAGCATCAGAGGCCACACACACAATACTACTATGCCCTTCATGACATCTCCGTTGTAATAGTGGACCTGCAGCTGATAGTCAGCAATCCACTTGTGCTCCCGCCAGGTTTCACTGGAGTGTTTCACATCAGGCGTACTTCACGTCGGAAAAGGGTTAAACTAGCTAAAACGTTTCAAAATGGCATTACAGAGCCAATTTAGAGCTTGTTAAGGGCTTTAATGGCCTCTCCCGCCTCTTGGAGGCGGGATGGAGTCGGGAACTCAGCGACCGATTTTGTCAAAATTGCGTGGAGTCGGGATGAGGTCGGGACCCCCAACCCCGCAACTTTAACCCCCCACACGCCTCCAAACCCGACTCCACAGGTCATTGAAAATCCAGCCCTATGTCTTCTTGAAGTCTATCACTATCCTCCTCACTGTTCACTATACTTACAAGTTTTGTGTCATCTGCAAATTTTGAAATTGTACCCTGTTCTCTGAAGTCCAAGTCATTAATACATATCAAGAAAAGCAGTTGTCCTAGAACTGACCCCTGGGGAACACCACTGTATACCTTCCTCCAGTCCAAAAAACAACATTTCACCACTACGCTCTGTTTCCTGTCACTTAGCCAATTTTGTATCCATGCTGCAACTGTCCCTTTTATTCCATGGGTTCAACTTTGCTGGAAGCCTATTATGAGGTACTTTGTCAAACGCCTTTTGGAAATCCATATACACTACGTCAACTGCATTACCCTCATCAACCCTCTCTGTTACCTCATCAAAAAACTCGATCAAGTTAGTTAAACACGATTTGCCTTTAATAAATCCATGCTGGCTTTCCTTAATTAATCCACACTTGTCCAAGTGACTGTTAACTTTGTCTCTGATTATCATTTCTAAAAGCTTCCCCACTACCGAGGTTAAACTGACTGGCCTGTAGTTCCTTACACCCTTTGTTGAACAAGGGTATAACATTTGCAATTCTCCAGTCCTCTGCCACCATCCCCGTATCTAAGGAGGATTGGAAGATTATGGCCAGTACCTCCGCAATTTCCTTCGTAACCTCCCTCAGCATCCTAGGATGCATCCCATCCGGTCCTGGTGACTTATCTGCTTTAAGTACATACAGCCTTTCTAGTACCTACTCTTTATCACTTTTTATCTCATCCAGTATCTCCACAGCCTCCTCCTTCACTATGACTTTGGCAACATCTTCTTCCTTGGTGAAGACAGATGCAAAGTACTCATTTAGTACCTCAGCCATGCCCTCTGCCTCCATGCATAGGTCTCCTTTTTGGTCCCAAATCAGCCCCACCCCTCCTCTTACTACCCGTTTATTATTTATATGCCTATAGAAGACTTTTTGAATTCCCTTTTATGTTAGCTGCCAATCTATTCTCATACTCTCTCTTTGACCCTCTTATTTTCTTTTTCAATTCCCCTCTGAACTTTTTATATTCAGCCTGATTCTAACTTGTATTTTCAACCTGACATCTGTCATACGTGCTCTTTTTCTGCTTCATCTTACTCGCTATCTCTTTTGTCATCCAGGGAGCTCTGGCTTTTGTTGCTCCACCTTTCCCCCTCATGGGAATGTACCTCGACTGTACCCGAACCATCTCCTCTTTAAAGGTAACCCATTCTTCAATTACAGTTTTGCCTGCCAATCTTTGATTCCAATTTACCCGGGCCAGATTCATTCTCAACCCACTGAAATTTGCCTTCATCCAATTAACTATTTTTACTCTAGATTGCACCCTGTCCTTTTCCATAGCTAATCTAAACCTTATGATACTATGATCACTGTTCCCTAAATGTTCACCTACTGGCACTTGCTCCACTTGCCCACCTCATTCACCAGAACCAGATCCAGCAATGCCTCCTTCCTCGTTGGGCCAGAAACGTACTGATCAAGAAAGTTCTCCTGAACACACTTCAGAAATTCTTCCCCCTCTCTGCCCGTTATGCTACAACAACAACAACAACAACAATTTATATAGCGCCTTTAACATATTAAAACGTCCCAAGGCGCTGCATAGGAGTATTATGAGGCAAAAAATTTGACACCGAGCCACATAAGGATAAATTAGGGCAGGTGACCAAAAGCTTTGTCAAAGAGATAGGTTTTAAGGAGCGTCTTAAAGGAGGAAAGAGAGGTAACGAGGCGGAGAGGATTAGGCAGGGAATTCCAGAGCTTAGGGCCAGGCAACAGAAGGCACGGCCACCAAAGGTTGATTGATTATAATCAGGGATGCTCAGAGGTCAGAATTAGAGGAGCGCCGATATCTCGGGGGATTGTGGGGCTGAAGAAGATTACAGAGATAGGGAGGGGCGAGGCCATGGAGCGATTTGAAAACAAGGATAAGAATTTTGAAACCGAGGCGCTGCTTAACCGGGAGCCAATGTAGGTCAGCGAGCACAGGGGTGATGGGTGAACGGGACTTGGTGCGAGTTAGGACACGGGCAGCCGAGGTTTGGATGACCTCAAGTTTACGAAGGGTGGAATGTGGGAGGCCAGCCAGGAGTGCATTGGAATAGTCAAGTCTAGAGGTAACAAAGGCATGGATGAGGGTTTCAGCAGTGGATGAGCTGAGGCAAGGGTGGAGACGGGCGATGTTACGGAGGTGGAAGTAGGCGGTCTTTGTTATGCTGTGGATATGTGGTCAGAAGCTCATTTCAGGGTCAAATATGACACCGAGGTTGTGAACAGTGTGGTTCAGTCTCAGACAGATGTTAGGGAGAGGGATGGAGTCGGTGGCTAGGGAACGGGGACCGAAAACAATGGCTTCAGTTTTCCCAATATTTAATTGGAGAAAATTTTTGCTCATCCAGAACTGTATGTCAGACAAGCAGTCTGACAATTTAGAGACCGTGGAGGGGTCGAGAGAATAGGTAGTGAGGTAGAGCTGGGTGTCGTCAGCGTACATGTTTTGGATGATGTTGCCAAGGGGCAACATGTAGATGAGAAATAGGAGGAGGCCAAGGATAGATCCTTGGGGGACACCAGAGGTAAGGATGCGGGAGCGGGAAGAGAACCCGTTGCAGGTGATTCTCTGGTTACGATTAGATAGATAAGAATGGAACCAGGCGAGTGCGGTCCCACCCAGCTGGACGACAGTGGAGAGGCGTTGGAGAAGGATGGAGTGGTCAACCATGTCAAAGGCTGCAGACAATTCAAGAAGGACGAGGAGGGATAGTTTACCTTTGTCACAGTCACAAAGGATGTCATTTGTGACTTTGATGAGAGCCGTTTCGGTACTGTGGCAAGGGTGGAAACCTGATTGGAGAGATTCAAACATGGAATTACGGGAAAGATGGGCATGGATTTGGGAGGTGACAACACGTTCAAGGACTTTGGAGAGAAAAGGGAGGTTGGAGATGGGGCGGTAGTTTGCAAGGACGGAGGGATCAAAGATTGGTTTATTGAGGAGGGGGTGATGACAGCAGATTTGAGGGAGAGGGGGACAGTACCTGAGGAGAGAGAACCATTAACAATATCAGCTAACATGGGAGCCAGAAAAGGAAGTTGGGTGGTTAGCAGTTTGGTGGGAATAGGGTTGAGGGAGCAGGAGGTAGGTCTCATGGACAAGATGAGCGCAGAGAGGTCATGAGGGGAGATTGGAGAGAAACTGGAGAAAGATGTGAGTTCAGGGCTAGGGCAAGGGGGAACCTTAGAGGAAGTTTGGCCCAGTGGGCTAGGGGAAGGAAGGAAAGTGGCAGAGGCAGCTGAATGGATGGTCTCAATCTTAGAGACAAAAAAGTCCATGAGCTCCTCACACTTGTTATCTGAGGTGAGGGTGGAGGAGACAGGGGAGAGTGGTTTAAGAAGATGGTTAGCAGTAGAGAATGATTCTGGAATAGTGAGCAATTTTGGCAGACGAGAGCAGGGCCCGATAATGTTTTATGTGGTCCAGCCAGATCTGGCGGTGAATGGCTAAACCAGTTGTCCACCATATCCGTTCGAGTCTGCGTCCCTTGGACTTAAGGGAGCAAAGATGAGAGCCGTATCAGGGGGAACAGCCAGGGTGAGAGAGGGTAATTGTTTTAGTAGGGACTAGGGCATCAAAGATAGTGGTGAGGGTGTGGTTGAGCAGATCGGTAGCTGCAGAAATGTCATGGTGAATGGAGGGCCAAAGGCTGGACAGTTGGGATTTCATAAGTGCAGTTGTAAGAAAGTTGGGAGAAAGTTTTTTCCAGGGACGGACACAGAAGAAAATAGGGTTGGGGGGTGGGGTGCAAGGGGGATGTGGGTGGAGAGCAATACAAGGAAATGGTCAGAGATGACCTTATCTGCAATTGAAACGATGGGAGTAGCGAGGCCATGAGAGATGGCAAGGTCGAGGGGGTGGCCGTGAATATGGGTTGGGGAGTTTACATAGAGGGAGAGATTAAGGGAGGATAGGAAGCTTGTGAACTCAGTGGAGAGAGAGCATGATGAATTGAGATGGAGTTTGAAATCACGAAGGATGAGAAGTTGTTCGGTGCAGAGGCTGAGGCAGGAGAAAAGTGAAGATATCTCAGTAATAAAAAATTTCTGGTATTTGGGTGGGCGGTAGAGAACAAGAATTTTAAATGAGAGGTGAGAGGGGTGGAATAAGGTGAGATGCTCAAAGGAGGAGAAATTGCCGGAGGAGTAGGGGGACAGACCAAGGTGTGATTTGGTGATGAGAGCCACACTGCCACCACGGCGGTTTGAGCGGGGCAAGTGGTGGAAGGTATAGCCAGGTGGGGAGGCTTCATTTAAAGGTAAGGTGTCATCACCCCTCAACCAAGTTTCTGTCAGGGCCATGATATCGATGCTGTTATCCACGATAAGCTCATGGATGGCAAGAGCCTTGCTCACAAGTGAACGGACATTCTGGAGGGAGATGTGGAGAGGGTCGGTGATGGCTGACCCACTGCCAGCGTTCACAGGGTCAGCGCTGGGGGGGATGAGTTGGATGGGGAGGAGATTGGCAAGATTTGCCCCCAGTGTGCGTGCTGGGTGGGAAGATCAGCGAGAGAGTAGGATGGGACAGTTGGGGTTGCTGCTCATAAGGTGGCAGCGATGAGTGCCTCGATGGGCCCTTCGTAGGATGCCAAGAGAGGCACAGAGGGAAGCTGTGGGCTTATCTAAGAGGGAGTCAAGCCTGGGACGGTGGCAGGAGAGTAGGAAGGTCGAAGAGTAATGAAGGATTGGGGTAGGGATTTGGGAGGGCAGTGTATATGAGTGAGGAGAGATGAAAGGAGGCATGACAACAGGAGAGTGCGGTCAGGGAGGGATAGAGAGAAAAGGAAAATAGGGGGAAAAAGTGGAATGGCTTGGGTCCGGAATGGCAGACAAAGTGCGCACGCGAATGGACATGGGAAAAGTTTAGGTTACATAGGCCTGTTTAAATGTAATAATTAATGGAATACATATTTCCTGGAAGCAGGGAATAGGTTGGGGACAATAGTAGGGAGACCAGGGTTAAAGTCAAAGGTCCACTATTACTATCCCAGTCTATATTAGGGTAATTGAAGTCCTCCATTATCACTACTCTATAGTTCTTGCACCTCTCTGTAATTTCTATGTAAATTTGCTCCTCTATATCCTTCACACTAGTTGGTGGCCTATAGAATAAACCTAGTAGTGTAACGGCACCTCTATTATTTCTTAACTCTAACCAAATAGATTCTGTCCTTGACCCCTCCAGGACATCCTCTCTCTCCAGCACTTTAACATTCTCCTTAACCAATACTGCCACCCCACCACCTTTCTTTCCTTCCCTAACTTTCCTGAACACCTTGGGGGTGATTTTGCCAATGGGGGCACGTTGGAGGCAGGGACTGCTGCTTGGCGGGTCGATGTCCTGCCTCCATCGATTTGTGGCCAACCCACGTTATTTTCCCTTGATTGACCTTGTTAAGCCCACCCAATGGGCTTAGCAGGCCAATTAAGGGAAAGCCGGTTACAGAGAATGTCAATGTATGACGTTTCATCTGTCAAAAATTTTTGACAGATGAATTGTCATCGTTTGACAGCTCTGTGAAGCTGTCAAGCAGTGACATTCTCTGTAGTTTGATGAGTTCTTGAATTCAAGACCTCATCAAAACTCTTTCTTTTGCAGAAATTAGATGGTTGTTGAATTGGAGAATGCAACAGCCATCTGTCATCTCTGCTGCGGAGGTGTGAGACTCTCCGCAAACCCACCGATTGAAGTCTGCAGGAAGAAACAAAGGTAAGTACACTTTTTCTACCACTTTCCACCTACCTCAGATACTCACCTCTCCACACTTGCACCCATCACTTACCACCACAGCACACTTTTGGACCCCTGCAGACCCACTACTCGCCTCAGTGACCCTGGCGAGGTTCGGAGCCTTCGGGAAGCCCGCACTTTTGTGAGTAAAATGGGGATAATCCTCTTATCTGCCTGTTAACTACCTGTTAACAAGGCAGTTAAGTGGCACTAATCTCCTTCCCGCCTCCAAGGAGACGGGACCCGGTGTGGGACAGCTACCCGTCTCCTGGCAAGATGGCACGGAGGCGGGTTGGGGGCGGCTTGGGCACCTGCCCCCAAATTCTGCCATTTTCCCGGCAGTCCCGCCTCCCCAGGGCTGGCAAGATCGCGCCCCTTATATCCAGGGATAGGGAATCCAGGAGATGAGGCTTGATATGAATCAATAAGTTGCTGTATTTTAAAGTAAGGTGAGTATACAGAATAGCAGTTATGATCAGACTCATTTTAATTCAAGCAGTACAACTTACCTTCATATAATGATACAAAGTAAAGAATATGCCATGCTTCCCTACCCCATCAGTGGTTCGTTTTATTTGATTTAAGCAAGATAATTTCTGACTATTCTCTCTTGGTCTCCAATCTTGTCATAGACTTTGTTCTCTCACAGCAATATGTTTCTAAAAATCTCCCTGACTACCTGTCTGTGTGGTTTATCTTACTGTTCACAGCTAAAGAAAGAAATAAATTGCATTTATATAGCACCTTCACAACCTCAGGACATCCCGAAATGCTTTACAGCCAATGAAGTACTTTTGAAGTGTAGTCACTGTTCTAATGTAGGAAATGCGGCAGCCAATTTGTGCACAGCAAGCTCCCACAGACAGCAATGTGATAATGACCAGATCATCTGTCTTCATGATGTTGGTTGAGGGATAAATATTGTACAAGGCACCAGAGAGAATCCCGTGCTCATCTTTGAAATAGTGCCATGGGATCTTTCACATCCATCTGACAGGGTAGGCGGGACCTCAGATTAATGTCTCATCCAAAAGACGGCACCTCCGACAGTGCAGCACTCCCTCAGTACTGAGCAGTAAGCCTAGATTTTGTGATCAAGTTCTGGAGCGGGACATAAACCTGCAACCTTTTGACTCAAAAGCAAGAGTGCTACTAATGAGCCATGGCTGGTTGAAAGGGGTTATAAGACTTTCCAACACAATGTGTGTGAGGTATTTATAGATTGTATTTATTTCATTTTGTGCAGCTCCATGACATTTGTACTTAGTTACTCTGAAAAAAAATTCATTGCCGAAGAATCAGAGTTAAATATCTGACAAGAAAGCATAAGTTTCAGTGTTTTGCGAAACCACGGATACAAGAAAGCATAAAGCATTGGGTTTAAAGTAGAATTAAAGAATGCAAACCATGTAAATACATCATGTAAAGCTGGTGGCATTAAAAAATTAAAATATGGATTAAGAATGCTATTTACGTAGAAAGGCAGCCAGGAGAATGTAAAAATTCCCATTATTACACCTTGATTTTTAACAGCTATTTTTTCTTTTTTATGCAAGTTTTTAATATTGTTTTCTTCTGTACAGTGGCTATTATTTGGCATGTTTCCGATTTTGCTACCATGTTTGCAGCCCAGCACAAAAAATATCTTGACATATACACCTAAAATGATAAAAATGGGAATAAAAAATACAATCAGTGCATCCATGTGCCCCTCAAACTTATCATATGCGATACAGCTGCCCTCACATGACCTAGTAGCCATATAATCATCGACTGACTTTTTACTGAAGTCTGATAAAAACACACTAAACCCATAAAAGATAGCAAACAGCCAGATTAATATAACAGTCACAGCTGTTACAGGCAATGTGATTTTTATAGAGTAGAGCAAAGGGTCACACACAGCATAGTAACGATCAACGGCAATAAAACATAAATTATAAATGGAAACTATGGTTAACACAATATCTATAATTGAGTGGATTTTACAAAACACATCTCCAAAATACCAGCATGTTTCTACAGACCTAACCATACTATAAGGCAACACTAAAAAGCCCACCAGAAAATCCACAACCGCTAAAGAAAAGACAAGATAATTGGTGGGTGTCTGTAGTTGCTTGAAATGTAAAACAGAAATGATCACCACCAGATTTCCAAATATAATAATTAGTATTGAAATGGTAATAAAAATGTACAGTGCTGCATTGATTGCTATTGGCCTGGAGACTTTGGGACAGGATGTGTTGACAAATTCGAAACAGTATTGCACGTCTTCTGAATTCTGAAGTTGTGTTAAATTCATTCTTTTTCACATTGATAATCAAAATCCTTGGATCACAGTGAGATGATAACGTTGTTATTTCAGAAGTTATTTGATTGGAGTAATCGTTACCAAGAACTGTGATTTTCTTCACTTGTGGTTAATCTGTGATTTCTGTAAAAACAACCTTTTATTAGAGGCACATTTGAAACAATGGGAGTTCACTTTCAAAGGAGACTAAGCTTTGGAGAGGATTTTTAGTGGTGAGAAAGATTTTAGGATTGCAAACTCTAGGTTCTGATGAATAAAATCCCAGAATTGAACATGTTCCCTTTAAAGAAAAGACGCAAAGTAGAGGGTTTAATTTATTGCAGCAAAACATTATTTGTAATGCTCATGTAAATTTATTTGTGCTCAATTTTAACACAATCACTAACCCAATTAAAACACACAGCACAATTTCAAGACATCACAAAAATAGCTTCCCAAATGACTAAAAATAGCCTAGCATTTGCATTGTGCAGTGGCCATTTTTTGGACACCTAAAGCCCCAAAATGGCGGACAGAAAGAATTTGGCGATAGTGTAAAACAGACCTCTGATGATTTTCATTTCCATTGAACTCAACAGAATCAATTGGATGGCCGACCCAATATCTCCCATTTCACACTATCGCAAAAAGTTTATATTACTCCAGTGTGTTATTCTGCTGTTAAGTTGGAGCTGCATTCAAATGGCCTATTCGTTTAAGTCCATGAATTGTAACTCGCTGTGCATGGGCATATTCTAAAGTTAAATTGAGACTAATTATCATTAGCCACAACCTGACGTCAATTAGAGCCTAATTCCTTTTTTACTCTTTTTTAAAGTTTCTACTTGTTTACTGGTAATTTCCTTGTTGTTTATTCCTATTTTATGAATATGATAGCTGAATTAATCAGGTGTAAATGTTATACTGACTTTGCATGTACCTCACTTTCAGGTGACTCCATTGTCACTTATCTCACTCTTAAACCCCAGGGCAGGTGGCTAGAGGACAGAGGCCCCTTCACCCTCACCTCCAATCTATTTCCTCCTCCCCTTTCTATATCCAGCCCATATCAATTTCCCTCAGAAGCTTTGTTTGCTATCAAAATACAACTTGCTTCTGTTTTTAAAAATACATCAAATTCGAATGAGAAAAGACATTCCCAGTTCCGACCTGCCCGGAGCAGTAGACCTGGCACGTTAACTCCACAGCGTGCGTGTGATGTAATGGATGGGTTCCCCGTCCAGAAGCCAGCCTGATTGACAGGCTGTCTTCCAGTTGGGCAGGGAGCGCTGGCTGGACAAGAAACTGCAGCGACAGGTAGGTGCTACGTCCAACGGGGAGGGGGGATCCAAGCCCGAAGGGGGTCTGATCCTCATCCCCGGAGGGGCATTGCGATCCCTGGGGGGGAGGATCCGATCCGCAACCCAATGGGGAGGTCGATCCCCAGGGGGGGTCCAAGCCCCAACCCTGGGCCTGAGTTCGATCCTCGGGGGGGTCTGAGCCCTGATCCCAGGGCTGAGTTCTGATCCCCGGGGGCTCCAATCCCCAACCCTGGGGCTGAGTTCGATCCTCGGGGGGGTCTGAGCCCTGATCCCAGGGCTGAGTTCTGATCCCCGGGGGCTCCAATCCCCAACCCTGGGGCTGAGTTCGATCCCGGGGGTTGGGGGGCTCCGATCCTCGACCCTGGGGAGGGGCAGGCTGCTGGTGGGGGAGCTTGGGGGGCTGTGGGGGAGCACTCCTGCTCCTCCCGGCCCACAAGGATTGCTCCCCGAGGCTGTGCTCAGATTGCTGCAGCTACCGGAAATCCCAAGGGCCGGGATTCCCGGCCGGCTGCTGTTAAACCTGAACACCAGGTTAAAGCAGAGCTGACAGGGCCTTATTATCATATTTAAAATGCCAACCCCCCTCCTGGCAGCGAGTTGGATGCCCACCCCACTCCCCGTCCTGCCTGAATAAAAGCTGAAAGTGGACGGGTTGGAGGCGGGTTGAGGTCAGGATTTAGATGTTTAAAACTTTAACATCCCCCCCCCACCACCCGCCCACCTCCAACCACCCATTTTTCATGTGAAAATTCCTCCTATTGTTTCTGTATGCATCTCTCTAACTATCTGTGTATCTTTCTATCTATGTATGTCTCTGCTCTAAATCTGCTATGCTGGTGACAGTTTAACTTTGCTTACTGTCAGAAAAAAACCAGGTTAGAGGGTTTCCTTTTACTTCAAAATTAAACTTCTATTTTCTTCTTTGAAAAATGTACTCAAATTAGGATGAGGAAAGACACTCTAGGGTAGAAATTCCATTTGAGGGTAAAATTACAGTGCAATACCAGCAACAATGCAACAGAACACAGAGCTGCTGGTTTCCACTCCTTGCATCTTGCTCCACAACTTGCATGGAGGGGATGCTTCTTCTACCTGTCCCCATTACATTGAGAACCACTTTTGGAGCGTGTCTGGGGGTAATCCTGAGTTACCCTTGGAAATCTGCAAAGCTGATCTCTGATCAGCCCAGCAGGACCTTTACCGGGGGAGAGCAGTTTTCGGTCGACATAGGAACATAGGAACAGGAGTAGGCCATTCTGCTCCTCGAGCGTCTTCTGCCATTCAATTATATCATGGCTGATCTGTACCTGAACTCTATTTACCCAACTTTGTTCCATATCCCTTGGTAAACTTACCTAAAAAATTTATCAACAACAACTTGCTTTATATAGCACCTTTAACATAAAACATCCCAAGATCGTTTCACAGGTGTGTAACCAGACAAACCAAGGAGGAGACGTTAGGACCAGTGACAGAAGTAGGTTTTAAGGAGTGTCTTAAAGGAGGTGAGAGAGGTAGAGACACGGAAAGGTTTAGGGAAGAAATTTCAGAGCTTAGGGACTTGGCAGCTGAAGGCACGGCCGCCAATGGTGGAGCGATTAAAATCGGGGATGCGCAAGAGGTCAGAATTGGAGGAGTGCAGAGATCTCGGAAGATTGTAGGGTTGGAGGAGGTTGCAGAGCTAAGGAGGGGCGAAGCCATAGTAGGATTTGAAAACAAGGATGAGAATTTTAAAATTGAGGCGTTGCCAGACCAGGAGCCAATGTAGGTCAGCAAGTACGGGGGGTGATGGGCGAATGGGGCCTGGTGTGAGTTAGGATATGAGTTTTGGATGAGCTCAAATTGATGGAGGGTGCAAGGTGGGCTGCCGGACAAGAGAGCATTGGAATAGTAGAGTCTAGAGGTAACAACAGCATGGATGAGGGTTTCAGCAGCAGATGAGTTGAGGTAGGGGCAGAGACAGGTGATGTTACGGAGGTGGAAGCTGCCGGTCTTGGTGATGGGGCGAATATGGTGTTGGAAGCTCATCTCAGGGTCAAATAGGACGGCAACTTTGTGAATGGTCTGGTTCAGCCTCAGGCAGTGGCCAGGGAGATGGATGGAGTCGGTGGCGAGGGAATGAAGTTTGTGGGAAGACTGAAGATAATGGCTTGGGTCTTCCCAATATTTAGTTGAAGGAAATTTCTGCTCATCCAGTACTGTATGTCAGACAAGCAGCGTAACTAATCAGAGGCAGTGGTGGGGTTAAGAGAGGTAATGGTGAGGTAGAGCTGGGTGTCGTCAGCGTACATGTGGAACCTGACGTGTTTTCAGCTGATGTCGCTGAGAGGCAGCATGTAGATGAGAAATTGGAGGGGGCCAACGATAGATCCTTGGGGGACTCCAGAGGTAACGATGCGGGAGCAGGAAGAGAAGCCATTGCAGATGATTTTCAGGCTACAAATGGATAGATAGGAATGGAACCAGGCGAGTGCAGTCCCACCCAACTGGATATTGGAGGAGGATGGTGTGGTCAACTGTGTCAAAGGCTGCAGACAGGTCGAGAAGGATGAGGAGGGATAGTTTACCACAGTCACAGTCACATAGGATGTCATTGTGAATTTGAGGAAAGAGAGGAGAGAGAGGTGCAGAGGCAAAGATATTCGTGGAGGGAATTCCAGAGCTTAGGGCCTAGACGGCTGAAGGCACGGCCGCTAATGGTGGGACGAAGGAAGTGCGGGAAGCACAACAGTCCAGAGCTGGAGGAATGCAAAGGGTTGCAGAGCTGGAGGAGGTTACAGAGATGGGGAGGGGCGAGGCCATGAAGACGAGTCTTAAAAATTTCAGTTGACCTAGCATCTACAGCCTTTTGGGGGTCAAATTCCGGATTCCCACTATCCTTTGTGTGGCAAAGTGCTTCCTGATTTCAGTCCAATATGGCCGAGCTCTAATTTTAAGATTATGTCATGTTGTTCTGGATGCCCCCACCAGAGGAAATAGTTTCTATGTATCTACCCTATTGAATCCCTCAATTATTATTAAGACCTCGATTAGATCATCCCCTCAATCTTCTAAACTCAAAGGAATCCATGCCACGCTTATCCAACCTGTCCTCGTAATTTAGCCTTTTAAGCCCTGGTATCATCCTGATGAATCTGCACTGTAGCACCTCCAAGGCCAATGTATCTTTCCAGAGGTTTGATGGCCAAAACTGAATGCAATACTCCAGATGGGGTCTGACAAAGGCTATGACAAACTGAAGCATCACTTCCTCACCTTTTGAATTCTAACCTCCTTGAGATAAAGGCCAGCATTCCATTAGCTTTTTTTGTTTACTTTCTGGGCCTTAAGATCCCAAATAGTTAAGTAACCTACTTCACCAGAATTTGCCAAATGGTTAACGGCAGGCAAAAGCAGCAGGTAGAAGTCCTGCCCCTATCACACTTTATCCCCTTTATAAAGGTGCACAGGAATTGTCTGCATCTCTCTCTTTCCTCTCAGGACAATATACTTTCGAAAGCTTAGAGCACACAAAACAAAAGCTACAGCAGGTGTTTAATCAATCCAAGCTGTCATTTTTTTCACAGTCTTGCTCTTTCTTCCACACAGACACACACAGCTTCTCTATTTAAAAGAAAACACACTCAAAATAAACATTATTTGAATAAACCTTTTGAAATTTGTCCAACTTTTCTTTAAATGACTTTGAAAAGCAACTGATCAGAAACTGGTAGAATAAACAAAAGAAAATATTCCAGATGTTCAGCTGATTAAAGGGTACTAATGCATCGGGGAAACTAGATTCACTGCGTATTCTCAAACTACACAATCTGCATTCAACTTGATGCAACAGTTCGGGATTTTGGGAGAGACTGAGGTATTCAAGTAAAAAGTTTAATGAAGTCATTAAAAGACACAAAAGGCAATTCAGTGGATCCATTTAATCGTGTTTTTGTAAAATATGCGATGATTTGACTTTTTTAATTTGCGTAAAACCATATATTGCACAATCGAAATTTCAGTACTGAGAAAAATTGGCAGATTTGTTTTCATTTTGAGGTATTTGTAGGGAGAATATACTGTACCACCACCTAGTGGTCTGACAGACAATCATTGCTGGTCAGTGTGTCATTTAACACTGGAATTCCCAATAGAGCACCAACTAGTGTGGTAGCTAGCTACAGGTAAGTGTAACAGGTAAATGCTGACATTTTAACATCGGAGTTCATATATGAAATGTTTACCTAGCAGCTTTCAATGCAGCACATTACATAGGAATGAATTTTAATATATAATGGATGAAAAGGAAAAAATGCTTGCTTATCAATTTAAATTAATGGCTCTTTAAACTGAAAACTGCATATTTCTTCATACATGTTTATGTGCTACATACTATAACTAATCTGAACTGTCTGAGAAATGTTGCTCATGTGCAAAGCTATTTTAGTTGAGATCCTGTAAATAATTTTGCAAATTTTATCATAATAACAATAAACACATTCATTGGTAGAAAATGTAATGCTTCATAGCATAAACATGAACACAGTACTTTTTTAATGTTATACTAGATACAGTACTTGTTTTATATATATATATATATATATATAAATGTAACATTTTGGTATATTTAAAGAATATTTCCTGAGCTTATGCATTATTAATCCTCTTGTGGATGAGATGCCCAGATATCCTCCACACATTGGTTTGATACTTTCTTATCCTTTTCGAAATTACTGAAGGTCAAAGTAGCCTCTCAAAAGTGCAATATATAGCTTTTGCAGCTAATAAATCATATAATTTATTTTAACATTTACACAATACATAATATTTCACTAGAAAGAAAGGAAGAGAAGGATTTGAAATATTTTAACATGTATTCAAACTTTTCTGCACAAAAATATGTCAGTACATATAAATAAAAATATATTGTTAAACAGTTCACTTTCTTAATTTTCTAGAAATGCTAAGTATAAAACCATCAATACCTTTATTGATGTTATCCTTATGGGTATTATCCTTGAAGGTTGTTTCCAGGATGTGAACTGCATAACCTGATTCTATTAATACAAGCCTAAATGTGATTTCAATGTTCACACAGGTCTCTTTTTGTTATTTCTCCTGCCGTATGTATGAACCAGCGCAAATATTCAACTACTGGTCGAAGTACTCTGAGTAAACTTTAAGGAGATTAAAGTATTTGGCTTATGTTCCAGTCTTAATGACATAGAATAGCATAGCCAATGAGATATTTTTATGCTACATCAGAGCCCCAAATAACCTTCCCAGTCTTTTGAAGGATGTTCAGTGACTGATTTAACATTTAACTATTCATATTATAGAACAGACAGTCACAAAGACTAAAAGATATTAATTAATCATCACATAAAATTATGGTGGGATGCTAGAATATCTAAGCATTTTCTTAAGTATCAGCCTTATCTCAGTGAGAGTATTCTTGCCTCTGAGTTCGAAGTTCATATCGCCACTCGAACGATTTGAGTCCATAATCTAGGTTAATGCTTCAGTACTGAGGAAGTGTTGTACTATTAAGAGATTCCACCTTTTGGATAACATGTTAAACCGAGGCCCCATCTATGCTCATGGCACTATTTAAAAGAAGAGCTGGGGAGGAGTCCTGGCTACATTTATCCCTCAACCAACAGCACTAAAACAGAGAGCTGAATTTTCCGGGGTGGTAGCGGGCGAGATCGGTGGCGGGTCGGGTGGGAAAGTTGTTTTTGACAGCGGTCAGGAACCCACTGTCATCTCGCTCCCACGTGCCTTTCGCACAGGCGCGTCTGTCATCGCAGAGCCGACCCAACCAGCAGCGGCGGGGGACCCAATTGAGATCATTATCAGGTAGTTTACAGGCACTTAAGAGCCTTTTGCCCACTTACTTTTTAAATTTTCCTGCATGGCCACGGGATTCACACAGCTCGGGAACCACCTGAGGAGTGAGTTGCGTGGTCATTGCTCCAGCTGATTACTTGACAGCATGGAAAATAAACAAAAATAAAAACATGTTGATTCCATCAGCTAACAGATTGATGGAGATTCTGTTCTACTTGATCTACTGGTAAATGCTAATTCAGAAATTCCTGAAGGGATGTGAGTGCTGAAGGCTCCCATCCTACCCTGGATGGTGAGGGAAATACATTTTTCACTGGCCATTCTCGGCTGTTCCCTTCCAACTCAGCAGTAATTGCAATGAATTGATCTGCACTATAAAAAATGACATATACCATTTAAATAAATGTTTGTAGTGTTTCTGGTCAGGTTTTTCTCACAGTATACTGTGATTGTCCAGTTACACATTAAATCACGTCATCAACCGTAACAATTTCAATCATAAGAACATAAGAAATAGGAGCTGGAGTAGGCCATTTGGCCCTTCAAGCCTGCTCCGCCATTCAACAAGATCATGGCTGATCTTCTACCTCAACTCCACCTTCCCGCACTATCCTCATATCCCTTAATTTCCTTAGTTCCCAAAAATTTATCGACCTCTGTCTTGAATATACTCAACGACAAAGCATCCACAGCTCTCTGGGGTAGAGAATTCCAAAGATTCACAACCCTTTGAGTGAAGAAATTTCTCCTCATCTCAGTCCTAAATGGCCTACCCCTATTCTGAGACTGTGATCCTGTGTTCTAGATTCCCCAGCCAGGGGAAAGATTTTCCCAGCATTAACCCTGTCAAGCCCCTTAAGAATTTTATATGTTTCAATTAGATCACCTCTCATTCTTCTAAACTCTAAGGAATATAGGCCTAGTCTACTCAATCTCTCCTCATAGGGCAATCCCTTCATCCCAGGAAACATGCTAGTGAACCTTTGCTGCTACCCCTCTAAGGCAAGTATGTCTTTCCTTAGGTAAGGAGACCAGAACTGTACACCGTACTCCAGGTGTGGCCTCACCAATGCCCTGTATAATTGTAGTAAGAATTCTTGGGGAAGAAATTCGGTATCGCCCCGTTTGGGGCGCAATTAGCGGCCAGGCACAAAGTTTAGCGCCTGGCGCTAATTATCACCTCCAACTGCAAACTTGGCTTCTATCACCCCTGGAGGTGATTGGAGCGCTAAATCAAGCGCTACACACCTCTCTTAAGGTGCTAATGCCGAGGAGCGAGGCGCTACCTCAGAGCGCTGGCGAAGCTCATGTGATGTCAGTCAGCAATGGAACACAGACACACTGGCGCCGGCCAGTTCTTAAAGGGGAGGGTCGATCTTGCTCTCCATCCACACCCTGCTCATTGCAGCCTTGAATCTCGATTGGAGAGACCTGTACATCAAATCTGCTGGAAAGAACAATGGAGAGGCCCAGGGAAAGAGCTCAGAGTGCAGCCCCCAAGTCTCTTCTAAATCGATGCAAGGAAGGTCAAATCAAAATGAACCTGCAAAGTGCTGCTCCATACCCAAAACTCCTTCACACAGCGTTGAATCTCTCCAGAACTCTCTCTCTCTCTCTCAGAATGCGTGGTGCAAAAATGTCGCTGACAAAATAGGGCAGGAAGAGGTCGCCTTTAAATAGTGCTCCCCCAGTCCCTTCCCGACTGCAAAACATTCCCCTTAACCTGTCGTTGCTAGCGGCAGGCGGAAAGGCAGGGGGCACCACTCAATATCCGGTCTGGGGCGCTACCGGGGCGTTGCATGCTCGACTGACGTCACGATCTGCGGGCGCAGGAGATCGTGGCGGTAATATTTAGCGCCGCCGCAAAATGTCTGGTCAATTTTGCGAGCAACGCAAACGTCGTTGCCACTGGGCGCTAGTTGCTTTGCACCCCATTAGCGCCCTCTTAGGGTTACACTCAGTCCCTTCAGCTAAGTCATTAATATAGATTGTAAATAGCTGAGGCCCAAGCACTGATCCTTGCGATACCCCGCTAGTTACAGCATGCCAACCTGAAAAAGTCCCGTTTATTCCTATTCTCTGTTTTCTGTCCATTAACCAATCCTCAATCCATGCTAATATATTACAGGAAACTCTTTGGTATCCGGCACCGACGGGACTGGCGTGGTGCCAGTTGATCGAAAGTTCCGGATAACGGAGAGTTATATCTACCGAGGCTATTTTTAACAAAGAAAAATAAAAAAATCAAGAAATGTGCAGTATACAGTATTTGGGTACTCACCTACAGAATGTTGTGTTAAATGGATGGTGGAAGATGCTTGATTAAGTACAGTACTACCCCCACTGACTAACTCGGCGTTCGCGGGCTCGGGCTCGGACTCGGCAACATTGCCGGTTATTTGAGAGGAATTTTCGGAGTACTTGGCGTTCGCGGGAGACTCGGACTGTGACTCGGCAACATTGCCGGTTATTTGAGAGGAGTTTTCGGAGGATGATTTTTGCCAGTTAAGAGAGAATTCCGGATATTTAGGTGCCGGTTAAACAAGAGTTTCCTGTACCCCCAATCCCATGAGTCCTAATTTTGTGTAATAACCTCTTTTGTGGCACTTTATCGAATGCTTTTTGAAAATCCAAACACGCTACATCCACTGGTTCCCCCTTATCCATCCCACTAATTACATTTTCAAAATTTTTTAACAGATTTGTCAAACACCTTTTCCCTTTCATAAAACCATGTTGACTCTGCCTAAACATGTTATGATTTTCTAAGTGCTCAGTTACCACGTCCCTAATAATAGATTCTAGCATTTTGCCTACTACTGATGTCAGGCTAACTGGCCTATAGTTCCTCCTTTCTTAAATAGCAGGGTTATGTTTGCTACCTTCCAATCCTTGGGGACTATTCTAGAATCTAGGGAATTCTGGAAGATTAATACCAGTGCATCCACTATCTCTGCAGCTACCTCTTTTAAAACCGTAGGATGCAGGTCGTCAGGTCCAGGAGATTTGTTGCCACTTCGTCCTATTAATTTCTCCAGTACTATGTCTTTACTTACACTGATTTCTTCATTCTCTCTAGACCCTTGGCTCCCCATTATTTCCGGAATGTTTTTTGTGTCTTCTACCGTGAAGACAGATACAAGGTATTTGTTTAATGTCTGCCTTTTCCTTCTTGTCCATTATAATTTCTCCTGTCTCTGCCTCTAATGGGTCCATGCTTACTTTCACTAATCTCTTTCTATTTACATGCCTATAGAAATGTTTACAATCTGTTTTTATGTCTCTTGCTAATTTACTCTCATTCTTTTTTCTCTTTCCTTATCAATTTCTTGGTCCTCCTTTGCTGAATTCTAAAATCCTCCCAATCGTCAGGCTTACTACTCTTTTTGGAAACACTATAAGCCTCTTCCTTTGATCTAATACTATCTTTAACTACTTTGTTAGCCACGGTTGGATGACTTTTCCTGTGGGGTTTTTGTGCCTTAAAGGAATGTATATTTGCTGTAAATTATGTATTAATTCTTTAAATTCTAGCCATTCCTTCTCTACCATCATACCTTTTAATGTAGTTTCCCAATCTAACTTAACCAACTCGCCTCTCATACCTACGTAGTTTGCTTTGTTTAGATTGAAGACCCTAGTTTCGGATTTAACTAAATCACTTTCAAACTCAATATGAAATTCTATCATATTATGGTCACTCTTCTCTAAAGGCCCCTTTACTACAAGGTTATTAATTAACCCTTTCTCATTGCACAATACTACATCAAAAATAGTCTGTTCCCTAGTTGGTTCCTCAACATACTGATCTAGAAATCTATCTTGTTTACATTTCATGAATTTGTCCTCCACACGATTACTGCAAATTTGGTTTGCACAGTCTATATGTAGATTAAAGTCCCCCATGATTACTGTATTACGCTTGTTACATGTGCCTCTAATTTCCTGATTTATACACTGCCCTACATTACAACTACTGTTTGGCGGCCTATAAACAACTCCCACCAATGTTTTCTGCCCCTTGCTGCTTCTTAGCTCCACCCAAACTGATTCTACTTCTTGATTTTTGGAGCTAAGAGCCTTTCTCTCTACTGTCTTTATCCCATCCTTTATTATCAGGGCTATGCCTCCTCCTTTTCCATTTTGCCTATCTCTTCTAAGATGTAAGCATCCTGGAATATTTAGTTCCCAACCTTGGTCACTTTGCAAGCACGTCTCCGTAATAGCTAATAGATCAAACCTATTAATTTCTATCTGCGCTATTAATTCATCTATTTTGTTGAGAATGCTTCGTGCATTCAGATATAGTGCCCTTAGCTTTGACTTTTTTCCATTTTTTTCCTAATGTCACCTTAGTCACTGATGCCCTATTACCTTTGTTACTCTCTCTGTCCCTTCCTGACGCACTCTACTTATTTTTACCCAAAACTGTACTGTGCTCTAGAGCCTCGACATTTCTCTTGCTGCTTTTATATTTACTCTTTCCTGAATCCTCCCACCCCGCCTTCATTAGTTTAAAGCCCTGTCTACTGCCCTAGTTTTTCAATTCGCCAGGACACTGGTTCCAGCCCGGTTTAAGTGGAGCCCGTCCCAACAGAACAGCTCCCTCTTTCCCTAGTACTGGTGCCAGTGCCCCATGAACTGAAACCCCTTCCTCCCACACCACTCTTTGAGCCACACATTTAAACCTCTAATCTGTTTGTCCCTATGCCAATTTGCATGTGGCTCCGGTAACAATCCAGAGATTATTATCTTTGAGGTTCTGCTTTTTAATTTGGATCCAAGCTCCTCAAACTCCCTCAGCAGAACTTCATTCCTTGTTCTAGCTATGTCGTTGATTCCTACGTGGACCACGACAACTGGATCCTCCCCCTCCCACTCCAAGTTCTTCTCCAGCCTCGACGAGATATCCTTAACCCTGGCACCGGGCAGTCAACACAACCTTCTCATCACTCATTCCACTGGTTCAATTTGCTTTCAGTCCCTGAATATAACAAATGTAATTTTTCAGTCTGAGACTTTGGGGGTGAATTTCTGCAGAGGTTCTCTCACTTGTCCATTGTTAACTTCAACGGAAGAGCTGCAGAAATCCCAGAAACACCTAAGCACCATTTACACTGTTTGTCAGGGTTTTCGCAGCTCTTCTGCTGAACTTGCATAAGATTGTAAATCCACCCCTTTACAATTACATTTAAAATGTGCTTAATTTTATATATTATCTATACATACACATCTTTTATTTGTACCAGGTACTGATACAAAAGTCTGTAGATTTGTGACTAAAGCACCAATAACTTCCCAATTAATGTACTTTTTAAATTATGTTCTAGATCGTATTTGTAGATGGTGTCATATTAGTTAATGATAATGGTGCAGAAATTCCGATCCCTATGGGTGTGTACGTGCTGTTTACTCACCCGTAGGGACATCAGAAATGCCGGTTTTAGGCATGCACAGCGCATGCGCTGGAAACCGGCATTTCCAATCTGTCAAGAAAGCTCTTGACAGATCCTCTGCCTGCCCGGGAGAAGGGCCTCTGCGGGTGGAGAGTTCCGTTTTTTGGAGACCCTCCGCCCGCAGAAAACACTTACAATTCTTGTGCCTGGTAAAAGCAGGCGTAAGGCCTGCTTTTACCAGGATAAGAGTTGAAAAAAAGTTTTAAAAAATAAAATTTTCCACTGATTTATCATTTAAAAATACTTTAAAGAAAGGTAAGTTTATTTTTAGCCCCGTTAAAAACTTTAATTATTTTATTCAAAAAATAAAATTTTTGTTTAAAATACTTAATTTATTGTAATTTAAAGTCATTTTAAAAATGTGATTTTAAAAAAAAATTATTTAAAGTTTTACTATGTTTTGGGAGTGATCTCTATTCATATATTTGACAGGTCTTCCTGTCAAATGTATGAAGGGAGATTCCCTTCTCTGATTGGCTCCCCATGGCCCACGTGATCCCAGGGACGCTGCGAACCTGCCTGCGCCTCTGGGATACGTGGGCCCTGCACACCGGCAGTTTGGAGAGGCCCAGCAACGGAACTCTGCGCCTCCCGGGAGCCCTCCTGTCCAAGCGCAGATTTTTCCAGATCGCAGCCCTCCGCCAGCGGGAGGCCTGCGATCGGAATTTCTGGGCCATTATTTAAATAGTTCTTTGTCACTCATATATAACTTTTATTATATTATTGCAGAGTAAAGATTCAACACCCACTTTGTTAGATTAAATGTCAAATTTAACGTGGCCAGGGTCCCTTGAAGGATCCCGGCTGAAAACGCGTCATTAATGACGTCACCAGACCCGCTCCATCTAATTGGGCCGGGTAATGTGCTGGGTGGGCTTAATAGGCCCCATTAAGATAAGTTCATTTTCAGCAGCGGGGTGGAGCCAGCAGCAAGGTCGCGACCCGCCATGGACACCGGCCGCACCGGACCCGCCCAGGTAGGCAAAATTCCGGCTAGAGTATCTGGTGATTTATGTCATTACCATTTTGCGGTTATAAAACGGGGGCAACAAGGACACAACGTTCCGCACCCAATCTGCACCTGGAGTACAGGCGCCGCCATATTGGTGAAGCGGCTTTCACAGGCACCGGCCTGAAACATATGTAAATGAGAGGCCTAATGACTGTTTCAGGAAACCTCCAGGAGATTCAACAACGCAGAGTGGAACAGGCGCCAGGCCTTAAAGGGACCACTGGAGGCCGCCACCAAATGTGTAAGTGTTTTTTAATACGTACCTTGATGAAGAGCAGGAGTGCTCCTCCCGGCTCCACAGTACTACTGCATGCAGCTGCCGGTCAGCGCCCAGCCCCCCAATCCCGTTCTCCTCCCGTCTTCCAAGACTTGCCTGCAGGTCGCTGTTGGTGAGGCAAGCGGTCCTAATTGGATCCTGGCAAACACATGAGCTTCCTCTGGAGGCATGATATGCACCAGCAGTTCCCCACTATTATTACAATCGGGCCCGAGGGCTCATTTTTGTCGCTCCTTGGGCCTCCCAGTTCGGGCGCACACATTGGAGCATGCTTCAATTGTGCGTGTCAAATCGGCATAAGCTCATTTTTACCCCACAGAATTACTTAGGAATAGGGTAAAAAATTTGTTATGGTCAGTAATTTATAACCTCTCAGATCCACTCAGAAACCAGCATTTTCATTGCTTCTGGAGCCTTTTATGCAAATTGCTGTACTCGAGCTGCAATTCACATTACAACAACAACAATTGTATTTATATAGCGCCTTTAACGCAGTAAAACATCCCAAGGCACTTCACAGGAACTTAATTTGACACTGAGCCACATAAGGAGATATTAGGGCAGAGGACCTAAAGCTTGGTAAAAGAGATAGGTTTTAAGGAGTGTCTTAAAGGAGGAAAGAGAGATAGAGAGTTGGAGAGGTTTAGGGAGGGAATTCCAGAGCTTAAGACCTAGGCAGCTGAAGGCACAGCTGCCAATGGTGGGGCAATTAAAATTGGGGATGCTCAAGAGGCCAGAATTAGAGGAGCGCAGATATCTTAGAGAGTTGTAGGGCTGGAGTAGGTTACAGAGCTAGGGAGGGGTGAGGCCATGGAGGGATTTGAAAACAAGGACCAGAATTTTAAAAACGAGGTGTTGCTTAACAGAGAGCCAATGTAGGTCAGCGAGCACAGGGGTGATGGGTGAATGGGACTTGGTGCAAGTTGGGACACGGGCAGCAGAGTTTTGGATGATCTCAAGTTTACGGAGGGAAGAATGTGGGAGGCCGGCCAGCGTGTTGGAATAGTCAAGTCTACACTATGAAGATGTGAATTTTTTCGACAAATGGCAGTAATAGCAGCCTTAGCAGTTAATTATAGGTTGTATTCTGTAGTTCATAACAATACATGATTGCATTTTATAGTTTTTAAAAACATTTGCACAAATTATGGGATAAAGAGCTAGGGGGAAAAATTCGGTTGCTTTGTGCCTCCCGTTAGTGCCCCGAGGAGGCGCTAACAGGGCGCAAAGCACCTAGCGCCAGGGCGCGGTGCCGCTAACGTTTCCTGTGAAATTCAGCGGCAGGTTAGCAGCGGTGGTAGCCGGTAGCGCCCCGTGGCGCTGCGCCACCAGCGATGACGTCATTGCCGTGCACAGCACCCCGCTCGTGCCCTGGCCACAAACTTGGCTCGTGCTCCCTGAACTACTGCCGGACGCTATGTCCGACAGGGTCAGGGGGGCGTTTTGCGGCCGGGGCGGCAATAATTAAAGGGCAGGTGCTGGGCGGCCATTTTTTTGGGCCATCTGCCAGCACCTGCCCCCTCTGGCCTCCTGCTGCGGGGTGCCGGCCGCGATCCGTCAGCCCGGCACTCCTCTTGAGTGCCGGGCTCTTTTGCCGGCACCCCACTCCCCGGTGGTCCAGCAGGGCCCCTGGTGCACACTGCATTAGGCCCCTCCCCTTTAATCAGAGGAGGGAGACCTGCAGTACTGCAGTGCTACGTGCCGGTGCGTGTGGCGCTGCTGCACATAGCGCTGTGATATTCACTGGGAGCGCCCCAAGAGGGAGGGGGAGAACTTCCAGTAGCACCCCGCCTCCTGCTTGGGGCGCTAACATTGAATTTTGGGCGCAGGGGCGCTAACTGTTTCGGGGCGCTAGAAGTAGCGTCCCGGCGAAGTTATATCCAAAGGGGGCACGAGCCAATTTCCCCCCCTAATATTTTTACATCATTTTTACCCGAGTTGATCTGTCTTCTATCAGTCAAAGTGCAATAAGTCTTCAGCCGTGGATTTCATTTTAGTAGCATCTCATGAACTGTAAATTCTTTTTTTCTAATTATTACTGTGCTATTGACATGTGTTCACTGCCTCTGACCATGTAAAAGGCAATGTGAGCTTGTGGTACTGGTTCATTTGACAACAGGATTTCAACCATTAAGCATTAATTCTGCTTCAACAACTTCTATGTCACTTCAGATTTTATGACGTTCTGTTGATTTGTCATTTGTTTTTAAACTGTAGGTCCACAGCACAGGTTCCAGCTATAGATTTCACCAACACTTTGTTTAACTTGGCTGTGCTCCTAAGTGATGTATTGTAGGCACAATTATACATGTACCAGCTTCGATTGATGTGGGTCAGTAAACCCAAGTTCTATTCTTGGCTCTGAATCACTCTGTGGTTCGGTAACAGGACCTTTGTGTATACAGTATGTGCAAGCGGAGTTCTGTTCAACAGCATCCAAACTTCTGTTAACCAGTGGGAAGGTCGCCTCTGTGCTAACATTAGGAAAATTAAAAATTAAGATACTAGATGGGTGATTGGATTGGCTGAGATCCTTTAAAAGGTTCAGTTTGCAGCAGTTACAGTTATAATGTTCTGATGTGTAGCTGAAGCATTGCGAGTTTGCTTCCTGCTCATGGTCTCCCTGCTTGCTCCCAACTTCCAACTTTGCATTGATATGAAGCTGAAGCCCTTTTGGATCAGTGCAAAATATGTAGTGTGACATTCATCTGTCAAATGTAAAACAATTGCACATATACTTAATAATTAAGCAGAACATTGTTTTAATAGACCAACTCTAAATAAAATGATCCACAATGTAAATAAAGTGGCATTTAATATTTCCATACAGAATAGTGCTAATGCATACTGTAATAAAGATTGTGAAATCTTAGGTTTCAAGAACATTTATTCAGGGAACAAATTTATCATGGAAGATTCAGACTGAAATATTTTAAAAGACAGGATAAGTTTTAGTGCTTTGTGAAACCAAGGGTAAAAGAAACTATAAAGCATTGGGTTAAACGTGGAATTCAAATAACCAAATCACCCAAAAAGATCATATAAAACTGCTGGGGAGGTAAAATTAATATATGGATCAAGAACACTGTTTACATAAAATGGAATCCAGAAGATTATGAAGACACCTATTATTGTACCTAATTTTTTAGCAGCTCTGTGTTCTTTATTATATGAAATTGTGGTATTGGTTTCTTCTGTGGAGTGAATCTTGTTTGTCTTTTTTCCAATTACTTTGGCATGTTTCCTTGCTACAAAAAATATCTTGAGATATGCACCTGCAATGATAAAACTAGGAATAAAAAATGCAATTACCGTATCCAGATGCCCCCATAGCTTATTAAATATGAGCACGCAGCTGCCTTGGCACGAAATACTAGCTATGTAATCCTCCATTCCATCTATAATGAAGTCTGAATAAACCAGACCAAACCCATAAACTATGGAAAACACCCAAGTAAATGTAAGAAACACACCAATTACAGGCAGAGTGATTTTGGTAGGGTAGAACAAAGGATCACACACAGCATAGTAACGGTCAATGGCAATAAAGCATAAACTAAAAATTGATGCTGTGGTGAGTGTTAAATCTAAACTTGAGTGGATTTTACAAAATATATCTCCAAAATACCAACAGGTTTCAACAGACCTGATCATGCTATAAGGTAGTATCATGAGTCCCAGCAGAAAATCAGCAACAGCTAAGGAAAGGACAAGATAATTGGTTGGTGTCTGGAGTTGTCTGAAATGTGAAATTGAAATCACTATCACCAAATTTCCCCAAATTGTAATTAATATTGAAATTATAATGAAAACATAGAGTACTGCATTAATTGCTGTCGATCTAATGGTTTTGGGACATGATGTTTCGATAAATTCAAAGCAGTTTTGCACATTCTGTACGTTTCCAAGATCTGTTGAATTCATTATTTTCCTATTTGTGACTAAAATCCTTGGATCAAACTGACACGAGAGGAAACTTCTTCAATCTCTTTTCGTTATGTCTGCAGCTCCTGCGGGTAGAATTAAAAAAAGCCTCTCACTATCTACTGTGATGCCTGGTATTGTTGTACTCACCAAATAATACAATTGAACAACATTTAAAACATTAATAGTCAGTACACGTGTTTTTTTTGCCCTGTTTATGCTGCCTTTTGCGAACAGAACATTTCCAATTTCTGTCATAATACAGCTTTCATTTAAATATCTCTGTAGAAACAGTTTGGACTCTTCACAAAACAGATCTGCAATTATTGGTAGTCTGCGAGAAGCTGATTCCAAGAATTGACATTTAACTGGATCCCACACATCGACCGGAATTGTGCCAGCGCTCAGAGGGCAGGTTTGGAGGCGGGTCCGCTGTCAAAATCTAAAAGATTGACAGTGGGTCGGAATGCCGCTCTGAACCCGCCTCCGTGTAAGTATCTCAAGTGTCGGATCTGCCTGCGTTTTGCAGACACGGCACTAAGCGGCAGGTCAGCCAATTGAGATAGTTAAGAGGGTCTTTAAAGGTAGTTGAACAGCATTTTACCACGTACTAGCCATTTTTCCAACTTTTTCACGAGGTTCCCATCGCTTGGGGATCACGTCAGGTAAGTGTGTCGGGTTCTCTATGACTCACAATTGCTGTGAATAGGTGACAGCTGCAAAAGTGGTATACAAGCTACCATTTCACAGCTGTTCACTTTCCAATGTCAGAAGCTTGAGCCTTCAGGATTTGCAAGACACTTTTGAGCTTTATGCAGTTTGGGAAGTGTGTGGAGCAAACTCTCTATCCATTGCCACCTCCTTGGAGCAAGCTCTCTCACCATTGACAAATCGCTTCTGTCATCTCAACTTCAGCTGCCATCTATTACAGCAACATTGGTGACCTTGAAAAAATCTCACCTTGGTCCTCAGAATCCCACCACAATCAGCCCCAACACCAACATCACCAGGCACACCAGCAGCACCAACAACAACCTTCTCCACAATCAACTGATGCTGCACAAGACACAGGGCATCAGCACCTGACCACGTTGCTGCCCGGGACGCCAGATTTTGTTCACTTGATGCTGTACACCCTGGATGCCACATGATGCACCAGGTTGGCACACCCCACACCAGCACCATAAAGCATCCCTACAATGTCCAAGACATTCCTTTCGCACTCATCACCATTGAGGGTGGGGGAGATATTGGCCCAGAAATTAAAGACTGAGTGTTGACGCGGGGGTAAGGCTTCCCCGCGATCTCTCACTCCGCGTTGGCTTTTTCAGATCCAGCTCGCACGAACTTGATGTTCTAGACATCAGCTGGGCAGTGCTTGCGTATCCCACCGGCGTAGTGAATTCGTGCGAGCTGTGGGATCACGTGACTCAGTTAGAGCCAATGGCAGCACACCATCTTCCATTCATAAGTTTCACATAAGTGCTGTGAAAGCTATGAATCTTACACCCCCCCAAAATAACAGCTAAACCTCAATTAAATTTAAAAAAAACCATCACATTAATAAAATAAGTATAGTTAAATAAATTAACCATTTTAAATTAAAAAAAAAAATTTTGAAAAAATTTAAAATCTTTTAAAAAGTTATAAAAATAAACTTACCTGTCTTTAAAGTCTCTAAAAAAGATATACCTGTTAAAAAAAATTCAAAATAATACTTAATTCACTACTTACCTTGTTAAAAGTGGGTCTTACTCCTCCTTTTTTCATTTCTAAAATCTTCCGTCCTTACCTGCGCGTCCAAAGCACTAAGTGCACAGCGTGCGCGCAGCCTGTAGCGCGCACGCGGTGCACCGAGGAACCGCCCCCTTTTCCAAAAACCAAGTGCCGATTTTCAGCGCATGCGCAGTGCATGCAGAAAGCCGGCAATTGGTGACAGAATACGCGAGAGTACACAGTGCGTACTCTCGCGTCGCGGGACTAATTTTTGGGCCGTTATGTCTCACCATTCACTGCAACTCACTAAGACACTTCCAAAGGTGCACACAAATCTGTTCAAGAGGCAAAGTGTTGAAAATAAAGATTTCATTGTTTGACAACACATTAACAGAAACTTTACATGAACATTGCATAAAACACCCAAGTGCCTACCCTTGTGTGTTGTTAGTTGATATGATTGGACAAGGATGAGGGTGAGTGTGAAGGGTGGCTAGTGAGATGGGGAAGTGATAATGTAGATAGAGAGGAATGGGTGGAGGTGCAAGGTAAATTGGTGTGAGTAAGAATGTGCAGGAGTAGGGTAGGGAAGGCAGAGTGATGGGGATGTGATGAGTGGCACAGCAGGATGAGGTTGAGTGTGGCTTTGCAGTAACGTTTCGTGATCTACTGAGATCATTGAAAGGTTAGCGCCACTGCACCCAGGTCATCCTGACCACATCCTTGCTTGTGCCCTCCAGTGCAATAAGCATATGGAGGGAGTTATGGGACAGCCTGGGTGCAGCTGTGCACCTTTATGCAGTGCTTGTCAGTTTTTGCAGCACCTCAATGCTGTAGAACACTGACAGCACAACTGTCAAAATGAATGTGGACATGGTCCCTTTAAGGAAACCGGCTGATGATGCATCACCAAATGACAGCATCAGACCCGCTTCCTTTGAATTCGCCAGGATCCTTGCAGGGCGGGCTTAACAAGCCCTATTAATGTAAAATCATATCGGAGGCTGGGATCGAGACAGCTGCGGGGTCGGCACCCGCCACGGACGTCGCCCGCTGTGGACCCACCGAGGTTGGTAAAATCCAGCCCATCAGAGGAATATAAACATGGACCTGTTTAAATAATGTGTCATCTACATTTTATTTTGGGCCTTGAATTTGCGGTCATACTCTCCGAGTACGCTATCATACCGCCTTTGAAACTGACTGCGAGTTCGGGATTTCTGCATGCGCTTGCGCTAAATTCCGATCTTGCAATCTGTCAAGTTCCGACCGCACATAGTCTTTCATCCCCTCATACAAATCAACATGCTGGTGAGAAGTTGGACTAATTGCCCAGCTACAGTGAGGTAATTAAGCTGAAAATTCTAAAGTCTGGTGCAAACAGGTGCAGGAAGCCTGTTGCACAGCGTAAGGGGATCGGATGAGAAAATTGTAATACAAAAAGATCTGTAACAAGACAATATTATAATGGGAGATTTGTTTTAAGAGGTTATCATAATGAAGTGTTTGTAAGCACACTGAATAAATGTAACAATTTTTTAAACGAGAAGTTAAGAATCAGAGTGTAAAGTAATGAGAGACTTGTATTGCCAGTATGTGTTATAAGAGGTTTGTAACAACTGAAGTTTGTGAATTTTGAATACTCATACTTTGTTCTAGTGAGAGGTTTACAATAATAGATTATTACCATGAGAAGATTGCAGATACTGAGTTTATTATAATGGTAGCCTTTTAGTGTTAGATTTTTTTTCAATACATAGTTTGTGACAATTAATTTTTACATAACAGATAGTTTGTAATAACAGAGTTTATTATGATGAGTGGTTTGCACTGATTGTTATAATTAGAAGCTTGTAATAGCAAAAATAAGCACAATGAAAGTTTTGCAATACTTTGTTTTAAAAGGCGGTTTGTAATAAACGTTTGTTGTTATGAGAGAACGACAGAATATTTTTCGAAGTCACGTATATCTGTGTAAAGAAGAGACAAAGAAAGGTCCCTGGTATTCCCATTGAGTTTACCCAGAATTTCACTTCGGGAGTATTGGATTGGCAATTGGCTAAGAGTCAGGAAATGAAAGGTGCACCGCCCCGTGTGATCCCAGGTTCGCGTACGCACAATGGTGCGCTCCTGGGCTCCGTGGACACTACGCTGCATGCAACTCTGCAGCATTTGAAAGCAAGTTCTCGAAGCAGGGTTTGCACGAGGTAAGTGCGGATTTCCTTGCGAGGTCGGCGGAGTATTCGCCCGCAAATTCAGGGCCATTATTTCATTACATAAAAGCGCCTCAGAAGTGATCTTCATAGAAGCATAGAAGATAGGAGCAGGAGTAGGCCATTCGGCTCCTCAAGCCTGCTCCGCCATTTAATGAGATCATGGCTGATCATCCAAATTCAGTACCCTGTACCTGCTTTCTCCCCATATCCCTTGATCCCTTTAGCCTTAAGAAATATATCTATCTCCTTCTTGAATATATTTAATGAATTGGCCTCAACTGCCTTCTGTGGTAGAGAATTCCACAGGTTCACCACTCTCTGGGTGAAGAAATTCATCCTCATCTCAGTCCTAAATGGCTTACCCCTTATCCTTAGACTGTGACCTCTGGTTCTGGACTCCCCCGCCATCGGGAACATCCTTCCTGCATCTAGTCTGTCTAGTCCTGTTAGAATTTTATAAGTTTCAATGAGATCCCCTCTCATTCTTCTAAACTCTAGCGAATATAAGCCTAATCGACCCAATCTCTCTTCATACGTCATTCCTGCCATCCCAGGTATCAGTCTGGTAAATCTTCGCTGCACTCCCTCCATGGCAAGAACATCCTTCCTCAGATAAGGCGACCAAAACTGCACACAATACTCAAGGTGTGGTCTCACCAAGGCCCTGTACAACTGCAGCAAGACATCCTTGCTCCTGTACTCGAATCCTCTCGCTATGAAGGCCAACATACCATTTGCCTTCTTAACCGCCTGCTGCACCTGCATGCTTACCTTCAGGGACTGGTGCACAAGGACTCCCAGATCTCGTTGCACTTCCCCTTTTCCCAATCTATTGCCGTTCAGATAATAATCTGTCTTCTTGTTTTTGCCACCAAAGTGGATAACCTCGCATTTATCCACGTTATATTGCATCTGCCATGCATCTGCCCAATCACCCAACCTGTCCAAATCATACTGGAGTTTCTCTGCATCCTGCTCACAGCACACACGCCCACCCAACTTTGTGTCATCTGCAAACTTAGAGATATTACATCTAGTTCCCTCGTCTAGATCATTTATATGTATTGTGAATAGCTGGGGTCCTAGCACCAATCCCTGTGGTACCCCACTAATCACTGCCTGCCACTCGGAAAAAGACCCGTTTATTCCAACTCTTTGCTTCCTGTCTGCCAACCAGTTCTCTATCCAAATCAGTACCTTACCCCCAATCCCATGTGCTTTAACTTTGCACACTAATCTCTTATGCGGGACCTTATTGAAAGCCTTCTGAAAGTCCAAATACACCACATCCACTGTTTCTCCCTTATCTATTCTACCAGTTACATCCTCAAAAAATTCCAGTAGATTAGTCAGGCATGATTTCCCTTTTGTAAATCCATGTTGACTTTGTCCGATCCTGTCACTGTTTTCCAAGTGCTCTGCTATTACATCTTTTATAATGGACTCTAGCATTTTGCCCACTACCGATGTCAGGCTTACATAATTCCATTTATCCTATTGTAACTTGTAACATGTTATTGCAGTTAAGCAGAACAAAATACTGAAGAACATGCTATTAAACATTAGATCCATTGCATTACGTCTTTTGTTAATCTTGTTTTAAATTCAAGTTTATTTTTGTCTATTATGAAGTTGTGTTATACAGTTATGCTTTGAAAAACCATAAATAATATATATTATTTAAACATCTCACTAAAAAGCAATCTTTTAATACACATATATTTAGTATGTTTTTAATTGAAAGGATTGTTGTTCATGAAAGATTTGTTAACCTTTATAACTTTAATTGATATGTTCATTCCATATCATTATAATTTAGACAATAAAAAATGGCATCATTGATATCTGACTTCTGTGTCGCATTTGATCTTTTTCTGGGGTATCTAAATGGTGCTTGACCCCCTCCACAGTATCCATATTCTTCCAAAGTTAGACTTAATAAAAATTCTACTGCAAAAACACTATTTTATGCCATTTTTCTGTATGAACACATTTAACATGTCGGTTGACTGGTAACAAAAATAACTCAAGTCATTGGCTTTTATCTGCTATCTGTTGAAATTAGTTCAGTAGTGTTTAACTGTAGGAATGTTACATTTCTAAATTCATGAGAGTTAATTAAACAACAGTTAACATATACACACTCATTACTTCCTTCTTCCAGCAATCTTTTCTAATGTGTTCATAAATTTAACATTACCTTTCTTACTTTGATATCATTCTCACATGTTTTGTACTCGACCTATGGAATTGATTAGGAATATATATATAAAACAATTCTGTGTCAGCAAGATCCCACGAATGGCTTTGAGATCATTGTTTTTTTGGTGGTATTGGTTGAGGGGAGAATGCTGGCCAGGACATCGGGAGAACTCCCTGCCCATCTCAAATAATAATATGGAATTGATAACATCCACCTCAACAGGTAGGTAGGACCTTAGTTTAATATCTCACCTGGAGAACTGCACATTCGGCAATGCAACACTCTCTCAGTACTACACCAGTGTGTCAGTTTAGATTGTAAGCTGAAGCAGCTAGAGGTTTGAACCCACAACTTTCAGATCTAGAGCCGCCACTAGTGCCAAGCTTTGCAATAGTTTTATATCAAATCTACCCAGATTATGCATCCAAATTATAAATTTATTTACAGAGGGTTGATTAATATTTTCCTGTGAAAATAAAATGCTAACAATTACTATACAACAAGGAGCCTCCTATAGCTTTACTACATAGATTTTAGTTTTTTGATCTTATTTTATGGATACTGTATATATTTTGTAGCATAAAATTTCAAATGTCTGCTAATGTAATAATCCATATTTTATACTCTATAGTGTTGACTTATCTGTACATCTCCATAAAATATTGTTATCTTTAAAGAGCATTTCCTTAGTCTGGAGGTTCTTGCAATAATCCAGGTAAAGGAATAATATCCAGATCCTCTCTGTGTATTGATGAGATGTCACTTTCTTACCAGATTTGTCTTGAAATGGATGAGGGTCAATGGATGTCTTCTCAAGCTTCAGTATAAACCTTACTGATGTTAGTATCAAGGAGAATAAAGTGCAGAATCTGAGTCTGGGTTTCCTTCATGCAGAATGAGGTAATTTTATAGAATGCGGTAAATCCTCTGAGCCTAAATTCTCTGGCCAGCTCTGTCCTTTGGGAAGAGAAACCCAGTGTGGAATAGAAACAGTCACTCCCTTTGCTGGAAATAAATAGTAGAAAGCTACTGCCTCAGTATAAATGTTCTTTTCTTAAGTTTGTCATCGTTAAAATGTGAGTCAAAAATTCATTTAAATGACTATCTTTTAAAAGCTCTTTATTGCACGTTCTTAAAAGGATGCAGTAGGTATGCTATCTATGATGCCATAAAAGAATAAAATACTCTTGCAGATCAATTAAACATGAAATTGTGACGAAAACTATCTAAAAGAAACAAAAGAAAGAAGCAAAGAAAGATGGATATATAAATCTGACTGTTTTTTTTCTAATGCCTTGCAATAAGGATTGAGGGAAAACCAAATGCAATCCTGCTTACATCTCAGGAGTAGAAACTCTGGGAAATTACACATCTGCACTTCATCCATTAAAATTAACTGTGCGTGTGACATTTCTCAATATATGCTCCAGCGGGTAAGCTTCTAAGCTGGGAGTGGAAAAGTGAAAAATGTTATCCTTTAGTGAATTGAAGTGCTTGCACCCATTTTGTGCCTTATCCTTATTAAGGCCTCAAATTTGACACAAAAATATCGAACTGAATTTAGCAGAATTCTGCAAGTGCGTGAGCTCGGTTTGCTGTTTTGACATTGTGCATCTATTAGAACAGGAGCAAAGGAAGCTTCATGGGCAAAGCAGCTCTTAAATCGCTGTAGACATTCTATGATTTCTTTGCAATGCTTCCAGCATCTTTTTAGTGATTTTATGAGAAATATTTCCATATTTTCTATTAATAATATTTATTTTTGTGAAATACTTGGGGGATCCAAGTTTTTATTCCTTTGGATACATTTGTTTTAAAGCATTTCAAATACAGCATGGCGATCATCTGACACTAGATCAGACCTGCAGTCCTTACCATACTTAGCTGCCATTGACCAAAGACAACTGCTTCAGCTTGCTTCTGCTTAGTAGGCACAGATTTGCCATCTGTAGCAAGGACACCTGCAGCTAACCTGCGACATAAGGACAGCATTGCCAATGGTTGGCAAGATCACCACTGGCCTCAACTGTTATGCCTGTCTCTCATTCCTGCCTCACACTGCAATATCAGCTAATATTCCATCTGAACATAGATTAAACAGGTGCCCGATGCACCAATCTGCATGGCCAATACTTTGCCATTGAATAGCATGACACGACTGTCCAATGTCACCACACTGGTGTATTTCCAAAAGCAGAGGGGTTGCTGAGGACTACCATGCTGTGTGACTGTTTGACATGGATGAGTACTAATTGTGGAACAGGTTGATAGGCAACACTTTGTGAAATTAAAACTTGGGTGATCTACCTGGTACATGGTATTACTGGGTAGTCTTACCTTTGTAGATTCATTAAAGTATACCAGCTTCTCCTATATTTGTTCCAATGTACTGCAGGTACTGTAGACAGCACTGAGCATGGCCAACACCTCCTGACAGGCCTGGCAAATTGACGTTGTTTGGAGAAGGTACCTTGGAGTTCCAAATAGGACAACCCTCCTCATGTGCATCTCATTTAGTAGCCAGAGCCAGCTACCAAACAGGGGGTCAGGGACAGCACTGTTCCACTTCTTGCTCAGACTTTTGATGGAACTTTCAACTTTGGCAGGGGTGTATAACCGGTGATATCGGATCGGACGGCCATTTCACACCCTGCCCATTTATACTATTCTTTGAAGTAAATGGAAAAGGAAAATCGGGTGGGGTGTATAACGGGCAGTCGATCCAATATTGCCGGTTTTACACCCCTGCCAAAGCTGAATGTTTAGTTTGCATCTCCTCGTTAAATTTTATGCCCATTAATTCCAGTTGTTACTCCCTGTCTCCCCCCCCCTCACCCCCACCACCACCCTATACATGGGTAGGAATCTTCGTTACCTGGGCGGGTCAGGTGCGGGCGGTCGGCGTGGCGGGTCGTGACCCCGTTGTTGCTTCCATCCCGCTGCAGAAATCGACTTTGCTCTAATGGGGCCTATTAAACCCACCCTGCGCATTTCCTGGCCCTATTAAATGGTGCAGGTCTGATGACGTCAGTGATGACGCGTTTTCAGCCGGGATATTTAAAGGGGACATGGCCACATTGCATTTGAAGGTTCATCTACGAGTGTGCAGTCACTGCACTTGAGGTTTTGATTGCTCCAAGCAGTTGGAGACATGACTGCACAGAGGCAGAGGGCTGCACCCAGGTTCTCCGATGACTCCTTCCATATGCTTGTGGAGGGAGTCAGAGCACGCAGGGAGGTCCTCTTCCCTTCAAATGGGTGGAAGAGACCTCCCCAGGAGACAAAAAGAGCCTGGCTCCAAATTGCAGAGGAGGTGAACAGCAGGGATGTGTTCAAGAGGACCTGGGTGCAGTGCCGGAAACACTTCAATGATCTCATTAGATCAGGAAAGGTGATACAAAGCCACACTCAACTTCATCCTGCTGTGCCTCTCATCTCATCCCCATCACTCTGCCTTCCCAACTCTACTCCTGCACATCCTTTTCACACCAACTTACCTTGTACGTCCACCCATCCCTCTCTCTCTATCTACATTATCACATCCACATCTGACTAACTACCCCTCACACTGACCCTCATCCTAACGCAACTAACAACACACAAGGAGGCCACTTGGCATTGCCACCCCAATCCATCATAGTCTCCCGCTAAAGATCTAACTTATCCATTCCTTACACTCATTCCATCACTCTCACTCAACCTTCTCTTCTTTCCCTCCTTGCAGGAGAAGAGAGCGCACAATAAGAGGGAGAGGGAGAGTACTGGAGGTGGCCCTCCATCATTTGCCACCCTCACAACAGTAGAAGAGGCTGCATTGGAAGTATCAGGAGTCGCCGAGCAGCTGGAAGTGGGAGACGGAGAGAGGGGGACATCTCAGCAACCTGGTGGCAGAATTACATATCATACAGCTACAGGGCATACAGCAGTCACTCATATGGGGACTGATGTCATCAGTCACTGAATGGTCATCATGAGCATAATGGTATCTGTACCCATTCTTCATATGGGATATCTAATTCATCTCTTTACTCTCCCACAGGTCCATCAAGAGCCCCCCCACACCCCCCAACTGTCCAGAGGGAAGAGAAAGACGACTCCTCAGAGGAGCCTCCAGCCTCTGAGGGCGCAGCGTCACCAGACATAAGCGCACCCAGCACCAGCACAGATACGCACACCTCGGTGGGTCCCACGCGAGAGAGAGTAGTGTTGTCTCCTGGTGTGTCACAACTCACAAGTGAGCAAGAGCAGATGGTGGAGACAGGGACAGCTGTGGAGACTCCTCGCTGGTGGGCGCAGGACACTGAGTCTTGGGGGCCGACCAGAAAGAGGGCAGTCCTGGAGGTGCAGCATGAAGTGCAGGAGGCTCTGACAGGTTTTGCGACCCCAATGTCTGCAAATGTTCAGCGAATGGAGGAGTCCATCTCCAACATGAGCACCACCATGTCACAGGTGATGGGGATGGTAGGCTCTTCCATGGATAGGATGGCAAACCTGCATGGAGCAGCTAACGTGCCACTCACAGGAGCACATGGTCTCTATGTAGAATAGATGGCAGAGGCTCATAGACCTCCTCTCTAGGAGGGATGTCAACATAGAAGTGGGTCCTCATCACCCCACTGCTGTACAGCAAGGTGCTCTCCAGCTCCTTGCTAGCAGGAAATATGGGTGGCCCAATAGAGGGATGATGGTGAGAGGGGACATGGAAGTGCAGGCTCCTCGCAAAGCGCTCAATCTTCTCCCCCATTGCCACCCCCTCAGTCAGAGCCCCAGATGCCTCCTGGGACAGCGATGGCCGAGTCTGCCCCTGCACAGTCGCAGCAGGAGCAGACTTTGGTGGGGCCATCACAGGCTCCAAAACCCAGATGATGTCCAGCAAGAGTGTCTAAGCAGTTGCAGCAGGGAAGTGAGCAGGCTGCCTCTACCTCTGCCGAAGCCACAGGGGTAGCTCCTCGTAGAAAGATGACACACAAGTAGATTCACTAGGGTGTTTTATTCAATGTTAATGTCAAGTTTCCGTTAATGTGGTATCAACCATAAAAATCTTTGGGGGAAAAAATTTGGTAGTGACCATCGCCTAGGTGCTAACTTTAGCGCCCAGCAAAAAATAGCGCTGGCGATCACTAACTTCAGTGTTAGCGCCCCAAGAGGGTCTAATTCAAACGCTCCACTTCCTTCTTAGAGCACTAACCCCGAATATTGGAGCGGTGCGTTCTGCAGCGCTACACACTGGGTGACGTAGCGCTGCCGCATGGTAGGGCTCTTCCCCTCATTAAAGGGGGGGGCCCAAGCCCACATCTCTGCAGGACCCTACCTGGACCACGTGGCACGGACCCCGTGTTCAAAGTCACAATGGGCCGCGACAAGTAAGTCGACCGATTTTTTTCCCCCCGCCCACCACCTCCCCTTTACTTAGCACCCCGCGAGCCTCCTGCCGCTCCGTTCCCGTCCCCTCAATCGGTCGCTGTCATCGCCCGGTGCAGATTCAGGGGGCGCGGGCCAATTTTGCAGATGGGGCGAAAACGGGGCGATGACGTTGTCATCGCCAGTGCAGCGGAGTGGGGCACTACCGGTTACCACCGCTGCTAAACTCCCACTGAATTTAATGGGAGTTGTTAGCGGCTCCGCGCCCAGGTGAAAAGACGTTTGCACCCCATTAGCGTCCCCCAGGGACGCTAACAAGAGGCGCAAATGCACCGAATTTCTAGCCCTTTATTTTCACCACTTTCCGGTCTTGGACAAATTTGTGTGCACCTTTGGAAGTGGCTTAGTGAATTGCAGTGAATGGTGAGACATAACGGTACCTCCAGCAATGGTGATCAGTGTGAAAGTAATGGGCTTGGTCATTGTAGGGATCCTTTATGCTGTTGTTGTGGGATGGTGCCAACCTGGCGCAGCATGTGGCAGCCATATGGGTGTAATGCCTAAAGTTAAGTAAATGTGGCCATGGTGAGGCCATCCCTGGCCTCCCGGGCAGCAATGTGCTCGGGTGCTGGTGGGATCTGGACCACAGATTCTTCCTGCTCCTCCTCCTCCTTGTCTTCCAGCTGATGCTCCTCTTCCTCCTGCTCCTCCTCTTCTGAAGGAGCTGTGCGCTCAGAGCCTTGCTCCTCCTGCAGCACTAATCCTCGCTGCTGCGCTATGTTGTGCAACATGCAGCAGACCTCGACGATTCTGGAGACCCTGGCTGGTGCGTACTGAAGGGCTCCTCCAGATCTGTCAAGGCAGCTGAAGCGCATTTTGAGCATGCCTATTGTCTGCTCTATGCCACATCTGTTGGAAAAGTGGATTTCATTGTATCTCTCCTCGGCCTCAGTACTTGGCCTCCTCAAGGGTGTCATGAGCCACATCTTCAGTGGATAGCCCTTGTCTCCAAGCAGCTAGGTGGAAAGTTTGTTTGGAGGAGCGAAGAGCTGAGGAACTGGACTGGCGAAGGATGAAAGAGTCATGGCAGCTGCCAGGGAATTTGGCACACACATGCAGGATGATCTTCCTATGGTTGCAGATGAGGTGCACATTGAGGGAGTGGATGCCCTTGTGTTTGACAAAGACTCCAGGGTTATGATGGGATGCCCTGATGGCCACATGTGTGCAGTCGATGACGCCTTGCACCCGTGGGAAGCCAGCCAGAGTGGCAAAGCCGAGTGCTCGCTCAGTAACACTGGTGTCATCAGTGGCAAAGTTGATATAATTGACTGACATGTCAAACAGGGCATCGGTGACCTGTGTGATGCATCTGTGGGTGGCGGACTGCGAGCTGCCGCAAATGTCTGCTGCAGATCCCTGGAAGGAGCCTGAGGCGAAGAAGTTGAGGGCGCTGGTGACTTTGACAGCCACTGGTAAGGCGTGTTCACCCACTCCTCTGGGCTGCAGGTCTTGCTCCAGCAATCTACAAATGTCTGCGATGACCTGGCGCGATAGCCTGAGCCTCCTTTGGCACTGCTGCTCAGTCATGTTGAGGAAGCTCATCCTCTGCCTGTATACCCTGTGTTGGGTGTACCGCCTCCGGCGTGGTGCAGCCCTGCGCTAATGCCCTCTATTCTGTGTAGCATCAGGTAGTTGAGGAGAAGGTTGGTGGTGTTGTTGTTGGTGCTGCTGATGTGCCTGGTGCTTCTGGTGTTGGGGCTCATTGTGGTCTGATTCTGAGGACCAAGAAGAGACAGTATAAATGGCACCCATGCTTATGGAATAGATGGCAGGTCAAGTAGAGATCAGAGGAGCAAGTTGTCAATGGTGTGATAGGTTGTAACAATGAGGTGAGACTGGATGGCAACTTTGCTGCAAACACTTGCAGCCTGAAGAAAGCTACATCTGTGCTGGGAATGCAGTCAGCAACTGCTTCTGCCTGAGGAAAGTGATCAGCTGTGAGGTGGGAATTTTTATAGTACATTTCATGCTGTCAACTAATCAGCTGGAGCAATGGCCACTCAACTCCTGCCTCAGGTTCACAGACATGGTTCCCAAGCTGCGTGAATCCCGTGGGCAGCCAGGGAAATTTGAAAGGTAGACTGAAAAAGGGTTTGACAACTAACTTAATTATTTGAATTAGGTCGCCCGCCTCTGCCGGTCGGGTCGCTGCCACACTGGCAAATGCACCCGAGGGAAAGGTGCGTGGGGGCGGGATGAGTATGAATTGATTTTCAGCAGTTTCAGCTTTGAATAAAAATAACTCACAGTTCCATATCATCTGATTACACAGGCAGATAGTGTAAGGTCAACTGAAGTTTTATCTTTGTCACAAGTACAATAACAACAACAGCAACAATCTGCATTTTATAGCATTTTTAATGTATGTAAAATGTCCTAAAGTGTCTCAAAGGTGAAAATGGACACCAAACAGTGCTGAAGAAAAGATTAGAGAAAGATGATCAAAGGCATGGTCAAAGAGGTAGGCTTTGAGGAAGCTTTGGAAGGGCAAGAGAGAGGTTGAAAGGCAATGTGGTTTATGGGGTGCTTTGTAGAGCAAGGCCAAGACAGCTGAAGTTTCTTTAACCAAAGTTGGAGCAGAGAGAAAGAGTATTCAAAGATAGGCCAGAAAGAGCAGTGGACAGTTCCTCACATGTAGGGTTGGGGAAAGTTACAAAGGTATGAATTGGCAAGACCACCAGCTCAAGGGAGTTTGTAGATGAGCAAAAGAATTTAAAATTTGATGCTCAGAGAAAAGGAGCTTCTTTCTCCGTTGGCTCTTCTCTGTGATTCCACTCCCATCTGTCCCAACATATCCAACGTTTCTCCAATAAGTAAGTGCCGGGATATGCCCCCCGGGAACATCTATCACTGACCCCAGTGGACTTTCCAGGATTTTCCACAGTGCATTTTTCTGACAGATACCCATACCACTATGGGAGCATCATGGGAACTCACCATTATGGAAGGGCTGGTGAAAGCGGTGCTGCAAAGCCACTCCAGTGAGTGACAGTTCTACTCGCACAGAAGAATAAAGAAGATTAAAATTTGTAAGGTGTTTGGAAAAAATCAAGCAATAAAGAAAAATTTGAGGGGCCTTGTCCCACTATGGAGCTGAATTCATAATCTCACCTGAGAGTGCCTAACACTTCTCCCTCAATCAGAACAACCAAAAATAGATTGGGCCTGAAAATCAGTAGGTCAAAAGGCCTGAAAAAAAATTAATTCTCTCTGCACCAATGTAGTCCCCTTTATCAGAGAAGGTGTAGGTGGAGGCAGAGGACCCCCAAACTGTGAATTTTCTTAGTCCTGGCCTGGGATTCACAGGCAGCTAGTACGTTGATGGAGATAGAGCACCCTTGAGGGTCCAGTGATGAGTTTCAAACCTCCCTCAACCAGTGATCCTGGGAAGGGAATTTCCAGAATTTGAAGCCCTCGTTAAAAACAAGGTTCAGAATAGGCTTGCGTCAGACAGAAACACTAATGAGGAGTTCACTCAATTTCCCATTGTAGATCCTGACCTATTTCCGGGAATTGGGAAAAAACAAAAATCTAAAGCAGAGCGGATGCAGGATAAGGCTTGAGGAGCTAGAGAACAGGTCCCTACGATTTTAGTAGGAGATCAACTTGAGACCCTTTCTGGTAGAGCACCTGTCAGATGCAGAGGGTCAAATCCCGAGAGGACCTCTTGAGAGAAGGGAAGACTGCCTAGAGTATTTTCCCATGAGTATGACAGATTCCAAATGGGAACAGGCTAATGACTCAGCTTTTCAGAACGTGAAAATCAAAGTAGTATTGGTAACTGGACAAACTGGTATCAGGTAAATTTAAAAAGGGCTGGGCCTTACGACATATTTGAGAACGATTTGTTGTACAAGGTGACCAGTGAGAACAGGGTAGAGGTAGAACAACCATTGGTTCCAAAATGCTTTTGATGGCTAGTATTAGATCTGGCCCAATAACACTTATTGGGCGGACATCTCTGGGTAGAAAAAAAATAGGAGAAAATCTCACTAAGATTCTTTATGGCCAAGGATTTATAAAAAGTTCTATTGTATTGTAATTCCTGTCCAGAATGTCAATTGGCAGGACCTTAATCTTGTCTCTGTGCTTCGTTACTCCCCCTACCCATAATCAGTGTGCCCTTTGATAAAATTGCTATGGATCTGGTTGGGCCTTTGGAAACGTCTGCCAAGGGATACCAGTATATTCTAGTGATAGTGGATTATGTAATCAGGTATTCAGAGGCTATTCCCTTATAGAACAGGGCATCAAAAAAACATTGCCAATGAATTGGTATGGGTATTTTCTAGGGTAGGAATTCCAAAAGAGATTCTGACAGATCAGAGGACTCCATTTTATCCAATCTAATGGGAGACCTATATGAGTTGTTAAAGAGGAAGGGGGAAAAATTCAGTTGGTTAGCGCCTCCAGTTAGCACCTGGTGGGGGCACTAACGGGGCGCTGATGCAGTAGCGCCAGGGTGGGGTGAATCCAGCGACCCACACCAAATCCGGACCCCCCACCCCCCATAGTGCTGCCACTAACAGTTACCGCTGGGGACCTCAGCGCCAGGCAGATCGTGACATCAGTGAGCGTGCAACACTCACTGGGTACCCGATCTGCCAAATTCATTGCCGCCCCCTGCCTTAGCACCTCACCCCGACAGCAACAGGAAGAGGAGGCGTCAAGCAGGTGGCTGCCGGCTCCAGGGGCGCTATTTAAAGGGATCAGTCGCAGCTGTCAGGTTAGTGCTGTTTCACTGCTTCCTTGTCAGTTTGACATTGTGCAACAGTTTAATTCAGTCATTTAAAGGTTGTTTAGTATCAGGAGTGTTGTGGCTACTAACAATTAGTTACATTTATTCTCACAACATATCAAAGTGCTACACTTGATTACATTAATGGGGGCTGTACTGGCAGTCGACCTCGCCCTCCAGAATCTACGGAGGAGGGAGCGGAGGCAGCGAGAAAGATTGAAACATGTGGCCAGAGTCAGGAGAAGGGCCATGAGGGCTCTCAACAGGTGGCCTTACTCTCTGAGGATATTCCAAGAGCACTTCTCCAACCTCCAATTAGGCGAGGAGCAGTGTATTAGAAGGCTCCGCTTCAGCAAGGAGGTGGTCACAGACCTCTGCCACCTCCTGCAACCAGACCTCGAGCCTCAGATCAGGGTGACCACAGCTCTCTTAGTGGCAGTCAAGGTCACCATCGCGCTCAATTTCTTCGCCAGCAGATCCTTCCAGTCTGCAACAGGAGATATAGCTAACATCTCACAGTTCGCTGTCCATCGCTGCATCCGGGAGGTCACAGAGGCTCTCTATAGTGGAAGAAGGGACTACATTTCATTCCCCATCACCAGAGGGAAGCAGAACAAATGTGCATGTGGCTTTGCCATGCTAGCGGGATTCCCCATGGTGCAGGGCGCCATTGACTGCACCCACATGGTTTTGCGGGCACCACATAACAAACCTGAGGTCTTCTGTAACCACAAAGGCTACCACTCACTTAATGTGCAGTTGGTGTGCGACCACAGACAGCGAATCCTCGATGTGAATGCCCGCTATCCTGACAGCAGCCATGATGCCTTCATCCTGCGCCAGACCAACCAGCCACCACGTCAAGTTCGTGGCTGGTTGGTCGGAGAAAAGGGCTATCCGCTCTCCACCTGGCTCATGACTCCCCTCCGCAACCCCAACACTCCTACCTAGCACTCATATAATGAGAGCCATGCCGTCACCAGGAACATCATCGAGCAGACCATCGGGGTGCTCAAGCAATGGTTCTGCTGCCTTGACCGCTCAGGAGGAGCCCTCCAGTATTCGGCTGAGCGGGTGTCCCATTTCATCGTGGTCTGCTACATGCTGCACAACTTGGCCATCATGAGGGCCCAGTCCTTGCTACCAGGGATTGTGGTACCACCTCAAGTGGAGAAAGAGGTAGAGGAGGAAGAGGAGGAGGAGGATGAGGAGGAAGAGGAAGACGAGGAGGAGGAGGAACTGGAGCGAGGAGGAGGCAGCCACTCAATTGGCCTTCTGGAAGGGCTGACCATGACCGCCTCATCAGACTGTGGTTCCAATAAATTAAACAATCATCACAGCCCCAGGACATCGCTGCAGGAGTTCCTCAGGGCAGTGTCCTCGGCCCAACCATCTTCAGTTGCTTCATCAATGACCTTCCCTCCATCATAAGGTCAGAAGTGGGGATGTTCGCTGATGACTGCACAGTGTTCAGTGCCATTCGCAACTCCTCAGAAAATGAAGCAGTCCATGCCCGCATGCAGCAAGACCTGGACGACATTTAGGCTTGGGCTGATAAGTGGCAGGTAACATTCGCGCCACAGAAGTGCCAGGCAATGCCTATCTCCAACAAGCGAGCGTCTAACCACCGCATCTTGACATTCAACGGCATTACCATCGCTGAATCCCCCATCATCAATATCCTGGGGGTCACCATTGACTAGATACCTAACTGGACCAGCCACATAAATACTGTGGCAACAAGAGCAGGTATTCTGTGGCGAGTGTCTCACCTGCTGACTCCCCAAAGCCTTTCCACCACCTACAAGGCACAAGTCAGGAGTGTGATGGAATATTCTCCACTTGCTTGGATGAGTGCAGCTCCAACAACACTCAAGAAGCTCGACACCATCCAAGACAAAGCAACCCGTTTGATTGACACCCCATCCACCACCTTAAACATTCACTCCCTCCACCACCGGCGTACCGTGGCTGCAGTGTGTACCATCTACAAAATGCACTGCAGCAACTCGTCAAGGCTTCTTCGGCAGCACCTCCGAAACCCGCGACCTCTACCACCTAGAAGGACAAGGTTAGCAGACGCATGGGAACACCACCACCTCCAAGCTCCCCTCTAAGTCACACAACATCCTAACTTGGAAGTATATCGCCGTTCCTTCATCGTCGCTGGGTCAAAATCCTGGAACTCCCTCCCTAACAGCACTGTGGGAGTACCTTCACCACATGGACTGCAGCGGTTCAAGAAGGCAGCTCACCACCACCTTCTCAAGGGCAACTAGGGATGGGCAATAAATGCTGGCCTTAGTGCCACTTGTTACAGTGCCTTTGCCTACTCTAGTGCTACTACGAAGTGTTGGCCCAGTGGCTGCAGCACGGCGGGTGGAAGGCTGCTGAGTGTCCGTGCGGGAGACTTCAGATGGCCTTGCAGGACGCCCTCGACCAGCTCTGGGCGTGGAAGGCCCAGCTGTAGACTGCACCACCTCAGCATGGGCGGCAACAGTCTGGGCTGGCTGAATGACAGGCAACGACAAGGACAATGGCGGAGTGCCAGTGGTGGGAGCAGGAATGCTGTCCTCCTGACAGAGGACAGCAGCTTCCTGCTCCACTGACCCACTGTCACTCCCCCAGGTAAGCACCTCAGCATCCCTAGCAATCTGTTGCAGCACAGATTGCGGGCCTGCTGTGACACCATGAAAGCCCCGGTCGACGGTAGTAGACCCAGCCATGATGGCAGCAGTCAGAGCTGAGACTGCATGAGAGCAGTCTGAGATCGGATGCCACCAACCATAGACTGCATTACAGCACTAAGATGTTGCGTCGCTTCCGCCTGTGCTGCAGTGGAAGCTGCCAGATTACCCATCACACACGGCATCAGGTCTGGGTCTACACGGTCTCTCTGGGAGTCTATCATCCTTTGCAGACTGGAAATGATGGGCTCCATGGCGTGCGCAGAGCTCTGTGCAATTTTGGAGGCGGACTCCTCCACGCTTCTCACCATTGCCGAGAGGCTCTTGGTCAACCTTGCCATTGCACCTATCATCTCCGTGTGCATGCCCATCACCCTTCTTCTAAAGTCCTCCCCATCGAGATCCTCATCTGAGTCCTGTGCAGCAGAACTCCTGCATGAACTCGCCCTCCGAGGAGCTGGCTCCCGAGCTACCCTTTCCCCCTGGCCTTGCTGCAGGCCTCTCGTCCCCGGTGCATCACCCTGTGCAGATTCCGCTACTATATTAGCCTCTAAAGAACGCATAGTGCCAGTATCTGAGCTGGTGCCTGCAGGTGAGAGTTCCAGTGATGCGGTGTCTTCTTCCTCCTTCTCTTCTCCCGCCACGCTCTCTACCATGTTCTCAGGGACAGGCTGCTCAGGTGCTTGCTCATTATCTGAAAGCATAAAGGCACAAGATTCGGGTTAAGGTGAGGGGTGGGGACAGGAAGGGAGAAATGCATGCATACAGCATGATTAGCTGGAAAGTGCAAAACGCATGTGGGATGAGGGGGAAATGAGATGTGAGAAGAAGGAGTAGGGATGTACATACCGTTGTCCCCAAGGGGGTCAATGTCGCCGGTGGCCACGGTGCCCACCACCTGGCACCCAATAATGGGCAGCACTCGAGTCTCCAGTTCAGACAGTGGTTTGGTGTCGGCTTGTCCCCCGGCTGTGTGCTCTTGCTCCCTCCTGTTGTGAGCCACTTTGGCCTGTAAGAGAAAGGAAAGTATGTGAGTAAGTGTGGAGCAATGTGTCTGGGTGATATGCCTGCCATAGTTGAATAGCTGTGATTGTGTGCAAGATGTCAGTTGTGGGTGTGAGTGTTGGTAGGTAGAGATTGTTGGTGGGTGAGTGCTGCGGGTGTAGTGCTTTGGGCAGTGTGTGCAGACTATGGTTCAGATGGTGGTATGTAGCATTTGTTGAAGCATTGACTCACCCTGACCATCCGAGTGAAGTCGTTAAATTTCTTTCTGCACTGTGTGTGGGTCCTAGGGACCACAGTGCTGCCCGAGACATGCTGGGCTACCTCCCACCATATGGTGCGGAAGACTTGCCTCCTGCCACTTGCCAGGTAGAGCACCGCCCTCTGTCTTTCCACTGCGAACACCAATGCCTCCAATGCATGGTTGCAGAATCTGCGGGCTCTCTCCCTGGGGTGTGAATCTGCCATTGTTATAGCTGCTTGAGTCGTCCGGCTCCTTCTCCTTGACCTGCTGCAGCTGGCTGAGACAGCTGCACAGCCAGCAATGATGAGAATGAGGTTCTGCAGCATCAATGAACCTCCCCTTTAAGAACTGGAAAGTGCCTGTGGCAATGATGACTTGTGATTAGACTGCACCTGATATTGTTCAGCGCTTCCAGTTTAACACCACTGAGCTAGGCCATTAGCGCTTGATTTAGCGCTCCAATCCTTTCTTTGTGCAATGAGACTTAATTTTGCATGCTGTCTGAAACATTAGCGCCTGGCGCTAATTCTCAAACTTTTCAAAAGTTACCGCCCATTCTTGGGCTATAATGAATTTCTCCCCTTAAGGCTCTATGAATATCGATATATTATCTCCAGATTGATTAGGGGTAGAGTGTTTCAATAAAACTTTGAAAAGTATTTTAAGGAATGTAGTAGACAGGGACGACTGGAACTGGGATGCCTTATTACCGTACTTAATGTTTGCAATTTGAGAAGTTCCCTAGGCCTCCAGGGAGTTTTCACCTTTCAAGCTTCTCTACGGGAGACAGCCCCATGGGTTTCTAGATATTATTAAAGAGGAATGGGAGGAACAGAATAGCCCTTCACAGGCTGTGATGGAACATCCTGAAAACGAGGGAGAGATTGGAGACAGTCACTCCTATAGTCAGGGAACACCTGGAAAAGGCCCAAGAAAAGCAATGGATCTCCTCCAATAAGCAGGCCAGGGTGAGATGGTTTCATTAGGTGACCGAGTTTTGCTTCTGGTTCCCACGGCCAGGAGCAAACTAATGGCTCAATGGCAGGTCCCATAAGAGATTATGGAACATGTAGGGCCCGTAATCTACAATGTTAATCAGCCTGGAAGAAGACAGAGGAGCAGATCTGTCATATTAATCTGCTAAAACTATGAAACGATCAAGGGATCCTTATGTCCGAGCTGGAGCCTCTTTTGGAAACTAAGACCCGAGAAACTGGGGAAGTTCACTTGGCCGAAGGATTGATGGCACAGCAGCGACTAATACTGTTAAAATTAGTCGAGAGAAATAAGGATGTTTTTACGACTCGTCCCAGGAAAACTCATGTTATTAAACATGCTATCGTAACACTTCTGGGGTAACTGTCTCAGTGAAACCATACTGGATCCTTGAGGCGAAGAGTCAAGAGAATTCTCAAGCAGTCAGGACAATACTAGAGCTAGGGGTAATAGAAGAGTCTCACAGTAAATGGTCAAACCCTATAGTTATGGTACCAAAACCCGATGGGTCATGGAGATTCTGTAATGCTTTTAGAAAATTAAACATGCATCCAAGTTTGATGCTTACCCCATGCCTAGGGTGAACAAGCTTATTGACGTCTGGGAAATGCTAACTTCTTGTCCACCCAGGACCTTACGAAAGGGTATAGGCAGATACCATTAACAGATTCTGCCAAAGAAAAAACAGCCTTTGTAACACCTGGAGGTCTATGCCAGTACTGAGTGATGCCATGTGAGGTGCACAGGGCTCCTGCCACCTTTCAGTGGCTAATGGATCGATTCTGTGGCCTCATGCTCAGTACTTCGCTGCATACCTAGATGATATCATAATCTACAGCGCCGAGTCCCGTCAACAAAAATTAGAAGTGATACTAGATAGCCTAAGAAAGGAAGGTTTGATGTCCAACCCAGGGAAATACCATTTGGTTTGCCGGAGGTGCGTTACTTAGGGTATGTAGTCATGGGCAGACTAGTTAAGCCCCAACTTGACAAAGTAGAGGCGATTAGGAAATGGCCCAGATCTATGACAAAAAAACAACAAAGAACCTTTCTGGACCTTGTTGGATATCATCAACTATTTATCCCAGACTTCACCACCAGGGCAGTCTCCTTACAGATCTAATCAAATCTCGGTAGCCAAATATGGTCTGATGGACCCCTGGAGGGGAAACAGCATTTGGGGAATTTTGGGCTGCCTTATGCTCAGACCCAGTACTGATCGTTCTGGATTTCTCCCAGGAGTTCAACCTCCAGATGGATGTGTCAGACACTGGGCTAGGGGCAGTACTATCCCAGGTTATCGAAGAGGCCGAGCATCCCGTAATGTAACTGAGTAGAAAGTTGCTACCTCGAGATTGGAACTATGCTATAGTCAAGAAGGAGTGTTTAGTGATCAAATGGGTGGTGGAGACACTAAAGTGCTGGTAACGGATCATACCCCCCTTAAGTGGATGCGGGCGAATAAGGAAAAGAATGCCCGGGTTACACATTGTTTTTTCTTCTTCCAACTATATGCCTTTACTGTTGAGCATAGAGCCAGGTCGACACATGGGAATGAGGATGCTTTCTCCCAAATGGCGTGCCTTACCACAGAAATCGCTCGAGCCCCTGGTTCTTTACTACCGAGGGGGATAGGTAACAGAGTGAGAGAGGGATGATATATGAGCCATAGGCTTTTGAGAGCTTTGTATCCCTGATAGGGGTACAACTTTAAGATGTTATATAAAATGTCAGAATGACCAACGAAAGGCAGTATAGCTTTAAGAAATCGTTGACCTTAATTGCCTTTAATCAGCAACGACCCTCAGCCTGGAAGTATAAAAGACAGGGAAGTAGTTCAGTTGAGGAGAGAAGTTTGGAGAGGAAGAAACTGAGTGAGAGAAGGTGTAAGTGGGAAAGCAATCCCTGTTACTGTATTGTTCATCACTGCACTTAAAGGCACAACATCCGTGGGTGAATGAGCCTCACTTGTTTTAAGCTCTAGTCTGCATGTCTAATTGACCACTGGGTCCTGGGCTTGTTTCACTCGTTATATAACAGAAAATTTTACAATGAAAAAAGCTGGTCAAAAGCACGGAGAATTAAAGCTTATATGTAATTGTCATTAACTTCAACTCTGACAACTTGGTTTCCTCATGTTTTCACTTTAATGTTCTGATTACATCTGCAAGTACAAAGGGAGTTATAATGAGAGGTACTGTGTGATTATCTACATTTGGAACAAACATGCAATCAGGCCAGTCTAGATTAATAACAGCTTCTTTCACTGAACCTGAATTACTAACTATAGTAAATAGATGCAAAGTTTCAAGCTGAGCAACAGCAAGATGAGTTATGTAGAGCAAAATAGGATGTAAGAACATAATCATTATTTACAAATCTCCAGATATCAAAATGTTTCTTACTAGTCTAAAGATTTATCACTAAGAAAGTCTTTAGAAAAATGATTGGGCTGAATACCAGATTATACAAAGCATATTTCCTTTGCTTCTGAACCAAGTTTTCTGGATCAAATCCATTCATTTTTGGTGCAAGGTTCTGATAGTGGCTATTCTGGGAATAAATTAATTGTTGAAGAATCAGTGTCTAATATCTTCCAGGAAAGGATAAGTTTTAGTGATTTACGAAACCAGGGGTAAAAGAAAGCATAAAGCATTGGGTTGAAAGCAGAATTAAAATACCCAAACCATACGAATGTATCAAAGATAATTGGTAATGTGGAAAAATGTATAATTGGATCAATAATAGTGGTAATAAAGAAAGGAATCCAGCAAATCAAAAAGATGCCCATCACTATCCCCAGTGTTTTTGCAGCCTTGCGCTCTTTACTTCTTGAGATTCTGTTTTTATTTTCTTCTGCAGATTTAGTTTTCTTGTTGGTATTCTCAATTGCTCTGGCATGTTTTCTTGCCACAAAAAATATTTTGATATAAATACTCAACATTACGGCACCTGGAATGAAAAATGCAATCGTTGGAGCCAATACTCCCCACAGTTCATTGAACAGAAGAATGCAACTACCTACACAAGAACTGGAAACAATTAAATCCTCAATGCCCATCAGATTAATCTCCGAGAAGACTACACCAAATGCAAATAGTATAGGAATCGCCCAACTGACTGTGACAAAAATGGTTATTACAAGAGGAGTGATTTTTGTAAGGTAGAGCAAAGGATCACACACAGCACAATAGCGGTCAATTGCAATAAAGCACAAATGAAAAATAGATGCTGTACTCATCATCATATCTAAGCTTGAGTGAATTTTACAAAACGTACTCCCAAAATACCAACATGTTTCAATGGATCTCACCATGCTGTATGGCATGACCAGGAACCCCACAAGAAGATCCGCAATAGCCAAGGAAAGTACAAGGTAGTTAGTGGGCGTCTGGAGCTGCCTAAAGTGTGAGATTGAAATGATCACCATTAAGTTTCCAAACACTGTGATCAGTATTGATGTTATCATAAAAATGTACAGTGTTGTTTGGATTGCTGTTGACCTGACAGCTTTGGGGCAGGACTCATTGACAAATTCAAAGCAGTATTGCACGTTTTCCACAATCGCACCAGAAGTTGAATTTGTCATAGTTTCTGACAAAGATGTATAAATCAGTTCTGTTAAATTATCTTTGGCAGATTTCTATAGTCAAAGTGCTGTTTTCTGGAGTTACTAGAAAAGAAGATAAATTTTACAGTTCAGTATATAAGTTTCTTTAATTTTGCAAGGTCAGAAAAATACACTTTGACACTGAAATGTTTAGAAACTTTGATATTCATAATTGCTCTAAATTGTACTCTATTTTGTACATTTTCTTAGTCATATTCTAGATTATTTCCTGTGGGGTAATATATATAGAATTGGTTTATGATGTTTGAACATACTGTATACTGCTCAAAAATATTTTTAGAATAAAATTACACAATAGTGCAAGTTTCTTCTTTCTCCCAAACCCTCTCCTCCCACCCGCCCCACACACACATTTCTGAAAGTGCTGACTTATGTTGGGATGTGATTCCATAGATATCTGTGACCTACTGGTACCTTGAAAAATGGCCATCTTCATATGTGAACCTGGATGATAATCATGGGGATGTTATTTGAACAAGGGGCATCACAGCTAACATTCTTTACCCCCACACTTTCCAGCATAGGTCATTAGAATCATAGAATCATAGAATAGTACAGCACAGAAGGAGGCCATTCGGCCCATCGAGTCTGCGCTGGCTCTTTCGAAGAGCAATCCAGTTAGTCCCACTCCCCCGCTCTTTCCCCATATCCCTGCAATGTTTTCTCCTTCAAGTATTTATCCAAATCCCTTTTGAAGACTACTATTTAATCTGTATCCACCACCTTATCAGACTACTATTTAATCTGTATCCACCACCATTTCAAATCCTAATCACTCGTTGTGTAAAAAGTTTTTCCTCATGTCGCCTCTGGTTCTTTTGCCAATCACCTTAAATCTGTGCCCTCTGGTTATCGACCCTTCAAACATTGGAAACAGTTTCTCTTTATTTACTCTATCTAAACCCTTCATGATTTTAAACACCTCTATCAAATCTCCTCTTAGCCTTCTCTGCTCCAAGGAGAACAACTCCAGCTTCTCCAGTCTATCCACGTAACTGTATTCCCTCATACCTGGAACCATTCTAGTAAATCTCTTCCGTACTCTCTCCAAATCTTTCACGTCCTTCCTAAAGTGTGGTGCCCAGAATTGGACACAATACTCCAGCTGGGGCCGAACTAGTGTTTTATTTCGGTTTAACATAATTTCCTGGCTTTTGTACTCTATGGGCTGGATTTTCATTGACCCGTGGAGGTGGGTTTGGAGGCGTGTGGGGGGTTAAAATTGCGAAAAGTGGCGGGCGGACCCGATCCCGCCTCCATTCCGCCTCCACGCAATTTTGATGAAATCGTGTGCGGTGGTCCCGTCTCCGTCCCGCCTCCAAGAGGCGGGAGAGGCCATTAAAGCCCTTAACAAGCCCTAAATTGGCTCTGTAATGCCATTTTGATACTTTTTAGCTAGTTTAACCCTTTTCCCACGTGAAGCACGCCTGATCTGAAACACGCCAGTGAAACCTGGCGGGAGCACAAGTGGATTGCTGACTCTCAGCTGCAGGTCCACTATTACAATGGAGATGTGATGAATGTAGTAGTAGTATTAGGTCTGAAAGTCGCCTCTGATGCTGCTGCATTGGAAGAATGCCTGGCCTTTGTTGTGAGAGGACCTGGATGCAAAAACAAAATTATCTCTCTCTCTCTCTCTCCCTCTCTGAGCTGCTGCTCATTTTGCATCCAGGTCCTCTCACAGCAAAGGCCAGGCAGTCTCTGACCTGCAATGCAGCAACAATGATGACATCATCAGAGGCGACTTTCAGACTCAAACCACTAATTGGTTCATGGGTTCCCACATGCTGGAACCCAATTGCCCAATTAGGTGAAAATTGCATCAATCTCCCACATCCAATTGCAGTCGGGTGGATAACACGAAATGCGGATGACACGACCCCAACCCGCCCCGTATCAAAATCCAGCCCTATGCCTCTATTTATAAATCAGATAAAAATTGGAACCAGCAAGCCTGCCTGGTTTTTCTTCTCCCCAGCTCAGGAATACTAATTCAATTATAGTTCAGTTGGTGATCAGCTAAATCACCAATAATGCAATTTCAATCCAAACAAGTTATGCTATAAATTAATATTTTTGCAGCAGGATTATGAATCCTTTATGAATAGATTGTGGGATTGAGTTATGCTCAGGGGCTGTGTTTTAAAACAAAATTTGCACTGGCTTAAAGAGAATGGCTGCAGGCTGCAAGCATTGAATATGCATATTGAAGCCAGATGGGTCAGTTTGTGGAATTCGCAACTGTTACAATAAGGACCAGTTGTCTTATCCCAGGCTCATTAATCATGATGCTCCTCAGTCATCATAAGAACAGCAGGAAATTTGCAGCCCAACGGGGGAGGAGAGGTAGCTGGTTTAATTGACAGGCCTGCTAGTGAATGCCCAGGAAGCTGGGAAGAAGTTACGGTTTCAGCCCTTTGTATGACTGGGAACACACATAGTGGGTAATTTTTACCTTTACTGCTTGGGTGGTAAATCGGCAGAGCGGATCACCCACTCGTTATAGAACCTGCCTGATTTTCATTTCCATCAGGCAGGTTCTATAATGGATGGGTAATTCACTCCACAAGGGCTCCACAAGGAAATAAACAAAAGTTAAAAAAATGTACCTCTTTGGGCTTCTTCTGGCCCCGACCCTTCTTCCCGTTAGCTTGGCCTGAATGGGAAAGCCATAACAGCTTCCCTGCTCAGGCCACTGATTTAAAATAGCAGTCGGGCCCCAATGACATATCTGCATATTTAAATAACGATCTCACTGGTTTCCGGCAGGTGTCCTTCCCGCCTGCTCGGAAGAGCAGGTTAAAATTGAAGACTACGAGAAGGGGGCAGCACCTCGGTGGATAAGTCTCCCAGACAATTCTATCTGCCCCACCGCCCAGTTTCCACTGGCCGAGCAGGATTAAAATAGCCCCTTATATGTTCACTCGCTGTCTGTGAAACAAAGCAGCTTAATGATTCGTGTCTAACCTTGTCTTATCAAGTGTTTCTCGAAGATTGGAGAAGCACACTTGAAGGTACATGTGATCGACGTGATAGATATCCAGTTCAGACCACAAGGGTTCCTATTGTTACACCTCAGGATAACACTGTCGTATAATTAGATATTGGTCAATATGGGCATATTCCTAAACATATAGATCATCAGACTGCTTGCAGAATGACTCGCACTGCTGTACTCGAGAGAATATCTAAGGCAGACCAAAAATTTGTAATGTGGTAAGTACATGCTGGTACTGAGGAACCTTGGAAAGTTGATGACAATGTGTACATCTTCGATTTAGCTACACAGAGTCTGACTACAGTGTTTGCTCCCTAAAGCAAAAATATATACCTGACGTTTCATCATATTTTAAAAAATATTTTGCTGTGCCTTAAAAACTGAAGACTGACAAAACAATTACTTTTTCTTTCACTGGAAGATACCGCAATAAATCTGCATTACATTTTTACCACAAGGCAATGTCTTCCCCGAAGAAACTTCTCCTCTCTGGACGGTGTTGATTCTCTTCAGCACATGCTTCCCAGATCTTTGCTTCCCTATGATCCTGTGCTACTTTGCAATTGGCAGCAGGTAAAACTCAACTCAGTCTCTTCGTTAAAACAATAAACCCCAAACAATCGGGTTGAAGAGGTCTTCTTGTAGGCGGAATCTCTCACAGTCAACTTTAAAGACATTCGTACTGGGGGGTGTATTCCATATTTACGTATGGAAGCAGTAGCCAATGAAGCATTTTTCTGTAAATTGCACCCATATTTATCCTGCTAATGAGTCCTTAACATTCAAGAGATTTTTTTTGTACCTGATAGTGTTACGGATAACTACTAATTATAGTAGTTACACATGAACTGGTGTGAAATTTCCCTTGACTTTAAAACTTATTAATTACATCTGAGTAGAAATGATCTAAGAATAGAATGTAATAGAATATCTGACTCATACTTCATCCTTTTTACTCTTGTGCTGTGTATAAATTGTGGTAATACATTTAGCTCTGGGAGAACGATCATTCCCGAGTCTGGTCATTTGGGTTTTACTACATATATTCTGAAAGAAAACAATCCTACTTTGATCATTTAGGGCACAATGTTGTAAGTGAATAACGTGAATTGAAAGGAAGTACTTGTACTGAAATGTTAACACTGTCCCTTAAGTCAGTGTAGAATGAATATTGTCACTGTGATCACCACTCACTGTGCTGTCTTTCTAAGTATTGATTTTAGAATGGTAACCATACTATTTCTGTGCCTCTACAGGGAGATTTTTGTGAAGTAGGTATATAACAGACTTTTCTATTTCCCATCATATGTTTTAAGTAGCACAATAAAAATCTGCAATTGTGTTTATAAGTTTGTGTACTTGGACAGTAGGATAAATCTGCATACAGGTAGTGCATTGGATCAATCTACTATCAGCACTGGTATATAGTTAAACTCATATTTTGGTGTTTTTTTCCAGGATATGTTGCAGTTCTTTAACAACAACAACAACAACAATTTGTATTTATATAGCGCCTTTAACGTAGTAAAACGTCCCAGGGCACTGCACAGGAGTATTTTAAGACAACAAATTTGACACCGATCCACATAAGGATAAATTAGGGCAGGTGACCAAAAGCTTGGTCAAAGAGGTAGGTTTTAAGGAGCATCTTAAAGGAGGAAAGAGAGGTAGAGAGGCAGAGAGGTTTAGGCAGGGAATTCCAGAGCTTAGGGCCGAGGCAACAGAAGGCACGGCCACCAATGGTTGCGCGATTATAATCAGGGATGCTCAAGAGGGCAGAATTAGAGGAGCGCAGATATCTCGCAGATATTTAAGTTGAATGCACATAGGGTGCTCCCAGTAGGAGCCTTGCCTACCAGCAGCGCATGTTGGAAATTCAGGTGTGATTTTCCGACCATTTAAAATGAATGATTGGCTGTGTCTGATTTCATGACACTTAAAACGAATGGTTGGAAATTCGTGTGCAGTGTGTGATACGTGCAGTTGGCAGGCAAGTGCTCTCTGCCAGAAACACATATTGAAACTTACCCCCATAATATACACAGTCTTGAAATTTCTCCATCTGAAGATTAGTAGCAGTGCGAAAACACTTAACACATTTGAACGCATTTCATTTGTTCACAACTTAAACAGAGGCTCTTATATGTTTAAAATAAAAAGTTTGAATTTCTGCAAGGATCCTCCCAATTGTCTGCTGTAACTTCGATGGAAGATCTGTGGAAACCCCAGAGAAACCGCATAAACACAGTTTCTGTGAATCTTCCGCCAAAGGTGCATCAGACAATGGGGAGAACCCCCACAGAAATTCAACTCAAGCTGTTTAATACCTCCAATAAAATGGCAAATGAAGGAATTCCATGCAAACATACGCTAACCTTCACTAATCATAATTTCAAGGCCATACCTTTATTTCCATGTAATCAACCTTTGATTAACACAATAAACCTGTAGTGATTATGTTAAAATTGTTATCATTTAGTATTGATGTTTTCATGCATAAACTGCAGAGTGCTTGGCCATCCATATCAATAAAAGCTCTTGCTGTAGGTTTTAAAATAAACTACAAAACATTTTTATTAAAAAATTGATAAATGGGAATAATTACAAGGTATTAATTGTATTTTGGGATTCAGCCAATGGATATAAATTGCTTAGTTGAACTTCCCTCTAGTGGTTTATAGTGTCCCTGCATTCCTCAATGAGAATAGTGCCATGTAAAAACTATCTGGAATCTATTATTGTCTATCTAAAATAAGCAAAAATGCTTAAATACAAAGTTCCGACAACATTATGCAACCTTTAAAGTAATTAATCTAAACACAGGACTTTAGTTTTTTAGATGTCCGTAAGTAAAATGTGATGCAATCAACAAAATTCATCTTTTTATAATGTTGCAATACAATATTTACAGTTAAGTGTTGCATTATTTTGTATTAATGTTATGTTTGATCCCTAAAGCAGCTAAAATGAGAAATAATTTTGAGCGATAAACTCATTTGTTCATTTCCTATTGTTTATTCTATTGAAGGGAAAGTAATCATGTGGATAACATCATAATGTTGCAGAGCCGTATGTCTCAACTCTGAGGGAGTGACAATCTGATGTGGACAAAATAATTAAATTTGAATCTTTTTACACAGCGTTCTGCCAGTAAGTGGTTACAGTGCCTGGGCGAGAGCAAAATCATTTCTGCAAAACAGCATTTTAACTTACTGCCTGTAGTAAGCTTAGACATCTAAACCGAGCACATCTCCAGTAATTGTAGTCAAATATCTTAAAGTATTTGACCATTATAAGGAAGAAAGAACTTACATTTATATAGCGCCTTTCATGACCTCAGGACATCCCAAAGCACTTTACAGCTAATTAAGTATTTTTAAGTGCAGTCACTGTAGTTATGTTGGAATTCCACCATTTAATTAGATCATGGCTGATCTGTACCTAGACCCCATTTACCCGCCTCGGCTCCATATTAATTGATACCTTTACCTAACAAAAATCTACCATACTCAGTCTTGAAAATTTCAATTGATCCAACCTCAACACCCTTTTGGGGCAGAGAGCTCGAGATTCCCACTACCCTTTGTGTGGAAAAGTGCTTCCTGATTTCACTCCGAAATGGCCTAGCTCTAATCTTCAGATTATGCCCTCTTGTTCTGGATTCCCCCAGCAGAGGAAATAGTTTCTCTGTATCTACCCTATCAAATCCCTTTATCTGACCTTGATTAGACCAGCCCTCAACTTTCTCATACCCAGGATTAGAAAGTGTACAAAAAAAACAAATGTAAAGCTTAAGAGAATTAACAAATTAATCAGAAGCAAAGTAAGAAAGAAAATTACTTTTACCAATCCTACAAGGAGAAAGGTCAACTGGAGTGAAAATGGAAACATGCAGAAGCATGTTACAAGGGCAGCAAGAGGTACCAGGAAAAACACATCGCTGTAGACAACAGCAAGAAAATCCTCCAGTAGTACAACAGGAGTATGAACAGAGAAGCAATAAGAATCCTAAAAAATGCTACTTCAGTTGAAACTGAGTATTAGATAGTTAATGCACTAAATTATTCTTTGCTCCAAGTCTTTACTGGGACCGACACGATGATGATCCAAGTAGAATTAAAAACTTTGGGTGAGTGAGATGGAATATCTAAATAGACTAAAAGGATTTAAAACAACTGGGGGAAAGGGTGAAATAAGTACTCAATGAATATTATAAAAATAGCTGCAGATGAAATTGAAATACAATCAAAAAGTTTCAGTTGGTCGACACTCAATGGGGTGAAATTCGTCTCAGGCGATAGTACAAACTGAGCAATAGCGAATCGGTTTGAAAAGAAACTCGGATGGTGTGTAAAACAGGCTGCCGGTTCGTTATTGCCCAAGATTAATATCACCTCCAATAACACTGTGGAGCAGCAATCAACGAAACAGAATGAACGGTGAGCTATGTAGTGAAATTCATCAAGTACATGTCTTAGGAAGTCATGTTCAAACTGTATAATGTTCTGGTGACACCACAACTTGAATGTTGTGTCCAGTTCTGGTTACTGGTATGTAAGAGAGATATTGGCCTTGATATTAACCCCCACCATCACAACGGGCAGGAGAGGGTTGGGGGGTGGGGGGGGTTTAATAATGAAAGAATGGGAAACACGTCCCCTGCTGCCGGCTCCTCAAGGTAAGTGCTTTTTACAGAACTCCTTATGGGCCAGGAGGAGCAGGATAGCTCCCCCCGGCCCCTCAAGGAAGCCTTCAGTCTTCCCTCAGCCGATTGCAGCCTCTCTTTAACCACCCCCATCGCTCACCCCCATCAAGCCCAAACGCCGATCTTCCTCCCCCCCTCCCGATTGCTGGGGACCATCCCCAAGGGTACATCATAGGACCCCGATTTGCATATTAAAAGGGCCTACCGCCTGTCTCTAGCGGGCGCTCTGGCCGGCTAGCAGTTTGCACAGGGGGAAAGATTGCAGCATCCGCAGTGATAGGAGGAACCGGATAGTAAGTAATTCCCCACCAGCTTTGGGGCTCTACGCTTTGCTTCCACCAGGCGGGAGGCCTCAATATCCACCCCCATTGTTTCAGTGTCAGCACCACTGGCCGAGTTTTCATCAGTGTTAATACAAGAACTAACAGGAAGCTTCCCAATCCTGAAGTTTGGCTTTTTATTCTACTCGGTCTAAATTTTGTTCTACTTCGATCAGCTCCCTTGGACTAGCATATGGCATATTGTTGAGCTTTGCTATGCTCCGTATTCTAATCTTCACCTCCACCCAGTCACAACCGTTAATCCGAACAATCATCAATTTCTTCGCCAAGGAAGGAAGAGATGAAAGCTTGGTGAATGTGGCCCTCGGCCTCATTAAAATGTTAATAACACTGTATATAAACTCTCCCAGGTTACTTGCTTCCAAACTTGGTCAAGCTACAAATTAGTTTAATGGTTATTGAACATATTTTGTACAATGGCATTTATTTCTTAATACAATGCTGCACACTTCATTTTGCATTCGCATTTTATTATGAACGGAAATTACAGCAGCACTTACTCACCAATAACCTGCTCACCGATGCTCAGTTTGGGTTCCGCCAGGACCACTCGGCTCCAGACCTCATTACAGCCTTGGTCCAAACATGGACAAAAGAGTTGAATTCCAGCGGTGAGGTGAGAGTGACTACCCTTGACATCAAGGCAGCATTTGACCAAGTGTGGCATCAAGGAGCCCTAGTAAAATTTAAGACAATGGGAATCACGGGGAAAACTCTCCACTGGCTGGAGTAATACCTAGCACAAAGGAAGATGGTTGTGGTTGTTGGAGGTCAATCATCTCAACCCCAGGACATCGCTGCAGGAGTTCCTCAGGGCAGTGTCCTAGGCCCAACCATCTTCAGCTGCTTCATCAATGAACTTCCCTCCATCATAAGATCAGAAGTGGTGATGTTCGCTGATGATTGCAGTGTTCAGTTCCATTCACAACTCCCCAGATAATGAAGCCGTCCATGCCCGCATTCAGCAAGAACTGGACAACATTCAGGCTTGGGATGATAAGTGACAAGTAACATTCACACCACACAAGTGCTAGGCAATGACTATCTCCTACAAGAGAGAGTCTAACCACTGCCCTTTGACATTCAACAGCATTACCATTGCCGAATCCCAGACCATCAACATCCTAGGGGTCACCATTGACCAGACACTTAACTGGACCAGCCACATAAATACTGTGGCTACAAGAGCAGGTCAGAGGCTGGGTATTCTGTGGTGAGTGTCTCACCTCCTGACTCCCCAAAGCCTTTCCACCATCTACAAAGCACAAGTCAGGAGTGTGATGGAATACTCTCCACTTGCCTGGATGAGTGCAGCTCCAACAACACTCAAGAAGCTCGACACCATCCAGGACAAAGCAGCCAGCTTGATTGGCACCCCATCCACCACCTTAAACATTCACTCCCTCCACCACCGGCGCACCGTGGCTGCAGTGTGTACAATCTACAAGATGCACTGCAGCAACTCGTCAAGGCTTCTTCGGCATCACCTCCCAAACCCGCGACCTCTACCACTTAGAAGGACAAGGGCAGCAGGCGCATGGGAACACCATCACCTGGAAGTTCTCTTCCAAGTTACACACCATCCTGGCTTGGAAATATATCGCTGTTCCTTCATCGTCGCTGGGTCAAAATCCTGGGAATCCCTCCCTAACAGCACTGTGGGATTACCTTCACCACACGGACTGCAGCGGTTCAAGAAGGCAGCTCACCACCACCTTCTCAAGTGCAATTAGGGACGAGCAAGAAATGCTGGCCTTGCCAGTGACGTTCACATCACATGAACGAATAAAAAAAAGTCAAAATTACAGAGCAATGTAATTGTAATAATTATATTCTAATTGTTAATTGATGACCCCTTGATGTCTCCATCCATATGCAAAATCAGAGCGGGGTTGAGAATAGAACCTTGGGGTATGCTGGATATGAACTCGTGGGTGTAGAAGGAAAAGCCATTGCAGGAAATATGCTGACTATGTAGGTTCAGGTAGGAGTGGAACCATGAAAAAGAGATAGTTTGGAAATACACCAAGGATTAGAGGAGATGGAGAGGCTGACCATATTGAAGGCCACAGCAAGATCAGGGAAGGCAAGGAGGGAAGACTGCCACAGTTACAATCGTAGAGGATATTGTTGGTGAATTTGATCAGGGCGGTCTTACAGGATTTGAACATGGGTGTAGAGCACCATTTTCTAGGGCCTTAGAGAGGAATGTAAGTTTGAAAAGCTTTGTTTTCATTCAGTGTGCTTTACAATGCTGAAACAGTATAAGTAAAACACAGTTAACTCTTTATTACTGGTAATTTCTAGACTACAGTTACCCAGTTATAGGATGTTGTGATGGGAGTTACGGTACTAGATGGTTTAGGTTCATTTTCTTATGTAGTGTGTGTAGAGATGCACAATAGCTCACATAGATAGGTCTCAACTTGCCCAGGTTTTGAAAGGAACCATTTTCTAATAAAAACAAATCCATTACAAAATCAGATGGACATCTGATATTCTTTAAATTGCTGTTTACAGCTAGATCTTTCCCTCATTACTATACAAAATAGATATATACATAAAGAGCATAATAGGGGCAAATTTTAAATTGTGATGCTTAAATCTATCATTAATAAGTTGAGCTTTTCGTTTTTTATCTGGAAGATCAATTCCTGTAGTTTTAGTGCGAGTTCCTAGTCTTCTTCTTTCGTATGGTAGTAGCAAAGCAAATCAAATGTCAATATGTAAATCAGATATCCAGGTCAAAGCTTCCAGTGTAGCAGCGTGGATATCTTGTAGGCTGCCTGTGAATTTCCTCTGAGGGCAGTGCTCAATGAGGTGCTCCAGGGTCTGATCAGGAGCTCCACAGTCACATGATGGGGATGCTTTAATCTTCCATCTATGGAGAAAGTGGCAGCATCAACCATGACCGGTACTGAGGCGGTTGATGGTTGTCCACTGTTTGCGAGGAAGGTTTGATCCTTCAGGTTGTCCTGTGGGTCCTCTATAAGGAATCCATTCCGTATGTCACAGTTGTTCCAAGCATTTCACCATCGTTCATCAAGGCTGAGGGGAGATCGCTGAAGGGCTTCAGCAATGGTCCAAAATGGCCTCTAGATTTGAGATGGGTTGTTCAAGTCGGCCTGGATCAGCATGTCTTTGTTGGTGTAGCGGTTGTATTCTCTGGAGACTGTATATTCGCGGCGTAGGTGTGGTGGTGCGATGTTTGCAAGCACGGGCAGCCAAGGTGTTGGTGTCGATAAAAGCGTACTGGTGGTAATTCTCATAGTAGAATTCAGCTGGACATCAACGGATTTGACAGGCGGACTCGATAGCCATGCCGGAGAGCAGTACTCCGCTGTAGAGTACACCAAGGCGAGTGCTGCCATATGGAGGGTTTGAGCATCTGCTCCCCATGTGGATCTGCCGAGTTTCTGGATCAAGTTGACTCTACTCTTTAGTTTCTTCCCAAAGTTCTGGAGAAGCTGTATATAAAACACTCCATGTTCCTAGTCACTTGTGTGCACTGATGCTGTGATTGGTTTTAAATTACTGCAAGATCAGAAAAGCATCGTTGAAGAATTCTGTATTTTGCTGTACAAACTCAGGATTAGAATTGTTATGATTAGAAGTTTTCTTAACATAGGCTTTATTAGTAAAAAGATTTTCTTAACACAGAGGAGCTTAATGTGCAATATGCTATGGAGGATAATTCCTACAACTAACACAGCACACACATTACAATATCTTATATATCTAATCAAATAATTGTACCCCATTCAGTGTTTCATTATAATCATCATTTTATTGTAAACCTTCATACCACTTACAGTACTTGACCACAATTATATTGGCAAGAGGTATAGAGCTAAAAGCTGGTGAGTTTAAAATCCAGTTCAACAGCTGAACAATTTTTTTTCTGGATAGTCAGTACTAAATAAGAAAGACTTTAAATTCCATATACAGTAGTTATCAAAAAGAGCAAGGGAAAACTGTGCAAAACGGTCATCTAATGGCACTGTTGTATTACAGGTAGGAGTTTAAGACCAATACAAGTTTACAGCAGTGTAGAGATAGCCAAACCAAAACTATTCTGTTGGCTCTGCACTGCTTTCTGTGCAGGGACAACCCATGAATGGAGCTTTGCTTATTTATGTTTGAATGCTAGTCCAATTTTAGTGTTAGCAAAGAGCCAGCGGGATAGTCAGTTCACTGTCAAAATGAGGCCCACTGGAATTGTGTGGGAACTTTTGAAGCTTTGTTATGCTCTCGTTGCGGTTATACTTCAAGCAATGAGAAGCCTCCTTGAGATGATCTCATACAGCCTGCCTAAAACTGATTCAGCCGAAACCACTTTTTATCAAATGAAATCATGCAGTATAACTGACGCTTGTACCCAGAACAACTGTAGTAGGTTGGTTCTGGATATTATTCAGAAGTTTTCAGCGTTTACTCTGTTATGGACCTTGGACCTTTTAGAACCCAATCTCACAGATACAGATTCCGAAGGGACCGCTCCCTCCGCGACACCCTGGTCCACTCCTCAATCACCCCTAACAGCCCTTCCCCTTCGCCTGGCACCTTCCCGTGCAAGCGCAGGAGGTGCAACACATGCCCTTTTACCTCCTCCCTTCCCACTGTCCAGGGCCCCAAACACCCCTTCCAGGTGAAACAGCGATTTACTTGTACTTCTTGAAATTTAGTATACTGTATTCGCTGCTCACGATGCGGTCTCCTCTACATTGGGGAGACCAAACGCAGATTGGGCGACCGTTTTGCGGAACACCTCCGTTCAGTCCGTAAGGGTGACCCTGAGCTTCCGGTCGCCTGTCACTTTAATTCACCACTTCACTCCCACTCTGATCTCTCTGTCCTCGGCCTATCACATTGTTCCAATGTAGCTCAATGTAAGCTCGAGGAACAGCACCTCATCTTTCGATTAGGCACTTTACAGCCTTCTGGACTCAACATTGAGTTCAACAATTTCAAACTATAACCCCTGCCCCCATTTTTCATGCTGTATGATTTTGCCATTCCCATTTGCAACATTTTATCTATCCTGCCTCTTACAATAGCACAGTATATTCCTTCAATTCCTTCCTCCCCTCCCCCCCATCTCTGCACCTGCTTAATATCTGTTACATCTCCAGCTTTTTCCAATTCTGATGAAGGGTCCCAGACCTGAAACGTTAACTCTGTTTCTCCCTCCACGGATGCTGCCTGGCCTGCTGAGTTTTTCCAGCATTTTCTGTTGTTATCTCACAGACACTGAGTTGGGATGGTTATACAATTGAATGCAATACAATGACAGTGACATTCATATACAATGATATCAGAAGATGCAAAAGCAGCCTCTAATCTAGACAAGCCTGTATGTACACTATTTATTGATATTGTCGTAAAAATCTACCAGTATGAAAGATATGGCTGGATGGCTATAGATTTGTACTGGTGTGAGAAGTTTACACAACATAAGTCACTTCAGCTTAAACTGTACAGCGTAAACAAAATATTACATAACATGCTTCACTTGCTGCTTGACACTAATAGGCTGTTACTTATTACTCGAACAATCCACTCTGAGCAGGGCTCCAAACCAACTGTGTAAACACCGTTGCCCAATTAATGTATTGTGATATTTATAGTGAAGTGCTATGCAGACCAAGGGGTCTTATCAACACTTGGCTTTTGTTTCTCATTTAGATTTGTGTTAAAATTCTCATGGGCATCCTAGTTATAAACAAATGGGTAGTCAGAATTATGGCAAAATGTGTTATATCAGACTAAGCGAGCAGTTCTGTTGGGAATCAAGACCCTCAAGGTTTCAAAGAGTTCTGCAAATTGATGAAGGCTATTTTAGAAATACTGTGGGGACTTTCTGCCCATTATTGTCATTAGAGAAGGAGTGTAAATATATTCAGGCAAGGCTGCTAACTTACGTTTTAGAATATTTGTAACGTTCAAAGTTAAGAGCTTTTGCATTTTGAGAATACCTAATGGGGAGTCTAATAAAACAAAACTGACAAAAATATCAGTATGCTCCTGCTAAGGTCAGAAGTATTGCTGGGTTATTACATTGATTATTCTCACTGTAACCAATCATTGTAGCGCAAGATAGTAAACATATATAATTCAATATTTGTTAAACAGTTGAACACAAGTAATCAAACTATAACAAGGTAGAGTTCAATAGCAATCAGTTTAAAAATAGTTCTAAATATGGCTGGTGAATGCATAAGCTGTTTGAAGTGTGAATGCTGCAGGTTGTTTAAAAGTTAGGATTTACATTACTTTATATAAATACAATACCCATGCGAACTTTTAGTGACCCTAATCGTCTTTTGGTTGTAGTGACAGGAAACATTCACTCCCTCCACCATCGGCGCACCATGTCTGCAGTGTGTACCATCTACAAGATGCACTGCAGCAACTCGCCAAGGCTTCTTTGGCAGCACCTCCCAAACCTGCGACCTCTTCCACCTAGAAGGACAAGGGCAGCAGGCGCATGGGAACACCACCACCTGCAAGTTCCCCTCCAAGTCACACATGTAAAGTTTCGCAATTATCGCGATTCAAAATAACGAAAGAGAAGCAGATTCGTTTGATCGGTTTATTTAAACGAAATGCTGTCATGATATAAAGGACACAGAAGCCTGTAAAATGGCCGCCGCGCATCATGGCAGAAGCTTCCAGAAGTACAGTGGGCAGACAAGATGGCGTTCGAATAAACATTTCAATATAAGATGGGATCATACTCGATAAACACTGATAAAGACAGGATGCAACCTGTTTGCATTTGTGACAATAGCAAAAGATATAAGTGCTGGAATCGTTTTCCATGCACAAGTAAGGACCATTGTACTGGGCAATCGATGGCCCATCCAGACCCATCAATACACAAATACCCCCACGGCTCTACAATGAGAGAGACATCGACGGGTGATTAAACGAGTATTCGGGGGCCCCCAAAACCAGTCAGGGAGACAATCCTGGCTGGGTCAACAATGGGGAAAACATTAACGGGTAGTTGGCCAGTTTCAGGTGCTACTGAAACCCGTTAAGGAAAGAATCGCCCCATGCTGGGAGTTTTGAGCGCCAACATTATACAAAGGACAAACATTAAGATTTGAGCGGGAGATAAGGGGACACAGCACTATAACTATAGAGAACAAATGTCCATCGGTCTCTTATCTCACGGCGAACCCTTGCTGAAGCTCTTCCTTAGGGCTGGACATTGTTGACTCTTGACTTTTAGCCATACTGGTCGGTTATTCGAATGTTGGGTGGAGCTCAAACGGAACGAGCCGCCCCGACGAGGGCAAGTGACTGGGTGCACCATCCCGAGAGTCAGTAAACGGTGTCTGGACCCGAAGGCCTGAAAAGACAAGACGAAATGACAAGAAAAGAAGAAGAATCCACGTGCCGCCACGGTCAGTAAACCCCGACCGCGCCCGAAAATACCGAACTCATTTCTTGAATTCTACGGGTTACTGCACGATCCGGTTTGGGTCCATCGAATTCCTCATAACAACAGGAAGACTTTTCTTTGAGTTCTACAACCGTGCCCGAGTTCTGTCGAGTTCTTCATGACAACAGGAAGTCGGGCCTGCTTGTCGCAGCAGCAAAGATAAACAAGTGGGGTGCAGAACCCCTCCAAACACGTGACAGTCAGGCGCTGCAGCGAAACGAGCCGAGTGCCTCACTTTAAAATTCTCTGAAGTATCACGAGTGGTGAGCATGTTTCCCGATCCTACAAATCTAGATGTAGTGTAGGTATTGATAGGGGAGGGTGGTTTTATTAAGGATAAAGTATAATGTGTTCCCCTTTTTACGATGTGCCGTGCGTTCTTCATTACCATAGACCAAGCTTTATGAATGTATGTATACTTGTACTCTCGTTAATTTGCGCCTATGACATGTATTTCATGATCTTGGACGCTATGCAATAAAGATTTCCATTTCGTACTATTCAACCGGGTCTATTTGAGTTTTTCTCTGCATTACTGCTCTCGCACCTAAGTCCAGTGTTAGAACCGTAAGGGCGAGTGGGTCGAACCACTCACAGGTGCTTATTGCAACAAGGCTGGCCGGAGACCAGAGCAAGCAATAGTATTAGGCAACGAAGGCCTAACCTCGCACCAGCACCGTCTGTGATACAAGCACGACAAAACCCCTTACACACACCATCCTGACTTAGAAGTATATCGCCGTTCCTTCATCTTCGCTGGGTCAAAATCCTGGAACTCGTTCCCTAACAGCACTGTGGGAGTACCTTCACCACACAGACTGCAGCGGTTCAAGAAGGCGGCTCACCACCACCTTCTCAAAGGCAATTAGGGGATGGGCAATAAATGCTGGCCTTGCCAGCGACGCCCACATCCCATAAACAAATAAAAAAATATACATGATTGCATGATTCTTGGCTTTATAAATAGTGGCATAGAGTACAACAGCAAAGAAGTTATGCTAAACCTTTATAAAACACTGGTTAGACCACATTGCAGTATTTTGGCCAATTCTGGGCACCACACTTTAGAAAGGATGTCAAGGCCTTAGAAAGGGTGCAGTGGAGATTTACTAGAATGGTACCAGGGATGAAAGACTTCAGTTACGTGGAGAGACTAGAGAAACTGGAGTTGTTCGCCTTGAACAGAGAAGGTTAAGAGGAGATTTTATAGAGGTGTAGAAAATCATGATGGGTATTGATAGAGTAAATAAGGAGAAACTGTTTCCAGTGGCAGAAGGGTCGGTAACCATAGGACACAGATTTAAGGTAATTGGCAAAAGAACCAAAGGCGACATGAGGAAAAAAGAATTTACACAGCAAGTTGTTATGATCTGGAATGCACTGCCTGAAAGGGTGGTGGAAGCAGATTCAATAATAACTGCCAAAAGGGAATTGGATAAATACTTGAAGGCGAAAAATTACAGGGCTATGGAGACAGGGCAGAGCCTTTGACTGAAAAACAGGCTAATCGTTAGATTTTGAAGTGCAGGGATGTTTTAGCTTGGCTGGCTTGCCTCATTGCAGTGAACGCATCAGACTTATGATGCATTTTGCCAGCTGGTGTCAGCCGCTCCAAACACTTGACAAACTATTTCATTAGAGGTTTAGAAACTGCGAACCATTGAAAGAATTAGCAAAGGTTACATTATTTAAAAATGGGTTCAAAATTGCATATGAGTCAGAATGGAAAAGTTGCTGATCATGATAGACAAAAGAATAACAGCATTGACGTATTCCAATGGATTTTTCAGCACATTACTGAGTAATAAAGGAAACCGTATAAATTAAAGCTTGGATGACCTTCTTTTAATGGGGAAACATTAAAGTTAATTTTACCATTCTTTGTTTTCTTTTTATACAGTGTTCTGATTATTGAGTTTCTTTTTAGAATTACATCACTGTTAATCAGCTTATTAGCAAGGCCTAGTCAGTGGCATAAGTTTGTCTGACAAATTGAAAATGACAAGCTCCACTGTAGTGCCTGAAGTGATCCAGATAAATGACAGATTAGCTAAGATTAGTGCTTCTGGTAGTTAAAAGTCAGGTGGTTTTCCTTATATGTTTAATTTAAGACCCTTCACTTAGCTTGTAAAGACATGGCCATTCAAAATGGATGAGCAAAGGATCTCAAAGTTCTCAGAGGTGGCCTGTGTCTGCCTCAATAATGTTTTTCATAGTGTCCCAAAGCAACTCGAACCTCGAGCAGTTGGATTTGCTCTGTGTGTTAGAGCTAGCACACATGCTAAGTGTGCAGGGTCAATTTGTGAGTTGAGAATAATAGAATGAAAGATAGAACTTGCACCTTTCACATCCTCGGGCTGTCCCAAAGCACTTCACAGTCAATTAATTACTTTTGAAGTGTAGTCACTGTTACAATGTAAGCAAACGCAACAGCCAATTTGCGTAAGGTCCTACAAATAGCAATTAGATGAATGACTAGATAACGCGGACAATTTTCCCTGGATACTTTAGGCGCTAAAGAGCCTCTGAGGTGGCCAAGATGATGTCTTAAGCTGAAACGCCGGGTTAGCCTGCATTTAGCACAAGACACCATCTTGGTAAAGGAGTTGAAGCTTGTGCTTGGAACAACTTCCCGGAGGATTGTTAAGCAGCTGATTGCCACTTAAATTGCCTGCTAGCGCTCATTAACAAGGCTGCACGGCATTTTGGTGGCTATGGATTGACCTAACGCCCTCTCCTAACAGTGACCAGCTGATTGGAGTAAACAAGTCGTTGCAGAGGATTTTGAGCGATATTTAAAGGTATATCACCTTCTAATGTTTACTTGCTGCTGGAGGTTTGAAGAGGAAACACATCGGGAGACTTTCTGGGTAATTTTGACAAGACTTCACCAACACTCTATCAACATTTATTCTGTAAATTCTCTGAGGACTTCACCTAAAAAGAGTGAGTGCTGTGCTACTCTACCTTATTGGACACCTTATATGAGTCACCAGGAGAAAGGCAGTGCTTGGTCCTGGGCATCTTGCTAGGGGTCCCCCTTGGTCTGCAGGAGGAATGGGAGTGGACATGAGACCAGACAGAGCAGCACCAACTGCTGCAAGAGAGAGGGACAGGAGGATGAGGTGGACTCCTTCCCCCCTACGGGTACAGGATATCCCTCCGCCTCTGGACCTCCTCCACTAGGACCTCCAGTGCCATGTCCAAGAAGCTGTGTGCCCACTCACTCGGTCCCTGAGCCATCCTGAAACCTGCCGCTGGGTGTCAGGCAGCACACTCCAAACATTCAGTGGAAGTGGGTGAATGGAGTCCACATATACTGCTCCACGAAAATTGCATCTAATCAGCGACTGAGTGCTAAACCTGCAGGTGTCTCTGTTTTAGCATCTCCAGGCAAATTCAAATTATGGTAATCAGCAATTAGGACCAAAATTGTGAGCTAAAACCAACCTTTCAAATAGGTGTGTCTAATTCGCACAGCGCCCATTTAACACCTGTTTTCACCCTTTTCACCAAAATAACCCCCATCATGTTTTATTGATGTTGGATAAATGTTGAGCAGGACATTGGGAGAACGCCCATGCTCTTCTTTGGAAAGTACCATGGGATCTTATACATCCTGAAAGGGAAAATGGGGCTTCAGTTTAAAGTCTCCTCTCTTACAGTGCAGCACTCTCTTAGTAGTGCACTGAAGTATCAGCCCAAATGAATAAAGAGAGAAAAAATGAACTTTGATTTAGCTTGCAATCAATTTTGGTGCTCGTCTTTCTTCTGACTTTCAAAGTTATTTATACCTGCCCATTAAAGGGGTTAATGGGAAATTCAACACCATGGTTACTGGTTTGTTCTGATTGGTTACTAATAATTATTTCATCTTACATGTCAAATTATTTAGTATGATGGTTTGTAGTTATGCTTGAACATAAGAACATAACAAATGGGAGCAGGAGTAGGCCTTCGAGCCTGCTCTGCCATTCAATGAGAGCATGGCTGATCTTCTGCCTCAACTCCATTCACCGGCCCTATCGCCATATCCCTTGATGCCTTTACTAGTCAGAAATCTATCGACTTCTGTTTTGAATATACACAATGACTAAGCCTCCACAGCCCTCTGGAGTAGAGAATTCCAAAGATTCACCACCCTCTATGTGAAGAAATTTCTTCTCATCTCAGTCCTGAATGACCTACCCTTTATCTTGAGGCTGTGGCCCCTGGTTCTAGACTCCCCAGCCAAGGGAAACATTCTCCCAGCATCCATCCTATCAAGCCCTGTAATAATTTTGTATGCTTCAATGAGATCCCCTCTCATTCTTCTGAATTCAAGAGAATACAGGCCTAGTTTACTCAATCTCTTTTCATACGACAGTCCCGCCATCCCAGGAATCAATCTCGTGAACCTTCGTTGCACTCCCTCTATGGCAAGTATATCCTTCCTTAGGTAAGGAGACCAAAATTGTACACAGTACTCCAGGTGTGGTCTCACCAAGGCCCTATATAATTGGAGTAAGACTTCTTTACTCCTGTACTCAAATCCTCTTGTAATGAAGGCCAGCATACCATTTGCCTTTCTAATGGCTTGCTGCACCTGCACATTCACTTTCAGTGACTCATGTACAAGGACACTCAGGTTCCTTTGAGCATCTGCATTCCCCAATCTTTCACCATTTACTCTTCCTTTCTGTTTTTTCTACCAAAGTGGATAGCTTCACATTTATCCACATTATATTCCATCTGCCATGTTCTCGAGCCTGAGCCTGGTGAGATCCCCTTGAAGCCTCTTCATATCCTCTTCACAACTGACACTGCCACCTAGCTTTGTATCATCAGCAAATTTGGAAATGTTACATTTAGTCCCCTCATCCAAATCATTGATATAGATTGTGAATAGCTGGGGCCCAAGCACCGATGCTTGTAGTACCCCACTAGTCACAGCCTGCCATCCTGAAAAAAACCCGTTTATCCCTACTCTTTGTTTTCTGTCTGTTAACCAATTCTCAATCCATGCTAGTATATTACCCTCAATTCCATGTGCCCTAATTTTGTTCACTAACCTCTTGTGTGGGATCTTATCGAAGGCCTTCTGAAAATCCAAATACACCACATCTACCAGTTCCCCTTTGTCTACTCCACTGGTCCTCAAAGAACTCCAATAAGTTTGTTAAATAGGATTTCCCTTTTATAAATCCATGTTGACTCTGCCCAATTTTACTATTAGTTTCTAAGTGCCCAGTTATGGGCCAGAAATTCGGGTCTCCACGGGTGAGTACGCGCTGGGTACTCACCCGTAGACCCAATGAAAGTGCCGGTTTCGCGCATGCACTGCGCATGCGCTGGAAACCGGAACTTCCGTTCCCCTGAAGGAAGGGGTTCAGAGGTCGAACGCGTGCGCCGGAGAGGCAGCACGTAGACCTCGAACTTCGGGTTTTTTTCAGGTTTCTCCGTGAGGGTAAGTACGGAAAAGCTGCGCGGGAAAAAAGGAGGCGCAAGGCTTACTTTTAACAAGGTAAGTGGTGAATTAAGTACAATTTAAAAAATTTTCAACAGGTTTATCTTTTTTACATACTTTAAAGAAAGGTAAGGTTATTTTTAGCACCGTTAAAAAGTGTAATAAATTTTTTCAAAAATTTGAATTTTTGTTTAAAGTAGTTAATTTATGTAATTTATAGTTATTTTAAAAATGTGATGTTTTTTTAAATTTATTTTAAGTTTTAATGAGGTTTTGGGGCCGATCTCTATTCATAGATTTGACAGATCTTCCTGTCTAATCTATGAATGAAGATTCCCTGCTCCGATTGGCTCTCCATGGTCCACGTGATCCCAGGGGACGCTTCGAACTAACTGCGCCCCTGGGATACGGAAGCACTGCGCGCCGGCAGCTGGAGGAGGCCCAGGAGCCGAATTCCATGCGGGCCCGAAGCACAACGGCAGGCGCGGTATGTAAGTACGCGGGCGATTCTTGCACCCGCGGGAAGCCGGAGAGCCGAATTTCTGGCCCATTGCATCCTTTATAATAGATTCCAGCATTTTCTCAACTATTGATGTGAGGCTAACAGGTCTGTAGTTCCCCGTTTTCTCTCTCCCTCCTTTCTTAAATAGCGGGGTTACATTTGCTATTCTCCAATCTACAGGAACCATTCCAGAATCTATAGAATTTTGGAAGATGACAACCAATGTGTCCACTAGCCCAGTGGCCACCACTTTCAAAACCCTAGGATGTAGGTCATCCGATCCTTGGGATTTATCGACTTTTAGTCCCATTAATTTTGCTAGTACTGTTTTTTTACTAATAATAATTTCTTTAAGTTCCTCATTCTCACCACAACCTTGGTTTTCTCGTATTTCTGGGAGGTTTTTTGTGTCTTCTTCCGTGAAGACAGAAACAAAGTATTTAATTTCTCAGCCATTTCCTCATTCCCCATTATAAATTCTCCCGCCTCTGACTGTAAAGGACCTACATTTACCTTCGCCAGTCTTTTCCTTTTCACATACCTATAGAAGCTTTTACAATCCGTTTTTATATTTTTCACTAGTTTGTGCTCAAATTCCATTTTCCCTTTCTTTATCAATTTCTTGGTCCCCCTTTGCTGATTTCTAAAAAGATCCCAATCCTCAGGCTGACTGCTTTTTCTGGCAACTTTATAAGCTTCCGCCTTTGACTTAATACTAGCTTTAATTTCTTTTGTTAGCCATGGTTGGATCACTTTTCCTTTTGAGTTTTTATGCCCTAGAGGAATATATATTTGTTGCAAATTATGCATTATTTCCTTGAATGTTAGCCATTGTATGTCCACCTTCATGCCTTTTAGTGTAGTCTCCCAATCTACCATGGCCAACTTGTCCCTCATACCCTTGTAGTTTCCTCTGTTTAGATTGAAGACCTTAGTTTCAGATTGGACTACATCACGCTCAAACATAATGTAAAATTCAATCATATTATGGTCACTTGTCCCTAAAGGCCCCTTTACCACAAGATTATTGATTAGCCCTTTCTCATTACACAGTACCAGATCTAGAATAGCCTGTTCCCTGGTTGGTTCCTCCACATACTGATCCAGGAAACCATCTCGCATGCATTCCAAGAATTCATCCTCCACACCATTAGTGGTAATTTGATTTGCCCAGTCAATATGTAGATTGAAGTCCCCCATGTTTACCGTTTTGCCCTTGTTACATGCACTTCTAATTTCTTGATTGATACTGTGCCCTATATTACCATTACTGTTTGGCGGCCTATACACAACTCCCACCAATGTTTTCCGCCCTTTGCTGTTTCTTAGCTCCACCCAAACTGATTCCAGTTCTACACCACGATCTGCCGATGCTGCAAATGTCTGCTGCAGATCCCTGGAAGGAGCCTGAGGCGAAGAAGTTGAGGGCGCTGGTGACTTTGACAGCCACTGGTAAGGCGTGTCCACCTGCTCCTCTGGGCTGCAGATCTTGTTCCAGCAATGTGCAAATGTCTGTGACGACCTGGCACGATAGCCTGAGCCTCCTTTGGCACCGCTGCTCAGTCATGTTGAGGAAGCTCATCCTCTGCCTGTATACCCTGTGGTTGGGGTTCCGCCTCCGGCACGGTGCAGCCCTATCCTGTGCAGCATCAGGTGGTTGAGGAGAAGGTTGGTGATGTTGTTGTTGGTGCTGCTGGTGTGCCTGGTGCTGCTGGTGTTGAGGCTCATCGTGGTCCAATTCTGAGGACCAAGGTGAGACAGTATAAATGGCACCCATGCTGATGGAATAGATGGCAGGTCAAGTAGAGATGAGAGAAACAATCTGTCAGTGGTGTGATAGGTTCTACCAATGAGGTGAGACTGAATGGCGACTTTGCTGGAAACATCTGCAGCCTGTAGAAAGCTAAATCTGTGCTCGAAATGTAGTCAGCAACAGCTTCTGCCTGAGGAAAGTGATCAGCTGTGAGGCGGGAGCTTTTATAGTACTTTTCATGCTGTCAACTAATCTTCTGGATCAATGGCCACTCAACTCCCGCCTCAGGTTGACAGACATGGTTCCCGAGCTGCATGAATTCCGTGGTCATGCAGGGAAATTTAAAAGGTAGGCTAAAAAGGTGCTTAAGGGTCTGACAACAAGCTGATAATCATTTAAATTAGATCGTCCACCTCTGGCGTTCGGGTCGCTGCCGCACCGACAAACGCGCCCGAGGGAAAGGCACGTGGGAGCGGGATGACGGCGGGTTCCTGACCCAATCCAACTTATTTCAAATTTCCCACCCAACCCGCCTCCGATCGCACAGACCCCAGAAAATCCTGGCCAATATTTGAACACACTTAATGATAGAATGCACCCAACCTAAACTTGTTTTCCTCATAATTTAGAAGTATATGCTGTTTAAAAACAATAAGAGAGTACAACTAAAATTGCTTGGATATTGTTTTGCAAATATTAGAAAATTCACATTGAGTTAAAATGTCACAGTATAAATTAAATCTGTGACTCCGAATGTATCGTTGTTGCTGGTAGAGTAAGTAAACCACTTCTGCCCTCCAGTGGTTTCAGTATGCATTTAGGTTCAAAGTTATAAAGAGAGCTCACACAATGGGGAAGATCAACTTTATTCATAAACAGGAAATATCCCATAATTCAATCCACTGATAATAAAATCATGAGTTGCATATAAAGCATTTAGTCATGAAGGAATTATACCCGTGTCTCGCTGTCTGTGTGCTGTACTATGATTATATCACAGGTAAGGTAAATGAAGCATAAACCAAAGTAAGTTTGCTCGAAATGTATTTGTATTTCTCTGCATACATAAAGGCAATTAGGCACCATGAAGAAATTACAGTATTCTGCTATCATGAGGGATTATTCAATAAAGGTAATATTCAAACAAAGGAATATAATGGTTTTAAAAATGCAGCATTTGCTTAGGTCCCTTATTTTTATGAATATTATTGGGTGGAAAGGTGAGGAAAAAGAGACAGAGACTTGTTTTTCTATATCTCCTCCTCCTTTGTTGCTCCAGGATTTCCAAGGCTTCTGGGGAGGGTGAAGCTGTGCCTTTGCTTGGAGTAGGCGGAAGGGGGCATTCCTGCCTCATTTTCCTGTTGCAATACTCATTGAGTGTCCCAGTGAAAAATGGCACTATGGCTTGACCCTGGCCTCTGCTGATTGGAGGATTTGCATAGGTCCTGTGGCAAGCTGAAGGCAGGAAGGTAAGGTGGCTGTTCAATTATTCCACTCCTCGCACTATGTTCAGAGTCAATCTGGCCTTCTGACTGCGAATCTCCTACAGCAGTAGCAGGAAGGCCCCAATCTCAGGGGCCCAATTCACATAAGAGGCCTGCAGTTGTGCTCAAATTTCCCCTTCCTTTTCCTGGTGCTAGCCATTGCCAAGGAGTGGGGTTGCATCAGGGTGGCCCCAGATCAGGTTAATGACCTGGGACAGGAAATACAAGCACTACTAGGCAGAGAGGGGGTGACAGGTAAGTTGGCACCTTGGTTTCAGCAAAAAGGCAAGGGCAGTCAGGAAATGACTCTGATTGGGTGAAGAAGAGGCGTATAATTGGGTGAGCTGGTCTTAAGCTTATTTGCTGTTCAATTGCACAGACCTGCATTCTGTCGCATGGCCACAGTTTAAGAGTGGGGAACAATCGCGCTTTTCATGCAATCTGCTCTTTAAGCCTTCAAAATCATACAATTAGATTAAAGGTGCCATTTTCCCTGTTCAGTAATGGGAATATATTGCTTTGGATGCTTCTTAGCTGTTTTAGCAACTACACTCCTAAAAGGAAAGAACTTGCATTTATATAGCGCCTTTCACGACCCCGGGATGTCCCAAAGCACTTTACAACCAATTAAGTACTTTTGAAGTGTAGTCACTGTTGTAAAGTAGGAAAATGCTCCTAAAATGGAGTGCCGTCATTAGCTGTAGAACTTTGCTGCAATAATTATTCATTCTGGTTTATTTTTGCATTACTTTCATTGCATTTGTTGTTGGTTTCAATTGTGGACCATATTTTGCATTTTGGAGATTATTTTCACCCCTTTATTTTCTTCTGCTTTGTTCATGACTGCAGTTTAAGTTGCCAGAACCCACAGTTCTGAAGATGGGCCTCCTGCTAGGTGTACCTCTCTCTATTTGCTGGTTTGGAGGATGAAGAGGATAATCTGAGGAAGCTTGAGAGGGAGGTGTGCTTATAGCTGAGGTGCTCTTGTTGCCCCTGCCCTTGTACAACCACAAATCAAGGTGCACCTTACCTGGGCATATATAGAAGCATAGAAATTTATGGCACAGAAGGAGACCATTTGGCCCATCGAATCTGCGCTGGCTCTTTCGAAGCAATCCAGTTAGTCCCACTCCCCCGCTCATTCCCCATATCCCTGCAATGTTTTCTCCTTCAAGTATGGATCCAATTCCCTTTTGAAGGCTACTATTGAATCTGTATCCACCACCCTATCAGACAGTGCATTCCAAATTCTAACCACTCATTGCGTAAAAAAATTTCCCCTCATGTCCCCTCTGGTTCTTGTCAATCACCTTAAATCTGTGCATTCTGGTTATCGACCCTTCAGCCATTGGAAACAGTTTGGCCGGAATTTTTCAGGTGGTCAGCGGGTGGGATTTGTGGCAGGTCAAGTGGGAAATTTGATATTTAATATAAAATATTATATTGCCTGTCGGGTCTGTCAGCGCTGAGCAGTCCCGACAGGCAGCAGCGGTGACCCAATTCAGGTAATTAGTGGCTTGTTTAGAGCCACTTAAGAATGATTTTCAGCTTAACTTTTGCATTTTACAGCTCGCCCATGGGGTCCACACTGGTCGTGGAACACGTCTGTGAAGATGAGGCGGGAGGTTAGTGGCCATTGAATCAGCTGATGAGTTGACAGCTTCAAATGTACAGTAAAAGCTCCCACCTTACAGAGTTATCTTCCCTCAGCCACAAGCTGTTCCTCAATGCATTTCCACAATAGATTCAGCATACTGCAAGTCTTTACACAAGTCTCCATACAGTCTGACCTCATTACCTCTCTCACCATTGACAGATCGCTTCTGTCATCTCTACTTCACCTGCCATCCATTCCATCAACATGGGTGCCCTTTATACTCTTTCACCTTGGTCCTCAGAATCCCACCATGATCAGCCCCAACACCAGCAGCACCAGGCACACCAGCAGCACCAACAGCAACACCAACCCTCTCCGCAATCAACTGATGCTGCACAGGACATAGGGCATCAGCACCCAAGCACATTGCTGCTCGGGAGGCCAGGGATGGCCTCACCATGGCCAGATTTACTTCACTTGACGCTGTACACCCTGGCTGCCACATGATGCGCCAGGTTGGCATCACCCCACACCAGCACCATTAGAAACATCCTTACCATGCCCAAGCCATTCCTTTCACACTCATCACCATTGCGGGGGGTACTGTTATGTCTCACCATTCACTGCAACTCACTAAGTCACTTCCAAAGGTGCACACAAATCTGTCCAAGAATGCAAAGTCTTGAAAATAAAGGTTTCAATGTTTGACGCCACATTAACAGAAACTTTACATGAACATTGCATAAAACACCCAAGTGCCTACCCTTGAGTGTTGTTAGTTGGTATGATTGCACTAGGATGAGGGTGAGTGTGAGGGGTGGCTAGTGAGATGGGGATGTGATAATGTAGATGGAGAGGGATGGGTGGAGGTGCAAGGTAAGTTGGTGTGAGTAAGGATGTGCAGGAGTAGGGTAGGGAAGTGATGGGGATGTGATGAGTGGCACAGCAGGATGAGGTTGAGTGTGGCTTTGTACTAACGTTTTGTGATCTAATGAGATAACTGAAACATTTGCGGTACTGCACCCAAGTCCTCCTGACGACATCCCTGCTTGTGCCCTCCTCTGCAATATGCAACCAGGCTGTGTTGATCTCCTGTGGAGGTTTCTTCCGCCCATGGGAAGGGAAGAGAACCTCCCTGCGTGCTGTGGCTCCCTCCATAAGCATATGGAGGGAGTCATGGGAGAGCCTGGGTGCAGCCCTGTGCCTTTGTGCAGTCATTGTCAGTGTTTGCAGAATCTCAGTGCTGTAGAACACTGACAGCACAAATGTCAAAATAAATTTGCCCATGGTCCCTTTAAGGAAACCGGCTGATGACGTGTCATGAAATGATGTCACCAGACCCGCTTCCTCTAATTGGCCAGGAAATGCGCTGGCCGGGCTTAACAAGCCCAATCAAGGAAAATTCACTTCACTGAGCGGGATGGAGCCAGCAGTGGGGTCGGGACCTGCCACTGATGTTGCCCGCCACGGACTCGCCAAGGTGAGCAAAATCCCGGCCTTTCTCTTTATTTACTCTAAATAAATCCTTCATGATTTTAAATACCTCTTAGCCTTCTCTGCTCTAAGGAGAACAACCCCAGCTTCTACAGTCTATCCAAGTAACTGTAATCCCTCATAACTGGAACCATTCTAGTAAATCTATTCTGATCCCTCTCCAAAGCTTTCACCTCCTTCCTAAAGTGTGGTGCCCAGAATTGGACACAATACTCCAGCTGCGGCTGAACGAATGTTATATAAAGTGTTTGATGATTATTGTTGTGTTATTGTTTTTGCTACTCTACAAATCTTTTAGATCAAAGCTTCATTGGTATGATGTCAGTTTGGAAACTGCATTCATTACGGTATTATAGGAACATGGGGTAGATTTTTACCTCTTCATAGTCAATGGGCAGAACATTTACCCCGTCGAAACAGGAGTAAGTCTTTCAGTTCATCAAACCCATTCCGTCATTGTGTTAGCTCTTTATCTTTCTAATCCCAGTTCCCTGCCGTTTTGATTTGATGTTTAGTTTTAAATTATTCTAAAATATTCAAATTCTTAAATATCCTGGATCAAAAGTTTCAGGTTTTTCTTTAACATTTCTGGTGTACTTACAATGAAATCTGAAGAAAGCTTTCGTCCTCTGGCCTTCCTCGGGGGAATGTCATACAAAATGAAAAACATCAAAATGAAGTGAGTCTAAAAAAATTGAAAATACCATCTATTCTCTGAGAATTTTTCATTGCAAGGGTACAATTTAATAATGTAAGATAAATCTCTCCAACGAGGAGCAAATAAATTGTTAAAAACAGGCCAGTTGCGTTTTGATGAAGAGTTACATTAAAAATATTAACCTATCTCTTCTATTTCAATTGTCAGCTTGGCAATATTCATCTGTTTTTAAATCTCCACTAACCACTCACTGCACTGGTAATCTTCCCACCTGCCGCTAATAGCGCTGTTCCGTTGACACAAGTTGGCTATAGGTGTTCTTGCCACAGATGGATCTGCGCTCCAAGTGACATGGAGGCTGTGGGAGCAGTCCTTTATGGCGAGTGCCAGGTAGGCCTTCCAGGGCCAGCAGAAAGGGTTGGTAGACTAATGGTAGATACTGGCAGCTCAGCTCTAGCAGCCACTGATCGCCCTAGCATACTTTCTTTCAACTAGTTTCAACACCTTATATTGGTAGAAAAATTGTAAATGCCTTAGAAAAATCCATCATAAATGGTTGCATCTGTTCCTTTGAATTGAGACTTAAAGACTTTATACTGTGATTGGCATGCTTTCACAGCAAACTCTGACATTAAAGTAGCAGTGATTTGCCAAAAGACTGTACTTGGTGTACTTCCAGTTAGTGGTGCACTGTGAGTTGGAATGGCTGCTGCCTTCATCTTCTTTAAGTATGTTGCTGTTCAGCAGAACTCTTTGAAAGAGTTTCTGTACAGTCAGTCTCTCTTTGTAATTACATAAACATTTCCATCATCGTTTGATTTTAAAAAAGTAGGAAAAATTCATGAAACATTAACTGCAAAAATAATAAAACTTCAATGCGCTTTAAATTACCTGTATAATTCAGCATAATACACGAATACACTTTATATTGGATGGAGAATGAAAAATATCTTTAAAAATGTCATTGAAAATTAGTCTTTAAATTGGGATTTTAAAATCCTTGCCCCTTACAAAAACAACAACAACAACAGCCTGTGTTTATATAGTGCTTTCAATGTAGAAAAACATCCCAAGGCGTTTTACTGGGTGGACTTCAATCCTAATATTGGAAGTATCAACGGGCCTGATAAGGCCATTGTTTACCTCTGTTGTGTATGATTAATGAGGCTCCTGTTTATAACTCGGAGTGGATATTGTGGGTTTACAGCCTGCATGGGCATCTGCTCAGGCCACATTTGCAGCAGAGAGCAGACAGAAGCCCCAGCCACCTCATTTCCAGTCATGGCTCGTCTGATTTCCACTGGTTGTAATGACCGACTGGTTGGGGAAAGAAACGATTTTCTTGTGCAGCTCTAGCTGGGAAAACACACGCAGTCTCGTTACATGCAGGATTTTCTCCAGCTGATGAATGCACAGTAGCTTTTGTCGTGTGCGGCTTCAGCCTCTCCATTTATGTAGCTGTGCAATAGTTGTACATCCCATCCTTTCCAGGCTACCCCTTGAAAAACATAAGCTCTGTCCCAACTGGCACAGTCATGGAATGTTACAGAGACGTTTACTCGTGTAACCATCTGAAAAATTTGCTAAAGAAAGGAAAAGGATGAAAAGGAGGAAACAGATGGTTAACACGAGGTTAACATTATGATTAACCGCAAGTAAATCTGAAACTTGCTAAAGAGAATGACTGGCAATCAGTTAAATCCTATTAATTTTCCACCTTCACGAATGGAATTATGTTTATTTTGGATTCCTCTAATTTTAGTGTTTTGTATTGTTTGTTAATTAAGTTCATTTTGTTTTTTAAAAAGTCATTTGGGTGAGTCAAACCTTTCCTAGAATGTTGGTGGTTTCACTTTAGGGGAGGTATTTGATTGTGTCCCCATGGGGCCGAACATACTTGACTACATTGCAACTGGTCTATTGCAACATAGGACATTTCCATGGTGCCCCCATTTTACCCCCTTGAAATCATTTTAAAAGTTCAGCTGTTTTTTTTGGCTCTCCAATTTTCTGCGTTCCTTGCCTGAAGGCCCTGATGCTTGCTGGGTACAATTCTACAGGCAGTGTCGCCCTCTAACAACTGAAGCCTTTCTTCATGTGTGAACCTAGCCCTTGAACATCAAACATTGGTGTTTATTTGACTATGGAGGAGGCAATAAAGCTGAGCCCAATCCTGTCTTCAAACAACATCTGCACACACCCACGCTCCACTGGATAAGAACAGAAATTCTGGACTATTTTTCTTCTATCTAGCCCAGTTAAAGGTGGGGGAGGGAAGCTGAGGCCAATGGTTGCACACCAGAACTTTTCTTGGCCTATAGGGCTCAGTGCTACACTGGGTCATTCATTCAGCAAAATGTATGTGAAATAAAGCAATTTCAAAGACTCCAAAGGAAATCCAGCCAAAGTAATTGTAAACGGATCCCAATGACCTGAGTGCTTGGCGATGAGTGCCCCTTTAAATATCACCTCCAATTGCTGTTTCAAGCCAGTACATCCCAGTATTACTGTTCGGATACAGCGCTGCGCGCTACTTCCGCTATGATGAGGGAAAATGGCATTGGGGTCCGACTGACATCGCAGTACACCAATTTAAATACATTAATGAAGCATTCATTCATGCAGGCAACCGGGCTGCCCTTAAATTGTCCATAGTCAATATGGCGATGGACTGGATCCGAGTGGGAACAGGGCGGTGAGTTCATCAGAGTGATTTTAGGGCCACTACCATTTCTGCCAAAAATGTGCGGGTTAGGTTGATTTGGCTATGATAAATTGACCCTTAGTGTTAGGGGGGGATTAAATATGTGGGGTTATGGGGATAGGATAGGAAGGAATATGTTAGGGGGAATTAAATACGTGGGGTTACGGGGATAGGGTGGGATATGTGTCGGTGCAGGCTCGATGGGGATTCTGTGTGAGAAAGCAGGGACAGGGTGCTGGATTTGGATGATCAGCCATGATCGTATTGAATGGTGGAGCAGGCTCGACGGGCTGAATGGCCTACTCCTGCTCCTAGTTTCTATGTTTCTATCTATGTTTCTATGCCATGCGGCTTGAATTAAACTTACTCCTCCTGAGTCAAAAATGGTGATCCCAGGAGAAGTAATGGGGGAACTGTTCTGTTATGTTTAAAAACAGGAAATGCAGTTTTGTCTCAAAAATATAATTTGATTTACAAATTATTGGTGGTAGAATCATAATGTTAGAACATTTTCTACCAACAGTGCAAAATTAACATCACCTCCTTAAACCACTGTACTCAGTTGCTTTTTCTACCTTCAACATCTGCGTTTATTTTATGTTTTTGCTATTATTAATAAAGTTTAAAAAATTAAAGGTGAAGGTGTACAACATGGGTACATTCTCATGGGGCTGAAGTAGAAGAGTTAATTGAATATCTTTTTTGAAACTGTTGGCTTCACTTTAGAAAAGCACATCAGAATGTCATCAAAACAAGACAGGCATTCGCTCCAGTTTTAATACTTAAACCATTTTGTTAGGTTAGTGAGCCAATCACAAATAAAATCTTAATTATATAATTAAGCTGATTTTTGGTGCAGAAAGATAATAAACCATATTACAGAATCGAAAAAATCAGATTTGGAAGAAGTAAAAACTCAAAGTGAATAAAACATAAACCAAAGTGTAAATGTCAATATTTAGTAGATATTAATACATATTTTCTAATCTCATTGTATATTGTAATTCTGTTTTATTTCTCCATGTCTGATTTCTCTTTTATTCTCTATTTTGTTCTTTATTTTGTCAGCAATAAATAAAGTTGTTGAAAATAATATCATGCCTGCTGGTTATTCTACTTAATCACCAATTTAAAAAAAAATTCATTTGTGGGATGTGGGCGTCGCTGGCAAGGCCAGCATTTATTGCCCATCCCTAATTGCCGTTGAGAAGGTGGTGGTGAGCCGCCTTCTTGAACTGCTGCAGTCCGTGTGGTGACGATGAAGGATCGGTGATATACTTCTAAGTCAGGATGGTGTGTGACTTGGAGGGGAACTTGGAGGTGGTGGTGTTCCCATGCGCCTGCTGCCCTTGTCCTTCTAGGTGGAAGAGGTCGCGGGTTTGGGAGGTGCTGCCGAAGAAGCCTTGGCGAGTTACTGCAGTGCATCTTGTAGATGGTACACACTGCAGCCATGGTATGCCGGTGGTGGAGGGAGTGAATGTTTAAGGTGGTGGATGGGGTGCCAATCAAGCGGGCAGCTTTGTCCCGGATGGTGTCAAGCTTCTTGAGTGTTGTTGGAGCTGCACTCATCCAGGCAAGTGGGGAGTATTCCATCACACTCCTTACTTGTGTCTTGTGGATGGTGGAAAGGCTTTGTGGAATCAGGAGGTGAGACACTCACCACAGAATACCTAGCTTCTGATCTTCTCTTGTTGCCACAGTATTTATGTGGCTGGTCCAGTTAAGTTTCTGGTCAATGATGACCCCCAGGATGTTGATGGAAGGGGATTTGGTGATGGTAATGTCATTGAATGTCAAGGGGCAGTGATTAGACTCTCGCTTGTTGGAGACAGTCATTGCCTGGCACTTGTGTGGCGCGAATGTTACCTGCCATTTATCAGCCCAAGCCTGAACATCGCCCAGGTCTTGTTGCATGTGGGCATGGATTGCTTCATTATCTGAGGAGTTGTGAATGGCGCTGAACACTGTACAGTCATCAGCGAACATCCCCATTTCTGACCTTATGATGGAGGGAAAGTCATTGATGAAGCAGCTGAAGGTGGTTGGGCCTAGGACACTGCCCTGAGGAACTCCTGCAGCAATGTCCTGGGGCTGTGATGATTGACATTCAACCACCACAACCATCTTCCTTTGTGCTAGGTATGACTCCAGCCAGTGGAGAGTTTCCCCCCCGATTCCCATTGACTTCAGTTTTACTAGGGCTCCTTGATGCCACACTCGGTCAAATGCTGCCTTGATGTCCAAGGCAGTCACTCTCACCTCATCTCTGGAATTCAGCTCCTTTGTCCATGTTTGGACCAAGGCTGTAATGAGGTGGGGAGCTGAGTGTTCTTGGCGGAACCCAAACTGGGCATTAGTGAGCAGGTTATTGGTGAGTAAGTGCCGCTTGATAGCACTGTCGATGACACCTTCCATCACTTTGCTGATGATTGAGAGTAGACTGATGGGGCGGTAATTGGCCGGTTTGGATTTGTCTTGCTTTTTGTGGACAGGACATACCTGGGCAGTTTTCCACATTGTCGGATAGATCCCACTGTTGTAGCTGTACTGGAACAGCTTGGCTAGAGGTGCGGCTAGTTCTGGAGCACAAGTTTTGAGGGCCCGTAGCCTTTGCTGTATCCAGTGTGCTCTGCCATTTCTTGATATCATGTGGAGTGAATCGAATTGGCTGAAGACTGGCTTCTGTGGTGGTGGGGACCTCAGGAGTAGGCTGATATGGATCATCCACTCGGCACTTCTAGATGAAGATGGTTGCAAACGCTTCAGCTTTGTCTTTTGCACTCATGTGCTCGGCTCCACCATCATTGAGGATGGGGATATTCATGGAGCTTCTTCCTCCCGTTAGTTGTTTAATGGTCCACCACCATTCACGACTGGATGTGGCAGGACTGCAGAGCTTTGATCTGATCCATTGATTGTGGGATCACTTAGCTCTGTCTATAGCATGCTGCTTCTGCTTTTTAGCATGCATGTAGTCCTGTGTTACAGCTTCCCAGGTTGGCACCTCATTTTTAGGTATGCCTGGTGCTGCTCCTGGCATGCTCTTCCACACACCTTATTGAACCAGGGTTGGTTCCCTGGCTTGAAGGTAATGGTAGAGTGAGGGATATGCCGGGCCATGAGGTTACTGATTGTGGTGGAATACAATTCTGCTGCTGCTGATGGCCCACAGCGCCTCATGGATGCCCAGTTTTGAGCTGCTAGATCTGTTCTGAATCTATCCCATTTAGCACGGTGGTAGTGCGACACAATACGATGGAGGGTGTCCTCAGTGTGAAGATAGGACTTAATCTCCACAATGACTGTGCGGTAGTCACTGCTACCAATACTGTCATGGACAGATGCATCTGCGATAGGTAGATTGGTGAGGACGAGGTCAAGTAGGTTTTTCCCTCGTGTTGGTTCTCTCACCACCTGTCACAGGCCCAGACTGGCAGCTATGTCCTTCAGGACTCAGCCAGCTTGGTCAATAGTGGTGCTACCGAGCCACTGTTGGTGATGGATATTGAAGTCCCCCACCCAGAGTAAATTCTGTGCCCTTGCTACTCTCAGTGCTTCTTCCAAGTGATGTTCAACATGGAGGAGTACTGATTCATCAGCTGAAGAAGGGTGCTAGGTGATAATCAAAAGGAGGTTTCCTTGACCATGCTTGACCTGAAGCCATGAGACTTCATGGGGTCCGGAGTCAATGTTGAGGACTCCCAGGACCACTCCTTCCCAACTGTATACCACTGTGCCACCACCCCTGGTGGATCTGTGCTGCCGGTGGGACAGGACATACCCTGGGATGGTGATGGAGAAGACTGGGACAGTGGCTGAAAGGTATGATTCTGTTAGTATGACTATGTCAGGCTGTTGCTTGACTAGTCTGTGCGACAGCTCTCCCAATTTTGGCACAATTTCCCCAGATATTGGTGAGGAGGACTTTACAGGGTCGACTGGGCTGGGTGTGCCGTTGCCGTGTCCATAGCCGGTGCCGAGACTTTAGTGCAATTTCCTCTTGCAAGCAATTCATCTGCCTGCAGTGATCTTTAGATAAATGAATAACCAAAAGATAATACCCTTCTTAAGAGTAATGCCATGATAGTCCTATTATGTGTAGTGTCAAAGCCAACAGCATCCTGCCCCTGAATTGTGAGTCAAAACAGCACCGGACAAAAAACCAGAGATGTGGATAAAAGAGAGACAGTGACAAAGAGATGTCCATAAATAACACAGTACGCCGCAAAGAATTCCAAAAATATATTTGAAAACATATCCATGAGCAGTGCCACAGAATCTAAACTAGTAGTCACAGTAAAATCATTACATAAAATTGGGGAGGGGGGCGAGGGGAGGAAAGCTGTAGTTACCCAGATTAAAATTGATGCTAATATAAAAATAGAAAATGCTGGAAACACTCAGCAGGTCAGGCAGTATCTGTGGGGAGAGAAACAAAGTTAATGTTTCAGGTCGATGACCTTCAGTCAGAACCCTCTGATTTAAAATTAAAATTGATGCTGTTCCTTTCCCAAGTTTAAAGTGGAAGATCAGAGATGGCTGTGGATTTTTGGGACCTGTATTAGAAGGCTTCTCTGACCAAAGATTAATTATGATAGGGACTTTCTTTGATCAAACTGTGATTGGGGATAGTATGCTTAAAATGCAATAAAGACATACCTTCACTGATGATACACTGGGCCCCATCGAAAGGCCAGGATTTGGGATTTCTTACATATAGGATCACGGCCCCTGGTCTCACCCCTCTTATGTTGATGGCTGTGGATTTTCAGGGCCTGTGTACATAACAATGTTACCTTGTTTTGTGAGGTACTTGCCTGGTTCTGATACTTAATTGTTTAAATTGTAAATATTGTAGTGATTTTAGCTTATACTAGTCTTATCTGGTGTGTGATGTTTGCATGTTCAAACTGATAGGGGACACAATGGGAATCCTGCATAAATACCAATACACAGTGTTATTATATAATAGGATAATTAGGGGTTAATTCTGGATGACGCAACCTAAACTGTATTCTCATGGCACATGAAGGGCCCAAGTTGCTCACAGGGAGCAAACTAGTCAAAGTGACAAATAGCTTGTTTAGTATCGACTTTTACACGCTGTTTACTATTTGTGTATATTTTACTCACAGGACAAGTCCATTTTAGAAGAAACAGGTTGAAATATTTTGCACGTCCAAATGATTCTTACAGCTTTTCTAAACCAGGAAAAGAAGAAGCCATAGATTATGGGATTGAATGTAGAATTCAAGTAACCAAACCAAACAAGAGCATCAAACAAAACAGGCGGGGTTGAATAATTAATAAAAGCATCCATTGTGTTGCAAATGAAAAATGGAGACCAACATATCAGGAAGATACCCATCACTATTCCCAGAGTTTTGGCAGCTTTTCTTTCATTGTTTCGTGAAAGTCTACTTCTGTTTTCTGTGATATTTTGAAATTGAATCGTTATTCCGTTTATGCTTCTGACCTGTTTTATAGCCACAAAATAAATCTTACAATAAATACACAACATGGTGACTCCTGGGATGTAAAAGGAAATCATTGAGGCAACCACCCCTGATATTTCACTAAATATAAGCGTGCAGCTCCCATAGCAAGCAATATTATTGTAGTAAAATTCCTCAATTCCTTTTATATTTAATTCTAAAAAGATTAAGCCAAAAGCAAAAAGAGCTGAAACAGCCCAACTCATGAAGATCATCATCTGTACTGAGAAGAAAGTCATTCTTCTTTTGTATCTCAGTGGGTCACACACTGCATAGTAACGGTCAATAGAGATGAAACACAGATGCAATATCGAAACTGTGCTGAGCATAACATCACAGCTGGAGTGAATCTTGCAAAACAACTGTCCTAAATACCAACACGTTTCTACAGATCTCACCATGCTGTAAGGCATAACCAAACATCCCAGCAGGAAGTCAGCAGTAGCCAAAGAAAGAATAAGATAATTGGTGGGCGTGTGAAGGTATTTGAAATGGGAAATTGAAATGATGATTAACATGTTGCCAATGACAGTAAAGAGAATTAATAGCAGCATAAATATATACATTGAAAACCGAAGGCTGTTTGATCGGGTTGCTTTAGGACAAGATCCATTTACAAATTCATAACAGTATTGAACAGTTTCTGTTGTCTCAAAGAGATTTGTGTCCATTGTACTTCCTTTCAAAGGCGCGTCGGTTTTTGATCTCTCAGTCTAGTCCTAAACCTTTATTGAAGTCTGTACTTTGCTGCTTCTCCTCTTCATCACATCAACATGCACTAGAAGAGGTGCAAAACAAAAACAAATAATATATATATTTCAATTCCACTATTTACTCTATCAAGCTAAAATGTTTGAAGTATCACAAGTTTATGTAAATTAAACAATCTTTTATGATTATTAAGTAAAATCTGACATACTAGAAATACTAGTCTTTTTACCAAAGCATGTTACTTTTTCCAAAATATGTTTGATTTTATTTCAAACCTCAGAACATTCTCATGACATTATGGGTGATGTATACCCAATCCAGTAGCAATATTATTGATTTCTAGACAGCATAAATAGATGAGTATCGGGTTTGATCAACACGATCTTTGTATAGAAACAGTATAATTAAATGTTCTTAGTTGCTTCTTAGGGGCCGGCCAGTTAGGGCTCAGATGAGGAGGAGGAATTTCTTCACTCAGAGGGTGGTGAATTTTTGGAAGTCTCTACCCCAGAGGGCTGTGGAGGCTCAGTCGTTGAGTATATTCAAGGTTGAGATCGATAGATTTTTGGGCACTAAGGGAATCAAGGGATATGGGGAACAGGTGGGAAAGTGTTGTTGATGTAGAAGATCAGCCATGATCGCATTGAATGGCGGAGCAGGCTCAAGGGGCCGTATGGCCTACTCCTGCTCCTATTTCTTATGTTCTTATGATATGTTGCTTAATATCAGTTTTATATCCAAAATGACAGACTCTGTAATGGATTTTATTTGCGGCATAGAAAAAGGTTTGCCTGAATAAATTACATTATCCAAGTAGACAAATTGTGCTTTAACATCCTACAATATTTTGTAATAGTATATAAAGTATAGATATAGCAAAATATATATATATATATATATATATATATATATGGATTAACTTACCTTTATTTTATAAACATATTTATGGAAATCCTCTTTTGTCTGAGGTACATATCCACAATGGTTTAATTCTCATTCATCCCAATGTCTGATGTTGATACTCTGTGGAGTAAGGTGAGTTCAAGTAGTTAGATATGTCAGTACAGGTTGAGCATCCCGAATCCGGCAACCTCGGGACCGAGGCCGAGCCGGTTTTCGTGTTTTTCCGGACTTCGTAACGTGTTTCTGATGTCCGAAGTCTGGAAATATCGCAACCTGGGCTCAGGCGTTTCCGGACTTCGGACATCAGAAACACGTTCCGAGTCCGGAAATGCCTGGGCCCAGGTTGCAGTTTGACAGGGTGTCCGGATTCCAGAACATTTTACGGATTCCGGACGACCCTGCCACCAATCGTCCCAGAGTCCGGATTCTGGAACATTCCGGATTCCGGAACTCTGGATTTTGGACGCTCAACCTGTATTTATCACACAACAATAAATGATACAGTATTTAAGTAAACAAAATAGATGTCTATTTTTATCTGTATTATTTGTTTTATTTTTCTATAATGAGGTTTACTTCATAGAATGATAGTTAATGCACGACAGTATTTAAGTTGTAACAGAAATTGCAGCTATTGATTTTCTCAGCCAACAAACATTTTGGAGCCTTTACTTTTCAAGTTGAACATTCCCTTTTATTTTAAAGGGTATTTGTACATCTCACACTTAGCGTTCCCCCTTCATTGGCAAAGTTATCTATTAAACCCTAAAATCAGTGCAACATGCAAACTTTGTTGTTGAAATTTTGCATAAATGACAGTTAGTACAGCGGTGGCATGTGTTGAACAGTGTAACTGACTTTTGAATTCAAGAGACTGATATTAACCAAGTATTTACCTAAAATATTAAATTATACTGTTTCTATACAAAGATCTTGATCAAACCTGATACTGATCTATTTATGTTGTGTAGGAATCAGTAATATTGTTACTGGATTGGGTATACTTCACTCATAATGTCATGAGATTATTTTGATGTTTGAAATAAAATCACAGCAAATTAAAAAAAGTTGGAATAAGAGTATTTTGGAAAAAGTAACATACATGGTAAAAAGACTAGTATTTCTAGCATGTCCAATTTTGCTTAATAACTCATAAAATGATTGTTTCACTTACATAAACTTGTGACATTTCTTAATTTATTTTTGTATCACATGAACAATTTTCTGTCACCTTTTAAATAGCTAAAAGGCAGTTAAAACATTGAATAGTAAGATTCAGTGATAATAGAGGATCAGATCTAATCTATATAAAACAATAACAAAATACTGCTGATGCTGGGATGCTGCCTGGCCTGCTGAGTATTTCCAGCATTTTCTGTTGTTATTTCTAATCTATATAATGTTTACTTGATATTCATTAGAGTTGCCAAAATTACATTGTAACAAAATGTTGCTAGGCAATCATTTAATTTTCTCACAAATACTCACTGCATATGTATTCACACTGGAATCACAGTTGCAGTATTGCACTGCTTTAGTACTGGAGTCGAAGACTTCAGCTCAAAAGTGATATTAATTTTCTCCTCTCCTGGCCTCTCCTCTCCTCTCCTCTCTTCTCCGTTCCTGAAGACACTGACTCATTATAGGGTATGGTTCCATAGGATGCCCCCTGATACCTCATTCCAAGTGACTATTAATCATTCATGGTCCCAGATAGTGTGCATCAGTAGGCTAATTTGAACTCCCCGGGTGCGGGCGGGGTTGGAGGAGATTAAAATCGGGGCTGTCATTTCTGAATAGCTGAACCTGGGAGACTTCACATACATGCATGCACACACGCACACACACATACACCACACGCACACACATACACCCTGCACACATACACCATACACACGTACATCACACACACACACATATACATCACATACACACACATACACCACATATACGCACACATACACGCACACATACACACACGTACCACATCACACACACACACATACATTACCCCACATCTGCTGCTACATGTTTCAATTTTGATCGAATGACAGAGCTAGCTGATGTGGATTGAAATTGCAACATATATGATGTCAATGCATTAATACATTTTTATGAAACCTAATTTAATGAAGGGTTAATACTTTTGCTAAAATTGGAAAATAAATTTATACAAATGCATTAACACATTCATTCTTGATTTTGCACATCATCATTTCAACCTACATGAAATTAATAACTAAAAATGGAAATGTAACTGAAACTCACTGTTACCATTTATAAAAAACAAATACTTCCTGCTTAATTTTTCTCTAAAACTATACTGTGTACAACAACATTGCTTATAGTACAGATGATATGCATACCTTTTTACACATCAGAAGAGGAAAATTATGACATCTTCAAATATTAATATAATTGTTCTTCAGTTTACTTTGTGTATATTTTTAAGAAAAATTAAATATGTATAACATAAAACTTGGTAAACCTCATGGGTCTGAAAAAAAAAAGCTGGGCACTTACCACAGGTACTCCCTGCCTCACTATTTCCTGTCATTATCAGTCCCTGCCTCTTTAAAATCAAAAATTGTTTATATAGTATGGTGTGGGTCTTTCTTCAAACCAATCTGTTCTGCGAATCAGACCTTGGTCACAGCCACTGTAAGATTGGGACTTAAAGCGAACCAAGCAATTAAAGTTCTCCACTCAAGGGACAAACAACCGGCTCAACATCCAGGACTGGTCATTAGCGAACATCCTCTTCTATTTATGAACAACACATTGTGAGCCCTTCTCAAATATTTACTTAAAGCAAATAGTTAGTCATTATTGCCTATACTATGAATTGCTCTGTACAAATGTTTTTTTGACAATGCCCTTTTCATCCAAAATGTCAATTAAACATAAGGCTAATGGCAAACAATATCAATGAGTGGGGTGTTAAGGGAACGAAGGTTCTGACAATAATTGCTTTGGCCCAGCATTAAATGCCAATATTCACATCTTTTCTAACATATGTGTTTAACCAAAACCCAGATTTAGCAATCCCACAATGTAATTTATTTTACTTGCTTATAAATACTATATTTTTATTAAATTTTGTGTTTTGAAATAAAAAACAAATGAAGCATTATGTCATTAATCTGTGAACATTTCTTCCACCCACTTAAGCAACAGGGCTCATAGGTCCATTATCACCTCCATCTCATCCAGAAGAGTTAAACAATTGTCGAACTCTGAGGCATAAACCACTAACTCGTAGATTAAGGGCTAAAAATAGGATTGCCCCCGAAAACGGATGCGGAGATTGCGATGCGTGATCACCTGACGCCCATTGAAAGGAATGCAGGCAGCACGTGGCCTTCATTCCGCCTGCTAATAATGATTGTAGCGTTCAGCCCAGCGCTGAACGCTTGAGTGGCTGAACATTCAGCAGGGGGCCCAAGTTCGTGCAACCCTAGCACCAATGAAAGCTAGCCTCCACTTCTAAAAAGCACTCTGCACCTCTTAAAGGGGAGGTGCATCTGCCTGCAGCAGCACATTTAACGGGCTGGGAAAGAAGTGCAAAACAACTACTGATGTCACAACAGGGGAGAGAATGTGCACCAAGGTTTTCTGAGGCACTGGGGGCCTAGGTGCAGAATGGAAAGAAGAGAGGCCCTATTTCCACAAGGGGCCAGGAAGCTCTCCAGGCAAAATCGAAAACGGCAATGGGAGCAGATAGCCATAGCTGTGTCACCCCGAGGACCTGGCTGCAGTGCAGGAAGAAGTTTAATAACATCACATGAGTGGTCAAGGTCAGTGAATTAATCTTCAAATGCCATATCCCACCATCCACAAGCCTCACACACTGCTCGATGCACCACAACCCCATCACTCAACTACCAACAATCTCTACCAAACACCACTCAGACCTCACATTCATAGGTTCACCTCACCCTCACACACTTACCGCTGCTGCAAGATGCACACACACACATCTCACAGCTTGCACACACTGTCAGCTATTCAACCATGACAGGCACATCACCCAAACACATTGCACCCCACTCACTGACACACATCACCCAAACACATTGCACCACACTCATTGACACACATCACCAAACACATTGCTCCACACTCACTGACACACATCACCAAACACATTGCACCACACTCACTGACACATATCACCAAACCCATTGCACCACACTCACTGACACACATCACCAAACTCATTGCACCACACTCACTGACACACTTCACCCATACACATTGCACCACACTCACTGACACACATCACCCAAACACATTGCACCACACTCACTGACACACTTCCCTTTCTCTTGCAGAACAAGGTGGCTCCAAGTACCAGCAAGGCTTACCCGAAGGCGCACAGGCGCGCCTGCAGCATCTCACCCCGATGGAGGAGACAGTGCTGGCCATTTTTGGGAGGGCAATTGCTGAGCTGGTGGCCAGGATGGGGCTGAAGCAATCCAAGATGACGGTATCCTCATACCTAATCTTCCTTCTCACATCCCACTTCCCCCTCATCCCACTATCTCTTCTAACTTACAAGCTGCAGATGGTGTAAGCATGCACCTCTTGCTTTCCCCCAGCCCCTCAGCACAACCTTACCCTTGTGCCTTTCTCCTTTCAGATAACAAAGAACTGCCACCTGGCCAGGCACTGGTGCAGGAGCAGGAAGACAGTGATCATAAAGACACAGAATCACTTGATTTCACACTCCCAGCCATCAGCTCAGATACTGACATGCCGCGTACTTTAGACGAGATGTTAGACGCGGGATCTGCATGTGGTGAGACACCAGGCACGAGTGATCTGCATGCGCCAGCTCCTCAGAGGGCAAGGTTGCACGCGAGTTCTGCTGAAGAGGACTCAGATGAGGGCTTCGATGGGGCAGCCTACAGAAGAAGGCTGATGGGTATGCACAATGAAAGGCTTGGTGCATTGGCAGACCTGCGAGAAATCCTGTGTGCAATGTCAAGGAGCGTGGAGGAGTCCAGCTCCAACCTTGCACAGGGGTTTGCGCAGAGCTTGACTGCCCATGATTTCCAGAATGGAATTGATGGCCAACTCCATTAGCGCACTTTTGGACCCAACCATGATGCCGAGTCTGATGGGTGATGTCTCAGCTTCCGTTGCAGCACAGGCAGAAGCGACCCAACATCTGAGTGCTGCAGTGGAAGCTCAGACTTCTGCCACGCAAGCTCAGACTGCTGCCATCATGACTGCGTTTACCAGTGTGGAAAGGAGCTTGCAGAGTGTCACAGCCGTCCAGTAACTTGTCCTCCAACAGATTACTAGGATCACAGAGGCACCGCCCCGGGGGAGTGGCAGTGGCTCCGTGGAGCACAAACCTGCTGCCCTCTCTCAGGATAACAGCATTCGGGCACCAACCACTGCCACTCGGCCAGTGCCCTTACTGTTGCCTGTCAGCCAGCCAGCCTGGACTACTGCTGCCTATGCCGAGGAGGTGCAGTCTACAGCCGGGCCTTCTAGGCCCACAGCGGCCTGAGGTTGTCCTGCAAGGCCATCTGCCGTCTCCCCCACTGAAAGTCAGCAGCCTTCCACCAGCCATGCTGCAGCCCCTGGGGTAGCACTGCATAGGAGCACTAGGACAGGCAAGGGCAGACGGAAGACAGGCACGAAGGGAATGGACAAGGGTGATTAGTTGACTTTTTATGTAATATTGGATGGATTGATGTATAAATTTGAATTGGAATGTTTGCTTTGTGGTGGCTTTTATTTCAGCATTGTGGCCAAGAGGATGCTGTGATGGTCCGTATCAGAGGGATGGTAAGGTGTGGGACTATTGGTGAATGTGGAATTGGGGTTGCATTTACTGGAACTGCAGTCAGATGAGTCGATCACGAACAGCCCGGGCAGAAAGGAGCTGTCTGGGTTGCCTCCTCCCTTCCGCTTTCTCCTCTTCCACTTCCTCCTCCTCCTCCTCCTCCTCCTCCTCCCCAGCTGGTATGCCTGGTGGCAAGGGCTGTGCCCTCATGATGTCGAGGTTGTGGAGCATGCAGCAGACCATGATGAATCGGGACACAAGTTCTGATGAGTACTGTAGGGCTCCTCCAGAGCGGTCCAGGCAGTGGAAGTGTTGTTTAGGGACGCCAATGGTCTGCCCTAAGGTGTTTCATGTGGTAGCATGGCCCTCGTTGTAAGCATGCTACCCACGTGTGGTTGGGTTGCGGAGTGGAATCATGAGCCAGGTCATCAAGGGATAGCCTTTGTCGCCCAGCAGCCAGCCTCTGGTTTCACGTGGTGGCTCAAAGACTGAGGAAACAGCAGAATAAAAGCATCATGACTGCTGCTAGGGTACCGGGTATTCACCATCATGATGTGCTGAGCATGGTCACACACTAACTGCACATTCAGTGAGTGGAAACCTCAACAAAGCCACGTGCGTGCAGTCGATGGCGCCCTGCACTATGGGGAAACCCGCTCCCTGGCAAAGCCACATGTACACTCCGCCTGATTCTCTCTGGTCAGAGAGAAGACCCGGGTTCGAATCCGGCCTCGGGTGACTGTCTGTGTGGAGTTTGCACATTCTCCCCGTGTCTGCGTGGGTTTCCTCCGGGTGCTCCGGTTTCCTCCCACAGTCCAAAGATGTGCGGGTTAGGTTGATTTGGCTATGATAAATTGACCCTTAGTGTTAGGGGGATTAAATACGTGGGGTTACGGGGATAGGGTGGGATATGTGTCGGTGCAGGCTCGATGGGCCGAAATGGCCTCTATCTGCACTGTGGGGATTCTGTGATTCTGTGATTCTGTGAAGACAATGAACGCTCCTCTCCTGGATTAAAGAGCGTCTGTCACCTCTCTTATGCAGCAGTGGACGGCGAACTGGAAGATGTTACAGATGTCGCCTGCCCCAGCCTGCAAGGATCCCAACATGAAGAAATTCAGGGCCACAGTCACCTTCACAGCCACTGGCAGCGCTGTCCTTGCCCTGGTGTGAGGCTGCAGGTCTGGTTTCAAGAGGTGGCCGAGTTCTGTGAGCACCTCCTTCGTAAAGCACAGATGCTTCACACACTGCTCCTGGCTCAGACTGAGATAAGAGAATTGCTCTCGGAAGATCCTAGGTGGATATGGCCTTCTGCTGAGAGCTCTTTTCCCCCTCCTCCTCCTCCCTTTGTGAGCAGCTTGTCCTCTTCTTTGCTGCCTCTGCTCCATCTCCCTGTCATGATGCAGGCCAAGGGGGATGACTGGGAGCAAGTGGTCTGACCAGAACCGTTGAAGTCAGAAGCAAGATCTTCTCCACTTGCAGCACCACTCCCCATCACCTCACCAACTTTAAACAGCTCTAGAAAGCTCCAAATACTTCCACAAACTTACACAGAGCCAGCAGAAATCAATCAGCGACTAACCTTAGAGTGGTTTCTGATCCCTTCAAATAATTCTGGAGGGGGGTCCTTGCTGATGCTGAACGAATGTTTGTTCAGCTGTGCGAGGTTAAGGCAGGGCATTAGCTTCAACGTTGACGATGAAAATGGCAGCGCTGGCGTCAAATCAGCGTTGCACCAAGATGGCGTCCGGCGCGGAAAGCACAGGAAATGTGTGCAGCGGCGCGGATGCCATTTTAGGCACAAAACAACAACTGTAGCATCGAAAAATCAGGTGCTACGGAGCTGAATTTTTCACCCTAAGTGTTTGCAATTTAGTTCCCATTTGAGTTCTCTAAACAATGTGGGGTAGTGAGTCCCCATTCCAGGAACTCATCCTGTTTCAGCCTCCTCTGAAATATTATTTTTGCCATGAATGTTGTATCATTTGGCAGATTTGGATGTTTGGATGCTGATGGGTGACTCCCCCTTGCTCCTAATTTTCCTATTGAAAATCCTAGTTTAAGCTTTGCTGATTCAGTCACAAACATACAATATCACATCTCCCGTAATGGCCGTCTCCTGGTACAGTGTCACAGCGTAGGAGGCTGAGGCTGAGACCTCTGTCCAGATTTTCTCAATTACCGTGAGAGTACCCATGTTCAGTTTGGATGCCCTACTTTAGGAAGGATGTCAAGACCATACAGTGGGTACAGAAGAAATCTACTAAGATGATACTAGGGATGAGAGGCTTTAGGAGAGACTAGAGTAAGTGGGGCTTTTTTTCACTAGAATGGAGAAGGTTGAGAGCAGTTCTGATAGAAGTGATCAAAATTATGAAGATTTTTAATAAGGTAAATCAGGAAAATCAATTTCTACTTTCTAATAGGCTTGACGGAAGAACTTATATTGGAATTGATCAGAACACTGATCGGTAAACCCATAAACCTTGTAAAGGACATTAATCAAATCTTTAACTCCTTTACCATAACTCCTTATCAAATAACCAGCTGCAGATTTAGGCCCTAACATTCCAGAAGGGTTTTCCCATTGGCAGACCCCCCGCAGAGAAAAGGCATAAATGGCTGAAAAAGGCCATTTTTGCTGCTGCCCTGAGAGTTCCACTAACCTCCTGGAAAAATTGCGATGTGAGATCAGGAAAATCTCCATGGAATCTTTGTACAGACTGAAGAATTTCCAATAGGTGGATTCTCCATATGCTTGTTTTGCTTGGCATTATTGAAGTCAATGGGAGTAATTTTGACTTTGGGTGATGGTGTAAAATTAGCAATATTGGATCAGCCGCCCATCATACATCTCTCCTGATTTTCATGTCCATTGAATCCAATTTTGTCACAGGACATCAGCAACATTATTCAGAAGGATCCAGCAAGTCACAGATTTATGGTTTTCTCAAGCAATGTAGTCATTACCTTCCCCATCGACAACCACTAGCAGCATGACAGGATCCTGCACCTTCACCAAGTGGCAGGATTCCCCAAAATAAGGAGTCATAGATTCCATTCACGTGGCCATATGTGACCCTTGCAGCAATCCCATCACTTTGGTTCGGTTGTGACCAGCAGCACCACATTATACTGCCACGATACCTTCATTTGGAGACAATGGCCTAGAAATTCGATGTAGCGCCGGCCGTTAAGACCGGTTTTGTAGGAAAATGCCGGCCGCCTCGCTTCCGCCCTCTTCCAGTATGGGACACGGTGGCCACCATTTTGGTGAAGGCCATAGCGCTGCCGTTGACGCCGCTGGCCTCTCAAATTTAACTAAGCAAATCATGACATCAATCGGCATGCAATGCCTGATTTGACGCCACGGCTGCTATTTTAACGTTATCCCATGCCATAATGCAGTGTCCAAAATACGCACAGAAAAATGTGCATGCAACAGCCCTGCAGAGACGCTGTCAGCGCTTCTTAAAGGAATACACACATCTTTCAGGTAAGTTTGGATTTCAGCTTTTGGACTTTAAAAAAATATTTTATTGTAGTGGCTTGGTGCAATACATTTAAAAAGTTGTTAAAGTGTGCAGGGAGTGCAGGGAGTGCAGGGAGTGCTGCTGGATACTTGCAAGGGTTTGGATGGTAAAGAAAGGCCCCTGAGAAGACAGAAAATACTGTAAATACTCAGCAGGTCAGGCAACATCCGTGGAGAGAGAAACAGAGTTAACGTTTCAGGTCGAGGTGCTGCCTGACCTGCTGAGTATTTACAGCATTTTTTGCTTTTATTTCAGATTTCCAGCATCTGGAGTATTTTGCATCTGAGAATACCACTTGCTCATAGTCTTGGGGAGCACGTGGAGATTAAGCAGCAAAGTGGTCAGGCTGCTTGCAGAGGGAAGAGGAAGAAGCAGAAGTGGAGAAAGCGGAAGGAAAGATGCAACCCAGACAGCCCCTTTCTCGCCGGGATGTCCGGGAATGAATCATCCGCCTGCGGTACCAGCGACCGCAACCCCTATTCCGCTTTCAATATTAGTTCCAGACCTTACCTTCCCTCTGTTACTGACCATCACAGCGTCCTCTTGGCCAAAATGCTGAAATAAAAGCCATCACGAAGCAAACTTTCCAATCCAACTTTATCCAATATGACATCAAGAAATCAACTAATCACCCTTGTGCATTCCCTTAGTGACTATCTTGTGTGTGCCTTTGCCTATCCTACTGATGTCACGCAGTGCCACCCCAGTGGCTGCAGCATGACTGGTAGATGGCTGCTGACTTTCAGTGGGGGACACTGTAGATGGCCTTGCAGGTCGACCTTGAGGAGCTGGTGGTTTGGAGTGTGAAAGTGAGTGACGGTGTTTCTTCTTCTTCACTCTCCTCTCCCTCTTCTTTGTCAACCACTGGTTCAGCAGGCTGTATTTCTTGGGTGTCTGATATGAGGAAGGCACAAGGGTGCAGCTGTGGTGAGGGGAGGGTGGAAAAGCAAGAGCTGCATGCTTACACCATGCACAGCTTGTACATCAGAAGAGATTGTGGGATGAGGGGGAAGTGGGATGAGAGAAGGAGGATAACGTATGAGGATACTGGCATCTTGTATTCTTTCAGGCCCGCCACTGGGCCAAGGGCTCAGCCATGCCCCTGCCAAGAATGGCCAGCACCGTCTCCTCCAAGGAGGTGAGGTGATGCTAGAAATGTGAGGTGTGCCTTGTGTTTGGTACAGATTGTTGGTAGGTGTGTGATGGTGGGCGGGGAGGTTCGTGCATTGAGCAGTGTGCGAGGCTTGTGGTGCAGTTGGTAGGAGACGGCTTTTGAAGATGCATTCACTGACCTTGACCAGTGGTCTGAGGTCATGAAACTTCTTTGGGCACTGGAGCCAGGTGGTGGGGGCAACACTGCTGGCAGTGATGCCCTCGGTGACCTGGTACTACATCCTTCTTTCTGGAGGGCTTCCTGGCCCCCTGTGGGTAGATGACCTCTCTTGCAGTGTTGAGCCCCTGCACAAAGCTGGTGTGCTGCATGCAAGACCCTGGGTGTCCTTTCCCTGGCCTGTTGAGCCATTTGTGTTAGTGTTGAAGCAGTTTTACCATTTTTATATGTGCAGAAGGAAGCTCAGCTTTAAGAGCTGAAGACTGCCATTTTGGAATTATTTTTAATTTTTTTTCAGAAGGCACTTGAGCTCTAATGGCTAAAGACTGCCTATTTTTAAATGATTTTTACTTTTTTCATTTTTGAAGGCAGTTCCCCTTTAAGGGCTTGAGGCTGCTTTCTGAAATGACAGCCTAGCTTTAAGACAACGCTGTCTTGCTCCAGGGATGCTACGGCCACACTACATTGGGCCTCCTGCTGAGCATCCATCTGAAACAACGCGTTGCATGGTAGGTTCTGCGTTCCGATCATTTAAATCAGCATGTAGCACCAAAATAACAGTGCTGCCTGCGCTCTTTTTACGGGCGGGTGTTAACCTCGCACGGCGGTGGCACCGGCTGTTTTCCCGCATTATCGGATTGTTAGGCCAATCTTTCTTGTGTCCACATTCTCGTAGTCAAAAATTGTCAGAGTGGATCGTTGAATATCAAGGCTATCCTCTAAAGCCATGGGTGATGACAGCTTTCTCAGGCACAAGCTGAGCACCACTATAACAATGTTCATTCACCCACTAGAATAATCATAAGAGCAGTCTATTGGAACTTTGATGGCATGCTTCAGATGCCTGGATTGGTCCGAAAGTGCTCTGCTATATAATCCAGCCAGACGCTCAAGGATAACAGCACTATGCAGCAGGCTGCACAACTTGGCTTTAGGTGACCAAAGAGGCTACCTCGTGGAGGGCCGAGAGGATGAAGCAACCCAAGGGCAGAAGGTGACCAGGCAGGCGAGCAGCAGCATGAAGATGATGCAGAGAACAACCCCTGGCCTCTTACAGGAGACAATCAGATAGATAGCTTCCAAACACAGTACAGGAGAAAAATAATAGTAAAATTAAAGCCCCACAAAAGTGAAACAATTGAAACAAAAGAAAAACTAGAAAAGTAAAAGTAAAACCCAAAATTATAGATGTCTGGAAAGAGAAGAAAATCCAAAGAATAAGGACAGAAAAAATGGACAAAAAATATACTCAAAAGGTATTTTCCAATGCAAGGTCCCAAAAAAAGAAACAAGAGGAACAGAAACTCAGCCGTGAGTAAAGGAAAACCAAGTTTAAAAGGGACTGAAGCAGGAGATTGAGCAAAGTATTCAATAAATTCAAGGCTGAAGGAAACATGGAGCCATAATTTGCTGTCAAACTAACGGTGAGGCTAATGGCGCTCGCTGTTATTTATGCGCAAGTGGTACAGCAACTTCAAATGAGGGGCAGATGCGCGGTTAAACTCAAATATCCAAAAGTTGCTGGCTGAGTTGCACCGCTCCACCATTAGCTTCGCGAAAATGGCATCTCACTGTCTGCCTCTTCATTGAAATGCATTGAATAGCTGTATTTGCACAGTAGATATTAACTAAACTCACAACAGAAAGTTAAGTTCTTGTCCATTTCAGTCTAAGTACCCTTTTAACAACCTGATAAGGGTTAAATCAACCTCTCTGGCACTGAAAATTAACTATTACAAGTTTGGAGTCTCATTCCTTCAGGTTTTAATTGTTGTTGGAGATTTAAAAAATGTAACATTTTATATTTTTACATTTTTTAACTTTTCCTTCTGTTTCTTTTTTCTTTCTCACTTAATCCAATCTTTCATTCCTCTCTTTATCTTGCTTTCTGTACCTGATTTGACGTTGAATTCACCCACTCTAATTTACACTTCCTTCTCAGACCTTGCGCTGTTAATTTCACAAGCCTTCAATCTGATTGGTTAAGGAGATACACAGTTGCTTGCCCTGTTCATTCAGGTCCAGATGCCCTGTTTTCCTCGCTGTGGCGTTATTAGCTCGCACTTTCAGCAACTTGCCACGCAAAGAATTTGAAAACCTAATCGTGCATGGACAAGTCTAACTAATGGCAGACGCCATTAGATGGCCTGGTACAGCAAATTATGGCCCAGTAAGTACGGTGGTGCACCAAATACAGAGGGAATGGCTAAATTATAGAAGAGAAGAGGCTGTATACAATCAGGAATAGGGGGACAAGTAGTGAAGGTGAACTCACCTTAAAAAGGTAATATTATAGAGATCTGCTTTTGTTATTGAGTATAAAGCCTTGTTACAATTAGTTTATTGTTTTGTGCATGTGTACGCTGCCAGTGAACTGTGAAAATCTAATCATACATATACAGCTACACAGAACAGCAAGTGCCTGGTAGAGAGACATTTGAAGGTAAATTTTACAAATTTGTGTCTCTGGTCCAGAGAGACTCCCACTGGAAGTGTAAGTTTCCCCTTTAATTCATGATTCACTCACAAACGGCTGAAACTTTGCTTTCATGTTTTTCCCCTCACCATTTTCTTTTCCTATTCCTTCCTCTCCTGTCCTGAAGGGTCTCGATTCCTTGCTGAGGTATGATTCCATGGGTACAAGTCACTCTATGGTATCTCACCCAAGCTGCCATGGTTTCAAGTCTGAGCCACCGACAATGTTTGTTGACAGGCTACTCTGCCACAGACATCATCTGAGTCAAGCCTGATCTTATCCTCACCTAACAATTGTAATGATGGACTTCCAGCAGAAGCCAGTGGACAACAATCAGGAGAGGAAACACTGACCAATCTCCTCCTCCATTCCCATGGATGCCGGGATCAATTGCAGCACCCCTCCTGCCACTCTTAACAATACTATATTGAAATATAATCCTGTACGTTTCTAAAAATCACTGCAGCCATTAGTATTAATGTTAGTTTGACCAAACCAGCTCTTTTAATAAATCAAGTTTACCATTCAGAGATAAAGCAGAAATTTCATAAACTCTTTTTGCACAAAACCAGTGAATGTTAGCAACCATTGGAGAGTCTAACTGAATTTTGAATGCTTCGGCCAATCTTTGCAAATGAAACTCGCAAATAAAACGGGTCATTTCATTTACAAAATAAACGTAAGACTGTGATTAATCTATTACTGTCATGATCTGGTAGCCATGCTTTTGCCTCTGTGAAAATGTGCAGGTGAGACTTATTAAAACTGCTTTATACAAAGTGCTGAAGCAATCTTGATAAATTTGAAACAACAGATGTTACCATGGATGTATTACCTTTGGAAAGGATTAATGATTAACACTTTAAGACAGGTAACCTTTAATTTCTGTAAATTGTAATCCCCCACAGAGTTCTAACCATACTATTGCAATATTTGAATGATATAAAACAAAAGAAAGCATATCCTGTGATACCATAGCAAGAGGACCTTTTAAAAAAAAGCTATTCACCATCAGAAAAGACTATGCTTGTGTGAAACTTGATAGCTACACAAATAGAATCCAAATAAATCCAAATTCTCAGCAAACCAAAAAGAAACTTTTTTTCATTTGGATTTTTTAAAATTTGTTCATGGGATGTGGGCGTCACTGGCAGGGCCAGCATTTATTGCCCATCCCTAATTGCCCTTGAGTAGGTGGTGTAGACCCGTCTTCTTGAACCGCTGCAGTCTGTGTGGTGAAGGTACTCCCATAGTGCTGTTAGGGAGGGAGTTCCAGGATTTTGACCCAGTGACGATGAAGGAACGGCGATATATTTCCAAGCCAGGATGGTGTGTGACTTAAGAACATAAGAAATAGGAGCAGGAGTAGGCCAATCGGCCCCTCGAGCCTGCTCCGCCATTCAATAAGATCATGGCTGATCTGATCCTAACCGCCAATCTACTATCTATCACAGAACCATCTCCTGCATCTAACAGAATTGCACACACGAAATAGGAGCAGGATCAGGCTACACGGTCCCTGGGCCCGCTCCACTACCCACAGGGCCATGACCGATCCGAACCTAGACTCATGTCTAAATTCCTGCCCGCTCCCCGTAACCCTTAATGCCCTTTACTTCTAGGAAACTGTCTATTTCTGTTTTAAATTTATTTAATGATGTAGCTTCTACAGCTTTTTGTGGCAGCATATTCCATGGACCTACCACCCTCTGAGTGAAGTAGTTCCTCCTCATCTCAGTTTTGAAAGAGCAGCCCCTTATTCTAAGACTATGTCCCCTAGTTCTAGTCTCACCCGTCATCGGGAACATCCTCCCCGCATCCACCCGATCCAACCCCTTCACAATCTTATATGTTTCAATAAGATCGCCTCTCATTCTTCTGAACTCCAATGAGTAGAGTCCCAATCTACCCAACCTCTCCTCATATAACCACCCCCTCATCCCCGGGATTAACCGAGTGAACCTTTTTTGCACTGCCTCGAGAGCAAGGATGTCTTTCCTTAAGTAAGGACACCAAAACTGTATGCAGTATTCCAGGTGCGGTCTCACCAATACCTTGTACAACTGAAGCAATACCTCCCTATTTTTATATTCTATCCCCCTAGCAATGAAAGCCAACATTCCATTTGCCTTCTTAATCACTTGCTGCACCTGCATACTAACCTTTTGAGTTTCGTGCACCAGGACCCCCAGATCCCTTTGCACTTCAGTACTCTCCAGTTTCTTGCCATTAAGATAATAAATTGCTCTAGGATTTTTCCTGCCAAAGTGCATTACCTCACACTTTCCAGTGTTGTATTCCATCTGCCAAATCTCTGCCCACTTACTTAGCCTGTCTATGTCCCCTTGCAGGTTTTTTATGTCCTCCTCACTCACTACTTTCCCTCCCATCTTTGTATCATCTGCAAATTTTGATATGTTACACTTGGTCCCTTCCTCCAAATCGTTAATATAGATTGTAAAGAGTTGGGGACCCAGCACTGACCCCTGTGGAACACCACTAGTTACTGATTGCCAGTCTGAGAATGAACCATTTATCCCAACTCTTTGCTTTCTGTTAGATAGCCAATCCTCTATCCATGCCAGAATATTACCCCCAATCCCGTGATTTTTTACCTTAAGCAATAATCTTTTGTGTGGCACCTTGTCAAATGCCTTTTGGAAGTCTAAATACACTACGTCCACTGGTTCCCCTTTTATCCACTCTATATGTTACTTCCTCAAAGAACTCCAGCAAATTTGTCAAACATGACTTCCCCTTCGTAAAACCATGCTTGGAGGGGAACTTGGTGGTGGTGGTGTTCCGATGCGTCTGCTGCCCTTGTCCTTCTAGGTGGAAGAGGTCGCGGGTTTGGGAGGTGCTGCCGAAGAATCCTTGGCGAGTTGCTGCAGCGCATCTTGTAGATGGTACACACTGCAGCCATGGAGGGAGTGAATGTTTAAGGTGGTGGATGGGGTGCCAATCAAGTGGGATGCTTTGTCCTGGATGGTATCGAGCTTCTTGAGTCTTGTTGGAGCTGCACTCTTCCAGGCAAGTGGAGAGTATTCTATCACACTCCTGACTTGTGCCTTGTAGATGGTGGAAAGGCTTTGGGGAGTCAGGAGGTGAGACACTCGCCGCAGAATACCTAGCCTCTGACCAGCTCTTGCAGCCACAGTATTTATGTGGCTGGTCCAGTTACGTTTTTGGTCAATGGTGACCCCCAAGATGTTGATGATGGGGGATTCGGTACTGGTAATGTCAAGGGACGGGGGTTAGACTCTCTCTTGTTGGAGATGGTCATTGCCTGACAGTTGTGCGGTATGAATGTTATTTGCCACTTAGCAGCACAAGCCTGAATGTCGTCCATGTCTTGCTGCATGGGGGCATGGACTGCTTCATTATCTGAGGAGTTGCGAATAGAACTGAACACTGTGCAATCATCAGCGAACATCTCCACTTCTGGCCTTATGATGGAGGGAAGGTCATTGACGAAGCAGCTGAAGATGGTTGGGCCTAGGACACTGCCCTGAGGAACTCCTGCAGCAATGTCCTGGGCTGAGATAATTGACCTAAGGTTTAGGTAAACTCAGAACGGCCGATTTCCATATCAGGCAGGAGGGTGATAGGGCAAGTGTTGTACCTGCCCAAAGGAACCAGCGTAGGTCTTGTGCCATTTTCATGAAAATTTTCCCCCAGATTGTTTTCTCCCCCTGCAATCAGAATGTTCCTATGAGAAAATCCAGTGATCATTGAATGTCCCAGTTCAACACAATACAAACTTTCCACGAGGTGTAATTTGTGTTATCAACCATTAATGCAAGAAGACATCCCAAGGCGTAACCAGACAAAAAATTGATACCAAGCCAAAGAAGGAGATATTAGGGTGACTAATATTGGTCAAAGAGGTAGGTTTTAAGGAGGGTCTTAAAAGAGGAGAGCGAGGTGGGCAGATTTATGGAGGGAATTCCAGAGTTTAGGACCTTTAAGGCTGAAGGCATGGTCACCAATGGTGTGGCGAAGTGAGTGGGACTCCCCAAGAGGCCAGAGTTGGAGGAATTCAGAGTGAATGAAGAGTTGTAGCAGTTATAGAGATCGGGAGGGGCGAGGCCATGCAGAGATTTGAACATGAGAATGAGGCTTTTAAAATCAAGATATTGGTAGACCACGAACCAATGTAGGTCAACGAGCAAAGGGATGATGGGTCTGGTCTTTCCTTGTACTCAAATGGGAAGGGCCAATTTCAGGGACCAATGTCCTGTGCCCCAAGATGCCTGAAAGGCTTTTGACCAGATATTGAAATGGGCAGAGAGGCACTTGCTTAAAATCTGTTGCATCTCTAACTTTTTCCAGTTCTGATGAAAGGTCATCGACCTGAAACGTTAACTCTATTTCTCTCTCCACAGATGCTGCCTGACCTGCTCAATATTTCCAGCATTTTCTGTTTTTATTTCAGATTTCCAGCATCCACAGTATTTTGCTTTTGTATTGAAATGGGCCTTCCGGTTAGGGCATGCATTCTGTGCACAGTGCCCATATCAGGCCTGAAAACTAATTCCTACCCTTATACCTTCCAAGCTCTCCCTTTTCTTTGCTGTTTAACTCCTCATTTGATTTGCTGGTTTGCTGTTTTGCCAGAAGCAGACTTAACTGAGACTTTCTTAAAGCAGGACTTCATCTTCTATACGTGCCTGTCAATATTTGATTGTGTGTTTCGTGTTCAGGAGCTATGGATATCCCTCTATGCATCACTTTGCATTTGCAGGTTGTGAAGGACAAGGAGAAGGATCAGTGGTGTTGTTTCAGACAAGCACGTTTACACCTTAGGTAATCAGTTAGGAGCCACCCTTATATTGCTACCCATGTTTACAGGAGCAGATAATTGTACTTAGATATGTCCATTGAAACCTGCATGCAAAGATTACAATTTCCCAGGTGGTCTGTCACATAAAATCATCGAATCATAGAATAGTACAGCACTGAAGGAGGCCATTCGGCCCATCGAGCCTGCGCTGGCTCTTTCGAAGAGCAATCCAGTTAGTCCCACTACCCCGCTCTTTCTCCAGATCCCTGCAATATTTTCTCCTTCAAGTATTTATCCAATTCCCTTTTGAAGGCTACTATTGAATCAATATTCACCACCCTATCAGGCCGTGCATTCCAAATTTTAACCACTCATTGCATAAAAAGGTTTTTCCTCATGTCGCTTCTGGTTCTTTTGCCAATCACCTTAAATCTGTGCCCTCTCGTTATCGACCCTTCAACCATTGGAAACAGTTTCTCTTTATTTACTCTATCTAAACCCTTCATGATTTTAAATAGCTCTGTCAAATCTCCTCTTAGCCTTCTCTGCTCCAAGGAGAACAACCCCAGCTTCTCCAGTCTATCCACGTAACTGTAATCCCTCATCCCTAGAACCATTCTAGTAAATCTCTTCTGCACCCTCTCCAAAAACATGACTATGTCACACGTACAAGAACTGTAGCCAGACCCGCAAATTACCTCCTGGGCTGGGACAGCTTTGTCAATGACTGTCGAGGTAACTTTTTCCGTGAACATTTATGCCACTGGCCCTTCCAAGCAATGGCAGGTAATATCTGTCAAATCTGTTAACCTGAATTGCACAACTGCATCATGCAGGCCGCAGATGCCATGTTTGCCCGGGTCAGTCAATTTATTTATTTCCCCTGAAAAACACAGAGCAACACTAAAGAGCTCTGCACTTTTACCAGTCAGCTAAATTCCCCAGGCTGAAATGGAGGGAAAAGAGGTTGCTGCAAGGTCCTCTTTCTCCATGGGGGTACCTCAGGGCCATGACCGCAGCTTCCAAATAGTGAGCCCGGGATGTGGTGCTATTGGGGAAGGGATGTCAGGAAAATCTGCTGTGGAACCTTCCCCCACCATTTGCATGTGGGAGATGTGGAAGAAGTGGCCAGTGACGGTCCTGCCAGGGGTGGGGGCAGGGCAATGCAGGCTGAGTAGTGAGTCGGCAGTAGGCCTCTCCGTCTGAATTTTCCATCATTCTCCACCACGAACCCACCCAATTTTGGGTGGGATCATGACAGAGAATCCAGCTGCTAACCCATACATGGCTTTATTACTTGCCTAGTATATGTTAGAAGGTTTTCTGTTGTGTTCTTTTTGTATTATAGACCCTTTATCTGCTGCTGTTTGCTTTTCTGTTAAACTATTGTTGGAATACCTTCATTTTTCTAAAAATAGGAAAATAGTTATTTAAAAATAGGCAATATATTCTTTGGACATTTATGGTACTCTGCTCTGCTTGACCTTGAATGTGCATGTTACTGGAAAAGTATCAGATATGGATAAAGGGTATAATCCATGAGCTATTTACACAGATTATGAGACTGGATTATTCTGCAAGGTAATTCCTGGCAATGAGCTGAATGAAATATTAAGCCCCACAAAAGACAAATATTGTGTGACTAATACTTATAAATGTTGGGGAAATGTATGATTTTTGGTTTTACGATAACCTAATCTATTCCTCATTTTCCTATCCATTGATTCATAACTGGCCACAAAACAAAAGTGAAGACGTATGTACCTGATTAATTCATTGTGAACCAGCTCATGCAAATACAAGATGCAAGTACAAAAACAATATCATCTGCCACGCCAGGGTTGAGCAATCCCTAATGTTTTCTAATCAAACACAAATGATTCCACTATTGTATTAACAAAGGAGCGATTCAAGGGTTTAAGCTGTGACACCAATTGCAGAGCTTGATTAATGCTTCAGCAGTGGAAAAAACTTACTGTGGATACTGTTTTCTGGAATCAATTTAACAGGGAAAAACAAAGAAATATTACCAGTTCCTATTACTGCAGATACAGAAGGTGATACAATTCCAAGAAATTCGGCAACTGAGTGACAGATGTATTTACTGCTGCTGTGGACTTTTTGGACCTAGGTTGAGATCTCCTTCAGCGCTGTGATCATCAACAATGACTGGGAGCAGCAGCTATTTCCCAGTTTTCAGGATTGGAAAACTGATCTTCTGGGAATCAATATGTAAACAAGACACCAACTAACTCTACCATGATACTGGAGAGCGGCAGTGAAAAATAGTCAGCAGCACTTCAACTGGTACAACAGCAATGATAGAGTGATGTGGAGAGTCAGTGATAGCTGTTCAGATCTGCATATTGGTGCCAACATGTATGAACTTTAGCAGTAAGTGTAAATTAGATTTATTTCACATGCTAATGTGCATTCTAAAACATATTCTGTATGGTTTGAAAGCAGTACAAATTGAAAAATGCAATGTAGTACAAAATAGTATATCAATAATAAGGTAACCTACTAAACATTAAAATACAATTTCAAATAAAATGAAATGTTTAAATGAATTATTATGCTCACCATCAAGTCTTTTCCCTCCCATTCTCTCTTCTTCCCTGTTCTCTTCCTTCTCTACTTTTTTAGTTTAACTTTAGTCATTATATAACTAGGATCTTTTCCTAACTTTTTTGGTTTCACCTTTCTGCTATTGCTATCTATTTTGGAGGTGGAGCAACTTTGAAACAATTAACATTTAATTTGCTGAAAATCAGCTGCAAAAGCCATTCATAGCAAAGATGAGCAGGGAGTCTGGTCATGCTCTAAGAAGGAATTACTTTTGTTGAAAGGCCAAGGCTTTAGAACTTGGCATGTGCTAGCAGGAAAGAGCCAAAAGATGGATAATGGAAAGTAAGGCTATGGACAGCAACAACAGTAAACAGAAGATGCAGGGAACTACAGAAAAGCAAACAAAGAAATCAAAATGTCCATAATCAAGATTGATTGTTGCGATTGGAGATGACTGCCTATGTTTTTTTGTACCAATATAACCAGTCCACTTTGATAGGCGAACCTGCACTCCATGTGAACCAAGACATGAGTTTATGTACAGTGTAATCTAGGATAGTGTGTTTGGGGTGAACAATGAACCTTGTTATTGTTAACAAGTAACTGTTAGGAATTCCACTACATCTCACGTCACTTCAGAAAAGAGATAATATCAACCACACTGGACCATTAATGGGTTAACAGACAGACCCGTTGTAATGGAATAGCCATATTTCAGAAAAATACACCATCCTATAAACAGATTTCTGATATTATTAATACATGACATACAGAGTTTAAGGGCTGGATTTTGTCTTGGGGTCGGGTTGGGGTCGGGTTGGGGTCGTGTTAGCCACATTTCGTGTTTCCCCCCCCAACTCCAGATTAATGTGGATGAATGATGCAATTTTCACTTAATTGGGTAATTGAGTTCCAGCATGTGGGAACCCATGAACCAATTAGTGGTTTCAGTCTGAACGTCGCCTCTGATGATGTCATCATTGCAGGTCAGAGACTGTCTGACTGGTCTCAGAGACTGCCTGGCTTTTGGTGTGAGAGGACCTGCCTTGCTGTCAGTGGACCTGGATGGATGCATGGAGAGAGAGATTTTTTTGAATCCATGTCCTCTCACAGTAAGGCCAGGCAGTCTGTGAGGACAATGCAGCAGCATCAGAGGCCACTTTCACACACAATACTACTACTCCCTGCATCACATCTCCATTGTAATAGTGCACCTGCAGCTGATAGTCAGCTATCCACTTGTGCTCCCACCAGTTTTCACTGGAGTGTTATACACCAGGCGTACTTCATGTCGGAAAAGGGTTACACTAGCTAAAATGTTTCAAAATGGCATTACAGAGTCAATTTAGAGCTTGTTAAGGGCTTTAATGGCCTCTCCCGCCTCTTGGAGGCGAGACGGAGTCGGGAACTCCGCGACCAACTTTGTCAAAATTGCATGGAGGCGGGATGGAGTCGGGATGGGGTCGGGACCCCCGACCCCGCAACTTTAACCCCCCACACGCCTCCAAACCCGACTCCACAGGTTATTGAAAATCCAGCCCTAATTGTCTGGAAATCCTCGGCGACACAGGCTGCAAACACAATACAGGCTTTTGAGATAAGGTGAAGTGTTAACAAAAGCTGTAAAACACCACAAGCTTTGAAATGGGAGATGGTTGTAAACACAAAAACAATGCCCCTATTGAAGCAAACCATTGGTGCTTCCAGAATGTCTAGAATTTGGAACAAAACAATAGCAATGCCCAAGTAAGGTGTCAAAATCTAACACGTCGAACAGGTACATAGAACATTAAACAACCATATGCCTTCATAAAGTAACATCAAATAAGACAGGAAACATGATTAAATATGCAACCAACTGATATAGCAAGAAAACAAGTAAACACCCTAAGAGAAGTGTTTTCAATTTACAAGTTGTAAAAGATACCAACAGAGAGGCTTTGAAAATATAATATCAATAGATGACACCAAGCAATTACATTGTGTTTGTATTGAACTTGGAACACCACGGAGTCACAACGTCTGGCTTACAAGCAGTTAAGTGATATTAAGAATTCAATCGAAAGACTTCCTAAGAATAGCATCAAATAGATAAATCGATAATAACCATAAAAATGATAAGTTTTTGAAACACCTAAAGGTAGAGACAGAATTCTAAAAGTTGCCAGCTGAAATGACAGTAAGAATAGAAAAGAATTCAATAGAGTATCACTAGAGACAATGAGCTTACATCAGCAGGAAACTTCAAAGAAAATACCACTAAAAAAAGGTATAAAAAAAGAGCTTTTCAGATAGAGAGTCAGAAGTCGCTGGGAAGGGGCAGAGCGATTCTTGCCTTCAGAACCACTCTGTAGGCCTACAACTCTGAGTCTTGGGTAATCAAGGTATTTGATTTTGGCGGATATTCTGGATGAAGAAATAAGTAGAAGTGTGGAAATGTAACAAAGTTAAGATTTGAGGATAAGGATCTCTGATAAGAAATGTAAGCTATTTGTATTTTGAATGGTTAAAGTTGTGATTGCCATACCAGCTGTTAACTAGATGTCGGTTCTTTAACAAATCTATATATTTTTTAAATTGTCTCAAAGAGTATTTCTGTATCAATCTCGCAAACTCAATTTCTGTACACTTTTCAGTGAGGAGTTGCAGAATTCTGGGGGGTTTTCTGGACCCTCATAATATCCGGAAGGTTACAGTCTAGTTAAACTTGTTAAAAGTGCTATCCAGAGGATGGTAACATCTTCAGGCCATTCCTTTCCTTTAGGGAGAGATAGTCTGAACCTTTAGACCCAATTAAGCATCTCTAGGATTAAGCTACCGCTAATTTTAGTTGAAGGTAAACGTCTGGGGAATACGCTTGATCTGGGGTAGTCCAAAAGGGCTAGGATTTGTAATTATCAATTCAGTTGGCGCCCAATGTGTGTGTTAACGAGTAGGTACAGAACCTATACTTATAGGTTCTAGGTTCTAGAAGAGGGAACTAGATGTAATATCTCCAAGTTTGCAGACGACACAAAGCTGGGTGGACGTGTGTGAAACATAGAAACATAGAAGATAGGAGCAGGAGTAGGCCATTCGGCCCCTCGAGCCTGCTCCGCCATTCAATGAGATCATGGCTGATCATCCAAATTCAGTATCCTGTCCCTGCCTTTTCCCCATATCCCTTGATCCCTTTAGCCTTAAAAAATATATCTAACTCCTTCTTGAATATATTTAATGAATTGGCCTCCACTGCCTTCTGTCGTAGAGAATTCCACAGGTTCACCACTCTCTGGGTGAAGAAATTCATCCTCATCTCTGTCCTAAATGGCTTACCCCTAATCTTTAGACTGTGTCCCCTGGTTCTGGACTCCCCGACCATCGGGAACATCCTTCCTGCATCTAGTCTGTCTAGTCCTGTTAGAATTTTATAAGTTTCAATGCGATCCCCTCTCATTCTTCTAAACTCCAGTGAGTATAAGCCCAATCGACCCAATCTCTCCTCATACGTCATTCCTGCCATCCCAGGTATCAGTCTGGTGAATCTTCGCTGCACTCCCTCCATGGCAAGAACATCCTTCCTCCGATAAGGCGACCAAAACTGCACACAATACTCAAGGTGTGGTCTCACCAAGGCCCTATACAACTGCAGCAAGACATCCTTGTTCCTGTATTCAAATCCTCTCTCTACGATGGCCAACATACATAGAAAACATAGAAACATAGAATCTAGGAGCAGGAGTAGGCCATTCGGCCCTTCGAGCCTGCTCCGCCATTCAATACGATCATGGCTGATCATCCAAATCCAGTACCCTGTCCCTGCTTTAATCCCCACAGTACACATATCCCACCCTACCCCCGTAACCCCACGTATTTAATTCCCCCTAACATATCCCATCCTATCCCCATAACCCCAGATATTTAATCCCCCCTAACACTAAGGGTCAATTTATCATAGCCAAATCAACCTAACCCACACATTTTTGGACTGTGGGAGGAAACCGGAGCACCCGGAGGAAACCCACGCAGACACGGGGAGAATGTGCAAACTCCACACAGACAGTCACCCGAGGTCAGATTCGAACCCGGGTCTCTGGCGCTGTGAGGCACCAGTGCTAACCACTATGCCACCGTGTTGCCCTTTTGCCTTCTTAACCGCCTGCTGCACCTGCATGCTTGCCTTCAGTGACTGGTGCACAAGGACAGCCACGTCTCGTTGCACTTCCCCTTCTCCCAATCTATTGCCATTCAGATAATAATCTGCCTTCCCGTTTTTGAGACCAAAGTGGATAACCTCGCATTTATCCACATTATAATGCATCTGCCATGATTCTGCCCAATCACCCAACCTGTCCAAATCATACTGGAGTTTTTCGGCGTCCCTCCTCACAGCACACACGCCCACCCAGCTTTGTGTCATCTGCAAACTTAGAGATATTACATCTCGTTCCCTTGTCTAGATCATTAATATATATTGTGAATAGCTGGGGTCCTAGGACCGATCCCTGCGGTACCCCACTAGTCACTGCCTGCCACTCAGAAAAAGACCCGTTTATTCCAACTCTTTGCCTTCTGTCTGCCAACCAGTTCTCTATCCAAGTCAATACCTTGCCCCCAATCCCATGTGCCTTAACTTTACATGCTAATCTCTTATGCGGGACCTTATCGAAAGCCTTCTGAAAGTCCAAATACACCACATCCATTGGTTCTCCCTTATCTATTTTACCAGTTACATCTTCAAATAATTCCAGTAGATTAGTCAAGCATGATTTACCTTTTGTAAATCCATGTTGACTTTGTCCGATCCTGTCACTGTTTTCCAAGTGCTCTGCTATTACATCTTTTATAATGGACTCCAGCATTTTCCCCACTACCGATGTCAGGCTTATCGGTCTATATTTCCCCGTTTTCTCTCTACCACCTTTTTTGAATAGTGGGGTAACATTAGCTACCCTCCAATCCATGCGTACTGTTCCAGAATCTATCGAATTTTGGTAGATGTCCAGCAATGCATCTACTATTTCTAGGGCCACTTCCTTAAGTACCCTAGGATGTAGATTATCAGGCCATGGGGATTTATTGGCCTTCAATCCCGTCAATTTCGCTAACACCATTTCCCTACAAATACTGATTTCTTTCAGTTCCTCCCTCTCATTAGACCCTATGTTCCCCGACATCTCTGGGAGGTTATTTATGTCCTCCTTTGTGAAGACAGACCCAAATTACGTATTTAATTGATCTGCCATTTCTTTGTTCCCCATTATAAATTCCCCTGATTCTGACTGCAAGGGACCTACGTTTGACTTCACCAATCTTTTTCTCTTCACATATCTATAAAAGCTTTTACAGTCAGTGTTTATGTTCCCTGCAAGTTTACGCTCATACTCTATTTTTCCCCTCTTAATTAATCCCTTTGTCCTCCTTTGCTGAATCCTAAACTGCTCCCAATCCTCAGATTTGCTGCTTTTTCTGGCCAATTTATATGTCCTCTCCTTGGATCTTATGCTATTCCTAATTTCCCTTGTTAGCCACAGTTGAGTCACCTTTTTTGTTTTATTTTTATGACAAACTGGGATGAACAAATTCTGCAGTTCATCCATGCGATCTTTGAATGTTTGCCATTGCCTATCCACCGTCAGCCCTTTGAGTAACATTCCCCAATCAATCCTACCCAACTCGCGCCTCATACCATCGTAGTTTATTTTATTTAAATTCAGGACCCTAGTCTCCGAGTCAACTACTTCACTCTCCATTTTAATGAAGAATTCTATCATATTATGATCGCTCCGACCCAAGGGGCCTCGCACAACAAGATTGCTAATTAATCCTTTCTCATTACATAATACCCAGTCTAAGATGGCCTGATCTCTAGTTGGTTCCTCGACATATTGGTCCAGGAAACCATCCCGTATACACTCCAGGAATTCCTCATCCACAGTACTGTTACTAATTTGGTTAGCCCAATCTATATGTAAATTAAAGTCACCCATGATAGCTGCTGTGCCATTATTGCACGCTTCTCTAATTTCCCTTTTAATGCCATCCTCAACCTCCGCATTACTGTTTGGGTGTCTGTATACCACTCCCACTAACGTTTTCTGCCCCTTGGTATTTCTCAGTTCTACCCATACAGATTCCACATCATCAGAGCTAATATCCTTCCTTACAATTGTGTTAATCCCCTCTTTAACCAGCAATGCGACCCAACCTCCTTTTCCTTTTTGCCTATCTTTCCTGAATATTGAATACCCCTGGATGTTGAGTTCCCAGCCTTGGTCACCTTGGAGCCATGTTTCCGTAATCCCAATCATATCATATTTATTTACCTCTATTTGCGCAGTTAATTCATCCACCTTATTACGAATGCTCCTCGCATTAAGACACAAAGCCTTCAGGCTTGTTTTTTTAATGCTCTTAGACCTTTTAGAATTATTATTTACTGTGGCCATGTTTGATTTAAACCCTTGAGTTCTCTGACTGACACCTTTGTTTTTCTCCTTCTTGTCTTTTGCTTCTATTTTTGTTTCCCTTTTCTCTGTCTCCCTGCTCAGGTTCCCAACCCCCTGCCATTTTAGTTTAAATCCTCCCCCAGAGCACGAGCAAACACTCCACCTATGACATTGGTCCCGGTCCTGCTCAGGTGCAAACCGTCCGGTTTGTACTGGTCCCACCTCCCACAGAACGGATTCCAATGTCCCAGGAATTTGAATCCCTCCCCCTTGCACCATTCCTCTAGCCACGTATTCATCTGAAATATCCTTCTATTTCTACTCTGACTAGCACATGGCACTGGCAACAATCCTGAGATTACTACCTTTGAGGTCCAATTTTTTAATTTACCTCCTAACTCCCTATATTCAGATTTTAGGACCTCATCCCGTTTTTTACCTATATCGTTGGTACCTATATGCACCACGACAACTGGCTGTTCACCCTCCCCCTCCAGAATGTTCTGCAGCCGCTCTGAGACATCCTTGACCCTTGCACCAGGGAGGCAACATACCATCCTGGAGTCTCATTTGCGGTCGCAGAAACGCTTATCTATTCCCCTTACAATAGAATCCCCTATCACTATAGCTCTCCCACTCTTTTTCCTCCCTTCCTGTGCAGCAGAAACATCCTCGGTGCCAGGAAGTTGGCTGCTGCTGCCTTCCCCCAGTAAGCCATCCTCCCCAACAATATCCAAAGCGGTATATCTGTTTGAGAGGGGGATGGCCACAGGGGACCCCTGCACTACCTGCCTGCACCTACTGCTCTGCCTGGTGGTCACCCATTCCTTTCTTGCCTGTGCAACCTTTACCTGCGATGTGACCAACTCACTAAACGTGCTATCCACGACGTCCTCAGCATCGCGAATGCTCCAGTATGCATCCACTCGCAGCTCCAGCGCCGCAATGCGGTCTGCCAGTAGCTGCAGCTGGATACACTTCCCGCACACATGGTCGTCAGGGACACAGGAAGTGTCCCTGATTTCCTACATAGCGCAGAAGGAGCATAACACGGCGCCGAGCTGTCCTGACATGACTTGCCCTTTAATTAATTCAAATTAAATTAAATCAAATCAATCCCACCAATTACACCACTATTAAATGATATACTCAAGGGCCCTTGTTTAACAGCAGTCCCCGCTACACCACAGAGACTCTAGAAACTATAAACCACAGAATTTAAGTATGGAAAAAAGGAGAAAGAGAGAAATACTCACCAACCAATCACTTACCTGCTTTCTGGTGACGTCACACTTCGATTACTTTTTACTTCTGTCTCCTGCTCTGAGATTGGTAAACCTACCTGCTCCTCGGGCTCACCTTTATACTCTGCCGCCACCGCTCCTCCTAGGTCCGCACCACCGCTGCGAGGAGGATGCAGAGAAACTCCAGTATGATTTGGACAGGTTGGGTGATTGGGCAGATGCATGGCAAATGCAGTATAATGTGGATAAATGTGAGGTTATCCACTTTGGTGGCAAAAACAAGAAGACAGAATACTATCTGAACGGCAATAGATTGGGAAAAGGGGAAGTGCAACGAGACCTGGGTGTCCTTGTGCACCAGTCGCTGAAGGTAAGTATGCAGGTGCAGCAGGCGGTTAAGAAGACAAATGGTATGTTGGCCTTCATAGCGAGAGGATTTGAATACAGGAACAAGGATGTCTTGCTGCAGTTGTACAGGGCCTTGGTGAGACCCCACCTTGAGTATTGTGTGCAGTTTTAGTCACCTTATCTGAGGAAGGATGTTCTTGCCATGGAGAGAGTGCAGCGAAGATTCACCAGACTGATACCTGGGATGGCAGGAATAACGTATGAGGAGAGATTGGGTCGATTAGGCTTATATTCACTAGAGTTTAGAAGAATGAGAGGGGATCTCATTGAAACTTATAAAATTCTAACAGGACTAAACAGACTAGATGCAGGAAGGATGTTCTCGATGGCGGGGGAGTCCAGAACCAGGGGTCACAGTCTAAGGATAAGGGGTAAGCCATTTAGGACTGAGATGAGGAGGAATTTCTTCACCCAGAGAGTGGTGAACCTGTGGAATTCTCTACCACAGAAGGCAGTTGAGGCCAATTCATTAAATATATTCAAGAAGGAGTTAGATATATTTCTTAAGGCTAAAGGGATCAAGGGATATGGGGAGAAAGCAGGGACAGGGTACTGAATTTGGATGATCAGCCATGATCTCATTAAATGGTGGAACAGGCTCGAGGGGCCGAATGGCCTACTCCTGCTCGTATCTTCTATGTTTCTATAGTTATATCTATATCCATCTTGTAGATTGTTAAGTATAGAAGGAGTGTTTACTGACAGTGGTACTAAGACCCAGATTTAAGTTTCTAGAGACGACAAGTCCCTGACCAGGCCTTGTAGAACTTAAATCAGAACTCCCTCAATATGGACCATTGAGGTCCAGAAATTTCTTATAAAGTTCATATTAAACCCTAACCGAGGTTAGGTCCTGACGAAATTAAATCCTAACCGAGGTTAGGTCCTGAAGAAATGGCAAACCCTACTGGAATTGGCCAAGTCTTTTTATTAGAAAATTTAAACGATTGCTTTATTAGGGGAAATAATCCTATCCCTGTACCTCCACAAAACCAAGTGATAATTTTTGAAATAGAAGGCTTTGATGCCGAAGGAGCCGTTAGAACTCATGGCACAATTAATATTGATCCCCAGAACCAGGGGATACAGAATATCCAGTGGGATAATCAAACAAATACTCCAAATCCAATAAATTCCTTAACGATAAGGTGCACACCTGCACAATTGGGAGGCCTAATGAACAGTGCCCAACAAGGTCGAATAGCAGGACCCGGAGCAGCCTATGCTCCTGGGGGCCATGGATTCCGGTTAAGGTGGCAAGCTCATGATGAAATAAATGACCAAAATCTTCGAGAAAACTATGGACAGCTTAGAATCCATTATAATAAACGGTCTGACAAACCCCCTAAGGGATCTGGAAAACATAATACCCTCAAGAGGGAGGAACAAAAATCAGTTAAAATAATTAAAGACAACGCTGCAAATGAAGCTCAGGATCCTGAGGATGAACAATCCCAGGATTGAAGGCCTGGCACCCGGCCAGGGCCTTTTGAATTCCCCTATGTCTTGGCAACCTTGCCCACAAACACACAAGTGAAAGCCCAATTTGTAAAAAACCATTAGGGGGATTCACACAGGACAAAACCAAAATAATTAAATTTTTACAAAATACCTATTACTATATATGGAAAGATTTAATCTATGCATTTTCTCTGTGTTTATATTCTGTGAATTCTGATAGATTCTCTCACAGTAACTTTACCTGACGAAGGGGCGACAGCTCCGAAAGCTTGTAATTTTAAATAAATCTGTTGGACTATAACCTGGTGTTGTGCGACTTCTCATTTTTGTCCACCCCAGTCCAACGCCGGCATCTCCGCATCATCTCCGTATATATGGAATCACAGTGACCGTAGATGTAGGACTGGTACCACAATTGGCCTGTTCCCTCATTATAGGACAAATAAACATGAAACCTTACCTTAAAATTTCAACCAAACCTGTAAAAGCATCCACATGGATGACAAGGAAAAACATGTTTGAACACAGCTTGATCAAACTTGCCTAGAGGGGAGAGGCAAAGACCTCCTCGAGCAACTCATTAATAAATATTACCCTTATCTAAAACACCATCTAAATCAATGTGGAAAGATAGAGCATCTCCCCATCATGGAGGATGATGATACGGAGGAGGGAATCAGATAAATACCTATGAGACCGCTTATAGAATACCATCAAGTTATTTACTGTGATGAAACGTCAATGACGATTAAAAAAGAGACATCCCAACAATCCTCAGCTGGGATGGGGATAGTAGTAGGGACTTTTTGAGATTCCTATTCTTTTTATACAGAAGAATTTCTGTCTATACCCCTTGGCCATAAGACAGCACAATATGCTGAAGCCGCAGCATTACAGTATGCTTTAGAGAAAGCAGACATTATTAAACCCACACTGTGGGAAGACATTCTCCGTTCGAGGATGGAGAAACAGAATTGTCAGGCGATTCATGTAAACGGGCATACCACTGGGATAGTACACTCAAAAGAAAACAGCCTTGCTGACGAACAAGCGAAACGTTCGGTCTGCATGATACCCCCTCAAGAGGGGCCTGCCAATGTTAGTGTAATCACTAGGGCAGAACGGGCAGCTAATCAGGATGAGGAACTGATTCAGCTATTAGACCCGATAACAGAGAATCCACCAGAATATCCACCAAAGTACTTTTACTCGGAAACCCCTACGGGTATTGTACTAGTTAAGTTGCCCAAGGGAAACCGAGAAGTACCCCCGAGCCACAAACGAGAACAGCTTGTAAACGAAGCTCACGAGGGCATAAGTTAAGCACATTGTAGTGCCAGAACAACATTCTGCAAATTGACCCCCTTATATTGGTGGCCAGGCATGCTTAGAGCCTGTAAAACATACGTGGCAAATGGTGAGCCATGCTATTCGACCAATAAGTCATCACTAAATTAAGCCACCACCATTGGCTCCTGTGAAAGCTGATGAGCCAATGGGAAAATTCTTTATTGACTTTATTGGACCACTTTCCCCATCTTTGGGATATAGACATGTTCTCATTTGTGTGGCTGGATGCACTTCCTTCTGCTGGCTGGTCCCCACAAAAACTGTTTCGGAAAACGCACTCGCCAGGGCTATTTCTGATATAATTACTGTAGCTGCTGCACCCAAAATCTTACACTCGTTAAAGGCGGAGCCTTTGTATCCAAGGTCTTCAAAGCCTACTGTGAACAAAGGGGGATTGGGTTAGAGCACAGCATGCCACGTCATCCGCAATCAGCGGGGCTGGTGGAATGTAAAAACCAGGAATTAATAAAGCTATTGATCAAACTGTTGAGAATCAGGGGGAATAAGTGGACCGCCATCATTCCGGAAGTACAGCTATCACTCAATAATGTGCCCACATCTGCATCAGGGACAGTGTCCCCTAAAACTCCATAATATCTGATGTATGGGGTTGAGATGCATACATCGCTTACCCATAGTTCTTTTATTGCCTCTACACACTCTGAGTCCTTGACCCGACAGCGACAGTTAGATTTTTTAAAAAGAAGTAACAGAGGAGATTCAGCGAATTGATCAGAGGATAAGGGAAGCAAATAGGCAGAAAAATTGACAAATAAAGCATGGCAACCCATAGTAGGAGAATGGGTACAGGAAAAGAAGTTCGAGTAAAAATCTGGATTAAGACCGAAGAGAAAAAAACCTGTTCAAATACATATTAACGAAAGAACAGTTCAAATACATATTAACCAGCCGAATGGCAAGCATATTCTTAAAACTGTCTCCATAGACAATATCAAGAGATGTCCTGCAGGATACCGAAAAGGAGGAACAATACAAGGTGCAGTTGTACACTGTCTTTTAAGGCCCAGCTTGGAGCACGACACAGGAAATGGATGCGATCGAATTACTGACGATGGGAAGTCAGAAGGTGTTGTCGGCTCTTCTACACGTTGCTTGGCAACGCATCAGGATTTGGATTTGCGAAAAGCAACAACCGAAACAAGGAAAGATCAATGAGTTACTTCAGCGAAGGAGGAAGACATCGCAGATGAAGAAGGAATCAACTGAGTGCCTGGCAAGGCCTTTATGAAAACAAGCATCTGTACACACGCCGGATCGAAGGAACAGCGTGTCAAGCTTCAAATAGTTTCAAATTACGTCTCCTTGACTCGAATGAATAACTCACCTCTACGGAACGTATATCTGCCAATTGGACAGTCTAAGTACATGTTGTTTCGCTCATTGCATGACTATGTACTTATCATCCTTTTAAATTGTGTTCAATTTAAAATAAGGCAAAACATTGTCCTAGGATGACTTAAAAGGAATTTTCATGTAGCACATGATTATGAATCCGGTGAACTTAATATGCTATTGTAACCTGATTTGTATCATTGACCAAACTCTGCCCTGATGTTATAAGCTCATCTTTTGGTCAAGAGGGGGGTGTAATGGAATAGCCATATTTCAGAAAAATACACCATCCTATAAACAGATTTCTGATATTATTAATACATGACATACTGAGTTTAAAAGTCTGGAAAGCCTCGGCGACACAGGCTGCAAACACAATACAGGCTTTTGAGATAAGATGAAGTGTTAACAAAAGCTGTAAAACACCACAAGCTTTGAAATGGGAGATGGTTGTAAACACAAAAACAATGCCCCTATTGAAGCAAACCATTGGTGCTTCCAGAATGTCTAGAGTTTGGAACAAAACAATAGCAATGCCCAAGTAAAGTGTCAAAATCTAACACATCGAACAGGTACATAGAACATTAAACAACCATATGCCTTCATAACGTAACATCAAATAAGACAGGAAACATGATTAAATATGCAACCAATTGAGATAGCAAAAAAACAAGTAAACACCCTAAGTGTTTTCAATTTACAAGTTGTAAAAGATACTTACAGAGAGGCTTTGAAAATATAATATCAATAGATGACACCAAGCAATTACATTGTGTTTGTATTGAACTTGGAACACCACGGAGTCACGACGTCTGGCTTACAGGAAGTTAAGTGATATTAAGAATTCAATCGAAAGACTTCCTAAGAATAGCATCAAATAGATAAATCGATAATAACCATAAAAATGATAAGTTTTTGAAACACCTAAAGGTAGAGACAGAATTCTAAAAGTTGGCAGCTGAAATGACAGTAAGAATAGAAAAGAATTCAATAGAGTATCACTAGAGACAATGAGCTTACATCAGCAGGAAACTTCAAAGAAAATACCACTGAAAAAAGGTATAAAAATAGAGCTTTTCAGATAGAGAGTCAGATGTCACTGGGAAGGGGCAGAGCGATTCTTGCCTTCAGAACCACTCTGTAGGCCTACAACTCTGAGTCTCGGGTAATCAAGGTATTTGATTTTGGCGGATATTCTGGATGAAGAAATAAGTAGAAGTGTGGAAATGTAACAAAGTTAAGATTTGAGAATGAGGATCTCTGATAAGAAATGTAAGCTATTTGTATTTTGAACGGTTAAAGTTGCGATTGCCATACCAACTGTTAACTAGATGTCGGTTCTTTAATAAATCTATATATTTTTTAAATTGTCTCAAAGAGTATTTCTGTATCAATCTCACAAACTCAATTTCTGTACACTCTTCAGTGAGGAGTTGCAGAATTCTGGGGGGGTTTCCGGATCCTCATAATATCCGGAAGGTTACAGTCTAGTTAAACTTGTTAAAAGTGCTATCCAGAGGACGGTAACATCTTCAGGCTGTTCCTTTCCTTTAGGGAAAGATAGTCTGAACCTTTAGACCCAATTAAGCGTCTCTAGGATTCGGCTACCGCTAACTTTAGTTGAAGGTAAACGTCTGGGGAATACGCCTGATCTGGGGTAGTCCGAAAGGGCTAGGACTTGTAATTATCCCTTCACCATTACATGAGGTCCCTTTACAGCACTATTTGCAGCACTGGAATGCTGTACTTTTCAACAACCAAAGTGCTGTTGTCTTCCTTCAGTGAACAAATAGCTTATGGTCTTTGCAGGATGCAACCTCCAGCTCATAGGTTTTTTTTTCCTTGTTTAGTTTTTGCAGTCAGATATACACTAGTCCAGTTTTAACTTAGATATTACTAAGGGGAAAGAAATAAGATTAACTCTTAAAGCTGCATAATTAAGCAAGGTGTTTTGATGTAACTGACATTAGAATATGAACTTTAGTAATGGAAAAACGAAATTCTTAAGTACTTGACAGATATTAGGTTCATGTTGCATGACCACTTTATAAGTAAAATAGTAAACACTTTGGAGACAATCTGCAACAGAAACAAACTGGTGCCAAGGAATTAGGATAATTTCACTTAAATCAGAGTACTGGTGTATGTGAATCTCAGGATGTGATCACACTGAAGAATTAACAACTATGATAGATTCGCCAAAGCCGATCACATAGTAACCTACAATTAAGTAGAATATTGAAAATTAGTAAGTCGTCATATATTAGAATTAAAATATTATGGAAGAATTGTTGCTGTTGCACTTTAAAGTTTGTGTTGCTTTACAGAACAAAGATACAAATTAGCTTTTGAGACAGGTGGTGAATTTTTATGAATTGAACGATGTAAAAAATACTGGGGGCAGAAATTCGGGTCTCCACGGGTGAGTACATGCTGTGTACTCACCCGTAGGGCCACCGGAAGTGCCGGTTTCACGCATGCACTGCGCATGCACGGGAAACCGGAACTTCCGGTCTCGTGAAAGAAGGGGTTCGAGGGTCAACCGCGTGCGCCGGAGAGGCAGCGCACACGCAGCGAACTTCATTTTTTTTTCAGGTTTCTCCGTGAGGGTAAGTACGGAGAAGCTGCGCAGGAAAAAAAGGAGGCGCAAGGCCTGCTTTTAACAAGGTAAGTGGTGAATTAAATACAATTTCAACATTTTTTCAACAGGTTTATCTTTTTTACATACTTTAAAGAAAGGTAAGTTTATTTTTAGCACCGTTAAAAAGTGTAATTAATTTTTTCAAAAATTTAAATTTTTGTTTAAAATAGTTAATTTATGTAATTTATAGTTATTTTAAAAATGTGATGGTTTTTTAAAATTTATTTGAAGTTTTAGTTAGGTTTTGGGGGTGATCTCTATTCATAGATTTGACAGGTCTTCCTGTCAAAATCTATGAATGGAGATTCCCTGCTCCGATTGGCTCTCCATGGCCCACGTGATCCCAGGGGACGCTTCGAACTAACTGCGCCCCTGGGATACACAAGCACTGCACGCCAGCAGCTGCAGGAGGCCCAGGAGCCGAAGTCCACGCGGGCCCGAAGCACAACGGCAGGTGCGGTAGGTAAGTACGCGGGCGATCCTTGCACCCGCGGGAAGCCGGAGAGCCGAATTTCTGGCCCCATGTCTTATCAGTTATATGTTCACTTACGATAAACTATGCTGTTGATGCAGGAATACAATATTTATATAGCACCTTATTGCATCTCTTTTTATATTCGTACACCAGCTTCATTGCAGCACTGTACAACATAAAGATGGAGACCAGCAATCTCAGAGTCAATCGCATTGATCACCTGAGCTGCTGGCTTCACACAGAACTGCAGATCCCACACCACCGCATAAATGCAGTAACGGGAGGAGGAGGCTCCATGAATATCCCCATCCTCAATGATGGTGGAGCCCAGCGCGTCAGTGCAAAAGACAAGGCTGAAGCGTTTGCAACCATCTTCAGCCAGAAGTGCCGAGTGGATGATACATATCGGCCTCCTCCTGAAGTCCCCACCATCACAGAAGCCAGTCTTAGTTTATTTGGTGCAGTATAAATCCAACTGTGGCAGCATTTTGTGCACAGCAAAAGCTATACTGACAGCAAAGAGATGAATGGTGAGCTGTGATGGGATTTTTAATGCCCAGCCGAACAGACTTCTGCAAGAGCAGCACCTCCGTATTCCCTATTTAGTGTACTGAAGTATCAGTCTAGATTTTGTCCTAGGTTTTCGGCTTGAGTTATGCCAGCTCTCTAGCGTGACTAAATGGACAGAGGTAGCAACTCTCTCTAGTGGCTCCCAGCTCTCCCCGTCACGTAACAGGATTTCCTGCAGGAAGTGATGGGAATGTAAACAATGGCTACCCATTATATGGGTAAACATATTGCAATACTATACAAATAACAGTGGAAGTCATCCAATATATATTCTATAATTTGCACCATTACATTGCTGGGCACAAGGGATATTTATTCGTCCCTGCTGTCCTGCATGTTATGGGCAGTGGCGAGGCTATTTAATGTTCAAACATTTCGTTCCCTTACTTTTTTTAAATGTCAACATTTTTTGCAAACATTCAACAGGCAGCACAGAGGCAGCTGGCCACTTTATATCATGGCATGCTTTCCGGAGACCTGTCACAGCCAATCTTCAGGCCCCCTTTGGAAGGACTCCCCGCTGGAGGTGAGGAATCCTGCCTAATGCACGAGGCTGGCCACAGAGAACCAGCCACAGAAGTCCGACCTGTTCCACGTGCACCAGGAATCTGCTGAGATGGAAAAGCCCAGCTGATGAGGGTGAATGTCCCTGTTTTTCCAGGGTTTCCCCAGTCCTTCCACCAAAGTTACAGCAGATAATTGGGAGAGCCCCTGCGGCCATTCACCCCCTTTATGTTTCGGTCACGGGGTGACATTTGAAGCATTAGGCCAGAAATTCGGCTCTTGTTGGGTGAGTACACGCTGTGTACTCACCCGTAAGGCCACCTGAAGTGCCGGTTTCACACATGCACTGCGCATGCGCGGGAAACCGGAACTTCCGTTCCCCTGAAGGAAGGGGTTCAGAAGTCGAACGCGTGCGCGGTAGAGGCAGCACGCATGCAGTGAACTTCGTTATTTTTTCAGGTTTCTCCGTGAGGGTAAGTATGGAGAAGCTGCACATTTAAAAAGGAGGTGCAAGTCCTGTTTTTAACAAGGTAAGTGGTTAATTAATTACAATTTAAACATTTTTTCAACAGGTTTATCTTTTTTACATACTTTAAAGAAAGGTAAGTTTATTTTTAGCACCATTAAAAAGTTTAATTAATTTTTTCAAAAATTTAAATTTTTGTTTAAAGTAGTTAATTTATGTAATTTATAGTTATTTTAAAAATGTGATCATAGAATCATAGAAGATAGGAGCAGGAGTAGGCCATTCGGCCCCTCAAGCCTGCTCCGCCATTCAATGTGATCATGGCTGATCATCCAAATTCAGTACCCTGTCCCTGCTTTCTCCCCATATCCCTTGATCCCTTTAGCCTTAAGAAATATTTCCAACTCCTTCTTGAATCTATTTAATGAATTGGCCTTTACTGCCTTCTGTGGCAGAGAATTCCACAGGTTCACCACTCACTGGGTGAAGAAATTCCTCCTCATTTCTGTCCTAAATGGCTTACCCCTTATCCTTAGACTGTGACCCCTGGTTCGGGACTCCCCGACCATCGGGAACATCCTTCCTGCATCTAGTTTGTCCTGTCCTGTCAGAATTTTATAAGTTTCAATGAGATCCCCTCTCGTTCTTCTAAACTCCAGCGAGTATAAGCCCAATCGACCCAATCTCTCTTCATACGTCATTCCTGCCATCCCAGGTATTAAGCCTTGTGAATCTTCGCTGAACTCCCTCCATGGCAAGAACATCCTTCCTCAGATAAGGAGACCAAAAATGCACACAATACTCAAGGTGTGGTCTCACCAAGGCCGTGTACAACTGCAACAAGACATCCTTGTTCCTGTACTCAAACCATCTCGCTATGAAGGCTAACATACCATTTGCCTTCTTCACCGCCTGCTGCACCTGCATGCTTACCTTCAGCGACTGCTGCACAAGGACACCCAGGTCTCGTTGCACTTCCCCTTCTCCCAATCTATTGCCATTCAGATAATAATCTGCCTTTCTGTTTTTGACACCAAAGTGGATAACCTCGCATTTATCCACGTTATATTGCATCTGCCACGCTTCTGCCCAATCACCCAACCTGTCCAAATCATCCTGGAGTTTCCAGGCATCCTCCTCGCAGCACACACACCCACCCAGTTTTGTGTCATCTGCAAACTTGGAGATATTACATCTAGTTCCCTTGTCTAGATCATTAATATATATTGTGAATAGCTGGGGTCCAAGGACCGATCCCTGCGGTACCCCACTAGTCACTGCCTGCCAATCGGAAAAAGACCCATTTATTCCAACTCTTTGCTTCCTGTCTGCCAACCAGTTCTCTATCCAAGTCAATACCTTGCCCCCAATCCCATGTGCCTTAACTTTACACGCTAATCTCTTATGCGGGACCTTATCGAAAGCCTTTTGGAAGTCCAAATACACCACATCCACTGGTTCTCCCTTATCTATTTTACCAGTTACATCCTCAAAAAATTCCAGTAGATTAGTCAAGCATGATTTACCTTTTGTAAATCCATGTTAACTTTGTCCGATCCTGTCACTGTTTTCCAAGTGCTCAGCTATTACATCTTTTATAATGGACTCTAGCATTTTCCCCACTACCGATGTCAGGCTTATCGGTCTATAATTCCCCATTTTCTCTCTACCACCCTTTTTGAATAGTGGGGTAACATTAGCTACCCTCCAATCCATGGGTACTGTTCGAGATTCCATCGAATGTTGGAAGATGATCAGCAATGCATCTACTATTTCTAGGGCCACTTCCTTAAGTACCCTAGGATGTAGATTATCAGGCCATGAGGATTTATCGGCCTTCAATCCCTTCAATTTCCCTAACACCATTTCCCTACAAATACTGATTTCTTTCAGTTGCTCCCTTTCATCAGACCGTATGTTCCCCAACATCTCTGGGAGGTTATTTGTGTCCTCCTTGTGAAGACAGCACCAAAATATGTATTTAATTGGTCTGACATTTCTTTGTTCCCCATTATAAGTTCCCCTGATTCTGACTGCAAGGGACCTATGCTTGATTTCACTAATCTTTTTCTCTTCACATATCTATAAAAGCTTTTACAGTCAGTTTTTATGTTCCCTGCAAGCTTACTCACGTATTCTATTTTCCCCTTCTTAATTAATCCCTTTGTCCTTCTTTGTTGAATCTTAAACTGCTCCCAATCCTCAGGGTTACTGCTTTTTCTGGCCAATTTATATGCCCTCTCCTTGGATCTTATGCTATCCCTAATTTCCCTTGTTAGCCACGGTTGAGTCACCCTTTTTGTTTTATTCTTATGCCAAACTGGGATGAACAAATTCTGTAGTTCGTCCATGCGGTCTTTGAATATTTGCCATTGCCTATCCACCATCAACCCTTTGAGTGACATTCCCCAATCAATCCTACCCAACTCACGCCTCATACCATTGTAGTTTCCTTTATTTAAATTCGGGACCCTAGTCTCTGAGTCAACTACTTCACTCTCCATCCTAATGAAGAATTCTATCATATTATGATCGCTCTGACCCAAGGGGCCTCGCACAACAAGATTGCTAATTAATCCTTTCTCATTGCATAATACCCAGTCTAAGATGGCCTGATCTCTGGTTGGTTCCTTTTTTAATTTTTTAAAAATTTATTTGAAGTTTTAGTGTGGTTTTGGGGCCGATCTCTATTCATAGATTTGACAGGTCTTCCTGTCAAATCTATGAATGAAAATTCCCTGCTAGGATTGGCTCTCCATGGCCCACGTGATCCCAGGGGACACTTTGAACTAACTGCGCCCCTGGGATATGCAAGCACTGCGCGCCGGCAGCTGCAGGAGGCCCAGGTCCTGAATTCCTCCTGGGTCCGAAGCACAACGGCAGGCGCGGTAGGTAAGTACGCACGCGATGCTTGCACCCGCAGGAAGCCGGAGAGCCGAATTTCTGGCCCATACTTTCTGACACAGAGGTAAGAGCTCTACCAACTTGAGCAATGTTTAGTCAGCAGCATAAGCAGATTATTGATTGTAGGATAAACTTTCAACTAGAGCATTCATAAATCTCTCATCACACAAGGTGGAAGAAAACTTTTATTCATGCATAAGATCATAATACAACACCGCGTTCACTCTTTATATAATTTAAAAACCCCTGAAGCATGTCCGACAATTGTTTGTGACTGATGATCACATGCCAATTGCAGTGTTCATTGCAATGACTATTTTCACAGGTTTCGAGGATGTAATTGTAAAAAGTATTCCGAGTTAAAATAAGAAATGATCGGATATGCAACAACAAAAAAAGCCATAGCAAGACAGGAACAGCTTTATTGGTGTCACTTTATCTCTAGCTCTGTAAGTCTTATGTTATCAATGAACTCAGAATAGATTTACTCTTGCGGAATCGGTTGTGAATATTTTAAAAGTTAAAATAATTTTCAGGGCTTTTCTGAACCAAGAATAAAAGAATGCATAGATCACGGGATTGAAAGCGGAGTTTAAATAGCCGAACCAAAAAAAAACATCGAACATAATCGGTGGAATTGAATGTCCAATGAAAGGATCTATGAAATTACAAGTGAAATATGGAGACCAGCAGATTAAAAACACTCCCATCACTATTCCAAGGGTTTTTGCAGCTTTTGTTTCACTTGTCTGGGAAGCTACGTTTCTGCTTTCTTTAATGGTCTGGATTTGCCTTGTAATGTCATTTATGGCTCGGGCTTGTTTTGTGGCTACAAAGTAAATCTTTGTATAAATACATAGCATAATAAATCCTGGGAAGAAAAAGGAAATGATCGAGTAGATCACTGAACATAGTTGTCCCATCACCAGTACACAACCCCCATAGCAAAAAATATTCTGATAGTAAAAATCCCTAATTTCTATTAAATTTAATTCTAAACATACCATGCCAAAGCCCACAAATGCTGAAAGAATCCAACTGATGACGATCATTATTAGGACGATGTGAAGAGTAATTCTGGTTTTGTATTTCAGCGGGTCACATACCGCATAGTAACGGTCAACAGAGATAAAGCACAGGTGGAATATTGACGCTGCACAGAGCATGTAATCAAAGCTCGCTTGAAGTTTGCAATACAATTCCCCTAAGTACCAACAGTTTTCTACAGACCTCACCAAACTGTAAGGCATAACCATACATCCCAGCAGAAAATCAGCAATTGCCAAGAAAGAACGAGATAATTGGTGGGTGTGTGAAGCTGTTTGAAATGGGAGATTGAAATGATCACCAACATGTTACCAAACACTGTGACCAGAATCGCTACTGCGCCAAATGCATAAAGGCAGGCTCGGAGCCCATCGGATCGGGTTGTTTTAGGGCAAGAACCGTCCACAAATTCGTAGCAGTATTCTACTATTTCTGTACTTCCAAGACTTGTATTCATTCTAGTTCTCTTTGAAGGTGCTTCAGTCTTTGAATTGTTAGTATACCGCCAACATTATTAAATCCTCCAGTTGTCCGAAAGCCTTTATTAAATCCTGAAGTTCACTGATTCTTCTCATTAACATCTCTCTATTTCCAACTGCAAACAGAAAACGTCATAGAAAACTTTCAGAATGGAACATTCTTTGGCGCTTGCAATGCACACGTAGCTTGTAGAGATCTAACAGAATCTGGAAATGTTGTGTTTCTAAATGTAAATGTCATTTAGAAGTGCAGAAACTTGGACTGTTTCTTGAATTACTTTTTTCGTGGGTGTCAAGAAATATTTTTTGCCTCAGATTCCCCACACAAGTTTCCAATCTCAGTCAGTTCCCTCTGCTCCCTGGCAGCTGCCTCCGACCGGCACGATTTGAATGACCGGGGCGCTGCTTTCCACCGACTCCCCAGCCGTTTTGGTCAGGAAGTTAGCAAGCAGCATGAAAACCAGGCCTGGCCATTATACCCTGCCACATGCCGAGATCACTTTCGTTATTGGCTGCGCTGCCCGCTTCGGGGCCTCACACGCACCATTCCCGCGCTCCCATTAAAACTGGGGCTTATGGTTTTTTTAAATCTTATATTCATGCCTCTTAGCTCTCCTATCCATATCGAATTCAAATAAACTATCCACCCGAACAGAATCTATTCCCTTCATCATTTTATAAACCACTATCATTTCACCTTGAAGTCTACATTTGTCCTATTAAAAAGCCCCAGTTTCTTCAGCCTATCCTAAGAGCCCTAAGACTAAGTATCATTCGGTAGCTCTTCCCTGGACCTTCTCCAACTCACTCACTGTACTCTCCTGAATCCACTACAATAAATACATTTTGTATCTTTACAACATGTGCATTTTTGCCCACATATATTTTTCATTATTGAACATTAATATATAGTTGTGTACTGAGTCATTGCTACAAATGCTACACTGTTATGGTTACGTTTAACTTCAGTTCAGAAATTTTCGGCACTCAGAACGTGTTATGAAATGTATAGATACAATATATTGGGGGTCATTGCCAACTTTGCCGTCTGGGTGGTGATCTGGCACAGCAGATCGTATGCCCATTGTAGAGCCCGTCTGATTTTCATCTCACTGAAATCAATGGATTGAAAATCGGGCAGGTTCTACAACGGGCCACTAGGTCAATTATTGCTCAGGCGGCAACATTGACAATGACCCCCAGTGAGAGGGTCAGCAATCAGATTAGATGCAATAAATATATAAAATAAATAAAGGGAGTGAAATTGGTCCAGGGTAGCGCAAATTGGGCGATAGCGAATTGGCAGACTGTTTTACACCCCGCGCAAGATTATTTTCACCCCAAACGGTCTGCACACGCCCAAATTTGATACTTCAATGCTCAAAATAAAATGACTTTCGATCCACTTCACGAATAAAAATTGATACTGTTTTGTGCTGAGTTAGTAGATTTCAGCAAAGGTGGCAGTAGGGACATGGCAGTTGGCCTCAGTGCCCCTCAGTTACAGAAGGAACGATTAGTAATGTCCCCATTCCTGATCACTATCCAGCGACCCCTGTTAGAAATGTATATGCATGGAAGTCAGGTGTGAGCACAGACTGTACCCCAGAAAGGAGCCAGCATCTTCAGGGGAGGAACTATACATCTCTTATAGAATCATAGAAAGTTACAGCACAGAAGGAGGCCATTTCGGCCCATCGTGTCCGCGATGGCCAACAAAGATCTATCCAGCCTAATCCTACTTCCCAGCTCTTGGTCCGTAGCCCTGCAGGTTACAGCATCCCAAGTGCACATCCAAGTACTTTTTAAATGTGGTTAGGGTTCCTGCCTCTACCACCCTTTCAGGCAGTGAGTTCCAGACCCCCACAACCCTCCGGGTGAAGAAATTTCCCCTCAAATCCCCTCTAAACCTTCCCCCAATTACTTTAAATCTGTGCCCCCTGGTTTTTGACCCCTCTGCTAAGGGAAATAGGTCCTTTCTATCCACTTTATCTATGCCCCTCATAATTTTATACACCTCAATAAGGTCTCCCCTCAGCCTCCTCTGTTCCAAGAAAAACAGACCCAGCCTATCCAGTCTTTCCTCATAGCTAAGATTCTCTACTCCCGGCAACATCCTTGTAAATCTCCTCTGTACCCTCTAGTGCAATCACATCTTTCCTGTAATGTGGTGACCAGAACTGCATGCAGTACTCTAGCTGAGGCCTAACTAGTGTTTTATACAGTTGAGGCATAACCCCCCTGCTCTTGTATTCTATGCCATGGCTAATAAATGTGAGAAGTCGCACAACACCAGGTTATAGTCCAACAGCTTTATTTGAAATCACAAGCTTTCGGAGCGCTGCTCCTTCGTCACCTGATGAAGGAGCAGCGCTCCGAAAGCTTGTGATTTCAAATAAAGTTGTTGGACTATAACCAGGTGTTGTGTGACTTCTCACATTTGTCCACCCCAGTCCAACACCGGCATCTCCACATCATGGCTAATAAAGGTAAGCATTCCGCATGCCTTCTTAACCACCTTATCTACTTGGCCTGCTACCTTCAGGGATCTGTGGACATGCACTCCAAGATCCCTTTGTTCCTCTACACTACTCAGTGTCCTACCATTTAATGTGTATTCCCTTTCCTTGTTAGCCCTCCCCAAATGCATTACCTCACACTTCTCCGGATTGAATTCCATTTGCCACTGTTCTGCCCACCTGACCAATTTATTGATATCTTCCTGCAGTCTACAGCTTCCTTCTTCAGTATCAACCACGCAGCCGATTTTAGTATCATCTGCAAACTTCTTAATCATACCCCCTGTATTCAAGTCAAGATCGTTGATATATACCACAAAAAGCAAGGGACCTAGTACTGAGCCCTGCGGAACCCCACTGGAAACAGCCTTCCAGTCACAAAAACACCCATCAACCATTACCCTCTGCTTCCTGTCTCTGAGCCAGTTTTGAATCCAACTTGACACTTTGCCCTGGATCCCATGGGCTTTTAACTTCGCGACCAGTCTGCCAGGTGGAACCTTATCAAAAGCCTTGCTAAAGTCCATATACACTACATCAAATGCACTACCCTCATCTACCCTCCTTGTTACCTCCTCAAAAAATTCAATTAAGTTTGTCAGACACGATCTTCCCTTAACATATCCGTGCTGACTATCCTTGATTAATCCATGTCTTTCTTAATGAAAATGAAAAGTCGCACAACACCAGGTTATAGTCCAACAGTTTTATTTGAAATCACAAGCTTTCGGAGCTTACACCCCTTCCTCAGGTGAACGTGAGGAAGGGGTGTAAGCTCCGAAAGCTTGTGATTTCAAATAAAACTGTTGGACTATAACCTGGTGTTGTGCGACTTCTCATTTTTGTCCACCCCAGTCCAACACCGGCATCTCCGCATCATGATTTCTTAATGAAGATTTATCCTGTCCTTCAGAATTCTTTCCAATAATTTTCCCACCACCGAGGTAAGGCTGACTGGCCTGTAATTACACGGTCTATCCTTTTCTCCCTTTTTAAACAAGGGTACCACATTAACAGTCCTCCAGTCCTCCAGCACCACACCTGAAGCCAGAGAGGATTGAAAAATGATGGTCAGGGCCTCTGCTATTTCCTCTTTTGCTTCGCTTAACAGCCTGGGATACATTTCATCCGGGCCTAGGGATTTATCCACTTTTAAAACTGCTAAACCCCTTAATACTTCCTCTCTCACTATGTTTATTTCATCTAATATTTCACACTCCTCCCCCCCGATAGCAATGTCTGCTTTGCCCCTCTCCTTTGTGAAAACAGACGCAAAGTATTCATTAAGAACCTTACTGACGTCTCCCACCTCCACACATAGATTACCCTCATGATCTCTAATAGGCCCTACCCTTTCTTTAGTTATCCTCTTACTCTTAATATATTTATAAAACATCTTTGGGTTTTCCTTGATTTTACTTGCCAAGAATTTTTCATGCTCTCTCTTTGCTTTCCTAATATCGTTTTTAATTGCAGCCCTGTACTTTCTGTACTCCTCTAAAGATTCTGGAGTATTTAGCCCTCGGTATCTGTCATACGCCTGCCTTTTTTTCTTTATCCTACCCTGTATGTCTCTAGACATCCAGGGGGCTCTAGATTTGTTAGTCCCACCTTTTTTCTTTAAGGGCACATGTTTGGTCTGAACCATCCGGATCTCCTCCTTGAATGCCTCCCACTGCTCTGACACTGATTTACCTTCAAGTAGCTGTTTCCAGTCCACTATGGCTAAATCCCCTCTGAGCTTAGCAAAATTTGCTTTTCCCCAGTTTAGAATTTTTATTCCTGGTCTATCCTTGTCCTTTTCCATAACTACCTTAAATCTAACAGAATTATGGTCACTAGCACCAAAATGCTCCTCCACTGATACGCCTTCTACCTGCCCAGCTTCATTCCCTAAAACTAAGTCCAGAACCGCCCCCTCCCTTGTTGGGCTTGCTACATACTGGCTAAAAATGTTCTCCTGGATGCATTTTAGGAATTCTGCACCTTCTATACCCTTCACACTAATTTTATCCCAGTTAATATTGGGGTAGTTGAAATCCCCTACTATTACTGCCTTATAGTTTTTGCACTTCTCAGAAATGTGTCTACATATTTGTTCTTCTATCTCCCTCTCACTGTTTGGAGGTCTGTAATACACTCCCAGCAGTGTGATCGCCCCTTTTCTGTTTTTCAATTCGACCCATATGACCTCTTTTGATGATCCCTCACACATCATCCCTCCTCACAGCTGTAATAGTTTCTTTAATCAATACCGCGAACCCCCCTCCCTTTTTACCTCCCTCTCTATCCCATTTGAAAATCCTGTAACCAGGAATGTTGAGCTGCCATACCTGCCCCTCTTTCAGCCACGTCTCTGTAATAGCTATAATATCATAGTCCCAAGTATCTACCTGTACCCTCAGCTCATCTGCCTTGTTTGCTATACTCCTTGCATTGAAGTATATACCATTTAGTACAGGCAAACCTCCTTGTTGACTACTATCTAGCCCTTTATTCCTCTGTCCTTCTAATTTACATTCTACTTTTTTGTTTTCCAATTCCAGTTTTTCTTCCCTCCCTATTGACTCTATACTTAGGTTCCCATCCCCCTGCCAAGCTAGTTTAAACCCTCCCCAACAGCACTAGCAAACCCTCCCGCGAGGATATTGGTCCCGTTCCCGTTGAGGTGCAACCCGACTGGCTTGTAGAGGTCCCACCTCCCCCAGAAACGGTTCCAATTCCTCAGGAATCTAAAGCCCTCCCTCCGACACCATCTCTCCAGCCACGCATTCATCTGCTCTATCTTCCTATTTCTGAACTCACTAGCACTGGTGAGGTCCTGCTTTTTAACGTCTTTCCTAGTTCCCTAAACTCTGCCTGCAGGACCTCATCCCTCTTCCTACCTATGTCGTTGGTACCGATATGGACCACAACCTCTGGCTGTTCACCCTCCCCCCTCAGAATGCCCTGCAGCCGTTCAGTGACATCCCTGACCCTGGAACCAGGGAGGCAACATACCAACCTGGAGTCACGTCTGCGGCCGCAGAAACGCCTGTCTGCTCCCCTAACTATTGAATCCCCTATCACTATTGCTCTCCCTCCCCTCTTCCCCCCCACCTGTGCAGCTGAGCCTTCCATGGTGCTGTGGGCTTGGCTCTGGCTGCACTCCCCAGAGGAACCATTGCCCTCACCAGTACTCAGCACCGAATACTGGTTGGTGAGCAAGATGGGCTCAGGGGACACCTGCACTACCTGCCTGGTCCTCCTCTTCTGTCTGACGGTCACCCATTCCCTCTCTGCCTGCACACTCTTAAGCTGTGGGGTGACCACCTCCCGAAACGTGTTATCCACGTAGCTCTCAGCCTCGCGGATGCACAGCAGTGACTGCAGCCGCCGCTCAAGCTCCAGAACCTGGTGCTCGAGCTGCTGTAGCTGGCGACACTTCCTGCACATGTGGTCGTCCAGACCACGGGAGGTGTCCAGGACTTCCCACATGGCACAGGATGTGCATTCCACGGGTGTGAGCTGCCCTGCCATACCTCTAATTAACTTCTAATTTACTAACTTAGCTGGAATAAACTTAAAAACTTTAAGAAAGCCAAGTAAAAAACCAAGTAAAAACACATACCAGATACTCACCAATCAGCTCCCTCCCCTTGTGCCGACGTCACATTTGACTTCTGATGTCACTCCGCCTCGCCGCTCCTCCCAGGTCCGCTCTGCCGCCACTGCTGCTGCTACAGAGCTACTGTACCAACCTGACAATTCAGACAAATGAAGATTAATTAATATAACTCATGCATGAGTTCACAGTACCTTATGTATATGGGAGGTCACCTTTTATCATATCTGGTACTTGTAGTAATTGGTCTATATTCACGAGAACTGACATGTGATTTAGTTTCAGTTTTAGTTTTGGCAGGATTAAGTGGAGACCAACTCTTCAGACACTAACTGAAATGGAAGACATCACAAAAACAAAGGGCTGGAGTTAGGGAGATCAATCCATAACTAAGAAAATACAAATTCAATTTTGATTACAAGATCCGTAGATGGTGCAAACTCAATTGTGCACTGCCAATGGATTACCAATGGCTTCTGATGAATGGTGAATGCTTCATACTTGTATTCCATCAAGATCAAATTCCTGCCAAAGCATTTAACATGGACAAATGTATAGTTTAAGTCACATAATTGTGATCACTTTTTGTTTAATTGAAAACATATAGCAAAATAATTATAGAGTATTCTAGTGTGCACTACTGGAGTGAGGAGCAGAAAGCTGATTGAAGAATAAGGTGTAATGGAACATTGAAAACATTCCCCATTGCATGCCAAAAAATGCTGGAACATTTACTATTTTCATTAGTGGATCAGACAATATTGAAATGTGTCGATAGGATGCAACTATGCATTTAGTAAAGCATTAATTCCAGTTTCCTTGATTAATTTAATTTTTTTAATTCTAATATTAGATTTATTTTACCTATTGTAACAGTCAACCATTTTATGGTTTTGCTTGTGACTGATAGTGTTAAAATTGATTTTAAACATTTCTCTGTATTTTAAATAAATGAAAATTCTCAATACCTGGAAATGATGGAACTTCACTAACTTGTGCTGCACTTTCCTCTTTTTGATTCACTGAAACAGCCAGTTGGGCAAGAACTTTCTGGAAAATACGCACAATAAAAATAATAAAATCTTACATGCTTGTTGTCAATAGACCAAAAACACAAGACTGAAAAACTAACCACTCTTGTCTGAGAGACAAATTCAACTTCAGAGAATAGAAGACTTCACTTCAAATTGTTCTCTGGAGTGAGGCATTTCTGCTGGGAAAGGTAACTGAAACAAGATTCTTTTACTCTTGCAAGAATATAAACTTTGATTATCTTCAAATAGATGACATAATACTTATTCTTAATTTCTTAGTTGCTGTTTTTTACCAAGAGATTCAGCAGTGATTATAATTGTAGAAGTATATCTTTCAATTGCTCTGAAGTTTTGACTAAGAAAGCAAACATGCACAATGTAAAACTGAAAGGGTTTCACCATTGGCACAGACATATCAGAACAGAACACTCACCAGCAACTCCAGCACTCCTGTCTCACACCTCCACTAAACACTAATTGCCTCCTAGTGATTTCCACCAGTTGTTTATATAGCAAAATACGAGGGTTTCATCAATCAACCAATTATTATAACTAAGATCCTAGCTCCAGTCACAGGTACAGTAGGGATCAGAGATTATCATCTCTGCACTGGGGATATCAGTCAGCATCCTGGACTTGTTAATAGACAGTATGTTAGGGGCCATTGCTTGTGCACTCGTCTCTTACTCAGGGGATGTTCATTCAAGCTGACAGAACAGATTACTATCTTCTCCTTCTGATGATTCTTAAGTGTCACAAATAAGATTCATTGTAGTAATACCCAGCACCTAATGAAAAAAGTCTTCCACTCAAATCTACCTCAGCAGTGGACAACAGAGTTTAGTAAATGAAATTCTGACATTAGTACCATATCAAATACAACTAGGAGTTTGAGGATGAACAATCTTCTTTGAGCGATATAGGAGCAAATCTACACTAAGTTGACCAAAGCAGTATCTGTTCTAGCTGTTGGTTATTCTAGCATTATTTTCTGTCACTAGAAGGAACAAGTACAGATACAGTAAAAATTGTATTTAACTGTCCAAATCTCTATAAAACATTTCCAACATTCATGAACAGATATCCAACTATCAAATATGTCCCAATCCCTCCTACAATCTTAATTACTCAAATCTAAATTGTTTTCACTGTGCACCTGTTTAAACTGCTGCTTCCAAGATACTTGCTATAAAATACCCACAATAAATTACTGTTATTTCCTTATGCTTGAAGATCAATTAAATGTGATACAGAAGTTGAGAACCAAACTGTTAACACAGATGTCAATGTAGGAAAAACTTGAATACAAAAAATATTTCCAAATCAAACAAATACATTAGAGCTACAAGAAGGAAGATAAGAAGAAAATAAAAACTGATCTTATGGAAAACGAGAGAACTTAAAGTAAATAATCATACTGGACGCTGGTTTCTCAGAGCTTGTGATAAAATAGACCAATGGTGTAAGAAAAAGACAAAATAATTTATTGTGTTTTGGAGTTATGATGAATGTTTGGCCAACAAAAGGAAACATCATTTTCAGGTGTTTATGTAAACTCTTGTTATGGTTGATTATGAATGTCATGCTGTGTTTATAGAGGTTGAGAGAAGAAAGATATAAATACAAAAAAAAAATCACACTGCCTTCTACTTGTACAAAATTAACTTTCACACATCTTGAGCAATCTGGTTGAAATATGAATGTTTTCCAACCAAACACAAATAATGCATGCATCACATCAACAAAAGAGTGACTTAGGGATTTCAGCTGCAACGCGTGCACCAGAGGCTCTTATATTTATAGAGTTGGGTCAATGCAGGAGAAGTGAAAAACCAAACAATAACTTACAGTGAGAGATGACGTTTCCTGGAACGATTTAACTGCCAAAATAAATGACCAGTGTTTTGTGAACAGTTTAATTTCTTTTTACTGCAAACCCAGATGATTGTTCAAAAAGCAAACACCATTCAAACTGCACAAGTGTAACAAATCCAAGAAATTCTGCAACCGAGTCACACAGAGATAGTTACTGCCACTGCTGATTTTTCAGAGATTCTTCGGTACTGTGATCATGAACAATGACTGAGAGGTAATTCAGTGCTTCAACCTGATCAATGATCCCACCCAGGATTGGGAAACCAATCCACTGGAGATAAATATTGAAACAGTAAGACACTTGAACTCTACTATGACACAGAGGAAGTAATAAAAAACATTCAGCAGCACAACAGCTGATAGAGCAGCTAGGAGATAGTATATGATCCAGGGAGTCAGGGATGGCTGTTCAGATCTATGTGTCTCTGCCAAAATGTATGAAGTTCAGCAGTAAGTCTATGTTGTATTTTTTTTTTGCCCTGACACAGCTTAATGTGGTGTTTAATAAAATATTATTGTGTTTTGGTTGAAGAGGAAGTAGCAAGAAAAAAATGTAGTGCAGTGAATATGTGTTTGTCAATGGACAAAATGCAAGACAGTTCTGTCTTAGTGTACTATATATTTCTATTTTTAAAATATTGTGCTCACAATATAAATAGAATCAACCATCACAATTCAAAATGGAACATACCTTGGAGTGTATTTGAATATGGAATGTTATTTTTATTACATGCATTATAACTTTTGTGCGTTTTCTTCAAAACTGATCAATTATCAATTTACACGTTGTTGTTTTTCCGGTTCATGAATTTACTTTCAATGTTCTAGGTCTTGTTTTGTTGCATGAACTGAAGAAACAAAGTAAAATATTTGACATCACAGTCAGGTAAAAAAGAAATAATAGACATCATGGATTGGTGATCATGGAAAATAAACCACTGTGTGGCGCCAGTGAGGTAACTCCTGAGTGTTACACATACACAACTGTGTGTAGATACAGACAGTTAGAAACAATTGATACTTTCTGCTGAAGTATGGATTGATGTACCTGATGAGATCCGCATCGATTAAGAGGTGGAACTTGAAAACTGAGATTCCAAATAATGATGGTGGTAATTTGTCAGTGTATACTTTGCATTAACATTTGAAACAAGTAAGAAACCGATTTTTAATAGTATGTTGTTGTTGGTAAGAAAGTGGAACGGATTTGTTTCACTACCAACGAAACATAGAATAATTTTCTCTGCAGTTTTTTTGATGAGTTTCTGTTCCTGTTTTTAATGAGAGTGATGTATCTCATCCCAACGGATTGTTTGACTTGTTAGGCGTTCACACTGAAGGTTCCAACAGTAATTATAGAGCCGCAAATGGCTGCGCTTTCACTAAGGTTAGAATTTTCTTTTATGTGGTATTTTATTTGTGATATTCATCGGTCCAGTTAGTTGAGGTAATTGGTGCTCTCGATCGGGAGCGTCACCTGCTGCCAATGCATAGTGGAAATCTCAGCGCGTCCCATGCATGATTTTCTGACCATTAATGGTTGGAAAATCATGCACTGCAGTCCAAATTTCCCATACGTGTCTTGGCAGGCAAGGCTCCCCACTAGAAGTGCAAAATCCAAATTTTGCACCTACTGTTGCAGTTCTTTTGCTGAAAATCACTTAATTATCTGTATTAATTTAGGCTTTTCCCCTCCCTAGCCTTGGGATTCTGGGCTGATTGAAGCTGCCCTGTCTACCTCCCTGACTAAGAACAACCATCGCAGTACAGATCAGGGATTGAACTGAGGACCTCCTGATCTGCACGGCTCAGTTCAAAAGTGAGAAGTTTTGTCCACCCCAGTCCAACACCGGCATCTCCGCATCATGGCTCAGTTCAACACTAAGCTGCATATTTACTGACTTTTGTGTAAGCTGCATGGAGATGGAGCGATTGGTTAACATTCTGCCAGTTTGTATTCCAGAATTTGCGGGCACTGTTTTCAATATGTTATACTTATTTTATTGAGCCACATACTTTGCCTGGAATTTCCGTGGAGGTTCTCCCGATCTCCCGCTCTAACTTTAGCGAGCAAAAGATCTGCAGAACTCTCAGAGAAATATTGTAAATGGTTAAAGATCACACCATTTATCCAGGGTTTCCATCAATCTTTTGTCGAACTTACAGCAGGAAAACCCCATGGATATTCTTCTTGTGTCTTAGCTTGTCCAGATTTTGGATTTTGGACACTTATACTAAAGTAGAAAGAAGCATTATGTGTTGGTTATGTAGTTTTGTAAACTGTGTGTGCTGTGACCGGGTCTCTAGGGTATATTATTCTCTGTTACAAATACATGCAGTCGGATTTGAACTTGAACCAAATCTTTATTTTTGTCTTTTATTCCATTGTATATGTCAAGTAATGACCATCGATTTTCACCTGTATTTAAAGTTATCCATCACCATTTCTGTGATACTTCACGTAGCAAACTACATTGATTAAGTATGTTTTGTTAATTACTGCTTCTTCATCATGTTATTTCATACTGTTTCTCTAATATGCTTGTTGTTGTGTTTTCAGCGACGCTCGATAACTCCTTTACTCAATTTATTTTTGCTTTTCCTTTGATTTAAAAAAAAATTGTTGTTTAAAAAGAATTGCCTCCCCCAAATGATTCAGTGGAAAAATGTCTGGTATGGTATGAGATTGGGGCATGCTCACTGCAGAGATACCGCCTTGTGTTGTTCTGAATGAGTTGAATTTATCTAAAGCAGTGGTTGGGATGCTACAATTCACCTCAGTGTATCTGTTCCAGGGAAGGAAAAAGATCAGTCAGTATTTTCTCTCCTAGAGGGACACTGGTCCTCTGGCTGTTTTGTGGTAGCAACATCACAAAGAATAAGGCCGTGATTTGTGTCTAGTGCAATTATAATTGTGGAATTGGAGGAGTTTACCAATGTTTTGTAAAGTATAGTGTAGTGATAGTCTCACAATCTGCAATGGAGTGCTTTCTATTGAGAGGACAACGTCGGTGAGAATTACGTTTTGTTTGTGTGTAGACATTGGGGGTAATTTTCAACTTCAGAATGGAATGAAAAGCGGGCGGGTTCTACAATGGGCAAGCAATCCAGTGTGGCAAATTAACACCCATGCATAGGATTACATCGGATATACGGCACAGAAACAGGCCATTCAGCCCAACCAGGCCATGCGGCGTTTATGCTCCACTCGAGCCTCTTCCTGTCTTTCCTCATCTAAATCTATCAGCATAACCCTCTATTCCCTTCTCCCTCATATGCTTGTCTCGCCTCCCGTTAAATGCATCTATACTATTCGCTTCAACCACTCCCTGTGGTAGCGAGTTCCACATTCTCACCACTCTTTGGGTAAAGAAGTTTCTCCTGAATTCCCGATTGGATATCTTGGTGACTATTTTATATTGATGGCCTCTAGCTATGCTCTTCCCCACAAGTGGAAACACCCTCTCTGTGTTTACTCTATCAAAACTTTTCATAATTTTAAAGACCTCTATTAGGTCACCCCTCAGCCTTCTTTTTTTAAGAGAAAAGAGACCCAGCTTGTTCATCCTTTCCTGATATGTATACCTTTGCATTTCTGGTATCCTCCTTGTAAATCTTCTCTGCACCCTCTCCAGCACCTCCATAACCTTTTTATAATATGGCGACCAGAACTGTACGCAGTACTCTAAGTGTGGTCTAACCACTCCAAGGAGCAGCTTAATTCAACTACTGGTTCAGACCCATAAACTACTGAAAACCAACCAAGTAGTGCACCAGACATCACAGCAGGCTCCTCACAACTGCCAGAAAAGATAAAAGACGGAAACATAACTCAAAACAAAAGATTTTAATTAGGGACAGATAACAACAATCTTGCTGATGACAACCAAACACAAAATACCCAAAAAGAAACCAAAAATGCTGTGATATTATTCACTGCAAGTTGACACATGAAAACAGGCCACTCACATAATGGAGTTCATTTTCAACTTCACTGCATCAAGTAATGCAGTAGAATGTAATTTATCTGGATTTTCAAAAGGCCTTCAATAAGGTACCCCATAATAGACTGATGAACAAGGTCAGAGAATGCGGAGTCAGGGGACAAGTAGCAGAATGGATTGCTAGCTGGCTTCAGGACAGAAAGCAGCGAATAGGAGTAAAGGGTAGCTATTCACAGTGGCAGCAGGTGGGTAGTGGTGTTCCACAAGGATCAGTGCTGGGACCACTGCTGTTCACAATTTATATTAACGATTTAGACTTAGGAATCATAAACACAATTTCTAAATTTGCGGATGACACCAAATTGGGGGGGATAGTCAATACTGAGGAGGACTGCAACAAGTTACAGGAGAACATTAATAAACTTGCAGAATGGGCATATAATTGGCAAATGAAGTTCAACACAGATAAATGTGAGGTATTACATTTTGGTAGGAAGAATAGGGAGGTCACTTATCACTTGAAGGGTGCAAGTCTAGGTGGGGTAGAGGAATAAAGGGATCTAGGAATATAAAAGTTGCGACACAGGTTAGCAAGACCATAAAAAAGCAAACCAAGCACTAGGGTTTATTTCTGGAGGTATAGAATTGAAAAGTAGGGAAGTTATGCTAAACCTGTATCGAACCTTGGTTAGACCACACTTAGAGTACTGCGTACAGTTCTGGTCGCCATATTATAAAAAGGTTATGGAGGTGCTGGAGCCACAACTGAAGGGCTGAGTTTCTGTGGGGTTTCTCCGAACGTCCTGCTGTAACTCCAGCAGCAGATCGGCAGAACACCCGGAGAACGGTGCGAGGGGCCGTTTTCAGCTTCTTCCGCCAGTGCTCCGGGCTTTCTGCCGATCTCCGCCAAAGTTGCGGCAGGAGATTGGAGGACTGACCCCTGCACAAATTCAAGATCAAGTTCTTCACTTTGTCTTTTAAATTAAAAATATATATACAGTATCTAGAGGCATAGTGAAAGTCTGGTAAAAGTGGTGAACTGTGCAAATCATTGTGGGTTGCCATTTACCTTGACTGCTTCAGAAATTGATGATGTTGGTCCATGGCCGGTCCTTTCTATTCTGTTTCTTCTAGTATTGATCCTCATTTTTCTAGTGTTCATGGTTGATTGCCTTCAACTAAGTTAGATACACCGTCTCCGGAAACCCATTGGCCACGGCAGCTGAGGAATCTAAATTCAGTTAATTAAATAAATCTGGAATAAAAAGCTAGTATCAGTAATAGTGACCATGAAACTACCGGATTGTCGTAAAAACCCATTTGGTTCACTTTAACCTAATGTCCTTTAGAGAAGGAAACCTGCCATCCTTACCTGGTCTGGCCTATGGCCACAGCAATGTGCTTGACTCTTAACTGCCTTCTGAAATGGTCTAACAAACCACTCAGTTGTAAAAACCGCTACAAAAAACAATAACAATAAGAAAACTGGACAGTCCACCCGGCATCGGCAACGACAACTGGCACACCCAGCCCAGTCGACCCTGCAAAGTCCTCCTCACCAACATCTGGGGAATTGTGCCAAAATTGGGAGAGCTGTCGCACAGACTAGTCAAGCAACAGCCTGACATACTCATACTCACAGAATCATACCTTCCAGCCAATGTCCCAAACTCCTCCATCACCATCCTTGGGTATGTCCTGTCCCACCAGCAGGACAGACCCACCAGGGGTGATGGCACAGTGATATACAGTCGGGAAGGAGTGGCCCTGGGAGTCTTCAACATTGACTCTGGATCCCATGAAGTCGCATGGCTTCAGGTCAAGCCTGGGCAAGGAAACGTCCTTTTGATTATCACCTAGCACCCTTCTTCAGCTGATGAATCAGTACACCTCCATGTTGAACACCACTTGGAAGAAGCACTGAGAGTAGCAAGGGCACTGAATGTATTCTGCGTGGGGGACTTCAATATCCATCACCAAGAGTGGCTCGGTAGTACCACTACTAACCGAGCTGGCCGAGTCCTGAAGGACATAGCTGCCAGTCTGGGCCTGCGACAGGTGGTGAGAGAACCAACATGAGGGAAAAACCTGCTTGACCTCGTCCTCACCAATCTGCCTGTCGCAGATGCATCTGGCAATGACAGCACTGGTAGGAGTGACCACCGCACAGTCATTGTGGAGACGAAGTCCCGTCTTCTGACTGAGGACACCCGCCATTGTGTTGTGTGGCACTACCACCGTGCTAAATGGGATAGATTCAGAACAGATCTAGCAGCTCAAAACTGGGCATCCATGAGGCGCTGTGGGCAATCAGCAGCAGCAGAATTGTATTCCACCACAATCTGTAATCTCATGGCCCGGCATATCCTTCACTCTATCATTACCTTCAAGCCAGGGGACCAACCCTGGTTCAATAAGGAGTGTAGAACAGCATGCCAGAAGCAGAACCAGGTGTAGCTAAAAATGCGGTGCCAACCTGGGGAAGCTGTAACACAGGACTACATAAATGCTAAAAAGCGGAAGCAGCATGCTATAGACAGAGCTAAGCGATCCCACAATCAGCGGATCAGATCAAAGCTCTGCAGTCCTGCCACATCCAGTCATGAATGGTGGTGGACCATTAAACAACTAACGGGAGGAGGAGGCTCCATGAATATCCCCATCCTCAATGATGGTGGAGCCCAGCTCGTGAGTGCATAAGACAAAGCTGAAGTGTTTGCAACCATCTTCATCCAGAAGTGCCGAGTGGATGATCCATATCGGCCTCCTCCTGAGGTCCCCACCACCACAGAACCCAGTCTTCTGCCAATTTGATTCACTCCACGTGATATCAAGAAACGGGTCAGCGCACTGGATACAGCAAAGGCTATGGGCCCTGACTACATCCCGGCTGTCATGCTGAGGACTTGTGCTCCAGAACTAGCCACACCACTAACTAAGCTGTTCCAGTACAGCTATAACACTGGCATCTATCCGACAATGTGGAAAACTGCCCAGGTATGTCCTGTCCACAAAAAGCAGGACAAATCCAATCCGGTGAATTACTGCCCCATCAGTCTACTCTCAATCATCAGCAAAGTGATGGAAGGTGTCATCGACTGTGCTATCAAGCAGCACTTACTCACCAATAATCTGCTCACTGATGCCCAGTTTGGGTTCCGCCAGGACCACTCAGGCTCCAGATCTCATCACAGCCTTGGTCCAAACATGGACAAAAGAGCTGAATTCCAGAGGTGAGGTGAGAGTGACTGCCCTTGACATCAAGGCAGCATTTGACTGAGTGTGGCATCAAGGAGCCCTAGTAAAACTGAAGTCAATAGGAATCAGGGGGAAAACTCTCCACTGGCTAGAGTCATACCTAGCAAAAAGGAAGATGGTTGCGGTGGTTGGAGGTCAATCATCACAGCTCACGACATCGTTGCAGGAGTTCCTCAGGGCAGTGTCCTAGGCCAAACCATCTTCAGCTGCTTCATCAATGACCTTCCCTCCATCATAATGTCAGAAGTGGGGATGTTCGCTGATGACTGCACAGTGCTCAGTGCCATTCGCAACTCCTCAGAAAATGAAGCAGTCCATGCCCGCATGCAACAAGACCTGGACAACATTCAGGCTTGGACTGATAAGTGGCAGGTAACATTTGCGCCACACAAGTGCCAAGCAATGACTATCTCCAACAAGCAAGAGTCTAACCACCGCCGTCTAACCATCGCTGAATCCCCCACCATCAACATCCTGGCGGTCACCATTGACCAGAAACTTAACTGGACCAGCCACATAAATACTGTGGCAACAGGAGCATGTCAGAGGTTAGGTATTCTGCGGCAAGTGTCTCACCTCCTGACTCCCCAAAGCCTTTCCACCATCTACAAGGCACAAGTAAGGAGTGTGATGGAATACTCTCCACTTGCCTGGGTGAGTGCAGCTCCAACAACACTCAAGAAGCTCGACACCATCCAAGTCAAAGCAGCCCGTTTGATTGGCACCCCATCCACCACCTTAAACATTCACTCCCTCCACCACCGGCGTACTGTGGCTGCTGTGTGTACCATCTACAAGATGCTTTGCAGCAACTCGCCAAGGCTTCTTCGACAGCACCTCCCAAACCCGCGACCTCTACCACCTAGAAGGACAAGGGCAGCAGACGCATGGGAACACCACCACCTCCAAGTTCCCCTCCAAGTCATACACCATCCTGACTTAGAAGTGTATCACCGTTCCTTCATCGTCACTGGGTCAAAATCCTGGAACTCCCTCCCTAACAACACTGCGGGAGTACCTTCACCACACGGACTGCAGTGGTTCAAGAAGGCGGCTCACCACCACCTTCTCAAGGGCAATTAGGGATGGGCAATAAATGCTGGCCTTGCCAGCGATGCCCACATCCCATGAACGAATATAAATAAAAAAGATGAATGGACCGGATTTTGCGGTTAGCGGTGAGGAATGGCGCTCATCATTGACCTCAAAGAAAGCTGCCCACAAACTTTAGCAGGCTCTAGAGTGTAGACTTCCTCTATTCTGACATCAGTTTCAATTTAACACCTTCTACAGGGGATCTGTGGCTTCCAGTAATATGGCAGGCAGCAGGCAGGTTGATCAGCCAGTCAGATTGAAGAATTCTCATGGACAACAAAACATGAAGTAAAAAGCAGGAAATATAAATCACATTTATATCATTGTACAGAAATGAAATAAAGATTGGAACATACACATGAGATGCTTAAATATCAGAACACAAACTTTAAAAAAAAGTAATTTATATTTTTAATAATCTGCAATTTTTAAATGTTCTTCTGAGGGATTGATACTCCACACTTGTAAAATTAGTTTTTCAGAGCCAGAGAGGTTGTTCAGCAGTAATTATGACTTAGTACGCCATTAAAAACTCAGTTACTCCTGATTCAACAAGGCTTAACTTTTTCATTGGTCCTTACAGCGAGAATAGTGGGTAACTAATTTAATTTCATGACAAATCAGTGAGTTCTATTTTGATTCCATCAGGAGTAGGGTATCAACTTCTGGATTTCCACGTTTAACAGCCTTATGTTTTTATAAATAAATTTAACTGAAAAATGTTAAACTCATTCTCTTTGACACACTCTATCGGGTTACATTCTGACTGCACTACAACAGATAATTGTATTCTTTATTACAGAAGCAAGGAAAATAAAGCATTTCTTGCTGCTTTCCACTTCATCATTCATTTCACATTTTGTTTAAAATATATTTTTTAATCTGCAGAACAAAGAGCTCCTTGTACTATATATTTTACAAATTGGTGGATGAATCTCTCCTGGACTGTTTTTTCAGATTTAAGGTGATTGGCAAAAGAACCAGAGGCAACATGAGGAAAAAACTTTTTTACGCAACAAGTGTTTAGGATTTGGAATGCACTGCCTGATAGGATAGTGGAAACAGATTCAACAGTAGCTTTCAATAGGGAATAAATACTTAAAAGAGAAAAACATTGCAGGATACGGGAAAGAATAGGGGAGTGGGACTAACTGGATTGCTCTTCAAAAGAGCCGGCACAGACTCGATGGGCTGAATGGCCTCCTCTGTGCTGTACTATTCTATGATTCTATAGCCTGTATTTTCCGATGCCTACGGGTGTGTACGCACTGTGTAGGGACATCTGAAATGCCGGTTTGAGGCATGCGAAGCGCATGCAATGAAAACCGGCATTTCCGATTTGTCAAGAATCCTCTTGACAGATCGGACGCCTGCCCTGGAGAAGGGCCTCTGCGGGTGGAGAGTTCCGCTTTCTGCAGAACCTCCACCCGCTGAAAACACTTAAAAATCTTACTTTTACCAGCATAAGAGTTTAAAAAAGTTAAAAAAAAGTTTTAGCACTCATTTATAATTTAAAAATACTTTTAAAAAAGGTAAGTTTATTTTTAGCCCCATAAAAAACTTTAATTATTTTTTCAAAAAATTAAATTTTTGTTTAAAATATTTAATTTAATGTAATTTTAACTCATTTTAAAAACGTGATTTAAAAAAAAAATTATTTAATGTTTTGATTTGTTTTTGGGGTGATCGCCATTCATACTTTTGACAGGTCTATCTGTGAAAAGTATGAAGGGAGATTCCCTTCTCCTATTGGTTCGCCTGGCCCATGTGATCCCAGGGATGCTTGCGAACCGCATGCGCCGCTGGGATACCTGGGCCCTGCATCGGAAATGTCCGGACCTCGGGAGCCCTCAGGTAAGAACGTAGATTTTTTTCTGATAGGAGGCATCCGCACGCAGGAAGCCTCCTATCGGAAATTACGGGCCACTATCATTTGCCAATCAGGTAGACAACCTTTGAATGGGTGGTCACACCAGGTCGGGAAGGGAAACTGAGCGCTGCACCAACATAAGAACAACTTGGATTTCTATAGCACCTTGAACATAGAAAAACATCCTAAGACACAGAGGCATATTCAGACAAAAATAGACACTGAGCCAAAGGCAGAGATATTAAGAGGGGTGACCAAAAGCTTGGATAAAGAGGTGAATTTTCAGAAGTGCCTTAATGGAGGAGAGGAAGGCGAAGAAGCAGACGGGTTTAGGGAGGGAATTCCAGAGCATTGGACCTAGATGGCTGAAGGTACGGGTGCCAAAGGTGGAATGAAGAGAAGTACGGGTGGAAGAGATTACAGAGTACAGAGATAGGGAAGGGTGAGGCCATGAAGGGGTTTAAACACAAGGATCTAATTGAATGGCGAAACAGGCTCAAGTGGGAGTCCACATGGGCAGGGCGGGGGGGGGGGGGGAGCGGGGGGGGGTCAAGTCTGGACTCCTGCAGAGGGGGGGGGGGAGGCAGAACATTTTTGCAGGGTTTGAAGCGGCCATTTTTACCTGAGACCATCACTCAGATTGTTCTTCTGGGTTGTGGGAGGGGGGGTTTGGTGGGAGAACCAGGCATTCATTGGGCATGCCAGCTTTCACTGGTATTTCTTGGGTCTTCGACAAAAGGATCATAGATGCACCCCCAAAATATCCAAGGTCCACTCCTGTAGCCTCCTCCCCCTGACACTACAAACTTTGGCCGGATTAGCAGCGCTCTGCATTGGGCTCGGTCCCAGCATAACTTTCGGGATTGTGCCTCCATGGGTTTTCTAGGCCAATGAGCTTAAGATTGTTCAGTTGAATGTATTTATGGAAACATGATGCTTCATGCAGTCGCATGCATTTGTGCTGTGGTTACCTGCATTTCTGTGTTTGTTACGTTTACTTCATTACATGAACTGAGAACACAAATTAAGTTTGGTGGAGTAAAAAGGATTGTATTATTCGGATTAATGTTCCAAGTAAGCATTGACGAAAGTGCAACTTCTATTATCTACCTCAGTTTATTGTAGCAATAATTATACTGTGAATTGAAAATCCATATTATTACTGTATTTCATAAAACAGTGACAATTAAAAGGATTGGAAAGAGGATTTGATTGTTGTGCGCCTGATTTCAATTTACAATTGTGTAGAGGAGGCACTTATAGCACTTTAATTTATACAGCATCTTATCAAAGTGCTTCACATAATTGGTTACTTTTGGGGTTGTGGCTGTTATTACGTAGGCACTTGTGAACAAAAGTTAATATTTGGAATGGTTAATATTAACAGAACCCATTGTATAAATAGTGTGGTAGAGTGAAGACTCATTTCTAGAATAGTGTTCATTTATAGTCTTGGTTAATCATTGTTATAAATGTTCCACAGGAAACACTAGGTACAAACATTCACCTTTAAACAGTCCCTGTACTGAATGTTATTTCTCTTTATAATAGCAGAAACACCTACAGTGGGAAACATTAGAAGGAACTGCCAGCCCAAAAATCCACAATAATGATTATGTATACATTCAACCAACTTTCAATTAGATTGTGGTAAAACTAACTGGAGCAATTGTAAATTACCCAGGTGCACAGCACTTGATTAAAAATGGGCATCATTGTTTGAAGAATCCCAGGAAATTGGTTTTCTGATGCATTAAATATTCTCCACAAATGTGAAAAAGTCAATTACAAAGGCACCACTTAAACCGTATTAAGCGCACCAAATATTACTGGTAGTTCAAGCATCTAATTAAAGTATGATTACATAGGATTACATAGGATTAAATAGGATATACAGCACAGAAACAGGCCATTCGGCCCAACCAGTCCGTACCGGTGTTTATGCTCCACTCGAGCCTCCTCCCGTCTTTCCTCATCTAACTCTATCAGCATAACCCTCTATTCCCTTCTCCCTCATATGCTTATCTAACAGCCTCTTAAATGCATCTATACTATTCGCTTCAACCAATCCCTGTGGGAGCAAGTTCCACATTCTCACCACTCTTTGGGTAAAGAAGTTTCTTCTGAATTCCCTATTTGATTTCTTGGTGACTATCTTATATTGATGGCCTCTAGTTATGCTCTTCCCCACAAGTGGAAACATTCTCTCTGTATCTATTCTATCAAAACCTTTCATAATTTTAAAGACCTCTATTAGGTCGCCCCTCAGCCTTCTCTTTTCAAGAGAAAAGAGACCCAGCCTGTTCATCCCTTCCTGATATGTATACCCTCGCATTTCCGGTATCATCCTTGTAAATCTTCTCTGCACCCTCTCCAGTACCTCTATATCCTTTTTATAATATGATGACCAGAATTGTATGCAGTACTCCAAGTATGGTCGAACCAAGGTTCGATATAAGTTTAGCATAACTTCACTACTTTTCAATTCTATCCCTCTAGAAATAAACCCTAGTGCTTGGTTTGCTTTTTTATGGCCTTGTTAATCTGTGTTGCAACTTTTAGTGATTTGTGTATTTGTACTCTGAGATCTCATTGCACCCTCTACCCCACCCAGACTCACACCCTCCAAGTAATAAATGACTTCCCTATTCTTCCTACCAAAATGTAATACCTCACATTTATCAGTGTTGAAATTCATTTGCCAATTATATGCCCATTCTGCATGTTTATTAATGTCTTCCTGTAATTTGTTGCAGTCCTCCTCAGTAAATGACGCACACCATAATTAATGCGCAAATCGGCCAAAAACTTGTGGTGAGGAAGAGATACCCCATGAAATGCAAATCACCACAAGTTGCTGGCCAATTTTTGCTGCTCCACCGTTAGCTTTGTGAAAACAACAGCTTGCCTGTAACCTCCCTGTGATTTTCATGATGTTGCTGCTTTTGCATATTAATTGTCCATTAAACTCTCCACAGAAAGTTAAGTCTAGTAATTAACAGCGTAAGTACCCCTTTAACAAAGTGGTAAGTGTTAAAGGTTGCCAATCAACCTCTCTGGCCCAGAAAGTGAACAATTAAAAGTGTGGCGTCTCATCCCTTCAGGTAGTGAATTGTTGTTGGAGATTTAAAAAATGTCAAATTTTTAAATAAAATGTTTTTTTCCTTACTTTTCCTTTCTGTCTCTTTTTTCCTCTAATTTTCACTCTCTTAAACTAATCTTTCTTCCCTCTCTTTGGCCGCGATTTTGCTCACCTCAGCGGGACGTGGCGGGCGATATCGGTGGCGGGTTCCGACCCCGCTGCTGGCTCCATCCCGCTGTGTAGAATTACTTTTCGTTGATTGGGCTTGTCCAGCGCATTTCCCAGCCAAATAGAGAAAGCATGTCTGGTGACGTCATTTCATGATGCGTCAGCAGCCGGTTTCCTTAAAGGGACCATGGCCACATTTGTCTTGACTTTTGTGCTGTCAGTGTTCTGCAGCATTGAGGTGCTGCAAACACTGACAATGACTGCACAAAGGCACAGGGCTGCACACAGGCTCTCCCATGACTCCCTCTATATGCTTATGGAGGGAGTCAGAGCACGCAGGGAGGTTCTCTTCCCTTCCCATGGACGGAAGAGACCTCCCCAGGAGATCAACACAGCCTGGTTGCACATTGCAGAGGAGGGCACAAGCAGGGATGTGGTCAGGAGGACCTGGGTGCAGTGCCGCAAACATTTCAATGATCTCAGTAGATCACGAAACATTAGTACAAAGCCACACTCAACCTCATCCTGCTGTGCCACTCATCACATCCCCATCACTCTGCCTTCCCTACCCTACTCCTGCACAACCTTACTCACACCAACTTACCTTTCACCTCCAACCATCCCTCTCTATCTATATTATCACATCCCCATCTCACCAGCCACCCCTCACACTCACCCTCATCCTAGTGCAATCACACCAACTAACAACACACAAGGGTAGGCACTTGGGTGTTTTATGCAATGTTCATGTAAAGTTTCTGTTAATGTGGTGTCAAACATTGAAACCTTTATTTTCAACACTTTGCATTCTTGGACAAATTTGTGTGCACCTTTGGAAGTGGTTTAGTGAGTTGCAGTGAATGGTGAGACATAATGGTACCCCTGCAATGGTAGTGAGTGTGAAAGGAATGGCTTGGGCATTGGAGGGAGGCTTTATGGTGTTGTTGTGTGGTGGTGCCAACCTGGCGCATCGGATGGCTTCCCGGGCAGCAATGTGGTCGGGTACTGATGCCTTGTGTCCTATCCAGCATCAGGTGATTGCGGAGAAGGTTGGTGTTGTTGTTGGTGGTGCTGCTGGTGCCTGGTGCTGCTGGTGTTGGGGCTGATCGTGGTGGGATTCTGAGGACCAAGGTGAGAGAGTATAAAGGGTACCCATGTTAATGGAATAGACGGCAGGTGAAGTAGAGATGACAGAAGCATTCTGTCAATGGTGAGAGAGTTCTTCCAATGAGGTGAGAGTGGTTGGAGAGTGGAAAGTGGAAAGCCTGCAGAATGTGTGCTGGAAATGGTGTGAGAAAAAGCTTCTGCCTGAGGAAAGTGAATGTCGGTCAGGTGGGAGCTTTTACTGTACATTTGAAGCTGTCAAGTAATCAATGGGAGCAATGGCCACTAACCTCATGCCTCAGCTTGACAGCCGTGGTCTGCGCACAGCGGGGATCCCGTGGTCATGAAGTTAAAGACAAAAGGTGAGTGAAAAAAGGCTGTTAAGCATCTCGCAACTAGATGCTAATCATTTTAATTAGGTCCCCCGCCACTGCCGGTCAGGTCTGCTCAGCACTGACACACCCGACATTGGGAAAGGCGCGTGGCAGCAGACCCCACTGTAAAAAAAAACTTTCCCACCTGACCCACCACCGATCGCGCCTGCTGAGCCCCCACAAAATTCCTGCCTTTATTTCCCTTTCTATACTTGATTTGACATTGAATTCACCCACTCTAATTCACCCTCCTTCTTAGTCTTTCCTGTTTATTTCTCAATCCTTTAATCTCATTGGTTAAGGAGATGCAATGTTGGTTCCGCTGTTCACTAAGGTCCCAGACGCCCTGTTGCCCTCGCCACTTGGAACATTAATCCTGACAATACAATTCCTTTTTACTCCACCAGGATGCCCTGTTATCAGCTCGCACTTCCAGCAACTTTGTGGGCAAAAATCTTTTGAGCAGGAACAAGTCTAACTAATAGGGCACGTCGGGCGATACCCTGCTCCAGCAAATTCTGGGCCATTAACGCCTTTCAGGCAGCCCTGCCACCTTCTGTGTGCAGGGCACAATTATATACAAAGGCAAAGTACTGCTGATGCTGGAAATCTGAAATATAAACAGAAAATGCTGGAAATACTCAGCAGGCCAGGCAGTATCTGTGGAGAGAGAAACAGAGTTAACATTTCAGATCTTTGACCTTTTGTCAGAACTGGAATTTGTTACAGTTATAATGCCATGATTATATACGATGTTTCACAGTAAACTCTGCAGGATACAACATTTAAAGCAGGTAACCAAATTCTGAAACACAGTTGCAATTTTAAACTATGACATTGATCTGACTGAATATGAATGAATAGAGCAGGTCTCCATTGGCCTACCTGGAGAAAGAATTTTATTGAACAATTTCATGGGTGATGGGACATCTTAGGCTCTGGACAAATTTTTCCACACCCTCACACCTTGAAACAGACGGTAAGCTATTCAAAACATATTTACAGATACGTATCATATGTGGCTTCATCAGAGAATGGATTGTTAATTTCCTGGTTACACCGACAGCCGTGTTCACAGGCATACGCCCGCTACAAGCAGTGGTGACTGTACCAGGAAAAATAACCATCAAAGCTGATTGATTGTCTTAAAAAAAAAACTGCTTCATTAATGTCCTTCAGGGAAGGGAATCTACGCACCAACCCCCCTCCCCCCCCCCCCCCCACCAACCGTTTTGGCCTGCATGTGACTCCAGTCCCACAGTATGCAGTTGCCCTCTAAAGTGGCCTAGCAAGCCACTCAATTGTACTCGATACCGAATACAATCATAAGAGAAATATTGAACTGAACTAACGGCAATGACTCAGGCCTTTTATCAGAACAAGTGTAGGGGGTGGTGTGGTAGGGTCAGCTTCACCTCTGACTCAGTGAGCAGTTCGAATCGCTCCCACGCCCCTGGTTCTAGACCTTGGACTTACTTGGGGGTTGTGAACAAAGGTGCAGTAGACAACAGGTTTGATGAAAGAATATTGACTTTTATTAAAAGAAAAAGGTAACAAAGTTAAAACACACTTAGCACTTAAACAGGTTGGGGAACACATGGTTCAGGCGAGGGAGAAACGACAATATACAAAAAAAAACCTTACCCCTCCCAATCCCACTGTCTAGCTAAGTTTTGATTTCAGGAGATCAGGGATAATGCTCACCAAACAGGGGTTTTGACGGTTCGAAATCCAGCCAGGTAAGTTGATTGCGTTTTTGGGGTACTCTCTTTGTGTCCTTTGGGGCCTGCCGTCTCCATGTGGTACCGGTCTGTGGAATCTGCGAGGGCTCCTCAGTCGGGTGGAGTCCGCAGATGCGGTAAGGTGCAGTTGTGGATTTATCCGGTAAGTACCCGATTTCTTTGCTTCCAGCTGTAGGTTTAGAGTCTTTGCATGCAAGTCTTACCCAGGGGTAAGCCAGGAGTAGTTGTAGGGTTGGCGTTTCTTCGGGTTTCCCCTGGTTGGCTGGTTTAGGTCGTGGTTGCCTGGTGGTTGGTCATTGCGCGGGGCCTTGGTCCGCGCGGTACTTTTGAGTGGCGGTCTACCTCGTGGAGCCCTTGGTGGCTCTGGTGGTCGATTTGTTGCATTGGAGGCCTGTCGGGGTGGTACCTCCTGGGGCTGGACCGTGGGTTGAGCGATGCCGACTCGCTCCCAGCCTCCAGTGACCTTGGCTAGTGGCTGTTAGTGCTGGACCGTGTATTGAGCGTTGCCGACTCGCTCCCAGTGGCCTCAGCTCTAGCCCTTGCCTGCCTTGTCTGTCCCTGCCTCTGATCTCGCCCCGGGTCTGCCTCGTGGCCTTGCTGCTTCTCTCTTCCTCCTGCTCGTGTCATGTGGCTCCTGTAGCGGTGAGTAACTTGCTGTGTTTGCTGGGGGAATAAGCCCTCAATTATACCGTTCAGGCCCATTGTATTTTTCACGCCAAAACCACTTTATTAAATCGGTTTCGTGTTGAATTGATTTAGGTTTCAGTTGAGGCCTGTTCATTCTTTTGTCTTAGGCTCGTTAAGTTTGATGGGTTTAATTTTATGTTTATTTGTCCTGATGGCTTCCGATGTCATCAATTTAGGCAGGGCCTTTATCTACGCGCCAAATCTCACCTCTTTTGTCTTAGGTTTTTGGCGGGCTTGTTAATCTGTCCCTGTAGATACTGGGCTAATTGGTTTTTGATGGGGTAATGGGTGTACTGGATGTTTTATTGTTTTCAGGCTTCTAGCATCCTGTTTGGGCCTGGGGATTTCAAAAGGGGTCTTGGATTATTCATTTTTGGATGTGTATGTGAGGTTTTGGGTGAGGCTCTTCCTCCCTGGTTGGATTGCAGTGCAAACATTTCCCAGACAGCTTGACTGGGCCCCAATACCCAAAAGCTGTCCACTGCCTCGCCACACCCCTCCGCAGCCTGTCTTGTCTCTGTGACTGTGAGGTTTTTCCCAATAGTAACATCCAAAGTCATTTTCCTCAGGGTTTTTCTTCCCTGATCCATAAAAATGTCCAAAACTGAGGTTTTGACCTCAAATCACTTCATTTAGATCCCATCATCCCAAATTCGTATAAAAATCCAAAAATCACCCCTTTTAGGGTTCTATTCAAGTTTCTGGGGGATTTTGCGAAGCCTACACAAGTGGAAGGCAATCCCAGCCCGATCGATCTTGCAAAGTCCTCTTCACCAACATCCGATGCTTAAGTTGGGAAAGCTGTCCCACAGACTAGTCAAGTAACAACTTGATGTATTCATACTCAGAGTCATATATATTAGCCAACATTATCCATCACCTTCCTTGGGTATATCCTGTTCCCCCGACAGGATAGACTCACCAGAGGTGGTGAGACAATGGTATAAAATCTGGGTGGGCTTGGCCCTAGGAATCCTTAACAATGTCTCTGGATGCCATGAAATTTCATGACTTCAAGGGAAACAAGGTCAAGGAATCCTCCTGATGATTACTACCTACTGTGCCCCCTCAACTGAGGAATACCACCTAGAGGAAGCACTGAAGGATGCAATTTCCACCACTAAATCAGTAGTATCACCACGGACCAAGTTGGCCGAGTCCTACAAAACATAGCTGCCAGACTGGGTCTGCATCAGCTGAAGAAGGAACCAACACAAGAGAGTACCTACTTAATCATGTCCTCATTAACCTACCTATCGCAGATACGTCTGTCCACAAGCGCAGTGGCAGGAGTGACCACTGCACAAACTTTGTCAAGACAAAGTCTTGTCTCCACTGTGAGGACACCCTCCATCATGTAGTTTGGCACTACCATCATGGTAAGTGGGACAGACTAAGGACACAGATTTAAAGTAATTGGGGGAAGGTTTAGAGGGGATTTGAGGGGAAATGTCTTCACCCAGAGGTTGTGGGGGTCTAGAACTCACTGCCTGAAAGGATGGTAGAGGTAGGAACCCTAACCACATTTAAAAAGTACTTGGATGTGCACTTGGGATGCTCTAACCTGCAGGGCTACGGACTAAGAGCTGGGAAATGGGATTAGGCTGGATAGCTCTTTGTTGGCTGGCACGGACATGATGGGCTGAAATGGCCTCCTTCCATGCTGTAACTTTCTATGATTCTATGACATATCTCGCAGCCCAAAACCAGGCATCCATGAGGTGCTGTAGGCCACCACCAGCAACAGAATTGTAGACCATCACAATCTGTAACCTGATGGCCCAGCATATCCCTCACTCCTCCATCACCATCAAGCTGGGAGAGCAATTCTGATTCATGGGGGAATTGTAGAAGGGGGTGCCAGGACCAGCACTGGCCATGCATTAGAATGAAGTACCTACACAGGGCTACCTGGATGCTAAACACAAAAAAAAACAGGCTATAGACAAAGCTAAGCCATCCTACAACTAATATATCAGAGCAAAGCTCTTTGGCCTACCACATCCAGTCGAGAATGATGGTGAATAATCAGGCAAGTAACAAGTGGAGCCCAGCATGTGAGTCCAAGAGACCAGGCTGAAGTGTTTGTAAGTGTCTTCATCCAAAAGTGCCAAGTGGACGATCTTATTCAGCCTCCTCCCAAGGTCTTCACTGTCATAGATGCCAGTGCCCAGCCAATTCAGTTTACTCCATGTAACATTAAGAAGTGGCTGAGTGCACCAGTTACAGTAAAGGTTATGGGCTCAACAACATCCTGGCTGTACTGCTGAAGACCTGCACACCAGAACTAGCTGGTCCTGTAGCTAAGCTACTCTGGTGCAGCTACGACACTGACATCTACCTGAATGTCTGGAAAATTGCCCAGGTAGGCCCTAACCACAAAAGTTATGGGAAATCTAACCCAACCAATTACCACCCTATCAGTCTCCTCCCAATCATCAGCAAAGCAGTAGAAGGAATCATTAATTGTGAGCTCAAGGGACACCTACTCACCAATAATCTGTTTGCTTGTGCTCAATTCAGGTTTCGCCAGAACAACTTGGCTCCAGGCAACACGGTGGCATAGTGGTTAGCACTGGTGCCTCACAGCGCCAGGGACCCGGGTTCGAATCTGACCTCGGGTGACTGTCTGTGTGGAGTTTGCACATTCTCCCAGTGTCTGCGTGGGTTTCCTCCGGGTGCTCCGGTTTCCTCCCACAGTCCAAAAATGTGTGGGTTAGGTTGATTTGGCTATGATAAATTGACCCTTAGTGTTAGGGGGGGATTAAATATGTGGGGTTACGGGGATAGGATAGGAAGGGATATGTTAGGGGGAATTAAATACGTGGGGTTACGGGGATAGGGTGGGATATGTGTCGGTGCAGGCTCGATGGGGATTCTGTGTGAGAAAGCAGGGACAGGGTACTGGATTTTGATGATCAGCCATGATCGTATTGAATGGTGGAGCAGGCTCGATGGGCCGAATGGCCTACTCCTGCTCCTAGTTTCTATGTCACCACCTCGATCCAGAAATATAGACAAGCGGTGAATACCAGAGGCAGGAGAAGAGTAACATCAAAACAGCATTCAATCAAGTACTGCACCAAGTTGCTGAGCAAATTTGAGGGCAACAGGGTTCAAGGCATAAACTCTCCAATGGTTGGAATCATACTTGCCACAAAGAAAAATGGTTGTGGTTATCAGAGGCCAATCATTGCAGCTCCAGGACATCACTGTAGGAGTTCCTCAGGGAACTATCCTCAGCCCAACTATTTTCAACCGCTTCATCAATGGCTTTCCTTCTGTCACAATGTTTCCAGCATTTTCCATTTTTATGTCATAATGGGCTGTTCACTAATGATTCTATAGTGTTCAGTTTCATTCACAATTCCTCTTATAATGAAGCAGCATATAACAGGAACTGGAAAGCGTCCAGACCTGGACTGACAACTGGCAGGTATCATTTGTGCCATGTACGTCGCGGGTAATGACTATCTCCAATAAGAATAAGCCCAACCACCACCCCTTGAATTTCAATGGCACCATCAACACCCTGGGCTTGACCACCAACCAGAAGCTTAACTAGGTTACAAGAGCAGGGAATAGGCTGGTTATTCTTGTGATGATTGGCTCACCTCCTGACCCCTCAAAACCTCTCCACCACTTACAAGGCTCAAGTCAGGATTGTGTTGGAATACTCACCATTCGCCTGGATGGATGTAGCTCCAACAACACTCAAGAAGCTCAACACTAAGGAGTGCACTTGATTTGTACCCCTGCCACTGGACTTAATATCTACCCTCTCCACTACTGGCTTAATGTGGCTTCAGTATATACAATCTACAGAAGGCACTGCCACAATTCACCACTACTACTTCCATCCCCTGTGATCTCTACCACCAAGAAGGACAAGAGCAGCAAAATCATTGGAATACCATCGCTTCCAAGTTCCCCATCAGATCACACATCATCTGACTCTGGACATATATCACCATCCCTTCATTGTTGCTGGGTCAATATCCAGGAATTCCCTAACCACATGGACTGCAGCAGTTCAAGGAAAAGGCCCATCACCACCTTTTCAGGGCAACCAGAGATAGGCAATATATGCAGCTTTGACTGTGTCACTCACATGAACAATTTATTTTTTTAAAAGAGAAGAAAATCCAAATAGTTTCACTGGAGCACTTATGTTCCTGACATCTCATCAAACGCACTTTTTATTGAAAATGGGAAGAAGCTTTTTCTTGGGTGTACTGCATTAACAAATAGTTATGTACAGTGAGAAAAAAATGGCTTTTGCTTGTTAAAGCCTTATACATAAGGTAATTATTGTAGAGCTATTTCAGCTTCCTCAACTGCTGAGTCAATTCAAGATCGAGTGACAAGGACAGGGGGTTAGAAATTCTGTCAGTGCAATGCAGTTGGTAAACTATCGCCCACCTCTTTGTTTTTATTATTACCCTGTCCCAACCCCAGGGATGGTGTCATTTTAATATAAGCAGTGGACACCCACAGCAGTAGCAGTGGTACAGGGAAGCAAATCATTGCATAGCTGCCGGGATTCTGAGTGGCTCCTTGCTGCTCTGAAAGGGAGAAGATCACAAGCTGGTCTGTCCGAAAACTCACAGCTCCTGTGGGATCAATTGCTGTTTGATTTCTTCTTAGTGGGGCCCACAGTGGCCCAGAACGGCACAGACCCTGGCTTCCTGTAGGCATGTGCACCACTTGCGGCATTTCCAGGGGAGCTCAAGAATGTTCACAGACACGCCCTCAAACTAACATTGGGATGGAGAGGACATGGGTGGAAGAAGCGCCCACCCCTCACCCCTCCCCTGTTGGAATTTGCGTGTCTGCTACCTCGTTTCTACTCATCCAATAATGGATGTTGGACAAGCAGTGTGACAAATCAGAGACCGTGGAGAATCGAGAGAGGTGGTGAGGTAGAGCTGGGTGTCCTCAGCATACATGTGGAACCTGACGTCGTGTTTTCGGATGATGTCGCCGAGGGGCAGCATGTAGATGAGAAATAGGAGGGGGCCAAGGATAGATCCTTGGGGGACTCCAGAGGTAACGGTGCGGGAGTGGGAAGAAAAGCCATTGCAGGTGATTCTCTGGCTATGACTGGATAGATAAGAATGGAACCAGGTGAGAACAGTCCACCCAGCTGGATGCTGGAAGAAGGGCTTTGGAGAAGGATGGTGTGGTCAACCTTGTCAAAGGCTGCAGGTAGTTCAAGAAGGATGAGGAGGGTTAGTTTACCTTGGTCATAGTCACATAGGATGTCACTTGTGACTTTGATGAAGGCCGTTTCAGTACTGTGGTGGTTACCTGATTGGAGGGATATAACATGGAGTTCTGGGAAAGATGGACACAGATTTGGGAGGCAACAGCATGTTCCAGGGAGCTTCGAGATGGGGCGGTAGTTTGCAAGGACAGAGGGGTTATGGGCGGATTTTTTTGAGGAGAGGGTGATGACGGCAGATTTGAAGGGGAGGGGGGACAGTACCTGAGGAGAGAGAACAGTTAACAATGTCAACTAACATGGGGACCAGGAATGGTCAGCATTCCAACAGAGCTGAATTGTGGAGTAAAATAGCATGATCAATTAATATCAAACACTGCAGAAAGGTCATGGAGGATGAGGAGGAGTAAAGCATCATGCCCCTAGTCACAGAGGATGTTATTCACAACTTTGGCTCGGGCCATTTTGGTGCTGTGAACAGGGTGGAAGCTGGGATTGAAGGGGCTGAAACAGAGGGCCAATTTTAACCTAACTCGCCCTCTGGGACACTGATGGGATTGTGTGCAATGCTGGTTTTACACTACGCCCGATTTTACACTCAATTGAAGTCACCCAATCCTGTGGGTTTCCCACCCGGCAGGTTATGTTAAAATTACCCCAGAGTTTCAGGAGAGATGGACAGTGAGCTGGAAAACAACAATGGTTGAAGAACTTAGAAATGGGGCAGTAACTGAGAGGATGAATGGGTCAAAGGTGGGTTTTTGAGAGGAGGGTGACAAGTGTGGTTTTGAAGAGGTGAGACATAATGCCTGAGAAAACCATAATGACGTCAGTTCGGATTATGGCCATGCAGGAGAGTTTAGTGGTCGGGAATTGAGTAGGGTGGTGAATTAAGGAAGTATGAGGTATATCCCGTGAATTAGATAAGCTTGCAGAAGGTAAAAGGGAGAAAGAAGATAAATAGTAAAAATACAAGGGTTCAGGGCTAGAGTGGGTAGGAGACTGCGGGAGGTCATAGATTGGGACCGAGAGGAAACAAGGAAGAGGCACAGGCAGCTTTACGGCTGGTCTCAATCTTAGAAGCAAATGGGATGAATTTCCTCACCACTTTCAGTACATTAGAGGTACATAAACAGTGCAGGAAATTTTTTCCGCCTGATTTCCGCCAAAACACTTCTCCCGAGTTACCTCATGGTTTTTGAACCTTCTATCGATCCACCTGCCCAGTTCCGACTGGCCTCATTTGCATATAGCAAAGTGCGAGCCAGTGGCTGCAGCTCCCAGTTTCCTGGTTTTTGCACTCCTCATGCACTCTGGGTAACGTCTGCTGAGATTTATATGGTGCAGCAGTTGCCAGGATCACTTGAGATCGGCAGAAGTGGAAAGTTTCTGAGCCTGAAGAGTTTGAATGTTGATTTCTACAGGTGGGAAACATTTTTTACAGCAATTTTTTTTTTTGCCTACATTCTGCCTACAGACACCTGGACTTGCTTCTCACTGATTCTGACAGGGTGAGACCACCAGCGGAGTTTCACCCACCCCCCACAGTGAGTGCTTCTCAGGAGCAAGTATGGCATTCCCTACGGGCATAACGTTCTATGCCATGATCATGGAGGAGCAGCAGCAGCATAGGGTGGAGCACAGGAGAATCAGGCAGGATTTAAGGAGAATGCAGCCCGCCTTTTAAAGGCTGCACAGATGTTTCCAGATAGTTTAGCCACTTACAGTCATTTTACATTCCTGCTTGCATCAATGGGAATGCAAGTCAGCAAATCCAGCAAACTCGTGAGCATCTCCCCCTAGAGGTCATGGGTGGATGCAACACTTTGTTTAAAAAGGTGCAACAATAGTGTAAATTATTGAGGAAATTCTAGGTCTTACAAATTAAAAGGCTTAAATAGCAAGTTGGTGCTTTAAGCAGCTCTGCACAGGATTGTTGGAGGTGCAGCCTCATTAGCTGCAACTTCACAGGAACTAACTTGTGCAAAATGGCACATTCAAAAATGAGCTTTGCACAAAAAAATCTAATTTAAAGCTCTTTAAGCATTAATAATTTCTAAGCTTACGAAGCAACTCCGATGAATACAAATCAATTTAATGAAGGTTTTACTGTGAATGTACATATAAAGGTGTTTAAATTGAATGTTATTCCAGAAAGACCAGTCAGTGCTTTCATGCGCAGTACCATAAATTACATTTAACTTGATTTTTAGATGTTTTTGTTGATGCCCTATAAAAAAAGCCACTCTTCTGATGCTGGTCAGTACAAATGTTTGAATTGTATGTTATGAGCAGAAATGGAAAAAAAGTTTGATTTTCTCCAATCTAGGATACAATGCAAGACATCTTCTTACTAAGGAGTTTGAATCGGTACAGACCAAACATGCATTCTGGGATTTGAACCCTTCTTGACAGAGGTGTGAATTTTAAGCACAGAGCCAGGTTGCTTTACTCTTATTCTCATTTATGCTTCACTCTGGCAAAAGTAATGGTTCTCTTGGACAGATTTGTGTGTACCTTTGGAAGTGGCTTAGTGAGTTGCAGTGAATGGTGAGACATAACGGTACCCCCCGCAATGGTGGTGAATGTGAAAGGAATGGCTTGGGCATTGTAGGGATGCTTTATGGTGTTGGTATGGGGTGGTGCCAACCCGGCGCATCATGTAGCAGCCAGGGTGTACAGGGTCAAGTGAAGTAAATCTGGCCATGGTGAGGCCATCCCTGGCCTCCCGGGCAGCAATGTGGTCGGGTGCTGATGCCCTCTGTCCTATGCAGCATCTGGTGATTGCGGAGAAGGTTGGTGTGGTTGTTAGTGCTGCTGGTGTGCCTGGTGATGCTGGGAGCTGAGCGGCGGACCTGCGAGAGGCACAGAGTCAGCGAGAGGAGGATAAAAGGAGCGCGGAGAGGAGGCCTGGGACCGGAACTGAGCGACAGACCTGCGAGAGGCACAGAGTCAGCGAGAGGAGGATAAAAGGAGCGCGGAGAGGAGGCCTGGGACCGGAGCTGAGCAACGGACCTGCGAGAGGCACAGAGTCAGCGAGAGGAACTCAGCACAGGAGTGATGTCAGAATTCAGAAGTGAGGTGGTCAGAGGGGAGCTGATTGGTGAGTAGCTGGTGGGTATTTTCTGTTAAGTTTTTTGTTCAGTTTTAAGTGTATTTCTGCAGAGTAGTTCATAGCCCATTACTAGAGGGAGAGCACTCATTGGTGAGTTGCAGGTGAGTGCTTTTGTTAAGTTTTTAAGTTTATTTCGTGGGCTTTTTTGCAGGGGCCAGTGTCGGGAGCGGAGAGAGCAACAGCACAGTGAGTAGTTAAACTCACTTTCGCGGGCTTTTTTTTGCAGAGGCCAGTGTTGGGAGCAGAGAGAGCAGCAGCACTGTGAGTAGTTAAACTCACTTTCGCGGGCTTTTTAAAATTTTTTTACAGAGGCCAGTGTCGGGAGCGGAGAGAGAAGCAGCACAGTGAGTAGTTAAACTCACTTTCTTGGGCTTTTTACAGAGGCCGGTGTCGGGAAAGGGCCCTTGAGTATATCATTTAATTGAAGTGAAATTGGTGGGATTCATTTAATTTAATTTTAATTAATTAATTAAACGGTAAGTCATGGCAGGAGAGCCCCGCCCCGTGATATGCTCCTCCTGCTATATGTGGGAAATCAGGGACGCTTCCTGTGTCCCTGACGACCATGTGTGTGGGAAGTGTATCCAGCTGCAGCTACTGATAGACCGCATTGCGGCGCTGGAGCTGCGGATGGATGCATATTGGAGCATTCGCGACGCTGAGAACGTCGTGGATAGCACGTTTAGCGAGTTGGTCACACCGCAGGCAAAGGGTGTACAGGCAGGAAGTGAATGGGTGACCACCAGGCAGAGTAAGAGGTGCAGGCAGGTAGTGCAAGGGTCCCCTGTGGCCATCCCCCTCTCAAACAGATATACCACTTTGGATACTGTTGGGGGGGATGACTTATCAGGGGAAGGCAGCAGCAGCCAACTTCCTGGCAACATGGGTGGTTCTGCTGCACAGGCTGGGAGGAAGAAGTGTGGAAGAGCTATAGTGATAGGGGACTCAATTGTAAGGGGAATAGATAGGCGTTTCTGCGGCCGCAAACGAGACTCCAGGATGGTGTGTTGCCTCCCTGGTGCAAGGGTCAAGGACGTCTCGGAGCGGCTACAGAACATTTTGGAGGGGGAGGGCGAACAGTCAGTTGTCGTGGTGCACATAGGCATCAACGATATAGGTAAAAAATGGGATGAGGTCCTAAAAGCAGAATATAGGGAGTTAGGAGGTAAATTAAAAAATAGGACCTCAAAGGTAGTAATCTCAGGATTGCTACCAGTGCCATGTGCTAGTCAGAGTAGAAATAGGAGGATATTTCAAATGAATACGTGGCTAGAGGAATGGTGCAAGCGGGAGGTATTCCAATTCCTTGGACATTGGAACCGGTTCTGGGGGAGGTGGGACCAATACAAACGGGACGGTCTGCATCTGGGCAGGGCCGGGACCGATGTCCTAGGGGGAGTGTTTGCTAGTGCTGTTGGGGAGGGTTTAAACTAAAGTGGCAGGGGGTTGGGAACCTGAGTAGGGAGACAGAGGAAAGGGAAACAAGGATAAAAGCAAAGGACAGGAAGGAGAAAAACAAAAGTAGAAGGCAAAGAACTCAACGGTTTAAATCAAACATGGTCACAGTAAATAATAATTCATATAGGTCTGAGAGCGTTAAAAAAACAAGCCTGAAGGCTTTGTGTCTTAATGCAAGGAGCATTCGGAACAAGGTGGATGAATTAGCTGCGCAAATAGAGGTAAATTAATACGATTTGATTGGGATTACAGAAACATGGCTCCAGGGTGGCCAAGGCTGGGAACTCAACATCCAGGGGTATTTAATATTTAGGAAAGATAGGCAAAAAAGAAAGGGAGGTGGGGTAGCATTGCTGGTTAAAGAGGGGATTAACATAATTGAAAGGAAGGATATTAGCTCTGATGATGCAGAATCTGTAAGGGTAGAACTGAGAAATAACAAGGGGCGGAAAACATTAGTGGGAGTGGTATATAGACCTCCAAACAGTAATACGGAGGTTGGGGACGGCATTAAAAGGGAAATTAGAGAAGCATGCAGTAAGGGCACAGCAGTTATCATGGATGACTTTAATTTACATATAGATTGGGCTAACCAAATTAGTAAAAATACTGTGGAGGAGGAATTCCTAGAATGTTTACGGGATGGTTTTCTGAAACAATATGTCGAGGAACCAACCAGAGATCAGGCCATCTTAGACTGGGTATTATGTAACGAGAAAGGATTAATTAGCAATCTTGTTGTACGAGGCCCCTTGGGTCAGAGTGATCATAATATGATAGAATTCTTCATTAGGATGGAGAGTGAAGTAGTTGAATCAGAGACTAGGGTCCTGAATTTAAATAAAGGAAACTACGATGGTATGAGGCGCGAATTGGGTAGGATTGATTGGGGAATGTCACTCAAAGGGTTGACGGTGGATAGGCAATGGCAAACATTCAAAGACTGCATGGATGAACTACAGAATTTGTTCATCTCAGTGTGGCATAAGAATAAAACAAAAAGGGTGACTCAACTGTGGCTAACAAGGGAAATTAGGGATAGCATAAGATCCAAGGAGAGGGCATATAAATTGGCCAGAAAATGCGGTAACCCTGAGGATTGGGGGCAGTTTAGGATTCAACAAAGGAGGACAAAGGGATTAATTAAGGAGGGGAAAATAGAATATGAAAGTAAGCTTTCAGGGAACATAAAAACTGACTGTAAGAGCTTTTATAGATATGTGAAGAGAAAAAGATTAGTGAAATCAAGTGTAGGTCCCTTGCAGTCAGAAGCGGGGGAAGTTATAATGGGGAACAAAGAAATGGCTGACCAATTAAATGCATATTTTGGTTCTGTCTTCACAAAGGAGGACACAAATAACCTCCCAGAGATGTTGGAGAACATAGGGTCTGATGAAAGGGAGGAACTGAAAGAAATCAGTATTTGCAGGGAAATGGTGTTAGGGAAATTGAAGGGATTGAATGCCGATAAATCCCCAGGGCCTGATAATCTACATCCTAGGGTACTTAAGGAAGTGACCCTAGAAATAGTAGATGCATTGCTGATCATTGTCCAACATTCGATGGAATCTGGAACTGTACCCATGAATTGGAGGGTAGCTAATGTTACCCCACTATTCAAAAAGGGTGGTAGAGAGAAAGCGGGGAATTACAGACCGGTAAGCCTGAAATCGGTAGTGGGGAAAATCCTAGAGCCCATTATAAAGGATGTAATAGCTGAGCACTTGAAAAACAGTGACAGGATCGGACAAAGTCAACATGGATTTACAAAAGGTAAATCGTGCTTGAATAATCTACTGGAATTTTTTGAGGATGTAACTGGGAAAATAGATAAGGGAGAACCAGTAGATGTGGTGTATTTGGACTTTCAAAAGGCTTTCGATAAGGTCCCGCATAAGAGATTAGCGTGTAAAGTTAAGGCACATGGGATTGGGGGCAAGGTATTGACTTGGATAGAGAACAGGTTGGCGGACAGAAAGTAGAGAGTAGGAATTAATGGGTCTTTTCCGAGTGGCAGGCAGCGACCAGTGGGGTACTGCAGGGTTTGGTCCTTGGACCCCAGCTATTCACAATATACATTCTGATAAGAGAACTAAATGTAATATCTCCAAGTTTGCAGATGACACAAAGCTGTGTGTGCTCCGAGGAGGATACTGAGAAACTCCAGGATGATTTGGACAGGTTGGGTGAGTGGGCAGAAGCGTGGCAGATGCAATATAATGTGTATAAATGCGAGGTTATCCACTTTGGTGTCAAAAACAGAAAGGCAGACTATTATCTGAATGGCAATAGATTGGGAGAAGGGGAAGTGCAACGAGACCTGGGTGTCCTTGTGCACCAGTCGCTGAAGGTAAGCATGCAGGTGCAGCAGGCGGTTAAGAAGGCAAATGGTATGTTGGTCTTCATCGCGAAAGGGTTTGAGTATAGGAACAGAGATGTCCTGCTACAGTTGTACAGGGCCTTGGTGAGACCACATCTTGAGTACTGTGTGCAGTTTTGGTCACCTTATCTGAGGAAGGATGGTCTTGCCATGGAAGGAGTTCAGCGAAGATTCACAAGGCTGATACCTGGGATGGCAGGAATGACATATGAGGAGAGATTGGGTCGATTGGGCTTATACTCGCTGGAGTATAGAAGAATGAGAGGGGATCTCATCGAAACATATAAAATTCTGACAGGTCTGGACAAACTAGACGCAGGAAGAATGTTCCCGATGGTCGGAGAGTCCAGAACCAGGGGTCATAATCTAAGGATAAGGGGTAAGCCATTTAGGACAGAAATGAGGAAGAATTTCTTCACCCTGAGAGTGGTGAACCTGTGGAATTCTCTACCACAGAAGGTAGTTGAGGCCAAGTCATTAAATATATTCAAGAATGAGTTAGATATATTTCTTAAAGCTAAAGGTATCAAGGGATATGGGGAGAAGGCAGGTACAGGGTACTGAGTTTGGATGATCAGCCATGATCTCATCGAATGGCGGAGCAGGCTCGAGGGGCCGAATGGCCTACTCCTGCTCCTATCTTCTATGTTTCTATGGTTTTGGGGCTGATCGTGGTCAGATTCTGAGGACCAAGGTGAGATAGTATAAAGTGCACCCATGCTGATGGAATAGATGGCAGGTGAAGGAGAGATGACAGAAGCGATCTGTCAATGGTGGGAAAGGTAATGAGGTCAGACTGGATGGAGACTTGTGTAAAGACTTGCAGCATTCTGAATCCGTAGTTTAGAGGAGCTAGTGGTGAAGGGAAGCCATTTGAAGCTGTCAACTCATCAGCTGACTCAATGGCCACTGACCTCCCGCCTCAGCTTCACAGACGAGGTCTAGGCACAGCTGGAAACCGGGGGGGGGGAGGGGGGGTGCGGGCGGGCGAGCTATAAAATTCCAAAAGCTGAGGTTAGAACAGGGACAGGAATGGTTGTTGGAAGTTCCGGGGTATAGATGTTTCAGTAAGAGTAGGGAAGGTGGTAAGAAAGGTGGAGGAGTAGCAGTGTTAATCAAAGATAGTTTAACAGCGGCAGAAAGGCAGTTCGAGGGGGATCTGCCGTCTGAGGTAATATGGGCTGAAGTTAGAAATAGGAAAGGAGCGGTCACGTTGTTAGGAGTTTTCTACAGGCCCCCAAATAGTAATAAAGATGTGGAGGAAGAAATTGCAAAGCAGATTATGAATAGGTGTGGAGGTCACAGAGTAGTTGTCATGGGTGACTTCAACTTTCCAAATATTGATTGGAACCTTTATAGGTCAAACAGTTCGGATGGGATAGTTTTTGCACAGTGTGTGCAGGAGGGTTTCCTGACACAATATGTGGATAGGCCGACAAGAGGTGGGGCCACGTTGGATTTGGTACTGGGTAATGAACCGGGCCAAGTGTTTGATTTGTATGTGGGAGAGCACTTTGGAGATAGTGACCACAATTCGGTAACTTTCACTATTGCAATGGAGAGGGATAGGGCCATACGGCAGGGCAGGGTTTATAATTGGGGGAGGGGTAATTATGATGCGATTAGGCAAGAATTAGGGAGTATAAGATGGGAACAGAAACTATCAGGGAAAGGCACAAACGAAAAGTGGAGCTTTTTCATGGAGCAATTACTGCGTGTCCTTGATAGGTATGTCCCTGTCAGGCAGGGAGGAAATGGCCGAGTGAGAGAACCATGGTTCACAAAAGAGGTTGAATGTCTAGTCAAGAGGAAAAAGGAAGCGTATGTAAGGATGAGAAAACAAGGTTCAGTTGGGTCGATTGAGGGGTACAAGGTAGCAAGGAATGAGCTAAAAAAAGAGCTTAGGAGAGCTAGGAGGGGGCATGAGAAGTCCTTGGCGGGTCGGATCAAGAAAAACCCCAAGGCCTTTTACTCTTATGTGAGAAATAAAAGAATGACCAGGGTGAGGGTAGGGCCGGTCAAGGACAGTAGTGGGAACTTGTGCATGGAGTCAGAAGAGATAGGAGAGGTGATGAATGAATACTTTTCGTCAGTGTTCACTGAGGAGAGGGGCCATGTTCTTGAGGATGAGAGTGTGATAAAGGTGGATAGGCTGGAGGTGGTAGATGTTCTGAGGGAAGATGTTTTAGCAATTTTGAAGAACCTGAGGGTCGATAAGTCCCCTGGGCCAGATGGGATATATCCTAGGATTCTTTGGGAGGCAAGGGAGGAGATTGCAGAGCCTCTGGCTTTGATCTTTGGGTCCTCACTGTCCACGGGGATGGTGCCAGAGGACTGGAGAGTGGCGAATGTTGTTCCTCTCTTCAAGAAAGGAAATAGGAATGACCCTGGTAATTATAGGCCGGTTAGTCTTACTTCGGTGGTTGGTAAGATAATGGAAAAGGTCCTGAGGGATAGGATTTATGACCATTTGGAAAGGGGCAACTTAATCAGGGATAGTCAACACGGATTCGTGAAGGGTAAGTCTTGCCTAACAAATTTGATTGAATTCTTTGAGGAGGTAACTAAGTGTGTAGATGAAGGTAGAGCAGTTGATGTCGTATACATGGATTTTAGTAAGGCGTTTGATAAGGATCCCCATGGTCGTCTCATGAAGAAAGTAAGGAGTTGTGGGATAGAGGGAAATTTGGCCGATTGGATAAGTAACTGGCTATCTCATAGAAGGCAGAGGGTGGTGGTGGATGGAACATTTTCGGACTGGAGACCAGTTACCAGCGGTGTGCCACAGGGGTCGGTGCTGGGTCCTCTGCTGTTTGTGATTTTTATCAATGACTTGGAGGAGGGGACTGAAGGGTGGATCAGTAAATTTGCTGATGACACCAAGATTGGTGGAGTAGTGGATGAGGTGGAGGGCAGTTGTAGGCTGCAAAGAGACATTGATAGGATGCAGAGCTGGGCCGAAAAATGGCAGATGGAATTTAACCCTGATAAGTGCGAGGTGATTCATTTTGGTAGGGCAAATGTGAATAAGGATTACAGGGTCAACGGCAGGGTTCTGAGGAGCGTGGAGGAGCAGAGGGATCTGGGGGTTCATATCCACAGATCTCTGAAGGTTGCCACTCAAGTGGATAGAGCAGTAAAGAAGGCCTATGGTGTGTTGGCGTTTATTAACAGAGGGTTTGAGTTTAAGAATCGTGAGGTTATGCTGCAACTGTACAGGACCTTGGTGAGACCACATTTGGAATATTGTGTGCAGTTCTGGTCACCTCACTATAGGAAGGACGTGGAAGCATTGGAAAGAGTGCAAAGGAGATTTACCAGGATGCTGCCTGGTTTGGGGGGGAGGTCTTATGAGGAAAGATTGAGGGAGTTGGGGCTTTTCTCTTTAGAGCGGAGGAGGATGAGAGGCGACTTAATAGAGGTTTATAAGATGATGAGGGGGATAGATAGAGTGGATGTTCAGAGACTATTTCCTCGGGTAGAGGCAGCTGTTACAAGGGGGCATAACTATAAGGTGCATGGGGGGAGATATAGAAGGGATGTCCGAGGTAGATTCTTTACTCAGAGAGTGGTTGGGGTGTGGAATGGACTGCCTGCTGTGATAGCGGAGTCGGACACTTTAGGAACTTTCAAGCGGTTATTGGATAAGCACATGGAGCACACCAGAGTGATAGGGAGTGTGATAGCTTGATCTTGGTCTCGGACAATGCTCGGCACAACATCGAGGGCCGAAGGGCCTGTACTGTGCTGTACTGTTCTATGTTCTATGTTCTATGTTCTGAGGAAAAAAGCATTATTGAATTGGATCCCCCGCGCTGCCTGTCGGGTCTGCTCAGCGCTGGCAGACCCAACATCGGGAAATGCAGGTGTGCGTGTTTTGACAGCGGGTTCCCGACCCACTGTCAATCATTTTAAATTTCACAGCTGACCCGCCACCAATCGGATCCACTGAGCGCCGGCCTAATTTGCGGCCATAGAGCTAACAGCGAAGGAGCTCGTGAACCAGGCAGGACCGGAGAGCACGGGAAGCGCCAGAGCAAGCAGGGTCCTGAGCCCCGACACTATCAAACCCCGGGATCCTCATACACTCCCCGAGGCTGCAAGATGGGCAAGTTCGACCGGGTGAGCGGGGCTTTAAACATCGGGGCCTGGGCCCGGGCCAGGTTTCCGCCCTCGGCTGATTCTCACTGGGTTTGGGTTTAAATGATTTTTTTAATCTCCCGAAGCTGCCTGCCTGTGGCTGGGGAACTGGCTGCCCTCCGGTTTCCCCCAACCAACTGACCCTGCTTCATCTCCTGACCTTCTCCTCAAACACGTGCAGCACAAAGAGGTGAAAGTTTGGCCTGGTGTCTTGAAGCCCCAGGGGTGGTGTTGGGGCTCGTGGCCCTGCTCCCTCTGCTGCCTCTCTGGCGCGGTGCGGCGCTCATGCGCGGCTCTTGAGTGCCGTAATTACCAACCATGTGTTCACTAGCGCACCTGCTCAGCGCTCTGGCCATGCTGCATTCAGCTCCCACACAAGGGGCCAAAAATTCGGCACTTGCCGGGTGAGTACGCGTTGTGTACTCACCCGTAAGGCCGCCTGAAGTGCCGGTTTCCTGCATGCACTGCGCATGCGCGGGAAACCGGAACTTCCGGTCTCGTGAAGGGAGCGGTTCAGAGGTGAACCGCGTGTGTGGTAGAGGCTGCGCGCACGCAGCGAACTTAGGTTTTTTTTCAGGTTTCTCCGGGAGGGTAAGTATTGAAGAACCTACGCTTTTAAAAAGGAGGCGCAGGACTCGTTTTCAACAAGGTAAGTGGTTAATTAATTATAATTTAAAAAAAATTTCAACAGGTTTATCTTTTTTAGATACTTTAAAGAAAGGTAAGTTTATTTTTAGCACTGTTAAAAAGTATTTTAATTTTTTCAAAAATTTAAATTTTTGTTTAAAGTAGTTAATTTATTTAACTTATAGTTATTTTAAAAATGTGATGGGTTTTTTTTAGCTGTTCTTTTGGGGCCGATTTCAATTCATAGGTTTGACAGGTCTCCTGTCAAATCTATGAATGAAAGATGGTCTGCTGCCATTGGCTCTCCATGGCCCATGTGATCTCAGGGGACGCATCGCACTAACTACGCCCCTGGGACACGCAAGCACTGCACGCCGGCAGCTGCAGCAGGCCCAGGAGCTGAAGTCCCCGTGGGCCAGAAGCAGAACGGCAGGCGCGGTAGGTAAGTGCGCGCGCGATCCTTACTCCCGCAGCAAGCTGGAGAGGCGAATTTCTGGGCCAAGGTTTCAGCCTGAACCTGCAGTCCAATCTACAACAATCCAAAGCTACAAACTCCGGGGAAATCTTAGGAACAGCACTTATGAGCAAAACACCAGCACAACACACACACGGACCCCACACACGGACCCTTCATTCAGAATTAAAGAATTATCACTTCCAGAAGGAAAAAAAAATAAAGCTCTCAAGAGAAATTAACTAAACCACTAATTAGAGTATAAGGGGATAAAAATTCGGTATTGACCATTTTGGGGCACTAACATCGCCTGGGCGCTAACTTTAGCTCCCAGTGCTAATTAGCGCCGGCAACCGCAAAATTGAGTTTTAGCGCCCCAAGAGGGAAGTGGAGCGCTAATTCAAGTGCTACACACTTCTCTTAGGGCGCTAACGTCGCAGAGCGGGGCGCTACCGCAGAGCGCTAATCAAGTTCCGGCGCTATCAGTTAGAGAGTCCTCAGACAGACTGGCGCCTTCCAGTTCTTAAAGGGATGGTTCAATCATGCTGCACAGCTTCACTCTGATCATTGCTGCTCGTGAACTGGGCCTGCAAGGAGCTGCAAGCCTTCATTCCAAGAAGTCATGGCTGATCAGAGGCCCAGAGAGAGAGCTCGCCGGTTCAGCGACCACGCCTTGGAGACTCTGGTGGCAGCCGTGGAACGCCGACGGGCAGTGCTCTTCCCGGACACTGGCAGGAGGCCATTGCCACAGGCCTTTAGGAGGATGTGGAGGGAGATCGCCAAGGAGGTGTCAGCCAGAAGTATGGTCCCCAGAACTCCCACCCAGTGCCGGTGGTCAGGGTGAGTACATGCTTCAAAAACCTCTACAAGCCAGCATCTCAACCTCACTCTGTGCACACACTGTATAAACCGCCACATCCCCAACACTCACCCACCAACTATGCCCACCTACTAAAAGTGACATCCACATCTCACGCCTTGCATACATTAACAGCTATTCAACTATGGTAGGCACATATGCCACACACATAGCTGCACATTCACTCACACGCTTTCCTTTTTCTTGGAGGCCAACCTTGCTCACAACAGGAGGGAGCAGCTATGAACTGGAGGAGGTGAGGTGGACCTGCACCCCCTTACAGACCTGGAAGAGTGAGTGGGGCGCATCATTGGGGCCCAGGTCGTGGGCGCTGTGGCCATCGGAGACGTCGACCCCCTTGGAGACAACAACGGTATGTTCATCACCTCTCTCTCTTCTCTCATACCACTTCCCCCTCACACCACAAGCCTTTCCCACTTTCCATCTAAGTATACTGTCTTCATTCCTTGCTCCCTTCCTGCCTCCCTCCCCTGACCTTAACCCCACTCTTGTGCTTTTATGCTTTCAGATAATCAGCCACCAGCTGACCAGCCTGTCCCTCAGCCTCCCAGTGGCAGCGACACGGGAGAGGAGGAGGAAGAACAAGCCAGAGCCTCACTGCCTGTGTCTCCCGAAGGCGCTAGGTCCGATAATGGGGCGACGCGGTCGCTGGAGGGGAGCCTAGTACATGGGTCTGATGTGGGTGAAGCTCCGGGACCCAGTGGGCTGCAGCAACCCCACGGGAAAAGGGAAGTTCGGGGGCCATCTCCCCGGAGGTTGAGTTCGCGCACGAGTTCTGCTGCACAGGACTCCGATGGGGACGTTGATGTGGAGGCAATGAACAGACGGGCGATGGGCATGCACACCGAGCTCATGGATGCAATGGCAAGGGTGCCCGAGAGCATGGATGCACTGACTAGGAGCGTGGAGGAGTCCGCCTCCAGCATTGCACTCATCTCTGCGCACACCATCGAGCCCATCCTTGGCAGTTTGCAAAGGATGGTCGACTCGCAGAAAGACCATGGGGACCCAGACCTCATGTCATGGGTGAGGTGGCAGCAGCTATTGCAGCACAGGCCGAAGCAATGCAATGGCTTAGTGCCGTAATGGAGTCAGTGGTTGCTGGCATCAAATCTCAGACTGCTCTCATGCAGTCTCGGATTGATGCCACGCATGCGCTGACTGCTGCCATCCTCGCTGGGTCGCCCACAATCCACCGGGGATCTCACAGTGCCGCAGCAGGCCAGCAATCTGTGCTAGAGTAGATTGCTCCAGATGCTGAGGTTCTGCCCCGGGGGAGTGGCAGTGTGTCGGTTGAGCAAGAAGGTGCTGTCCTCTCTCAGGATGACAGTATTCCTGCTCCCACCACTGCCACTCCGCCATTGCACTTGTTGCAGCCTGTAACCCAGCCTGCTGCCGCCCATGCTGAAGTGGTGCAGTCTGCAGCCAGGCCTTCCAGGCCCAGAGCTAGTCGAGGGTGTCCTGCAAGGCCATCTGCAGTCTCTGGTTCCCAGACTCAGCAGCCTTCCACCAGCCTTGCTGCAGCCACATTACGGAGGAGCAGTAGGGTTGGGAGGGGGGAACTCAAAAGTGGAGGGAAATCATTGAAGGGGGAGTAAAGAATAATTTAGTAGCAAATGGGGGTAGTGTGTGTTAATAAATTGATGTGTTTGTAAATATATTGTTGTTTTTGTGAACAACTGGTTATGCTTGTAAATAAATATGTGTTTGGTAACAAATAGTTCAGTTTGATAAGAGTTGTGTTTGTTGATAAATGGTTGTGTTTGTTTATGAATAGTTGTGTTTCATGAGAGAGTTGTGGTCGATAATAAATTGTTAATTTGACATTGTACATTTTGTGATGTTTCTCATTTGACCTTTGCCCGGTGATAGGGGCTGCGAGCTGGATGTAATGATGTGGTTGCGCTGCGCAAAGGCCATGTGCTATATCATTCATTGGAATCGCTGTCTAATGAGATGCTCACGCACGGCCCTTGCAGAAGCAAGATTGAGTGGCTCCCTCCTCCGTTGCTGCTGCTCTTCATCCTCCGCCTCTTCCTCCTCTAATCCCTGGTGGCAGTGGCTGGGCCCTCAGAATGGCCAGGTTGTGCAACATGCAGCACACAACGATGAAAAGGGAAACTCGATCAGGGCAGTACTGCAGGGCTCCTCCAGAGCGGTCAAGGAAGCGGAACCATTGCTTTAGCACCCCGATAGTGTGTTCGATCAAGTTCCTGGTGGCGGTATGGCTGTCATTGTACGTGTGCTGAGCAGGAGTGTTGAGGTTACGGAGGAGTGTCATCAGCCAGGTGGCGAGTGGATAACCCTTGTCTCCGAGCAGCTAGCCGTGAGCTTCATGTGGTGGGTAGAACAGTGCTGGGACACCGGTCTGTCACAGGATGAATGCATCGTGGCTGCTGCCAGGATAGCAGGCATTGGCGGTGAGGATGAGCTGTCTGTGGTCGCACATCAACTGCACGTTCAGAGAGTGGTAGCCTATGCAGTTATGGAACACCTCTGCATTGTGATGAGGTGCCCGCAATGCCATGTGGGTGCAGTCAATGGCGCCCTGAACCATGGGGAAGCCCGCTATCCTTACAAAGCCACATGAGCATTTGTCCTGCTTCTCTCTGGTGATGGGAAATGAGATGTACTCCCTTCTCCTTCTGTAGAGAGCGATGAACGTAGGAGAAGTGCTCCCGGAAAACTCTGGGAGGGTAAGATCTCCTGTTGCAAGCTCTGGCGGCCCTTCTCCCTCTGGCCACATTTGGCAATCTCTGTCTCTGCACCCGCTGCCTCCAACGTAGTTGCTGGAGGGCAAGGTGGAGTTCCAGTACAGCCCCCATAAATGAGAGAAAAGAGGGCATAGAAATGTTCAGAGCAATACAAGTGAAGAAACTGTTAGAGCAGCAACAAAACAAAATGGAGAAAATGTGAACGCAGCCAAAAATGCTATCTGACAAACCAGCAATGAATCTGACCTCCCAATGCACCAGTAAATGATCTCTTAATAGCGCCCCAGGGGCGGCAATCCCAGGTATCAATGCCTGCTATTTCTGTCGTTCTTAGCGCCACTCCAGGCGCTAAGTCAGGGGAAGTGACTGAATTTCGCATCGGAGGCGCTAACGGGGCATTACACACTCATTGATGTCACGGTCTGAGCGGTGCTAGAGGGCCAGGCGCCAAGTGTTAGCGCCGGCGCTAAATGCCAACTGAATTTCGCAGGCAGTGTTGGAATCGCCGCACCTGGATAAGCCCTTAGCGCCTCGCCCGGTGCTAACAGGAGGCGCCAAGGTACCGAATTTCTAGCCTAAGGTCTTTTATTTTACCACCCAAGGACAACTATAATTACAATTGCAGAATAATATTATATTTATTGAAGCTAACTTGACTTCCACATTCTGTGGTCTGGCAAGACTGGATCAAATTACACATTGCAGGGTTATCTACAGCAGGCAGGATCAAATTACACATTCCGAACAAACTGTTTGGTTCCCTTGGAAGTCAAGGCACACCTATCAGAAATCTGGCGTAGCAAATAGGCACACCCTTTCTGGTATCATTCCAGCGAATCTTCGTGATACCCTTTCCATGGCTCGGATATCCTCTCTACAATGGATACCCGGAACTGTAATACCCAAACAGTAACCTAACTGATGTCTTGTACAAATTCAGTATCACTGCCTTGCTTTTATAATCAAGCAAGTTTATTCTCCTCTTCTACATAATCCCTACATCTGAATTTCTCTCTCATCTGTTTCATGTTTTCCAAACCACCCTCAGACTCACTGCACCTGACGAGAGATTTGCTATTCCATTCCTGCTCCTATCGAGTTTAATGCTGGGTAACTGAAATTTATTGGCTTACTTTTAAAAATTTGCCATAAGGATACAATAATTATAGTAGAAGAGTGTAATAATACAGAAACAAGTATAAATCTATATACTACATAGCCACGTAACTCAAATCACACACATAAAAGACCATGAACATTAACATTGAAGTGCCAGTCATTACATTTGCTGCACTAACTGCATGTAGTTTTTGTTTATTTATTTATGTCACTCATAATCAACAATTTATATTCACACAGGTCACAAAGGCTTGTATCTAGCATTCACAAATATCATAAAAATATACAGATAAAAAAATGTTATATCATGTTAAAAATAAGCCATGAATAGGAACAAAGCACATTCACAACTACCCTTTATGATGGCTTCTCAATGTCAATTATATACAAACAACTTACATTCCACTCATAATAATATATTGTTGTAAATATTCCCAGTCTTAAAACCAAAGCCACTTCCTAAAGATTCAGCCTTTTTCTAAAGTTCAAAGTATTATTTAATAGAAAATTCAAATGTACAAGTAATAAAAAGATTTTAACATTATTCATAAAGATGATTTTTAAACCATATGCTGCAACCTTATCGCATTAAATATTTCTTACATTTTAACAATTGTACTTGCAGTACTTTAACAGAACACATTAAGTTTAGTTACATTAACTGCGAACAAACGTTAAATTCCTTTATTTTGTGTTTCCTTCATATATTTTATTCAGCTTTCCTCTATGTCTTGGGGTTCACTGATCGTTTTGTACCGACCCTGCTCTTTGTTAGCTGAAAGTATCTCTAAGAAATAGTTTATTTTAGCCAATTTAGGTCTAGAATTCTACAGACCGACACAATCATGTTACAGATGCCAATACATCAGCCACTCATGTAATTTGTCCATGTTAAATACTGTTGGATGAGTTATCTTCAGCACCTGGGACGAGATAACTTGTCCACAACACTCAAAGGGCTAATGAAAAATCACATTGCAGTAAATGAGAAAACAAAATAAAAATCTTGAACTAAAACTTATGCATAAATATATTATCACTGCTCTTATCCAGCTATCACAAACTGATCGGATGTTTAGATGCATTTAAGACATTTGTATTTTTTCCATACAGTCACAGAGCTCACACTGAAAATCTGAGATAAATATAAAGACGTCAAATTTCCTGTGGTTGTATTCCGCTAGCAGAAGTGGGGCAAAGCGGGGCTTCCTTCCAACCATGTTTGTGCTCCTAACACCAGCCTCCTTTCTGGGGTTGGGCCATTTAAATATTTTGGGCAGGTGCAGGTGCCATTTGCAGCACAGTTGGAGTGCCCGCTTTATGTTTGGGCGGGTGCGGGTGAGGGGGAGGGAAGGGAAATCACACCTTGCCGAACCATAAGCTGCACTGAGACCAGCCCAACATTGAACACATCTTTTAGACAAAGCCCAAGATGCTGAATGGCAATAAACTGATCATTGTGTGATTTAAAGGTTTTAAAACCAACTTCTTAAAATTTAGATTGTCCCCAGGCTGTTAGCTGCACTGGATGCCAGGGACAGGCTCCCTTGCAGCCAGCAGCATTAGGACATGAATGATGGGAGGTGCATTGTATGATGGATTTTCCTTATTTGTGTGGCATCGTAGTGTGCTGCCATACGTGAGCAGCCATATTATACAGCTGCCCTCACTTCTGGCAGAAATTACAACAGGCAGATAAAGGGGCAGGGCCCCAACATGACCAGGTGCCAGTCAAATCCCTGAAGGACAGCTCTGTATTTGGAGCCCATGTGTTACATCAGAAGCAGATTTGCATCTATAACCATCTATTGCTAGGTTTCCAGAGTCAACAATGGGGAGACATAGGGGGGAAAATTGGGTTGCTTTGCACCTCCCGTTAGTGCCCTAAGAGGTTAGTGGCGGTGCTAACCGGTAGCGCCCCGTGGCGCTGCACCACCGCGATGACATCATCGCTGTGCGCAGCGCCCCAGCCGCTATCTTCGGGAGCGCCCCCCTGACTTACCGCCAGACGCTATGTCTGATGGGGTCAGGGGGGCTACCTGCGGCCAGGGAGGTGCAATTTAAAGGCGAGGTGCGGGGCAGCCATTTTTGTTGCTGGCCGCCTGCCAGCACCTGCCTGCGCTCCTGTCTCTGGCCTCCTGAATGGCTCCCCCCGCCCCGCGGAGTGCCGGCTGTGCTCCAAGAGCCCGGCACTTCTCTTGAGTGCCTGGCTCTTTTGCCGGCACTCCCGATCCCCGGTGGCCCAGCTGGGCCCCGGGTCGCGCTGCACAAGGCCCCTCCCCTTTAAGAAGGGGAGGAAGGCCTGCAATACTGCGGCGCCCCAAGAGGGATGTGGGGCGCTTCCAGTACTGCCCCGCTTCCCTCTTGGGGCGCAACCACTCAATTTCCGGCGCGGGGGTGCTAATTTTTCCGGAGCGCTAAAAGTAGCGCCCCAGCGAAGTTAGTACCCCAAATGGGGCGCTACTCAATTTTTAGCCCATAGAGCCCAGATGGAAGATGGCTGATCGGGGTGTCCGATATCCCAAGATGTGCTCCCATTGTGCTACTCTCTGAAACGGGAGCACTAAACTGAAAATTTATCGCTAGATGGTTTCCTATAGGGAGAGGAAAAAACTGGATGGAGATTGACCACAGGTCGCTTCTATTCATCTCCTAGGGTCAGTTTTCATAGGCCTATTTACCCTCAGCTAGAGTGTGGGTAAACTTTAATGAGGCTGTGTTCCTATGGTGGTGCCTCACTCAATAGGAAGGCCTGGTCAGGATCAGAAGTCAGTATGCCTGATTCACACTCCTGCTGATTTCTTGGCCACTAAAATTAATAACCGTAAAATTGGGAGGCCCATGAGGCAGCCTGCTGACTTCCACGCCTGACTGACTTGTCCTCCTATCGAATGAGGCCCTGCACTGAGCAAGCTAACTCATAGAATTTACGCCAGTGTGAGGCATGGAGAAACCCCTAAACAGAGAGCACTGAAAATAACAAATGCTTTAAAGCAAACAAAAAAGCTAAGATGTGTACTGGGGCAGGAGTAATTTGCATTAAATTTGTATTAAAGTTTACAAAATATTTATACTTTCTAGTCAGAGGAGACCCAGAAAAGGCCTCCTGATTGCTTCCTGAACACGATTCACAATTCAAATAAAACTCTATGGGTAGATTTAATGAATTTTACTCCCAGTGTGGAGCATTCTAAGCCAGGAGGACAGTGCTGGAAAATCCTGTGGGGCCCACCAATCTCCCTATGTGTTCTCAATATGCACTCAAGACACAAGAGAGGGAGACTCACAGTGGCTAGTTTAAATATTGGTAGGAGCCTGCAAGCAAGTCTGTGGAAGATGTTGTCTCAATTTGCAGTATAGTTCCAAGAACACAAGTAGTCCTCTGGACCTCCCCTCAAATGGCCATTCTTTGTGTGTGAACCTAGACAGTGAGTGACAACAGGTTATTCAAACCTGGGGAGGGGTACCACAGCAAAGCCAGGTCCTGTCCTTACCCGGCATCCACGCAAGCACACTTTCCAGCAGGAGTCAGTGAATGGCACTCAAAAGTGGGAACCCTGGCAATTTATTTTCCCCCTCCCTACCCAGGGATACCAAGGCCATTCCTATTACCAACCCTGCTGAGGCTGACAAAGCTACCTGCATGGCTCAGTTCCACACTGACCAGTGTATTTACCAGCTGAGTTATTGAAGGAAGGTAACCCAGCACATTAGTTTCCTGAGGAAAGTTTCTGCAAAGTTCTCCATACTTCCAACAGAAAATCAAACAAAATGTCAGTATCCCATCCTGATCTTACATTGTTGTGAAGGTTCGAAGCCCAAGAAGTTGTGAAACCCTAAGTAGACCTATAACAGGAAAAGGGGAATACACCTGGGGGTGGGGGCGGGTTGTAGAAGGGATGTTTACTCACAAAAACTAAACAGAATACAAAGACACCCCTGTAAAATTAATTAAGACATTGTCTACATAACCAGGTTATTTGGTTTACTTATACAAGTGAGGTATCTATGACAGTAAATAAGTTCACTAATATTAGCACAACCTTATAATGAGCTATATGACACTGCAGGCAATTGTCAACTATCAACTAATAATTTACCCAAAATGTTCTTCTCTTTCATTGATATGAATTATCGCCCCAGTGCGCAATGAAAAATATTTCTTACCCCATCAAATAAAGTAATGTATGTTAATGAGATGCCCAATGTGCCACACAGTTTTATACACTTAACAAAAGTAATCATTTCTAAAACAGTTTCTCATGGTGTAAATTGATTTTTTAATCAGATCTTCTGCATCTGAAGAGGGTCAGTTTTATCTACTGAACTCCAGCAGTTAATTCAGAGTAGAATAGTTCAGCGATTTGTTATTGCTCGAGTATAACTGATGAGTTAAATCGTAGCTTTCTGAAAGATCAGAGCGGGAAAAAAGTTAGCAAGAGTTGGAGTCATGTAGCAATGCTGTATTAATGTAAATTTACTTACCTGTTCAGCTGTTTTTAATTACAGCATAGGGTTAGGCATCTACAGCAACAACAACTTGTATTTTTATAGCTCCTTTAGATGTAATAGAAGCATTTTACAGTGTTTGACAACCGGACACTGATCAGTGATGGGAGAAAGGCTAGGTAAGGTGACTGAAGATGTGGTCATAGTAGTCGTTTATGAGGAGCTTTGCAAAGGGCGAGAGGTAACAAAGCAGAGGGGTTTGTGGAGAGTGCCTAAAATGTGGAGCTAGGAAAGCCGGAGGCTGTCACCAAATGGTGTGAGTGAAAAGGAGGCCAGTTTGAAGAGCAGAGTGCACATACTGGAATATAGGGCTGGAGGAGGTGGCAGAAGTAGGAAGAGGTAAGGCATTGCAGGGCAAACATTTTGAATTCAATGCGTTGAGGAGTTAATTGAAGTTGATAAGGGCAAGGGTGGTAAGGGAGCCGGATACTTGGTGCAGGATGGGTGTTTCAGTTTACATCGGGTGAAATTTGGGTGGTTGGCAAGAGAGCACTGGAGTAATCAAGCTTGGAAATGAGCAAGTCTTGAATAAAGTTTTTAGCAGTGGTGGGAGAGAGGCAAGAGTGGAAGCAGCAAATACTGCCGAGGTGCAAATAGGCAGTCTTAATGTTGGATCGGATATGGGGTTTGAAACGCAAGTCAGGGTCGAACAGAACACTGAGGATTTGCATAGTCTGGCTCAGCCTGAGCAAGCTGCCAGGGAGGGGGACAGAATCTAGCGCTAGAGGGCAGACTTTTTTTTGGTGTAGCTGAACAGCAAGGTCTTGCTGAAAATCTTGTAGATTGTTACCTTCAGCTTGATGTTGAACAAGCAGTAGGACAACAAGCGGCAGCCTGAGACAACTGCAATACAGAAAGCCTTGGGTTCTGGCACTACAGCGTGCGATACCAACAAACACTTATCAACTTAATCAGAAATTCTTCTCTCTGCTAACATATTAGGGTTAGTTTTGTGAGGCTTTGCTTCCAGCTTGGTGTTTTGTTAGGTGGCAATGCGAGTTGGGGATGGGGCTATATTACTAGAGGGTCACTTCTGCAACCTGTGCTCGTGTATAATGAGGATCCCCACTGGGAGCCTCACCCTGCAAAATGACCCATATTCATTTTAAATGGATTAGAACCTTCACTAAAATAGTGAAGAGAAGAATTATAGACAAAACTGCTAAGTGATTGTACATTAGATGGTGTCATTTTAGGGCTTGGAAACTGTGATCACCAACATGATATCATCATATTACTGACAATATTATTGCACATTGGATATAAATGTTGTAAACTAGCCCTTTGTTATGATGACAATGCTCCATTAAGTAGAACCAATACTATTTGCACAAGGTCATTAAAGCCAATCTTAATCCCAGGTTTTTTTCCAGGTGATTTCAGGTTTTGCTTTTTAACTCAAAAACCAGGAGAGAATTAGGTGGGGCGGGGTGGGGGGAGCGATTGGTGACAAAAAAGGGTAAATTGAGAGAAAACCAGTAAAAATGGTTTTTGTGCAGATCACTAAAACTCAAGAAAACAATTGTCCCCAAGATCCAAGGCAAGGCTTGCAAAGATCTATTACTGTAAAGAATTTAACTGATAGACAAGAGACAGCTCTAGGTGACAAATCATTTACTTATCAAACCTTTGCTCCATCAGACCCCATCAATAGAATTTCATTATGTATTTACTGTGTTTTCTCTAAATTTTCAATTTTTAAAAACATTCTATTCCACACATCCAATGCACATCACGCTGATTGGCAGTACTCTAAAAACTATCAATGTGCTTTTAAATGCATTGGATCCATCAACAATTTCTTATGCACTCAATAAAAATACAAGGTACACTGTCTGTAGGTTGCTTTATCCCAGAGTGGCCCAGCGGATACTGGACGGGTGGGCAGTTAAAAATGAGCAGGTTACTTACCCGCTCAGCTCCCGACCATTTCCGATTTCAACCTGCGGGATTTTGCAAACAGTTGAGGTGCTCACCTCAAGCAGGCAGGAGCCTCATAAATCTATGAAAATTGGCATCCAGCCATGTCAATAGGACCTGATGGCAGTTTTAACCAGACCGAGATTGGCAATTTAAGCAGGGATGGCTTTCCTAATAGCCAGGAGCAGGTTTGAAGACAGAGAGGCCCTGACAGGTAAACCTAAAAACTTTCCTTTGTGAGGCAAGGAGGAGCAGGTGTACTGCAGACTCGCGATCCTCGCCCCCCCTTCCCAATCTCAAGATCCCCCCTCCCCCACACGCCACCAGAAAACGGCCCCGACAGCCAATCCTGTACCCACTTGGTGTTGACGGGCAGTCCCTGGGCTGCGTGATTTTAAGCCGCTTCCTGCTGACTTCCTGCCTGGAACTTAAATGAGGCCCAGCCATTAAAATTGGCCGGACTTTATTCTGGCGCTGGGGGGGGCAGAAAATTAACTCGCAAGTGCAGTTTCCTGCCGGAAATCTGCTGGCAGTTAAAATCCAGGCCCAAGACCACCAATTTGATCATATAATTAATATACAGCAAAACACAAAGGGGGAAAAATTCAGTTGGTTGCACCTCCCGTTAGAGCCTTAAGAGGGCGCTAATGGGGCGCAAAGCAACTAGCAGCCGGGCGCAGCAATGTTTGCGCCACTCGCGAAATTAACTAGACATTTTGCGGCGGTGCTAAACAGTACCGCCACGATCTCCTGCGCCGGCAGATCGTGACGTCAGTCGAGTGCGCAACGCCCCGGTAGCGCCCCTGAACGGATATTGAGTGGCGCCCCCCTGCCTTACCGCCTGCCGCTAGCAACGACAGGTTGAGGGGAGCGTTTTGCAGTCAGGAAGGGACTGGGGGAGTGCTATTTAAAGGCAACCGCTTCCTGCCTTTTTTTGTTGGCGACATTTTTGAACCACGCATTCGGAGAGAGAGAGAGAGAGAGAGACTTCTGGAGAGATTCAACGCTGTGTGAAGGAGTTTTGGGTACTGAGCAGCACTTTGCAGGTTCATTTTGATTTGCCATTCCTTGTATCAATTTAGAAGAGACTGTGGGGGCTGCACTCTGAGCTGTTTCCCTGGGCCTCTCCATTATTCTTTCCAGCAGATTTGATGTACAGGCCTCTCCAGGCCGAGATTCAAGGCTGCAATGAGCAGGATGTGGATGGAAAGCAAGATCAACCCTTCCCTTTAAGAACTGGCCGGCACCATTGTGTCTGTGTTCCATTGCTGACTGACATCACATGAGCTTCGCCAGCGCTCTGAGTTAGCGCCTCGCTCCTCGGCCTTTGCGCCTTAAGACAGATGTGTAGCGCTTGATTTAGCGCTCCAATCACCTCCAGGGGCGATAAAAGTCAAGTTTGCAGTCGGAGGCGATAATTAGTGCCAGACGCTAATCTTTGCGCCCGGCCGATAATTGCGCCCCAAACGGGGCGATACTGAATTTTTCCCCAAAATTCTTTCACTTCAGTAATAACCATTACAGTTATTCATATAAATTAATTTTTTGGAGTAACTTTTATCATGGGACTGAGTCTATTTATGTTCAGTTTCATGGTCATACTTACGCTTTTTACCAAAGAAACCATAACGGGGTTTTGAGTAAGACTTTGCAGTAGAAGTGCTCTGTACAGTCTGAAAAAGTAAAAGCACAAGTGTTAATGCATGAAGCGGCCTTTGTTTATTTATTTTTGACTTTTTTTTCCCTACTCTTCCCCTTTCTTAGTTCTCTAAGGAGTGATTCAAAAAGGATCAGTGCTCACTGGGAGCACATCTCAGGAAATTACCAGCATGCAGCCCAGAATTTCATGAGATTTTCTCCCTACAAGCACTGCTCCTTGCTGGGAACACAAGATTGTGGAAATTCTCTCGCAAATATCATACACTATTCCCAAGGAGAGCCATCAGCAGACAACTTGCCGCCATGTCACTTTGATCCAGCCATCTGGAGTTTGAAAGTGGCATGGAGGCAGCTTACCCTTGAATTTTCCTTTCTCCCTGATGGCAAGTGCCTCATTTTCACTTGACATATCACTTAGACAGGGCACCCCAAGATTGGCAATTCATTGTATAAAGAATCATGGGTTAGAGCCAATAATATAGCCTCCATAGCTTAGCATTTTTGCAACATCAACCCATTGTAGGATCGAAGGTTCCTGGGGAACACTATGGTTATTTCAGCATATTAATACATTAAAACCTTAATATATCTTTTCTCTTTCAGATGCTAACGATCTGCTGTGTTTATTTTTCATAACCTTACCTTTGTTCGGGAAGAAAGTCCTGACAATGAAAAATTCTTCATTAAGGCTTCTCGTACCTAAGTTAATAGCAGAAGAAAGCATGTTATTAGGTGAATTGAAAATAGACTACGCTGGAAAACTGGTGGAAATAACATCTGTAGCTCACCTTACTATCCATGCATGTTCCAAAAATCAAAATAAAGAATCCCTAAAGAAAAGGAAGATATTCTTAAGTTAACAAATAGATCTTTAACTAATTGCAAACACTTTTTAACATGCCATTAACTAATACAAAATGGCCATCTGCCAAATAGTTTACTCAGATTAAAATAGGTTTCAAAAGCAGAAGCTTTTTTCAACCAGTGATATCCAATACCATTGTTATCAGAGCTTAACTTTTAGATTGCTGGCAGGTCTGGAGAACTACCTTTTTCCCTGCCCCATGATGCTAAGCGTGATGCTGGGCCATTTTTGGGCCTGGACCCCGCCTACCTAAATCCCGCTCCCAGTTAAAATCTACGCATTTCTTATGCAGAGGGTGTTCAGGATGATTAAAATTCTCATCCTTGTTTATAAAATCCTTGCTTTTGTAATCTATGGCCCCGATATTTATGGTGAGGTGGGGAGGGAGCAGGGGTAAATACGGGAAAGGCGGAGAATTTAATACTCAGTTTCCTGCACTACAGATGGCCAGATTGAAAAGCTGGCTGGCTGCCCTGCGGGAAAACCTGCTGTACGACGCCGCAGCCAGAGACCAGTCTGGAGATTGTGGGGGGGGAGAAATCACGGGGAGCTGGGTGTGGGGATCGCAGGGAGGAGGGTCTGGAGATTGCGATGGGAGAATTCCCGAGCAGGGGTCTGGAGATGGCAGAGACAGGGTCTGGAGATCGCGGGGAGGAGGGGCGATCCAGAGATCACGGAGAGGGAGTCTGGAGATCACGGGGAGCAGGGGGTCCGGTGATCGCGGGGAGAGGGTCCGGTGATCGTGGCAGGTTACCTTGTGGGGTGAGGGGGAAGCACTCCTACTCCTCCTGGCCCACAAGCAGTGCTGGAAAAGCACTTACCTGCTGGATCTGGCAGTTCTTGTCTCCCTTTAGCTGCTGAGATTCCTGAGCCCTTAAATCCAAATAGCTGCTAAAATATGAGGCAGCAGCCTCATTATCATATTATAATTACTGACCCACCTCTCGAGAGCAGGTTAGTCACCTGACCCCCAACCCACCCCAGTTAAACTGGAGGTAGGCACATTCGCCAATGTTCTTTCCAGTGTATGATGTATGAAATTATACTCAATGTGGGACGACTTCCTCTGTGACCTAACTATGACAAAATTATATAGCCAAAAAGTTCAAGATTTTGTCACACATAATGCACAGAAGAAATCTTCCCCCAATATTCTAAATGGAGCCTCACCGGTGATCTATGTAAAATTAGAATAACTTCTTTTGCCTACATTACAACAGTGATTACACTTCAAAAAATACAGCTACTTGGACTACACTTCCTCCCACCCCGCCTCCTGTAAGGACTCTATTCCATTCTCCCAGTTTCTCCGTCTCCGCCGCATCTGCTCTGACGATGCCACCTTCCATACCAGTGCTTCCGACATGTCTTCCTTTTTCCTCAACCGAGGATTCCCCTCTACCGTGGTCGACACGGCCCTCGACCGTGTCCGTTCTATCTCCCGCACTTCTGCCCTCACCCCTGACCCTCCCTCCCGGAACCACGATAGGGTTCCCCTTGTCCTCACCTTTCACCCCACCAGCCTCCACATTCAACGGATCATCCTCCGCCATTTCCGCCACCTCCAGCGTGATCCCACCACCAAACACATCTTCCCCTCACCTCCCCTTTCAGCATTCCGCAGGGACCGCTCCCTCCGCGACACCCTAGTCCACTCCTCTACCACCCCCAGCACCCCTTCCCCTTCGCCTGGCACCTTCCCGTGCACGCGCAGGAGATGCAACACATGCCCTTACACCTCCCCTCTTCCCACTGTCCAGGGCTCCAAACACCCCTTCCAGGTGAAACAGCGATTTACTTGTACTTCCTGCAATTTAGTATACTGTATTCGCTGCTCACGATGTGGTCTCCTCTACATTGGGGAGACCAAACGCAGATTGGGTGACCGCTTTGCGGAACACCTCCGTTCAGTCCGTAAGGGGGACCCCGAGCTCCCGGTGGCCTATCACTTTAATTCACCGCTTCACTCCCACTCTGACCTCACCGTCCTCGGCCTATTACACTGTTCCACGGAAGCGCAGCGTAAGCTCGAGGAACAGCACCTCATCTTTCGTTTAGGCACGCTACAGCCCTCTGGACTCAATATCGAGTTCAACAATTTTAGATCATAACCTCAGCTCCAATCACATTTATATTTTATTTTTTCCACCCTTTTATTTGCCCCCCCCCACCTTTTTTTTCCTCCTAGAAGCTGGCAGCTGTCCTTCATTCTGCCAGTGGATTTCACACTTCTTTCAGCCTTAATCTGTCACATTAACACCACCTCTAGCCTTGCATATCTCTTAATGTCTCTTAATGTCTCTTCATCTCCCCCTTTGTTCTTTTATCCCCTCCCCCTTTTCCTAGCTTTACTCTGGCCTTAAATCTATTTGATTTCCGGCTCTTCACAGTTCTGACGAAAGGTCATCGACCTGAAACGTTAACTCTCTTTCTCTCTCCACGGATGCTGCCTGGCCTGCTGAGTTTTTCCAGCGTTTTCTGTTGTTATTTCAAAAAATACTTCATTGGTTGTGAAGCACTTTGCAAAAAAGGCGCAGCAGTTATCATGGGTGACTTTAATATGCATATAGATTGGGCTACTCAAACTGGAAGCAATACGGTGGAGGAGGATTTCCTGGAGTGTTTAAGGGATGGTTTCCTAAACCAATATGTTGAGGAACCAACTAGAGGGGAGGCCATCCTGGACTGGGTGTTGTGTAATGAGGAAGGACTAATCAGCAATCTTGTGGTGCGAGGCCCCTTGGGGAAGAGTGACCATAGTATGGTGGAGTTCTACATTAGGATGGAGAAGGAAACAGTTAAGTCAGAGACCATGGTCCAGAACTTAAATAAGGGCAACTTTGAGGGTATGAGGCGTGAATTGGCGAGGTTAGATTGGCAAGTGATATTTAAGGGGTTATCAGTGGAAGGGCAATGGCAGACATTTAGAGATCGCATGGATGAACTACAGCAATTGTACATCCCTGTCTGGCGTAAAAATAAAAAAGGGAAGGTGGCTCAACCATGGCTAACAAGGGAAATCAGGGATAGTATTAAAAGCAAGGAAGTGGCATACAAATTGGCCAGAAGTAGCAGCAAACCCGGGGACTGGGAGAACTTTAAAACTCAGCAGAGGAGGACGAAGGGTTTGATTAGGGCAGGGAAAATAAAATATGAAAGGAAGCTTGCAGAGAACATTAAAACGGACTGCAAAAGCTTCTATAAATATGTAAAAAGAAAGAGGTTAGTAAAAACAAATGTAGGTCCCCTGCAGTCAGAAACAGGGGAAGTCATAATGGGGAACAAAGAAATGGCAGATCAATTGAACAAGTACTTTGGTTCGGTGTTTACTGTGGAGGACACAAACAACCTTCCGGAAATAAAAGAGATCAAAGGATCTGGTAAGAGGGAGGAGCTGAGGGAAATCCTTATCAGTCAGGAAAAGGTGTTGGGGAAATTGATGGGACTGAAGGCTGATAAATCCCCAGGGCCTGATGGTCTGCATCCCAGAGTACTTAAGGAGGTGGCCTTGGAAATAGTGGATGCATTGACGATCATTTTCCAACATTCCTTAGACTCTGGATCAGTTCCGAAGGAGTGGAGGGTGGCTAATGTAACCCCTTTTTTTAAAAAAGAAGGGAGGGAGAAAGCAGGGAATTATAGACCGGTCAGCCTGACATCGGTGGTGGGTAAAATGATGGAATCAATTATTAAAGATGTCATAACAGACAATTTGGAAAGTGGCGACATGATAGGTCCAAGTCAGCATGGATTTGTGAAAGGGAAATCATGCTTGACAAATCTTCTGGAATTTTTTGAGGATGTTTCCAATAGGGTGGACGGGGGGGAACCAGTAGATGTGGTGTATTTGGACTTTCAGAAGGCCTTCGACAAGGTCCCACACAAGAGATTGGTGTGCAAAGTTAAAGCACATGGGATTGGGGGTAATGTGTTGACGTGGATTGAGAACTGGTTCGCACACAGGAAACAAAGAGTAGGAGTAAATGGGTACTTTTCAGAATGGCAGGCAGTGACCAGTGGGGTACCGCAGGGTTCGGTGCTGGGGCCCCAGCTGTTTACATTATATATTAATGATTTGGACGAAGGGATTAATTGTAATATCTCCAAATTTGCGGATGACACTAAATTGGGAGGCAGTGTGAACAATGAGGAGGATGCTAGGAGGCTACAGAGTGACTTGGACAGGTTGGGTGAATGGGCAAATGTATGGCAGATGAAGTACAATGTGGATAAATGTGAGGTTATCCACTTTGGTGGTAAAAATAGGGAGGCAGACTATTACCTGAATGGTGGCAGATTAGGGAAAGGGGAGGTGCAACGAGACCTGGGCGTCATGGTACATCAGTCACTGAAGGTGGGAAGGCAAGTGCAGCAGGCAGTCAAGAAAGCAAATGGCATGATGGCCTTCATAGCAAGGGGATTTGAGTACAGGAGTAGGGAGGTGATGCTACAGTTGTACAGGGCCTTGGTGAGGCCACACCTGGAGTATTGTGTGCAGTTTTGGTCTCCTAACTTGAGGAAGGACATTCTTGCTATTGAGGGAGTGCAACGAAGGTTCACTAGATTGATTCCTGGGATGGCCAGACTGACATATCAAGAAAGACTGGATCAACTGAACTTGTATCCTCTGGAGTTCAGAAGAATGAGGGGGGATCTTATAGAGACGTTTAAAATCCTGACTGGTTTAGACAAATTAGATGCGGGCAGAATGTTTCCAATGTTAGGGAAAACTAAAACCAGAGGTCACAGTCTAAGGATAAAGGGGAAGCCATTTAAGACTGAGATGAGGAGGAACTTCTTCACCCAGAGAGTGGTGAATCTGTGGAATTTTCTACCACAGAAGGTTGTTGAGGCCAGTTCGCTAAATATATTCAAAAGGGAGTTAGATATAATACTCACAACTAGGGGGATCAAGGGGTATGGCGAGAAAGCAGGAATGGGGTACTGAGGTAGCATGTTCAGCCATGAACGCATTAAATGGCGGTGCAGGCTCGAAGGACCGAATGGTCTACTCCTGCACCTATTTTCTATGTTTCTATGTTTCTATGTAATGTCCTGACAATGTGAAAGGTGCTATATAAACAAGCCTCACATGGAATAGTGATACTCTCACTCATCTACTTATCATGAAAAATGGGCTGTCAAGAAAGCCGATTTTCCTGCTAAGCTTGCTCTAATGGGCTTATTTTATGGTGGACTTTGCTTACTTCCAGATAGCTATAAATGTGCACGTTAAGGAATTATCCATGAAGTAACTGAGCATGCTTAGTTGATGATAATTGCGTTGTATGAATTCTACTGCATAAATGAGTTAACTAAGCAGTTATAAGACAAAAGTTATAAATCATAGATAATACATACCTGAAAAGCATTGAGAATTGTAAATATATAATCGAAAGCAATATGGGAGTTCTCTTGAAAGGTTGGTATTCCAACTGCCCAGGTGAGACCGAGGATTGGGGTTAGTACAGCAATGCTTCTCACAACTTGTTTGAGCATTTCTCTCTCCTGATTATGGCCTCTGGGTCTATCCCCAATTGTTGGTCGCAGCAGCTTAAATATGACTACTATCAGAATAATGGTGTTGATTGCGATGATAGTCAATGCAGGTATAATAAATGCAAGTAGGGGGTACTCTTCCCTCCAGCCGAGCCAGCAGGCGTCTTTTCTTGTGTAATTGTTGCTTGGATAAGTAACTCCGATTGTGATGACTGAGATTATCAGTGGACTCAGGTAACCAATACTAAATGATATTCCCAACATAACTGACTTACTGAGATCATGGAAAAGGAAAAGCAAACGATACACAAGTAGTAGGCCCAGGGTTAACATCCAAAAAAATAAGGCCAGATAGAAAAAGTGAATGAAGAAAGTAGCAGCTACACAAGCGTCTGTTTCTGGTTCTACAGATGAAGCCACAATGAACCATATATCAGCTACCAGCAGATTTACAGCAATGTTCAGAATTCCAACATGGCGAATACATGCGGTTTTATTTTTGGTCACGTACTTCCACACTATGGCCTCTATAATAATGGTGATTAGTAAACTTCCTATTGATACGGCAACTCCAATTTTGGTTATGTAATTCAAAGGTATGTTTTTGAGAGTAACAGGGGACATTAAAATAGAAAAGGATGTCAAGTGCTCACAGTTGCATGTGATATTTTTTCCTTTACGTTCAGGCGTACAGCCAATGCTATTCCATCCACCTTTGCCACTAAAATCCCAAAACGCGCACATGGCAGTGTTGAAATCAAGTAAGGTATTTCTTGGTACGAAGGTCATGTTAATGTGAACAGGTTTCTTAACGCTTAATGTTATTGTCACAACAAGACCATTAATTGAAAAATTGTCACCAAAGTTTGTATTACTGGGTAAAATATCAATCCATGTTGGATATGCAATACTGATAACGGTGCCATTTTGTGCGTTTTTCAATTGATCAGCGCCAATCAATATATTAGCAGTTAAATTGGAATATCCTGTAATGTTAAAATTATCAAAGGTTACATCAAAAGGGTTGTTGCTTTCAGGAACCATTCTAATAGCTCTGAGCTTAAGACTGTCTTTGTTGATGGTTAAACTGTTGTTCTGCAGATTGAGACGATTAGTAAACCTTTCCACTGACTGTAATAATTCAGAACTAAGGTTACTGTCATTTGTTGTGTTAGTGAGAATTCTCCATGTATTTATTGATGCAGAAGCGATCACAGCGCTTACAGTTTGCAAGAAATTCTGAAAAACACAAAAGAAAGCTTTATTAATCAAATGTTCAAATTCAATTCACAGAAAATCAAATATTTTTGGAATCAGAAAATGGCCAAAAGATTTGGGCTAGAACGTACAAAAATGACGGGCAGGAAAAGACCTACTGGTCCATTAAGCCTGTCCCACACTCATGATGCCTGGAGCAAATTGTCTAGACCCTTACTACCCCCAACCCCCTTCGCAGCCATGTAATCTCCTGGGAGAGACATAAAACCAGAAAAACCCAGGGCCAATAAAGTAAAATCAAAATCTGGAAAATTCCTCTCCGACCCCTTCAGGTGATTGAAACCAGTCCAAGAGGTCCCTTTGACCATATGTACCTTAACTGTAAATCCACTTACCCTTGATACGATGTGATCTCTGCCCCAGCCAAGAACTGGTGCAGTTCCCGCTTGAAGGCTTGCAGAGTTAGCACAAACCGCACAAGTCGGCAACGCATTCCAGATGTTCAGTACTCTCTGGGTAAAGAACCACCTGACATCGAGCCTATTCCTACTTCTGCATAGTTTAAATGCACGCCCCCAAGTCCTCCCCAATCTATCAATGGACACACAATCCAGCCCTTCATTATTTTATATACCTCGATCACTTCCCCTCTTAAGTCTACGCAGCTCTAAAGTAAATAGACCCAGATCTTTAAGCCTGTCTGAGTAATTAAGGTTCTTTAAGCTAGGGATCATTCTTATAGTTTTCTTCTGAACCTTTTCCAAGGCTAGTATATCACAAACCATGTGAAGGGACCAGAACTATCCAGGTTACTCCAGATGCAGTCTAACCAACATACTATATAATGATAGAATGATATAATTTGATATGTACTGAATGGTTCTATTAATACAACCCAATACACTGTTTGTTTTGGCTACGGTGTCTCTGCATTGGTTGTGAACTTTGAGTGATCTGTGCATTTACAGCCTTTTCTCTTTCAGCTGCTTCCAGTATTGTTCTCTATAAATGATAAGTATATTCTATGTTGGTCTGACCCACATGCATCACACTGCATTTAATCTAGGTTAAATTGTGTGCTCTGTCTCTGTGCAACACCCTTCTCTCTTCTATGGCTGCCTCTGCCAGATCCTACAGTGGAAGACATTCTTGAGAGGTGGCACAAAAGCTTATGTGAGCCATCCATTACAGCCACCTGACAGTCAACTCAGTGAGCTCAGCACTTTCCTACTTACCTGCTGCTGTCCCCGCCTGCTGCTGCAGTCTTCAGTCAGACGTGGCTTTTTAAAGGCTGCACTCTCATTTCCAAGCAACCCCAGCACAGCACTTCTGTTTTACATGGGACTTGCACTCCAGATCCACCAATGGATATTTAAGTGAGCTTCAGATGATTAGCAGGTGCAAGTCCTGGTCCAGTGGGACAAAACCAGCATAATTGGCCCTGTTGAATTTGGGGGCTATTACCCCTTGAATTGTAATTATAATTCAGTGACCTTTGTGCATTATCACACTAAAATGGAATATGTCAAGCATTACCCAATCTCCCTGTCAGGCTATCACATGCTATATTACTCTTTCCTTTCCAGTTTTCTCCTGTATCCAAGAACATCATTTCACACTGGAGTATGAGGGTAAATTCACCACTCTCCTGCTCCCAGTGGGAGCTTTATTCGAAAACAATGTGGGTCATAGAGCTGGAACGCAGTATTGTAGCCATATATCTGAAATGCGGTCCCTTTAAGCAGAACTCCCTACTGATAGTGTGGGATCAGTGAATTTACACTGTGATTTCACAGCAGCCCTCATGAGCCTTTACCAAGTTATCGTTATTTATGTTTTAGCTGGAAATTGAGCTTCAATGAGCTATTTGTTCATTTGATTCCTCACAACTGAACCCAACACTATTAGTTGTGGTTCAAATCGGTTAGGATAGACAGCTGTTGAGGGCTGAGTCAACTACCCCAACCAAAGCCAAATACTGCAATGGTGGAGGTGAACTAATCACCTGAGCTTCAGCTAAAGGCCTGGTGCTGGCATTAGTTGATGCATTAGTTGATTAGTGGTAGCGAATTCCACATTCTAAACACACTCTGGGAAAAGTCATTTCTCCTGAAATCCCTATTGAATTTATTAGTGACCATTTTATATTTACAGCCCTAGTTTTGGTATCCCCACCACAAGTGGAAACATCGGCCTAGAAATTGCAGTAGGCCGGAAACCTGCCAGTGCCACCATGGGCCGTAGTTAACGGCTGCCTGAAATCATAGTGCAGGCAGCATCGGTATTTTGGTGCTGCCTGCTAATTTAAATAAGCGCCGCGCTATACCTACCATGCAAGACTGGTTTTCTGGAGCTACTCTCAGCAGGAGGCCCAATGTTGCGTGGCTGTAGCATCCCTGAGCGAGAGCAGCGTCGTCTTAAAGGCTGTCATTTTAGAAAGCAGTGTCGGTCCCTCAAAGGGGAACTGCCTTGTAAAATGAAAAAAAAATTTAAAAATTTAAAATAGGCAGTTTTCAGCACTTAGAGTTCAACTGGCTTCTGAAAAAAAACCATTAAAATTAATTTGCAAATGGCAGTCTTCAGCTCTTAAAGCTGAACTGCCTTCCATACATAAAAAAACGGTAAAAGTGCTTCAGCACTAACACAAATGGCTCAACAAGCCAGGGAAGGGGTACCCAGGGTTTTGCATGCAGCACTTCAGCTTTGTGCCGGGGGTCAACACTCTACCCATAGGGGTCAGGAGACCCTCCAGAAAGAACGATGTGGGACCAGATCACCGAGGCCATCACCACCAGCAGTGCCACCCCCCAACACCTGGCTCCAGTGCCCAAAGAAGCTTCATGACCTCAGACCACTGGTCAAGGTCAGTGAATGCAACTTCAAAAGCCATCTCCTACGAACTGCATCACTAGCCTCACACGCTGCTCATTGCATGACCTCGCCCACCCCACACCCGGCCATCACTCATCTACCAATATATACCAAACACGAGGCACACCTCAAATTCCTAGCTTCACCTCACCCCCTTGGAGGAGACGATGCTGGCCATTCTTGGCAGGAGCATGGCTGAGCCCTTGGCCAACAGCGGGCCTGAAATGATACAAGATGCTGGTATCCTCATACATTATAGAAACATAGAAGATAGGAGCAGGAGTAGGCCATTCGGCCCCTCGAGCCTGCTCCGCCATTTAATGAGATCATGGCTGATCATCCAAATTCAGTACCCTGTCCCTGCTTTCTCCCCATATCCCTTGATCCCTTTAGCCTTAAGAAATATATCTAACTCCTTCTTGAATATATTTAATGAATTGGCCTCAACTGCCTTCTGTGGTAGAGAATTCCACAGGTTTACCACTCTCTGGGTGAAGAAATTCCTCCTCATCTCAGTCCTAAATGGCTTACCCCTTATTCTTAGACTGTGACCCCTGGTTCTGGACTCCCCCGCCATCGGGAACATCCTTCCTGCATCTAGTCTGTCTAGTCCTGTTAGAATTTTATAAGTTTCAATGAGATCCCCTCTCATTCTTCTAAACTCTAGCGAATACAAGCCTAACCGACCCAATCTCTCTTCATACGTCATTCCTGCCATCCCAGGTATCAGTCTGGTGAATCTTCGCTGCACTCCCTCCATGGCAAGAACATCCTTCCTCAGATAAGGTGACCAAAACTGCACACAATACTCAAGGTGTGGTCTCACCAAGGCCCTGTACAACTGCAGCAAGACATCCTTGCTCCTGTACTCGAATCCTCTTGCTAGGAAGGCCAACATACCATTTGCCTTCTTAACCGTCTGCTGCACCTGCATGCTTACCTTCAACGACTGGTGCACAAGGACTCCCAGGTCTCGTTGCACTTCCCCTTTTCCCAATCTATTGCCGTTCAGATAATAATCTGCCTTCCTGTTTTTGCCACAAAAGTGGATAACCTCGCATTTATCCACATTATACTGCATCTGCCCAATCACCCAACTTGTCCAAATCATACTGGAGTTTCTCTGCATCCTCCTCACAGCACACACGCCCACCCAGCTTTGTGTCGTCTGCAAACTTGGAGATATTACATCTAGTTCCCTCGTCTAGATCAGTAATATATATTGTGAATAACTGGGGTCCTAGCACCGATCCCTGCGGTACCCCACTAGTCACTGCCTGCCACTCAGAAAAAGACCCATTTATTCCAACTCTTTGCTTCCTGTCTGCCAACCAGTTCTCTATCCAAGTCAGTAACTTACCCCCAAATCCCATGTGCCTTAACTTTGCATGCCAATCTGTTATGCGGGACCTTATCAAAAGCCTTCTGAAAGTCCAAATACACCACATCCACTGGTTCTCCCTTATCTATTCTACCAGTTACATCCTCAAAAAATTTCAGTAGATTAGTCAAGCATGATTCACCTTTTGTAAATCCATGTTGACTTTGTCCGATCCTGTCACTGTTTTCCAAGTGCTCTGCTATTACATCTCTTATAATGGACTCTAGCATTTTCCCCACAACCGATGTCAGGCGTACCGGTCTATAAATCCCCGTTTTCTCTCTCCCACCTTTTTTAAATAGTGGGATTACATTAGCTACCCTCCAATCCATGGGCACTGTTCCAGAGTCTACAGAATTTTGGAAGATGACCAGCAATGCATCTACTATTTCTAGGGCCACTTCCTTAAGTACCCTAGGATGTAGATTATCAGGCCCTGGGGATTTATCGGCCTTCAATCCCGTCAATTTCCCTAACACTATTTCCCTACAAATACTGATTTCATTCAGTTCTTCCCTCTCATTAGACCCTATGTTCCCCAACATCTCTGGGAGATTATTTGTGTCCTCCTTTGTGAAGACAGAACCAAAGTATGTATTTAATTGGTCTGCCATTTCTTTGTTCCCCATTATAAATTCCCCTGATTCTGACTGCAAGGGACCTACGCTTGACTTCACCAATCTTTGTCTCTTCACATATCTATAGAAGCTTTTACAGTCAGTTTTTATGTTCCCTGCAAGCTTACTCTCATACTCTATTTTCCCCCTCTTAATTAATCCCTTTGTCCTCCTTTGCTGAATCCTAAACTGCTCCCAATCCTCAGGTTTGCTGCTTTTTCTGGCCAATTAATATGTCCTCTCCTTGGATCTTATGCTATCCCTAATTTCCCTTGTTAGCCACAGTTGAGTCACCTTTTTTGTTTTATTTTTATGCCAAACAGGGATGAACAAATTCTGTACTTCATCCATGCGATCTTTAAATGTTTGCCATTGCCTATCCACCATCAACCCTTTAAGTAACGTTCCCCAATCCATCCTAGCCAATTCGCGCCTCATACCATCGTAGTTTCCTTTATTTAAATTCAGGACCCTAGTCACTGAGTCAACTACTTCACTCTCCATCTTAATGAAGAATTCTATCATATTATGATTGCTCCTCCCCAAGGGGCCTCGCACAACAAGATTGCTAATTAATCCTTTCTCATTACATAATACCCAGTCTAAGATGGCCTGATCTCTAGTTGGTTCCTCGACATATTGGTCCAGGAAACCATCCCGTATACACTCTAGGAATTCCTCCTCCACAGTATTGTTACTAATTTGGTTAGCCCAATCTATATGTAGATTAAAGTCACCCATGAGAACTGCTGTGCCCTTATTGCACGCTTCTCTAATTTCCCATTTAATGCCATCCCCAATCTCAGCATTACTGTTTGGGGGTCTATATACAACTCCCACTAACGTTTTCTGCCCCTTGGTATTTCTCAGCTCTACCCATACAGATTCCACATCATCAGAGCTAATATCCTTCCTTACTATTGTGTTAATCTCCTCTTAACCAGCAATGCTACCCCACCTCCTTTTCCTTTTTGCCTGTCCCTCCTGAATATTGAATACCCCTGGATGTTGAATTCCCAGCCTTGGTCACCTTGGAGCCATGTCTCTTTATCACATCCCTTTCCCCCCTCATCCCACAATATCTTCTGATTTACAAGGTGCACATGGTGGAAGCATGCAGTTCTTGCTTTCCAGCCCTCCCCTCACCACAATTCCACTCTTATGCCTTCCTATTTCACACACCCAAGAAATCCAGCCTGCCCAGGCAGTGGTTGGCCAAGAAGAGGGAAGAAGAGGGAGAGGGAAGAAGAGGGAGAAGAGGAGGAGGGGAAGGAGGAGGGGGGGAATGAGGAGGAGGGGGAAGGAGGAAAGGGAAAAGGAAAAGGAGGAAGCGGAAGAGGAGGAGGAGGAGGGGAAGGAGGAGGAAGAGGAGAAGAAGAAACACCGTCACTTGATTTCACACTCCCAGCCACCAACTCTGAGGTCGTCCTGCAAGGCCATCTACAATGTTCCCCACTGAAAGTCAGCAGCCTTCCACCAGCCATGCCGCAGCCACTGGGGTAGCACTGCGTGACAAAGGCACACACAAGACATTCACTAAGGGAATGCACAAGGTGATTAACTGATTTCTTGATGTCATATGGATGGATAAAGTTGGATTGGAAAGTTTGCTTTGTGGTGGCTTTTCTTTCAGCATTGTGGCCAAGAGGCGCTGTGATGGTCAATAACAGAGGGAAGTTAAGGTGTGGGGCCAATGTTGAAAGGGGAATTGGGGCTGTGGTCACTGGTACTGCAGGTGGATGATTCCATCCCGGATATTCTGGCCAGAAAGAGGCTGTTTGGGTTGCATCCTTCCTTTCGCTTCCTCCTTTTCTGCGCCTTCCTCTTCCCTCTGCGAGCAGATGCTGGAAATCTGAAATAAAAGCAGAAAATGCTGGAAATACTCAGCAGATCAGGCAGTATCTCGACCTGAGATTTGAACTCTGTTTCTCTCTCCATGGATGCTGCCTGACCTGCTGAGTATTTCCAGCATTTTCTGTCTTCTTAGAGGCCTTCCTTTACCATCCAAAGCCTCGCAAGCATCCAGCAGCACTCCCTGCACACTTTAAAAACTTTTAACATCTATTGCGCCAAGCTACTACTTCAATAAAAAAATTAAAAATGTCCAAAAGCTTAAATCCAAACTTACCTGAAAGATGTGTGTGTCCATTTAAGAAGTGCTGACAGCGTCTCTGTAGGTCTGCTTTACGCATGCTTTTCTGAGCGTGCTTAGGACCCGGCGGTAAACTCAGCAAAAAGGGCGAAGTTTGCAGAGGTGGCGTCAGTCGGCGTTGCACACCGATTGACGTCACGCTCTGCTGATTTATATTTCTAGGGCCAGCGCTACAATTTTTTTCCCCAAAATGGGCCTTAATGGCCAGCGGTAAGTCTGCGAATTTTTAGGCCCTGTTCTCTACATCGACACTATCAAACCCTTTCATAATCTTAAAGACTTCTATCAGTTCACCCCTTAGCCTTCTCTCTTCTAGAGAAAAGAGCCCCAGCCAGTTCAATCTTTCCTGACAGCGTGTGCTGCATCCAGATCGCATCCCAATTCTGTGCCATCTAACTTCTAGACTGTTGCGTCTAGGGCCAAATTCTTTTCCCTGGTTCTATATGGTATAGTTGAATGAAGCACAACCTGTGAATCTCTCATGAGGCTGTTTTTGGAAAAATGCTTCCAACTTGTATTTGATTCAATGTTGTTGAGGTTGAAGTGTTTCTTATTGACCTGGATCCCAAGCACTCGGATGAACCAAATTTGGACATTCTGGAGGTCAAAGATTCCTTTTCAGCAACTTAGGCAATTTCCAAGCCTTATAGCTAATCTTCAAGCAAGCCTTATGTGGAAAAATAATGATCAGAATCAAGACTCCTCAGGAAGAGGTCATGAGTGTTAGCAAGCCAAAAAACTCTCACATATCAGCAGGAGTCTCACAGCTAAGAATTGGATCACATACCTCCACTGCACTAGTAAATTGTACCTTCACCGTTTCGGTTACTTGTGCATCAAATGTAAAAGAGAGTCCCCTCAGTCTATATATTGTAAAAGAGGAAGCATATGACAATCATCCAAACCTCGAAAGAGTACTCCTACTGCACCACTGTGAAACTTTTTTTTATTTTCTATACAACCCATACTGTGGAAGCTCTAAGAGAGCTGCTAGTCTCAATTTATGGTCACTTTGGGCAAATGGATGCTATAAACTAGGTTAAGGCCTGCCCAAACTCATTTCCTGACAGCCAACAATCTGTGGATTTGAGCCAGGTTACGGAGGTGAAAGATCAACTTCATCACCCAGTCCCCAGTGTTGTTACAGAGAAGAAAATAGGATTCTATAAGCAACACATTCAACATTCACCTTGCTAAACTTCACTATCACACAAAAGAGACATCATGCAGAAAAATGCTGTAGTCGGCTCGAGACTGTTCCTGGCAGATACTTGTTCTTACCTCCATATCTATTTCGTTAACAGTGATATTTACATTTGAAAATGTTCTCAGAATGTCAACCACAGCTTGGACATTTCCAGGGGTGGTTATGTTCTCCTTAACTGAGGCTGTGGCGTTGGTTAACTGCTGAAGAAGACTGGAAAAATTCTTTACCAAATTGCTGGAGTTTGTCTCCTGAAAAATGAAATTAGAAATGATTACAAGAACATATAAAATTGATGGAAAAGATAAGCTGGTAAATCATGCATGTTCCGTGCAGTCATGGTGTAACTGACCATCATGATCCCCAATGCACTCTCCAGCCCACCACCCAATAGCTGCGTAATCTCCTAGGACAGGCAAGAAAACAGATTTTTAAAAACCCTACACCAATTCAGGGGGGGAAACGTCTGGGAAATTCCTCTTTGGCCCACAAAGGCAATCAAAATTAGTTCCAGGAGAGCAGTGACTGTGAGAACATCATCCAATACTCTACCTTCCTTTTGTATGCTGCGATATCAGCCACAGCTAAGAGTTCATCCCTTTTGAATGTTTGCAGCGAATCCGCACTCACTCTACAAGCTGGCAACTTGCTGCAAAGATTGATGCCCCTCTGCGAAAAGAAAAACCTCCTGATATCTAATCTAATTCTATGTTTATGTAACTTATACGCATATCCCAGAGTTCTCCCTAACCTATCTAATTCAAATAGTCTATCCACATGGTCACATTCTAGTCCCTTCATTATTTTAAACATCTCAATCAAATCTCCCCAAAATGTTCACTTTTCGACAGTAACATGACTCAGCTCTCTAAGCCTCTAAATTAACGAAAGGTTTTTTTTTTAAAAGGGGAAATATTTGCAGGGTAGGGGAGTGGGACTAATTGGATAGCTCTTTCAAAGAGCCATTACAGGCACGATGGGCTGAATGGCCTCCTTCTGTGATGTATAATTCTATGATTCTATGCATCAATCTAATGGCCCTCCATTGAACCTCTACTCACACCTTTATATCACCCATCATGAGGGACCAAAACTGGATACAATATTCTAGATAAGGCCTGACCTACGTCTTACACAAAGACAGTACACTGATTTTAGTTTTAGTCTCATTAGACCCTATGTTCCCCGACATCTCTGGGAGGTTATTTGTGTCCTCCTTTGTGAAGACAGAACCAAAGTATGTATTTAATTGGTCTGCCATTTCTTTGTTCCCCATTATAAATTCCCCTGATTTGACTGCAAGGGACCTACGCTTGACTTCACCAATCTTTTTCTCTTCACATATCTATAGAAGCTTTTACAGTCAGTTTTTATGTTCCCTGCAAGCTTACTCTCATACTCTATTTTCCCCCTCTTAACTAATCCCTTTGTCCTCCTTTGCTGAATCCTAAACTGCTCCCAATCCTCAGGTTTGCTGCTTTTTCTGGCCAATTAATATGTCCTCTCCTTGGATCTTATGCTATCCTTAATTTCCCTTGTTAGCCACGGTTGAGTCACCTTTTTTGTTTTATTTTTATGCCAAACAGGGATGAACAAATGCTGTAGTTCATCCATGCGTTCTTTAAATGTTTGCCATTGCCTCTCCACCGTCAACCCTTTAAGTAACATTCCCCAATCCATCCTAGCCAACTCGCGCCTCATACCATCGTAGTTTCCTTTATTTAAATTCAGTACCCTAGTCTCTGAGTCAACTACTAATTCACTCTCCATCTTAATGAAGAATTCTATCATATTATGATTGCTCCTCCCCAAGGGGCCTTGCACAACAAGATTGCTAATTAATCCTTTCTCATTACATAATACCCAGTCTAAGATGGCCTGATCTCTAGTTGGTTCCTCGACATATCGGTTCAGGAAACCATCCCGTATACACTCTAGGAATTCCTCTTCCACAATATTGTTACTAATGTGGTTAGCCCAATCTATATGTAGATTAAAGTCACCCATGATAACTGCTGTGCCCTTATTGCATGCATCTCTAATTTCCCATTTAATGCCATCCCCAACCTAAGCATTACTGTTTGGGGGTCTGTATACAACTCCCACTAATGTTTTCTGCTCCTTGGTATTTCTCAGCTCTACCCATACAGATTCCACATCATCAGAGCTAATATCCTTCCTTACTATTGTGTTAATCTCCTCTTTAACCAGCAATGCTACCCCACCTCCTTTTCCTTCTTGCCTGTCCTTCCTGAATATTGAATACCCCTGGATGTTGAATTCCCAGCCTTGGTCACCCTGGAGCCATGTCTCTGTAATCCCAATTATATCATATCCATTTACATCTATTTGCGCAGCTAATTCATCTACCTTATTACGAATGCTCCTCGCATTAAGACACAAAGCCTTCAGGCTTGTTTTTTTTTACACTCTTAGACCTTTTAGAATTATTGTTTACTGTGGCCATGTTTGATTTACACCCTTGATTTCTCTGACTTCCACTTTTGCTTTGCTCCTTCCTGTCTTTTGCTTCTATCCTTGCTTCCCTTTCCTCTGTCTCCCTGCACAGGTTCCCAACCCCCTGTTATTTTAGCTTAAACCCTTCCCAACAGCACTAGCAAACACTCCCCCTAGGACATCGGTCCTGGTCCTGCTCAGGTGCAAACCGTCCAGTTTGTACTGGTCCCACCTCCCCCAGAACCGGTTCCAATGTCCCAGGAATTTGAATCCCTCCCCCTTGCACCATTCTTCTAGCCACGTATTCATCTGAAATATCCTTCTATTTCTACTCTGACTAGTACGTGGCACTGGTAGCAATCCTGAGATTACTACCTTTGAGGTCCTATTTTTTAATTTACCTCCTAACTCCCTATATTCAGCTTTTAGGCCCTCATCCCATTTTTTACCTATATCGTTGGTACCTATATGCACCACGACAACTGGCTGTTCATCCTCCCCCTCCAGAATGCCCTGCAGCCGCTCCGAGACATCCTTGACCCTTGCACCAGGGAGGCAACATACCATCCTGGAGTCTCATTTACGGCCGCAGAAACGCCTATCTATTCCCCTTACAATAGAATCCCCTATCACTATAGCTCTCCCGCTCTTTTTCCTCCCGTCCTGTGCAGCAGAACCCCCCTGGTGCCAGGAAGTTGGTTGCTACTGCCTTCCCCCGATAAGCCATCCTCCGCAACAATATCCAAAGCGGTATATCTGTTTGAGAGGGGGCTGGCCACAGGGGACCCCTGCACTACCTGCCAAAACCAGGAAGGCAGATTATTATCTGAACGGCAATAGATTGGGAAAAAGGGAAGTGCAACGAGACCTGGGTGTCTTTGTGCACCAGTCGCTGAAGGTAAGCATGCAGGTGCAGCAGGCGGTTAAGAAGGCAAATGGTATGTTGGCCTTCATAGCGAGAGGGTTCGCGTACAGGAGCAAGGATGTCTTGCTGCAGTTGTACAGAGCCTTGGTGAGACCACATCTTGAGTATAGTGTGCAGTTTTGGTCACCTTATCTGAGGAAGGATGTTCTTGCCATGGAGGGAGTGCAGCGAAGATTCACCAGACTGATACCTGGGATGGCAGGAATGACGTATGAAGAGAGATTGGGTCGATTGGGCTGCTATTCACTAGAGTTTAGAAGAATGAGAGGGGATCTCATTGAAACTTATAAAATTCTAACAGGACTAGACAGACTAGATGCAGGAAGGCTGTTCCTGATGGCGGGGGAGTCCAGAAACAGGGGTCACAGTCTAAGGATAAGGGGTAAGCCATTTAGGACTGAGATGAGGAGGAATTTCTTCACCCAGAGAGTGGTGAACCTGTGGAATTCTCTACCACAGAAGGCAGTTGAGGCCAATTCATTAAATATATTCAAGAAGGAATTAGATATATTTCTTAAGGCTAAGGGGATCAAGGGATATGGGGAGAAAGCAGGGACAGGGTACTGAATTTGGATGATCAGCCATGATCGCATTGAATGACGGAGCAGGGTTGAGGGGCCGAATGGCCTACTCCTGCTCCTATCTTCTATGTTTCTATGTTTCTATCATTCTAGCAATGCATCCTAATACTCTATTTGCTTTAACTATAGTCTAGCTGCATCAGTTGTAAGGTTGTAGCGATGTTTGTGCTTAGAACACCTTGGTCTTTTTCCCACTCAACATTTGTTGCATGGTATACATATGCTTGGCATTTGCCCTACCTATATGCATAATATTACATTTACCGGTATTCAATGACATCTGCCAAACACAGGCCCATTCCCCCATTGCATCTGGATCTCATTGCAGTCGTTATTTTTTAACATCCATTTGTCTCATTCGCGAACTGGCAACAAGTTCCCCCCAAGCCTTCATCCAGATTATTAATATAGATTGTGCAGACCAATGGTCATAACACCGATCACTGCAGGACTCCACTCATAATAGAACTACTACCATTAATAACAATCTTCTGCCTAAAAGATGCAACCAATTCCTTATCCAACTCAAGATCGTCCCACCAATTCCATAGGACTCTATCTGCGTTTACCAGTTTGTGTCTCTCTTTCCCCAGTTTGTGTTGCTCTCTCTCCCTCCAAAGTTTATGTCACTCTCACTCTGTCTCCAGTTTGTATTTCTCGCTCCCTCCCTCCCCAGTTTGTGTTTTTCTCTCCCTCCCTAGTTTGAGATCCTCTCTCTCTCTCTCTGCCCCAGTTTGTGTTTCTCTCTCTCTCCCTCCTCAAGTTTGTGTTGCTCTCTCTCTTTCTCTCTCTCTCCCTCCCTCCCCCAGTTGCTCACTCAGGATTCAGAGTTTCCAGGCTATTTTTGTTGGTCACAATGCGATCATACTCACAATCAGCAATGAAGCAGCGTTTCAAAATAACGGGGGGGACCAGCAGGGCTCAGACAATGCGGTTTGGTTACAAGCCACGACAGCCAGGGTACTGCGCATGCGCAAACCGCGCATACAAGGTCCGTTTCTCCTGAGTCACCAGCAGCAGTGACCAGGAGACCATTCGCCCATTCTGGTAGACTCCCACCCAAAGAGGGAGGGTTGGGATTCCTGGTCCAAGTCTTGACTTGGAGGGGAATTTGAAATGATAGCGTTCCCGCAACATTGCTGTTCTTGTTCTTCTTGGTGGCAGAGGTCACAGGGCAAGAAGGTGCTGTCAAAGTAAGCTTGGTGGGTTGCTGCAGTGCATCTTGCAGTTAGTACCTACTGCAGCCACAGTGTGCCAGTGGTGGAGGGGATTGGATACTGAAGTCAGTGGCTGGTATGCTGACCAAGCAAACTGCTTTTGTGCTAGATGGTGTTGAGCTTCTTGAGTGTTGTTACGGCTGCAAAGTGGTGAGTATTCCATCAAATTCCTGACTTGTGCCTTGCAGATGCTTTGAGAGACTTTGAGGGCTCAGGAGGTGAGCCAGTCATCACAAAGTACCCGGTCACTGCCCTGATCGTGTAACCACAACGTTGATGTGGCTGGTTCAGTTGAACTTCAGATCAATGGTAATCCAGAAGATTTTAATGGTACGGCAATTGTGGTGTTCTTGAAGGTCAGGGGGATGTGGTTGGGCTTTTGTTTTGACAATGGCCATTGTCTAACAATTAGGTGGCACGAATGTTAGCCTTCTGTAGCCAAGCCTGGACGTTCAGTATTACCCACTTTAACTTCAGTGTCTATGTGAACTCTATCATTTTGTATCTTCCGTTACAACAAACATGTATAAATTGGGATCATTAGCACAATTGTTTTAAACCAGCTAACAGCTGTGTTAAAATAATGCAGTGAAGAATTTGGTGCGAGTACATTTTACATTTGAACAAGGGCATTGCTTACTGTAGTTTCTCTTACAATTCGTACCTGAAGAATATTGTTGATTGCAGCTGATATACAGAAATCTGCTACTGGATCATAGAGTCCATTCTTTCCACATTTTCTCTTCATGACCCCTGCCGCCCCCTTGCAGGGGATTTCTGCGATGGAATTATAATTTGTTGTGCCATAATCTGGATCAGTGCATGGTATTACATCCTCTGTTTAAAGAAAGCAACATTCATACAGCTTTCCAAAAGCTATACAATCTGGTCCTTACTGTTCCTATAAAATTATATTTTGTTCCATTTGTTTTGAGCATACTTGATTATTGCCATGTGAATATATGCCACAGCATGAAATAAATGCTTAAAAGTATAATGGAGAATAACTATCGACTGCCAACTACTTCTCCATCCATGAGCGTTATACAAACATCAATTGATTCATTAGGAACTGGAATGTGTTAGTTTGCTAAAAAAAAAATGAAATGAATGAAAGGGGGAAAAAAAATGTAAGAGACAATGGGAACAAGTTTGAAGTGATCAATTCCATCAGGCCAGAGGAGGTTGGAAGGAGCCAGCCTTTCACCTGATTGAAGCAGTTGGGAACCATTTTTATGGTTGGCTCTCATTTAAATATAATCGCCGAGCTGCTCGCACACGTACAGCGGCTACACCGATCGGGTAGGGTGGGTGGGGGCAGGAAATCCGGCAGCTCCCCTGTGGAGCCAAGCTGCTGCAGGTAAGAAAAAAAAGGTGGTGGGGGTCAAAACAATTCCATTATAGGCCCTGGAGGGTCAGGCAGGCATTTGGGGGAGGGGTCGATGTTTGTGGGGCCACAAGGAGTATTAATGCCCCTACTGACCACACTAAATTTGTTCAAAGTCTTTCTCTTACATTTTTTGGAGCAGCCTGCAGCAATCCATTTAAGGACTGCTGGTTAGGCCACTCTATGGCAAGCACCAATGGGCGGAGCGTGCGTGGCATATGCTCCACCTGTTGGTAATACAAAACTGCACTAGATGGAGCCAGGAGGTCATGTGATGAAACCTTCAGGAATACGTCCAACCAAAGTTGGCAACCCTCAGTTTAAATCAGGACTTCTCTTTCGAGCTAACATGGACACCATTATAGCAATTTATATGACCAAGGAGATAAATGAGAGAAAAGGTGCTACTGAAAATCTACATTATGGCTTTCGCCACCTGTCCTAGGAATTACGGGAGAAAAATTGGGTTGCTTCGCACCTCCCGTTAGCGCCCCGGCCGCGATCTTCGGGAGCGCCCCCTGACTTACCGCTGGACGCTATGTCCGACGGGATCAGGGGGGCCTACCTGCAGCCAGGGAGGCGCTATTTAAAGGCGAGGTGTGGGGCGGCCATTTTTGTTGCTGGCCGCCTGCCAGCACCTGCCCCCATTGCCGTCCCCGGCCTCCTGAACGCCCCCCCCCCCCCCCCACCACGGCGGAGTGCCAGCTGCGCTCCAAGAGCCCGGCACTTCTCTTGAGTGCCGGGCTCTTTTGCTGGCACTCCCGCTCCCCGGGGGCCCAGCTGGGCTCCAGGTCACGCTACGCAAGGCCCCTCCCCTTTAAGAAGTGCGATGTGCTGCGGCACGTTGCGCCTCGATATTACTCGCAGCGCCCCAAGAGGGATGCGGGGCACTTCCAGTAGCGCCCTGCTTCCGTCTTGGGGCGCAACTACTCAATTTCCGGCGCGGGAGCGCTAATTTTTCCGGGGCGCTAAAAGTAGCGCCCAGGCAAATTTAGCGCACCATTTTTGCCCTACAAGTTGTATTTTGCCGAATTCTGCACTTCGCTGCCAAGGGAGAATTCAACTTGAATGATTCCGCTTTCTCGATTTCAAAATCTTGCATCAAAGACCATAGTTTGATTTTTAGAAGGGTAATCACAAAGCCTATATTCGAACTGGCAGTAACTTTCACATCTTGTCATGCAGTATGCAGCAATCTAGGCATTAAGGCTACAATGGAAACTATTAATCCCAGTTCACAAATTCTGATGAAGCCATAGAGTGGCAAAAAGTATGTTATGCTGGAGGACTGAAAGCACCAATTGAGCCAATTATTAGGGGAAGGGACCGATCCAATTAAAGTGAATCTCAGAAAAGAGGAATTGGACACACAGTCATTGTGCCAGATCTGTTCCCTCGCAACACCACCCTGGGATTTCCGGGATGGGACTGGGTCTTAACTGCAGTAGCCGCAGGCCTAGCATAAACATGCTAATATGGCAGGAGGGGGTAATCCAGCCCTCTCGCTTCATCTTCCATTATGGAATATCATAATTTGAGCTATAAAAGGGTAATCATGGGCTATGGGTACAGGGCAGGAAAGTGAAGATGATGTAGAAGATCAGTCTGATCTTATTGAATGGCGGAGCAGGATTGAGGGGCCGTATGGTCTACTCCTGCTCCTATTTCTTATGTTCTTATGTTCAACCTGTCAGTAATTTCACACCTGCTTGTCCAGCAGTATGTGGTAGTCTAGGCATTAAGGCTACATGAGAAACAGTGCCGATGGCCAACATTGCAGCTGCATGCCTCTCAGGCCTACAGCTATGCTCCCATTTCCATCCCTAACTGATGTTGCCACAGAAAGCCTGGTCAGAGGTGGACTTGTGCCAGCCGGATACTGGGGCCAGGCAAATTGCCTGGCTCAAGAAATTTAAGCAGACTCCTCGCTCAGCACACAGCGGATACACTGCACCTGACTTCCACCCAACAGAGAACCCAAGAGGAAAATCGGTCCTCACAAAAAAAAACATTCAGAACCAGAGTATCAACAGCTCCAACTGCGCTGCCTTTATAAGAACATAAGAAATAGGAGCAGGAGTAGGCCATTTGGCCCTTCGAGCCTGCTCCGCTATTCAGTAAGATCATGGCTGATCTTCTACCTCATCTCCACTTCCCTGAACTATCCCCATATCCCTCAATTCCCTTAATATTCAAAAATCTATCGATCTCTGTCTTGAATATACTCAACGACTGAGCCTCCACAGCCCTCTGGGGTAGAGAATTCCAAAGATTTACCACCTTCTGAGTGAAGAAATTTCTCCTCATCTCAGTCCTAAATGGCCGACCCCTTATTCTGAGACTGTGACCCCTGGTTCTGGACTCCCCAGCCAGGGGAAACATCCTCCTTGCATCTACGGCTTTCCGTCCCATTAATTTCTCCAGTACTACTTTTTTACTAATACGAATATCTTTCAGTTCCTCATTCTTGCTAGATCCTTGGTTGTCCACTATTTCCGGGAAGTTTTTTGTGTCTTCTTCCATGGGAAGCAGGCAGGGAAACAATAGCAGTCGTGCATATTTTAGCCATTGGACCTTCCTGACACCAAAGTTGAACACAGGTACAACCAGGTATGCAAAGTGATATCAATGAGGCCCAGATCATCCAGGAGTGTTGCTCCAATTATCCAAAACCTGAAAGGTTATGCAAGTCTGGTTTAATTTCTTCTTCGTGCTAAAGTTTACATTTCCCAACCATCCCTGCTCCCAGAATTCCTAGAGACTAATAGGAGTCCTGATCGCATAGATGTTCAACTTTGAGATGAGCACGTGTCTTCCCACTAGTGGCTCAGACTATGCAGCATCTCTAGTAAGTGAATGTACTTACCATTACATAATTGCCTAAAGTGCTTTAACATCCAACAATGTAAATATAGACACCCTATTTAGTTAGGCAATAAATATTCTATTTCTACCATAAACTACACATTTTTAAACTTAAACTCTATCAAAATTATTTTATTATTCAAAAGACTACTTACTGTCAATGAACTCAGGCGTGTACATAGCAGGAAGAGAGTTTTCCAGTTCTTTGCGGCTGGCGCTAATATCTGCATCCACTAAAGGGGTGTTAGTGACGACTTCAAAGAGCACAATTACACTCCCACTGCTAAATTAATAAAGGCAAGAAAAGGGGGTTATTACAGCCATTTTCTTAAAGTAATTCAAACTAAGAACCTAATGAAATTGGAATTTCTGCCTTTATTGTGTATAGTTTGGAGTAGCTAGGGTTAAAATAGAAGCTGCTTTCTCTTCAATAAGCTTCAAAGTGTAAAATTTGAGACTCACCAGGCTGAACTTTCTGCCGAAGTTTCAGTGCCTCCTTAGGGTAACTCCAGTGGCTCATTCGCCACATCCAGAATTCTTTGACAGAAGTGACAGGGATGTACAATATGCCTGCCCGTATGTACAAATGACAAGAATATGCAATTTGACCTAATTTCCATCATGTTTATCCCAGCAATGCTGAGTGCTAAGACCCCTGTGCATTCCTGGCATCCAGGAGAGCAGGTGGGACAGAAGAATAAAAAAAAAGAGCAGCTTTCGCCCGAGCAATTGCAGGATGACCTTGTAAAAAAAGTTGACTTATTTTTTCACTTTGGGGCCACCCTGAGGTAGCGAGCCACCCGCACTGTGGCAGATACCCAGCGACCTGCGGTCACCGTGAGGTAGCGAGCCACCCGCACTGTGGCAGATACCCAGCGACCTGCCGTCACCGAGGCAGCGAACCACCCGCACTGTGGCAGATACCCAGCGACCTGCCGTCACCGAGGCAGCGAACCACCCACACTGTGGCAGATACCCAGCGACCTGCCGTCACCGAGGCAGCGAACCACCCGCACTGTGGCAGATACCCAGCGACCTGCCGTCACCGAGGCAGCGAACCACCCGCACTGTGGCAGATACCCAGCGACCTGCGGTCACCCTGAGGCAGCGAGCCACCCGCACTGTGGCAGATACCCAGCGACCTGCGGTCACCGTGAGGTAGCGAGCCACCCACACTGTGGCAGATACCCAGCGACCTGCGGTCACCCTGAGGCAGCGAGCCACCCGCACTGTGGCAGATACCCAGCGACCTGCGGTCACCGTGAGGTAGCGAGCCACCCACACTGTGGCAGATACCCAGCGACCTGCGGTCACCGTGAGGTAGCGAACCACCCGCACTGTGGCAGATACCCAGCGACCTGCCGTCACCGAGGCAGCGAGCCACCCACACTGTGGCAGATACCCAGCGACCTGCGGTCACCCTGAGGCAGCGAACCACCCGCACTGTGGCAGATACCCAGCGACCTGCCGTCACCGTGAGACAGCGAACCACCCGCACTGTGGCAGATACCCAGCGACCTGCGGTCACCGTGAGGTAGCGAACCACCCGCACTGTGGCAGATACCCAGCGACCTGCCGTCACCGAGGCAGCGAGCCACCCGCACTGTGGCAGATACCCAGCGACCTGCGGTCACCCTGAGGCAGCGAACCACCCGCACTGTGGCAGATGCCCAACAACCCACTGCCACTATTATCTCCACAGTTAAAATATGCAAATCATCCAGGGGGGCAGGGTCTGGGGCAGACTATTGCAGCAGGTAGAATTCCTGCTGGATTTACCAAAGCCACAAGTCTTGACCACTATCTGTATGAAGGGGACAAAACTTGCTGAGCAGGAAATCAATGGGGGCAATTTTTCTTTTATTGCACCTGGGTATTTTGGATCGCCTGTGCACAGTGCATGAAATGGAATTGGGCATGCAGGATCGCAGGCCGTAATAAAGTGGGTCCGATTTAAAAATAATGCAGGGAAATCTGGTGTGTCCATTACAGATATGCAATCCTCCCTGCCCACTTTCCTCAAATGTACTGTACCCGGGTGATCTTGTATGCCAAGAGAAATAACAAGAAAATCTACCCCCAGTTGTTTCGATCCAGGTATGAATTGTATACTGTAACGCAAATGCTGGAGACCCAGACAACGTAGACTAGATTATCTGATCATCACACTTGACAGTAACCCATTAAAATGAATGTGCCATCATTTGCATCACGATCAAAAGATCTATACCAGTATGTCTAATTTATTAGAATCCCATGGGATCTTATTCATGCATTGTGCATTTGATCACAGGTGGGTTTTTTTATTCAATCATGGGATGTGGGCGTTGCTGGCAAGGCCAGCATTTATTGCCCATCCCTAATTGCCCTTGAGAAGGTGGTGGTGAGTCGCCTTCTTGAACCGCTGCAGTCTGTGTGAAGGTACTCCCACAGTGCTGTTAGGTAGGGAGTTCCAGGATTTTGAGCCAGCGACGATGAAGGATCGGCGATATACTTCCAAGTCAGGATGGTGTGTGACTTGGAGGGGGACTTGGAGGTGGTGGTGTTCCCATGCGCCTGCTGCCCTTGTCCTTCTAGGTGGAAGAGGTCGCGGGTTTGGGAGGTGCTGCCGAAGAAGCCTTGGCGAGTTACTGCAGCCACGGTACGCCGGTGGTGGAGGGAGTGAATGTTTAAGGTGTTAGATGGGGTGCCAGTCTTCATCTCGAATCGCTGCAGAGGAAATTTTCAGGCCTGGGGAATACATGCAGACTTATGTTTTCCCACTTTTCTTGGTAATTTTAGGGCAGACAATATCAGTAAATCAGGTGGGGATGTGTAACATTATATTCCCACCCATGGAAGCATCAGTATTGGATTTCTGTCAGAAGTGACAGCAGCAGGAATCACCTACCCAAATATGGGCGCATGAATTACAATTACATGCTAATAGCATCAGATGTCAAATTCCCTGACTTCATTTCTGTCTAAAATTAACTATGCTGGGATAAAACAAGTGCCCCATATTTCTAGGCAGCAATGTAGAGGCAGAAGTATTGTACAGTACTGACAAATTGGTCTAAAATTTGCATTTTTCAAAACCTTTTCCTAGTTTGTTTTTTGGAGGGGGTGGGGTAGAATCCTGCTCACAACTGCATCAAAGTTTGGATTTCTGCCTTCGGCTTTGGGGCTTCCATTGTTGCCCATTCAATATAGAGGCGGAATTCAAAAGAAAAACCTAAAATATGCAAATCAGCCAGTGTTCGGGGCAGGGCATTGGAGTTTTCCCTCTATCAATGTCACTTAGAGGAAGGGGAGGAGGAGGAGGAACAACATAGGGAGGTCAGGCAGTACAAGAGGCGTATGACACCACCCTCTGGTACTCTTACTCCAAAATATACACACCCAGTGCCTCCTACCACCACCTGACCCAGAAGCAGTGCTTGTAGTGGCTGCATTTCACACACGAGGCCATCAATGGGTACAACCTAACCTGGAAGTGACCGGCAGCAGAGGCGCCACAGCGGCAGTGGTTGTGAAGATCACCACTGCTTGAATTTTTACGGTACAAGGTCATTTCAGGCTGCCTCTTGGGACATCGGTCACATTATACAATTAGCTGTGCAGAAATACATGATGCAAGTTCAAGATACTTGAACAAGCCAGTTCATCACCTTCCCCATGGACAACCGACAGCAGCATGACGGGGACCTGCAATTTTACTAAGGGGCAGCAGGGGGTTCAGGCAGCCAAGCAGTAGCAGCATAAAGAGGATGCAGAGACTGCATTACTGGCTGGAAGAGACACTTACGCCATCCGGAGGGTTCTCTTGGCTACCAGATCTGTTCACTGCACGAACAGCCTTAACTATATCTTCCACTTCCCCGTCCAACCTTATTTTTTTTTTTAAATAACATTGGTAAAAATCTATTCCTCGCATGTGGGAAGTTTTTCCAAATTTGTAGTGTCACTGAAATCAGTTTTGTACTTGTATTCTCTAGAGCTGTGATAACATTGGACAAGAAGTCGGGGAAGAGAGGCTGCCATTTTCAAGTGGACCTCAATTTAGGCAGCCAGAGCCGTCGTCGGAAACAAGCAGGACCCTCACTGTCCAATGCAAGTCAGGGTCCAATGGCATCATTAAGACACCAATACCATTTTGGTGCAGTGAAGCTCAGTGCCCACTGAGTGTTGGACCCAGCCACTACACAAAGTAGGAAATGGCTGGAACCAGCGTCCCTTAAAGGGATCACTGGAAGAAGCTCTGGGAACAATTTTAAAAATCATTCATTTGTCATTTTTTTGGGCAGCAGGATGAGTGTAATTGCTCTCCCAGTACCTTATTGCCAGTCCTCCACCCCTTCAACAATGCTTTCCATTGCCCCTACCCCCATCGGTCCAGCCTTTCCCTTTTGATCCCAAGCTGTATGACGGTGCTCTGTGAATGGCCTGCTGAATTTCCTGCCTCCCCACAAAAACAGCGAGCTGCCCATCAACGCTTGCAACAGGCTGGCAGCTCACCAGTTGAATGCAAGTGAAGCCTGGCCAAAATTATTTGGGCCTTTCACTGGTGATATCGGGCAGGTATGGCGATTGCTCTGCCCACCACCCACCCGATGTACACTGAAGATGGAGATCAGCTGTATTATCTCACAGCACCCAGCTCCCTCTCATCAACATTTACAAGTGGCAGCACAGCTACACACATCTTTACCAGGAGATTGGTGGAACTGATGTAAGCTACTTAAAATGGTCTTTTATGCCAAGAGGAGAAGCAAAGATCCAGTCGTGTGACTGCCATCAATGGCCCCTGTACTTTGGAAAATGCAACAACGCAATCAAGTTGGGTAGTCATGCCATACTCCTGTTACTACTCGTCGAGGGGGGAGATGAAAGTTCTGGCCATGTTGACTGATGCATTAGTTACTGGTTTGATACAGATAGGCAGCACATGGCTGATACTGCAAAACATAGATGATCTCCAGGTAGGAGGCAGAGGTATAAAAGTTGAGGGCGCTGGGCACTATGACTGCAACTGGCAATGCCATCTCTATGGTGCAGATTGGTCTCTTCTGACCTAGTAGGAGCTGGCACATTTCTGCAACTGCCTCCATGCTGACCGAAGTGTGCAGCGCAGTTGTCCTCAGTCATCGCCAGCTTTTTATTTCCAGGGCCTAGAAATTCAGGAGCACCCATTTTTGGTGAGGCCTGAGACCCCTCTGATATTGAGCCTTGGATCTCACTGTAATAGAGCTGGCGATGACTGGTCCAAAATTGGGCTGCAGCTAGCGCCTCAGTGACCCTCAAGTAAGTAGGTCCGGGGGTCGGTTGGGGATGGGGGGGGGAGGCAAGAAAACGTGGAGTCGCAGACCAGTATCGGGTCAGGGGTCTTGGAGTCTCGGGAGAGAGAGATTAGGGCTGGAAGATTGGGGGGTTGGGAATATCGGGAGCGGTGGTGATGAGGGGTCGGGAGCAGAGATTGGGTCCTGCTCCTGCTCCGCCCAGTTCCAGATTCAGGCAAGTTATTTATCTTCTTTGTTGCAGGCAATCCCTAGGGCTGATTTCCCCGAGTGCAGCCCACGATAGTGCTGGCTGCTTCAGGGCAAACCAATGTTGGAGAGGGGACCTTATGCAGGCTTAATTCAAATTCTCACACTGCCATACTGGGACATGAACTTACATTATCTGGCTTATTAGTCCAATCCTCTGTATTACTAGTCCAGTAACACAACCACTAAACTACATCCTAGAAGGACAAGCAGGGCAAACAGCGTGATTGTATCGTAAACAGGTCTGAAATTGTGCTGGGGTCATTGTCATCCATCCTTATATTAAAATAAAGCTCCCACACATTTTATGAGAGCACTTTAGGCTAGTTTGACAGGCTGGCCAGAAGATCACATGCTGCTCTAATTGAAGAGGAATGAAGGATTCCTTGCTGAATTTTTCAGCCCTCAAATGCCTGTTACATACCAATGGGACCAGTCCTGACAAACTGAAAACCCAAGCATCTTTTTCAAAATAACGAAGAATCATAGTTAATGTTTTTTCACAGCTCAAGTAAGCAACATTATCTTATAAAAAGAGTAATATTCTGTTGCAAATATATCTCCAATGTAACCTAGCTAGATTGTCTAGGAGTGTTCTGGTGTGTTGCATCCTACACAACTTGCAAAGACGACTTGTCATAGATGACTTGGAGGAGTAAGAAAAAGGTGGGCCAGAGCAGCAGAGTGATCAGGCTGAAGATCATCAACAATGATACAAGAGGAGGCAGCAGGTATCCAGTGACTGCTGGTTGACAACTAATGTGCAAATTTAATAAGGGAAACCATTTCATAAACTCCAACTGTGCCCAGCACAGTAACAGTGGGGTTGTTAAAGACGCTATATAAATGCAATTTCTTTCTTTTCTTTCTTTCCAAGACAATTAATGTAGTGACAGTTGATTCTTAAACACAGCTATCCTCTATTCTAATGCTTCTTTTAGCTGCCACCCGAGTGGCGGGAGTATATGTGGTGGCTGTCTACTACATAACACACGCTCTCTACTCAGGGCTGCTAAATCCTAATCTACTGCAGACTGTGGCCATGAAAATCTGCAGGGCAGCACACTTTGTCATGACAAGATGCAGCCTTCTTGGACCTTGGTCACTTATCCCCTCCCTCCCCACCCCCAAGATTTGTAGGGTCGGGAGAATTTTCATGATTTGCATGCCCATGGTGGGAGGGTAGTGCATCTGGACTGCACCCTGCTAAAGAGTCCAGAAAGACAGCCAAAGGTGCTCACATTAGGGGGGTTTGGGTCCCCTGCCCCTCCCAGAAGTAGCTTTAAGGTGCCCCTGCGGTCCCTTTGCAAAGGGAGCCACCTTAAAAAAAGCATTTTATTGCAGAATAGATTTTCGGGATTCAGGCAATGGCAATAATGATGAAAACCTACCCCCATGTGCCCAAAATAAAATGTAATCCGTAAATATTCTATTGCTTCATGTGTTGGATCCCACTTTCCAGCTCCTACTGATACATCAGGTTCTCTGTTTCTGGTCATTGGACCTTTAGAATAAAATGCGGCTGAAAAAGTCTCTCCTCGAAATGTTTCACTTACGTGAATCCTAGAATGTTTACTTTAGCATCGCTTCGCACTGTTTGGTAGGCCTTTTCAAACTAGAGAAATGGTTAGAAATAGATTAGAAACATGGCATCTTAAAAATAAATGTGAAAACAACAAAGGGTGACAACATTTTTAATTCTACAGGAATATATGTATAAAAATTAAATCCATTCAGATCAATACTCTAGAATATAATGGCCCATAATTTGCTGTAGCTGGCCACTTGCCCTTAGCTCGACTTGCCCTTGCACATTTAGGTTTTTAAATTCAGGTTGAAGGATTGTGAAATTAACAGCGCATGAACGGAGAAGGAAGTGCAAGTTATAGAGTGGGTGAATTCAATGTTAAATCAGGTACAGAAAGAGAAATAAAGAGAGGGAAAAAAGATTGGATTAAGAGAGAGAGATTAAAGAGACAAAGGAAAAGATTTTTTTTAAATATAAAATTTTACATTTTATATATTTAAAAATCTCCAACAATTAAAACCTGAAGGAATGAGACTCCACACTTGTAATAGTTCATTTTCAGTTCCAGAGATTTAACTTTCTGTGGTGAGTTTAGTTTGTATTTAGTTCGGAACTTCACGCCATTCAATGTATGTCAATAGTGAAGCAGACAGCGAGATGCTGTTTTCGCTAAGCTAACAGTGAAGCGGTGCATCTTGGACAGCAACTTTTAGATATGTACATCTGCCCCGTGCCTGAAGTCACTGTAGCGTTTACGTATAAACAACGGTGAGCGTCATTAGCCTCACCGTTATTTTGACACCAAATTATTGCCCATTAAGTTTACTATGTATGTCACACACTCCTTTTTTGGGCATCACCATTCTGTCATGCCTCGAGGTAGCATCGCAATAGGATTTAGCATTATAAAAGGTGTCTGCAGCAGCACATTTCTACCACTAGATGGAGTTTAATAAGCTTGACAAGCTCCCCTGACCTATATCTACACAATGGTTTAATGCCAATGAAAACAGGCATTGTAAAACATAGAATACAACCACAGAAGGAACCAATGCAGGAAGGATCTGCTACCAGTTATGAAGAGAATTAGCTTTGGATTGCAGCAGGTTCTCTCATATGGTTCAATTACCCACCACATTCATGACAGAAGCAAATCAGAAAACATATGATAGGTAGATAAATCCACCAAGGCCAGGGCAGTATCTATGCTTAAACCCCAAGTTGCATGAAGTCCATTGCAAATATTCCACAATAGCAAGTCAGGTTCATTTCTATGTTTAAAAAATAATATTGCTATATTTATATATTATTAAAAAATCTCTTGTATTATGCACGCTTAGTGCCACAAATATTACTTCCTGTAACATTTTTCACGTCAACATTTAAAATGGGAAAACCATATGGAAACTTTTATAATAGGAAAATAATATATAAACGGTTGGCTGTCACAGTTGGTTAATGAACCAACTGATTCCCTCAAAATGCTTTTTGAAAAGGTTTTCACCCAGTAACAAATTTCTGTGTCCGATGTTAGGTACTAGACCAATTTTTTTTTTAAATCAAACAAATTACATATTGCAGAGTGACAGCATTACATTTTCCCATTTCATTGCCTTTTGAGTCTTTTAATATCTTTGTTAAAAGTTTTACTTTAAGGCATCAGCCTGGCTTCGAGCAGAATTTCTGTTATACACTCCTGAAGGGCAAGGCTCCACAGCAGCAGCACAAAGTTGAAAAAATACATTTTTGAGTTTGTAATGTTATTCATTCAGTTACTTACCAGCATCTTAAATTGTCCTGAGAGATTTTTATAGTAGTTTGAGGAAGGATTACTTAGTTCATCTGTATAGTTAATGTTTTGAAGTTTGACTGCAAATGTTTCTGCGAAAAAAGTAGCCATTATTAATCTTTTACTGTTTTAAATATAAAGAATGTGTATTTTTTTGCTATTCAGGTACTTTATATTACTAATGGATTACAGTTATTCTAGAATACAGCATCCCGCAAATAATTATGGGTGGAATTTTTCAGAAAAATATTATAGAAAACTGAAAATTTCACAGATTAGCAAAAATAGAATGATCAATATGTGAAATTAAAAGATTCCGGCTAGTTTCTAACACTTGCTGTGTCAATGTTACCTGGTCTATCTTTGGTCAGTTTTAGTGTTAGCCACTGCAGTGTAGCTGTCAATTTAAGTGCCAGCTCAGTATCTTCCATGTCTCCAATGAGTGATAATATTCCCTCAACAGTACGAAAGATGGTGGCCCTCATTACTGCATTGCTTGCTGAGAGATAACCTGTCATTGATTACCAGCACATTGTGGTCGGGGTTTTCCACTATTGCGGAATCTTTGTCAAGGTACAAGTTCCATTTACTGTAAAGATACGCCCCAACGCCACCAATTTTCCACGTTTACGCCACTTTGTATATTTTAGGGCAGGTTCCCTGACCTCTGCAAGAGTCTCTGCCTGAGAGGATGATTGATTACACTGACCATTTTGGCCCTTTAACTTTTAAATCCCCCCTCTCCACCATACATGGTAACGCTGAATATCAGGCACCCCTGACATTGCTGTTGCTATGGTGCAGGTATTACTAACATACCATTACAAATGGCCACCCAAACAGGCAGAACACATTCTACTTCCTCGTCACTTCCTTGCAAAAGTGGCTCCCTATTCCATTTAATTTATCCTGCAGTGACATAAATCAAGAGGAAAATCTGATGTTCAGTGTATATATAATAAAAAGATCAGTATAAAAAATGGACAGATAGAGCCTAAATGCAATCCTACAATTATCTCTTTCACTAAATTTACAATATTTGAAATAAATACAAAATTCTTTCATCCTTCCACCAAAAATCTCATTTTTTTTTTCCTCTGTGTATTGTATGGCTCTTTTCAGTTGCACAACTTTCCATGATATTGAAATAGTTGGCAATAGCCTGTTCTGCCACCTCTTCCCATGCAGCCCTTACTGCATTTTCTTTTTGAGGAAGGTGCCTCTTATAACCAAAGATGGCACGCTTCCTTGCCTGCACCTCCATGAACTTGACTTCCAAGGCTCTATCATTAAATGGAGAAGTCATGCCTGCAACCTTGGAATTGTCAGACTTTGTACTCTGCTTCAGTACAAAGCTGCTCTCCAAACCATTCATTTCCTCCCCCACACGATGTGCAAATGCACCTTTATCGTGCTCTACCTGCACTTTTAAGGGGCATCACACAGAATCCTGCCCCCATTCTCTGCTCTGCTAGTGAGCCATGCAAAGTGCACTGGGAGCGCAGCACCCATATGTTAATGAAGAAACTGCACAAAATTTGGCAAGACCGGTAATCTCTTCATTGGCCTTTTCCGGGCCAGAATACAGGAACACTCGGGCTGGAAGTCTCTGCCCTGGCCACACCACCTCCTTACACTGCCTTGTTTGGATCCTCCACACCAGATAACTTCCTCAGTTGAGAGGTCTGGTGGGAAAAACTAACCGAGGTAATTTTCTGCCAGAATGTCCTATAAATGACTTAGGGTGACTATAAAAGCTTAACTTCACCCAATAACAATATAACTGAGACCCAGAGGATTCTCCTGCTCTTCCACTAACTTTCAGCAGAGGACCTATGAAAAGCCTGAAAAAACTGTCTTAATGGTGTGTACTCCAATTTTCCACGGTTTCCGCGGCTCTTCCACTGAAGTTAAAGCGGACAAGTGGGAGAATCCCCTCAGAAATTCACTCCCTAAGTATTCAGTAAGTGGGGGATTATGGCCACAAAGCTGTCAGTGGCACCAACTCAGATTAATGATTCTTGAATAAAAACAGAAAATGCTGGAAATACTCAGCCGGTCAGGCAGCATCTGTGGAGAGAGAAACAGAGTTAACGTTTCAGGTCGATGACCCTTCGTCAGAACTCACAACACCCTTTAAATACACCTTTATCGTGCTCTACTTGCACTTTTAAGGGGCATAACACAGAATCCTGCCCCCATTCTCTGCTCTGCTAGTGAGCCATGCAAAGGTAATGATTCTTGAAATGGTCTATATCTCAGTACTGATTGTCATAATGTAATTAGTTTCAAATACTTTTTCTGCAATTACACTACCAATTTAGATTTGTTGCACAGATCAGTATTGTTACTGTTAGTTCTTTAAAGTAATGTGAGCTAGATGACATTCAGTTCAGACCTACAAATGTACTTTCTTGTTAGTGAAAGGGATAAACATTGTTCAATATACTTGGCTTAACTCCCGTTGATGCAGTTGTTGGTGTTGACGTAGTCTTTGATGCAGTTGTTGGTGTTGTTGTTGTTGATGTAGTCTTTGATGCAGTTGTTCTTGTTGGTGTAGTTGTTCTTTTTGGTGTAGTTGTTCTTGCTGGTGTAGTTGTTCTTGCTGGTGTAGTTGTTCTTGCTGGTGTAGTTGTTCTTGCTGGTGTAGTTGTGGGTGCAGTACTTTGTGTGGGGGTTGTCGTTATAGGTTTGAGCTCACAGAATGTCCCTTCTGTTGGATAATCCTTGATGCAGTCACAGGTCTGGCCTTTTGTAATAGTTGCATTGCAAGATTGGTACTTTCTACAAAACGTTGAGTTCCAAGTAAATTGACCATGGCACGTACATTGAATTTCATTGTTCACAGATTGACAGACTATGGTGAAAAAAAGCAAAAGTAATTAAAACATTGCCAGTAATCTGTGGTTACCAAGTACACAGCAGAGATTTATTTTCCCCATCACTTAGTAATGGATCCATGACATATTTAACAAAGCTAACAAATCAATGACCAATAAATGTTCTTGTGACAGTTTGTGAACTAAGTATAGAGAATTGTAAATTCTATCTAGCCATAAAATTACTTTGAAAATGGAAAAATATTTACTAACAAAAAAATAATAACCTTGCTGAAGCCGTAAGTATAACTTGTGATTTACCAAAGAGGGCAAAAATCAGTAATTACCTGATAAGTGATGTAATTTTTCAAAGCCAAATTCCAATTTAATCTTGAAATGAATTACTTAACTATTGCCCTCATTGTAGTGAGGCTAACTAGCAAAAAGGTGTTGATTAATTCCTAAGCTTTTTCTACTGTGCTGCTTTATATTATAGGAATCAATATACATGATTCCTATATTTAATATAAATAATGTACAATATCTATTGTACAAGACTTCACTCCCACAACAGAGCCTCACTCAATGGGAACACAGATCAGAGAATTAGGCTCAGAGGTCAGCATATGATGCTCCCCATTTTCCAGTGAGCATTAAAACACTACCTCCTGCACCATATGAATTTTGCCATTTACCATTGCTCTGAGTGGGATTGTCAATTTAGTGGTAATTTGTGCCAAATTGGGAGCGTTTTTTTGCTCTGGGCCTGATTGAGTTGAGACTGTCCAAACTCATTTTTAAATAAGATTTATAATCAGCAGAGATTTTCATTTCATCAGTCAGGTTTGGATTTGAATCCATGTGCCAGTGGTACTAGAACAGTTGCTAACTCAACACAGTGCCCAGTTCTGTTCTATTATAATCTCTAGTTTTGCTTGAATTGTGTTAATTCTGCTTGTATTCTCTAGATTTGTTATACTGCATACATTCACATTATCCATGTTATTCATCTCAGAACCATAAAGGAACTGGACATCAGATATACAGCCAGATAGGGTTCAGGGCCGAATCTGGCATTTATTATTTTACCACAAATAATAAGTGAAACAGAACATAGCAAAATGCTCTGAAGTTATCATAAGGAAGACAAGAACATCTCAGAAATCTTGCAAAATCTTCACTGTATACAATACATACAATATATCTAAACTATGGTCAATATTGTGATATGCTTTCAGGCAATTAGTTTAAAAAGATAACAACAGAAGTTAGTTTTTTTTTAAATTCTGGGAATAGTTTTTCTATAAGTTTCAAGAGATTGTAAAGCGTGCTGGAGATTTGTATTTGCTTGGGACTGTCACAGATAGGATTGGCACTCAATGTCATTTTCCTTGCTAAACAACTCCTGGCCACCAAATGGAGGAATATGGTTGATACTGAAGTCAATGGAAATGAAAATCGAGAGAGATGTATAACGGGCAGCTGAATCCATGGCCCGGAATTTGCGGTTGTAACGACGACAAAACTGTCAGCGTTCACCGTTATTACTGTGTAAAACTATCGGCAACTTCTGGCCTTTGCACATGCATAGTTAAACGCAGAAATCCGGAAGTTGCTGTCAGTGATACCCTGCTCCACCACAGGGTGCGCTGTTGCAGATGGAATACATTAGAAATCCGAAATAACAACAGAAAACGCTGGAAAAACTCAGCAGGCCAGGCAGCATCCGTGGAGAGAGAAAGAGAGTTAACGTTTCAGGTCGATGACCTTTCATCAGAACTGGGAAGAGCCGGAAATCAAATAGATTTAAGGCCAGAGTAAAGCTGGGAAAAGGGGGAGGGGATAAAGGAACAAAGGGAGAGATAAAGAGACATTAAGAGACATTAAGAGATATGCAAGGCTAGAGGTGGTGTTAATGTGACAGATTAAGGCTGAATGAAGTGTGAAATCCACTGGCAGAATGAAGGACAGCTGCCAGCTTCTAGGAGGAAAAAAAAAGGTGGGGGGGGACAAATAAAAATAAAATATAAATGTGATTGGAGCTGAGGTTATGATCTAAAATTGTTGAACTCGATATTGAGTCCAGAGGGCTGTAGCATGCCTAAACGAAAGATGAGGTGCTGTTCCTCGAGCTTACGCTGCGCTTCCGTGGAACAGTGTAATAGGCCGAGGACGGTGAGGTCAGAGTGGGAGTGAAGCGGTGAATTAAAGTGACAGGCCACCGGGAGCTCGGGGTCCCCCTTACGGACTGAACGGAGGTGTTCCGCTGGCCTTTACTCTGGCCTTAAATCTATTTGATTTCCGGCTCTTCCCAGTTCTGATGAAAGGTCATCGACCTGAAACGTTAACTCTCTTTCTCTCTCCACGGATGCTGCCTGGCCTGCTGAGTTTTTCCAGCGTTTTCTGTTGTTATTTCGGATTTCCAGCATCCGCAGTATTTTGCTATCGTATACATTAGAAATCACTTGATTTGACGAGAACTTCAACTTTTTACGCTCTATTCTCGCTGTAAAAACCATCGAAAAAGTTAAGCCTTATTGAATGAGGTGTACCTGAGTTTTTAATGGCATACTAAGTCATAATTACTGCTGAACAATCTCTCTGGCCCTGAAAAACTAATTTTATATTGTGGCATGTCATTCATTCCATTCCATGATAAAACTTCCATAGATTTTTAAAATAAATAAAAATTAATTAATTTTATTTTTTAAGTTTGTTTGTGATATTTTAGCTTTTACTTTAATCCTATGTGTATGTACCAAATACTATGTAATTTCTTTTTCAGTTTTGTCCCTTATGTTCCCTTCTTCCCTGAAGACGACTGACTCTCACTGCGGGAATGTACCGTAAGCACTGGCAGCCTGGTATTCATCGATGAAGCTCTTCTTCCTCTGGAAGACCACACAGTAATTGCTGGCTGGCAATTTGATGTGGGGCATCACAGCAAGCCTGATTCTGTCTTCACAAAATGCCTATTCACTTTCCAACAGCAGTCATTGGTTAGAAATCAGAACAGTAGTCTTGGTTGATTTCTTCCCAAACCTTCTGTGATTAGCAAGCTCAGCACAGACTGGGATTGAACCTAGAGGGGGCAATTTTCGGCAGCGCGTTCAGGTGGTAAAGGTGGGGTCTTGTGCTGAAATGCCGGTTTAGCCCGCATTTAGCGCAAGGCGCCATCTTGGTAAAGGAGTTGAAGCCTGCGCTAGGAACGGCTGGCCAGAGGCACGTTAAGGGGCTGATTGCCACTTAAAATGCCTGCTGAGGCTGCACGGCATTCTGGGGGCTAACGCTTGTCCTAACGCCCTCTCCTAACAGCAACTAGCTGTTTGGGAGTAAACATGGTGTTGATGTCGATTTCAAGCATGACTTAAAGGAATACTCACCTTTTCATGTTCATTTGCTGCTGGAGCTACGAAGAGGACCTCTGAAACACATCGGGAGACTTTCTGGGACACTTCGTCAAGACTTCACCAACACTCTAGCAACATTTATTCCAGAAATTCTCTGAGGACTTCACCTAAAAAGCGTAAGTGCTGAGCTACTCCACCTTATAGGAGTGACCAGGAGAAAGGCAGTGCTTGGTCATCGGCATCTTGCTAGGGGTCCCCCTTTGGTCTGGACGAGGAATGAGAGGAGGACATGAGGCCAGGCAGAGCAGCACCAGCTGCTGCAGGAGAGAGGCACAGGAGGGCGAGGAGGACAAGCTGGTGTCCTTCCCCCCTGCGGTTAGAGGACATCCCTCCTCCTCTGGATCTCCTCCACCAGGACCTGGGGTGCCACGTCTGAGAATCTGTGCGCCCTCTCCCTCGGTCCCTGAGCCATCCTGCAACGTGTGCCAGCCAGAGCACTCCACACCTTCAGTGGAAGTGGGTGCGAGGAGCCCACATTTACTGCTCCAGGAAAATTGTGTCTAATCAGCACTTGAGTGCTAAACCTGCAGGTGTCTGTTTTAGCAGTTCAAGTTCAAATTATGGTAATCAGCAATTAGGACCAAAATTGTGCGCTAAATCCAGACTTTCAAACAGGCGTGTCTTAGTAGCACAGCTCCCATTTAGAAACTGATTTCACCCTTTGGCCAAAATAGCCCCCAGAATCTCCCAGTAAGATTACACCTGATGGTGGCTAAACCAAGTAAGGCAGCCGAAGAACTTGGTGAACCAACCCAGATAGCTTCAGTTGGGGATCTACTACTGTGGTGTACAAAGGGCCTCCTTCTGTGCCATGATTTTTATGAACTGTACTAAAGAGAGAATTTTCAGCTGAAGCAGCATTTCAGGTAAATTAGAACTGTCATGCGAAAAAGAACAGCATTAAATATATTGGTTAACTTTTACCACATCACGGTTGTCCACAGGCCAATTTTGAGATGGTATAAAATGTGTTATCTTTGGAAAAACCATATTTTGCAGAAGATTTTTGATATATTCTGTCCACACTCACCTGTTGTATGGGTGATATTAGCAACAATGAAAGTGCCATTTATTGAATCAACAGACAATTTAATGGGAGCTGGTAACCCATTCATCAACTGATTCAGCAAGTCAATGTAGTCATTTTCGTTTACGCTTAATTCAACATCTATCTCATATTCCGGTTGTTGATTGGCTGTAGCATTTAACAAACAAAAAAAAAATTAGCTCAAGGCAAAACTAATAAACAGTAAAATTTAATAGCAAAACAGTCAAATCTGGTTAATAATTTGCCATCACCAAAAACAAAACATCAGTGGAAATGATTTTTTTTTTCATTTAAACTGGAATGCCTGTGGAAACAAATCCCAGTAACATCCAAGAAGATTGGAAACAGGCTAATCTGGAGCTCATGTTTAAAAAGGGGCTCAAAACAAATACAGGCAACTACAGACCCACTAGTCTTACTGCCATTCCATTTAAACTAATGGAATCGATTATCTGGAGTAAACATGAAGAATATCTATACAATACTAACGTAGTAAACAGCAATTAACACAGATTCAGATGAAAAAGATCTTCCCTAATCAATCACCTCAACTTCTTTCAGGAATTGACATCCCAAGCGGACTGTGGAACCTCTACAGCATGATGTAGCTGGACTTCCAAAAGACATTTGACAAAGTTCCACATTAAAGACTATGCGGCAGGGGTTCCCCCTCCCCAACCCCACGACGGCCAGCAGTGGGTTGGCGGGGGCGGGGGGAGGTGGTGATTAAATCGGTAAGGATGTGAAAGCTGACCCAAACCCACCGCGAACCCGCCTATGCCTAGTTTAACCGCGGCGGATTTGGGGGCACCCGAGTAACCCGCTCTGGAGAGGCAGGTCAGTGATTAGAATATGTTAATGACGTTCTGTTCCTCAGATTTCAGGAGCCATTTCAATTTAACGACTATGGGCCGAGTTTCCCAGGGCTCGGGAAACCCATCAGTTAAGGGCGGCAGAGTTAATGGATCCAGTAGGTAAGTGCTTTTTAAACCACTGCTTGTGGGCCAGGAGGAGCAGGAGTGCTTCCCCCCGGCCCCTCAAGCAAACCTTCTTCCGCAATATTCAGCCACAATCCGCGATCTCTCCCTCCCTCCTCACTGCCGCACACCGATCCCCCTCACCATGCCCCGATCTTCTCCAACTGCCAGAGACCGTACCCAGCAGTCCTCAGCTGCCGCCCTCTACCGTTGGCTTTCCCGCCCGGCAGCCGGCCAGCCTCCAGACAGGAAACAGAGTAAAAAAGTGCTAATGAGGTCCTGCCATTAAATTCGGCAGGAGTTCTGCGTTCCCATCATTTCCGGGTTTCCCTCACCCCACAAACACGTTCCTCCGCTCTTTCTCTGCCTCCCCGTAAATATCGGGGCCTATTAGTTAAGCACCAACCATTGATGATCCAGGGTAAAGAAATTGCTGAAGGGTAGAAAACAACAAGTGCTCATTAAAGGAGTTATATTAGGATGAGGCGAGGGGGAGGCACTGAGCGGGGTGCCCCAGGGCTTGGTTTTTGGGAAAGTGGTCAAATTTGCAAGTGATCCCAATCTAAAGTGCGGTGGCCAGAATTGGACACAATATTCCAGTTGAGGCTGAACCAGTGTTTTATAAAGGTTCATCATAACTTCCTTGCTTTTGTACTCTATGCCTCTAATTATGAAGCCCAGAATCCCGTATGCTTTTTTAACCGCTTTCTCAATCTGCCCTGCCACCTTCAATGATTTGTGCACATATACCCCCAGGTCTTTCTGTTCGTGCACCCCCTTTAGAATTGCACCCTTTAGTTTATATTGCCTTTCCTCATTCTTCCTACATCTAGCCAAGCTGTTCCTGTGCAGCTTTTTTTTCCCACTCGTTTTTATGGGATCTGGGTGTCGCTGGCAAGGCCAGCATTTATTGCCCATCCCTGCAGCACTGGCATCTATCTGACAATGTAGAAAACTGCCCAGGTATGTCCTGTCCCCCAAAAAAAGGACAAATCCAATCTGGCCAATTCCTGCCCCATCAGTCTACTCTCAATCATCAGCAAAGTGATGGAAGGTGTCATCGACAGTGCTATCAAGCGGCACTTACTCACCAATAACTTGCTCATTGATGCCCAGTTTGGGTTCCGCCAGGACCACTCGGCTCCAGACCTCATTACAGCCTTGGTCCAAACATGGACAAAAGAGCTGAATTCCAGAGGTGAGGTGAGAGTGACTACCCTTGACATCAAGGCAGCATTTGACCGAGTGTGGCATCAAGGAGCCCGAGTAAAACTGAAGTTAATGGGAATCGGGGGAAAACTCTCCACTGGCTGGAGTCATACCTAGAGCAAAGGAAGATCGTTGTGATTGTTGGAGGTCAATCATCACAGCCCCAGGACATCACTGCAGGAGTTCCTCAGGGCAGTGTCCTAGGCCCAACCATCTTCAGCTGCTTCATCAATGACCTTCTCTCCATCATAAGGTCAGAAGTTGGGATGTTCACTGATGACTGTGTTCAGTGCCATTCGCAAATCCTCAGATAATGAAGCAGTCCATGCCGCATGCAGCAAGACCTGGACGACATTCAGGCTTGGGCTGATAAGTGGAAAGTAACATTCGCGCCACACAATGCCAGTCAATGACTATCTCCAAAAAGCGAGAGTCTAACCACCGCCCCTTGACATTCAACGGCATTACCATCGCCAAATCCCCCACCATCAACATCCTGGGGGTCACCATTGAACAAAAACTTAACTGGACCAGCCACATAAATACTGTGGCTACAACAGCAGGTCAGAGGTCTGTGGAGAGTGTCTCACCTCCTGACTCCCCAAAGCCTTTCCACCATCTACAAGGCACAAGTCAGGAGTGTGATGGAATACTCACCACTTGCCTGGATGAGTGCAGCTCCAACAACACTCAAGAAGCTCGACACCATCCAGGACAAAGCAGCCCGCTTCATTGACACCCCATTCACCACCTTAAACATTCACTCCCTCCACCACCGGCGCACCATGACTACAGTGTGTACCATCTACAAGATGCACTGCAGCAACTCGGCAAGGCTTCTTCGACAGCACCTCTCAAACCCGCGACCTCAACCACCTAGAAGGACAAGGGCAGCAGGTGCATGGGAATACCATCACCTCCAAGTTCCCCTCCAAGTCACACACCATTCTGACTTGGAAGTATATCGCCGTTCCTTCATTGTCGCTGGGTCAAAATCCTGGAATTCCCTCCCTAACAGCACTGTGGGAGTACCTTCACCACACAGACTGCAGCGGTTCAAGGCGGCAAGCTCACCACCTTCTCAAGGACAATTAGAGATGGGCAATAAATGCTGGCCTTGCCAGCGACGCCCACATCCCATGAACTAATAATTTTTTTTTTTTTTAAATTGCAATTCTCCAGTGCACTGGCACCACCCCTGTATCTAAGGAGGATTGGAAGATTATGGCCAGTACCTTCGCAATTTCCACCTTTACTTCCCTCAGCATCCTAGGATGCATCCCATCCGGTCCTGGTGACTTATCTATTGAAGTACAGCCAGCCTTTCTAGTACCTACTCTTTATCAATTTTTATCCCATCCAGTATCTCAACTACCTCCTCTTTCACTATGACTTGGCAGAATCTTCTTCCTTGGTGAAGACAGATGCAAAGTACTCATTTAGCACCTCAGCCATGCCCTCTGTCTCCATGTGTAGGTGTCCTTTTTGGTCCCCAATTGGCCCCACCCCTCCTCTTACTACCCGTTTATTATTTATATGCCAATAGAAGACTTTTATGTTAGCTGCCAGTCTATTGTCATACTCTCTCTTCGCCCCGCTTATTTCCTTTTACACTTCCCCTCTGAACTTTCTATATTCAGCCTGGTCTCACTTGTATTCTTAACCTGACATTTGTCATATGCCCCCTTTTTCTGCTTCATTTTACTCTCTCTCTCTTTCATCATCAAGGAAGCTCTGACTTTGGTTACCCTACCCTTCCCCCTCGTGGGAATGTACCTAGACTGTACCCGAACCATCTCCTCTTCAAAGGCAGCCCATTGTTCGATTACAGTTTACCCGGGTCAGATCCATTCTCAACCCACTAAAATTGGCCTTCCTCCAAAAGTATTTTTACTCTAGATTTCTCCATGTCATTTTCTATAGCTAATCTAAACCTTATGATACTATTATCACTATTCCCTAAATGTTCCCCTACTGACATTTGCTCCACTTGACCCACCTCATTCCCCAGAACCAGATCCAGCAATGCCTCCTTCCTCGTTGGGCCAGAAACGTACTGATCAAGAAAGTTCTCCTGAACACACTTCAGAAGTTCTTCCCCCTCTCTGCCCTTTGCACTATTACTATCCCAGTCTATATTAGGATAGTTGAAGTCCCCCATTATGACTACTTTTTAGTTCTTTCACGTCTCTGTAATTTCCCTGCAAATGTCACATTACACAGCGCTACAAATCAATTGCACGTCGAGAAAGGTAAACTTCTCACCACAGAGATCGCGAGATCTCTGTGGGCAGCTATCTTCGAGGCCAGCAGCGAGCGTCTTTGCGTCGATGTTGACCACAAATTACAGGCCATCATGTCCAAAACCATACAATGCTTTAGTCAGACTGCACCTTGAGTACTGCATCCAGTTCTGGTCACTGGAACATAAGGGAGAAACTCCTAGAGGCAGAAGAGAGAAGTGTCACAAGGCTGATCTCTAGTGTCAAGGGCTGAGTTATGAGGGAAGACTTGGGGGGAGAAATTCAGTATCGCCCCATTTGGGGCGCAATTATCGGCCGGGCGCAAAGATTAGCGCCTGGCGCTAATTATCGCCACCGACTGCAAACTTGACTTTTATCGCCCCTGGAGGTGATTGCAGCGCTATATCAGGCGCTTCACACCTGTCTTAAGGCGCAAATGCCGAGGACTGAGGCGCTACCTCAGAGCGCTGGCGAAGCTCATGTAATGTCAGTCAGCAATGGAACACACACACAAGGGCACGGGCCAGTTCTTAAAGGGGATGGTTAATCTTGCTTTCCATCCACATCCTGCTCATTGCAGCCTTGAATCTCGGCCTGGAGAGACCTGCACATCAAATGTGCTGGAAATAACAATGGAGAGTACCAGGCAAAGAGCTCAGAGTGCAGCCCCCACAGTCTCTGCTAAATCGATACAAGGAATGGCAAATCAAAATGAACCTGCAAAGTGCTGCTCAGTACCCAAAACTCCTTCACACAACGTTGAATCTCTCCAGAAGTCTCTCCCTCTCTCTCTCAGAATGCATAGTTCAAAAATGGCACCAACAATAAAAGGCAGGAAGCGGACACCTTTAAATAGCGCTCCCCCTTTCCCTTTATGACTGCAGAACGCTCCCCTCAACCTGTCATTGCTAGCGTCAGGCGGTAAGGCAGGGGGCGCCACTCAATATCCGCTCCGGGGCGATACCGGGGCGTTGCGCACTCGAGTGACGTCATGATCTGCCGGCGCAGGAGATTGTGGCGGTAGTGTTTAGCGCCGCCGCAAAATGTCTAGTTAATTTCGCGAGCGGCGCAAACTTCGCCGCGCCTGGGCGCTAGATGCTTTGCGCCCCATTAGCGCCCTCTTAAGGCGCTAACGGGAGGCGCAACCAACTGAATTTTTCCCCCTTGGGCTATTCAACCTGGAGAGGAGGCAGCTGAGAGACAAACTTATAGAGATATGTAAGATAGTAACTGGAAAGAAAAGGTAAATCCAGAATATTGCTTTACATTAAACAATGAAAGTACGACAAGGAGACACAGACTTAAATTAGTAAAAGGTAAATTTAGGACTGACATCAGGAAGTTCTTCTTCATACAAAGAATGATCAATAAATTGAATAGACTTCCAGATAGTGCAGTGGAGGCGACAACCTCCGAATCTTTGAAGTAATAGTTAGATGTTAAAATGACAGGACCTCTCTGGGTGGATGAATTAAGATTAGCCAAATGGTCTTTCTCGCCGATTTAAATTTATTTCCTCTGCTCCTGCTTTGCTGGCTTGTTTTGAAGTAATATTCAGAGTTTACTTTATCTATTCCCTTTAATATTTTTAATACTTTAACAAGGTCCCCTTTCTAGACTGTACAGCTTAGACTGCTTTCTCTGACTCTAGCCTTTTGTGCAACCCCACTCCCATTGTTCTACTATTGTCAGCCATACCTTCAGCCAACTCAGCTTAGGAATTCCTTCCCTAAACATCTTCCCCTTACTACCTCTCTCTCTCTTCCTTTACGGCTCTCCTTAAAACCCACCTCACTGACCAAATCTTTGGTCACCACTCTAAATTTCTTTTTGGCTCTTTTATTGCTCTATGAAGTGCTTTGGGATGTTTTTCGATGTTAAAGGTGTTCTATAAATGCAAGTTGTTGCAGGGAAGTTAGCTGTAATATGCCAAACCGTTACTGACTGTACAACAAGCCAACTGCTGTGTAAACTGAAATAAAAACAGAAAATGCTGGAGATACTCAGCAGGTCAGGCAGCATCTGTGAAGAGAGAAACAGAGTTAACGTTTCAGGTCGAAGACCTTTCGTCAGAACTGGAAAAAAGCAGGAAATGGAACAGATTTTTAAGCAAGTGCAGGGGCTGGGAAAGGGGGGAGGGGATGAAAGCTGTGTAAACTGATTTATCAAAATTCTATTACTATCAATAAATAAACTAATTAATTAGTTTTGATTTGGTAGCCCTAACTACCAATGTCTTCCTGTGTCATTATATAAAATAACTTAAATACAAATTTTACTTCAGAATTTTGCACTGAGCTGTCCAAGATTAAAGAAAACCAGGTATTTAAAGCTCTGCTTTGTTGCATTCAATAAGTTACTGGCATAACAATTGTACAGTGTTTTGAAAATTAAAATTCTGAAATTCCACAGACTCTTGTACGACAACAGTAATGCAGTGGAGCAGGACTTCCACCTACTGCTTTGCCTAACCGTTGACCCCATCCCAAATTATTGTAGTGGATGTCCTGCACCTACGGAGATACAACACAGGCGCCTACCTTGATGAGGTGGCAGAAATAAGAGCAGCACCCTGTTACTATGGCTTGGTAACCCAAGGCTCTGGCAGAAGATGCACCCGCCCCACCCCCGGATAGATTATTGTCTTCACCTCCTGTGCAGTGATCTGGCAGAGTGAATCGTCCATCCTTTACAGAACTTGCCATCTTCACACCATCAAAATCACTGGGATGAAAATCAGTCCGGTTTTATAAATGGCAGGCACTCTGCTCTGCCAGATCACCACCCGGGTGTAGAAAATGAAAGCCACCCCATGGAGTCTTCCCAACACTGTTGAGAATTGACATATGACCTAAGGTTTAGCACAGTGACATTCATTCTAAGCAAATATGAACCAGTAATAAGTAACTAGTTCAACATTAGTCTAGCTTAAAGGATTTCAGTGAAAGGTTGACAATAAATGATTGTGATATTCTTCCTGACACACTGAAATTCAGACTTTAGTTATCCCCAACCATGTACTGCTTTCCACTTATTTGACTCATAAAACTAGAATAATTTTATTATTTCAAAAGTCAATATGATAATTTTAAACAAATCTCAGTCATTAGAGGCAAAGTTTAGGAAATCATTTCTGAATGTCACCTTCATCTTAAAAGGAACCCTGTAGGAATTCCTAGAGTAGTAATATGTACTAATTTCTTACCATTTCTTTTCAGTCTGTTGAGATGGACTTGAACATTACTATCTTCTGTTATGGAATTATCTTCTGCCTAAATTATAATATATTGAGGTTATTGGATTATACAGCATTAAGAATAAAAAAGTCTTGCAAGTTCACAGAATTCATTGTTTCTTTAGCAGCAATATCAAAGATACACTCCACGGTAAGTTTAGTTCACACACCAAATTTCAGAACATTTGTACTATTAAATAATGGCAAGTATGATAAAATAAACTGAACACAAATTTGACTTCAAAACTTCAAACTGAAATAAGATGTTAACAATAAGACTTGCACAATTGGCTGGAGCCAAATACTTTTGTGAAGACATCAATGATGTTTACTTTTCCCCCCCAAATTTTCCACCTTCTTCTTCCACATCCAAAACCCTCTGCATCACCTGTCCACAATAGGGTGAACATTTGATAAGGTAATGGACACCTGCAAAACTTTATCATAGAATGGTTACAGCACAGAAGGAGGCCATTCGGCCCATCAAGCCCATGCTGGCTCTCTGCAAGAGTGACTGTACTTCAAAAGTACTTCATTGGCTGTAAAGCACTTTGGGACGTCCTGAGGTCGTGAAAGGCGTTATATAAATGCAAGTCTTTCTTTGTTTCTTTTACCAATCTCAATCAGTAAATTGACAAGCTTTTTGGCTTGAACAACAACAACAACTTGCATTTATATTGCGGATTAGACAAGTGTGTAGCAAAGGCAGAGTGGTTTTAATTGGGGATTTTAACTTTCATATAGATTGGGATAAGCAGACTAGCACCTGTCAGAAAGGTAGTGAATTTCTTGAGTGTGTCCGGGATAGTTTTCAACAACAATATGTCCGAGAGGCAACAAGGGGGCACGCCATATTAGATTTAGTAATGAGTGATGAGCTAGGTTTAGTTAACAGCCTAACTGTGCGTGAACATTTATCCAATAGCGATCATAACATGATCGAGTTCAACATAGCGTTTTAAAGGGAGAAACGCGAAACAGCTACTAAGATTCTAGATTTGGATAAGGCCGACTTCAACAGGATGAGGCAGAGACTGTCCACAGTAAACTGGGCAAATCTGTTAATGGGTAAAACGACAGAAAATCAGTGGGAGATGTTCAGAAAAGAATTTAATGTGATAAAGAACCAGTTTATACCCCTGAGGGGCAAGAGCTCTACTTGCCAAAAAAATACAGCCATGGACAACTAAAGAGGTAAGGGAAAGCATAAAACAAAGAAAAAACATTAAAAAATGCAAAAAATAGCATAGATCCTGGCAAATGGGAAAGATACAAAGAACAGCAAAGGGTGACAAAACAGGTAGTAAGAGCTACAAAAAGGGAGTATGAAAGGAAACTTGCAAAGGATATCAACATCAACACAATTTTTTTTTACAATTATATTAGGAAAAAGCGGGTAGACAGGAGCCCCTTAAAAACTGAAAGTGGTGATATTATCAATGATAATAAGGAAATGGCGGATATGTTGAATAATTACTTTGCGTCAGTATTTACAGTACATACCAGAAATGCCAAGGAAACTAAATCAGGGTCAAGCTCAATAAAATTAATGTAAGCAAAATAACAGTAATGAAGAAAATAATGGCACTAAAGAGTGACAAATCCCCAGGACCAGATGGTTTCCATCTCAGGGTTTAAAGGAAGTAGGTGAGTACATTGTAGTAGGGGAGTGCAGCTTGGCACAGAGTGAACAACTGGAAGTTTGGTAAGTGTGGGAGTGAATCTTAAGGGTAATCTCTTTTTGATAAAATCTAGTTTTGTGTGCTTGCAATTAGCATTTAACTTAAATTTACTGTTTTAAGTTTTAAGTTTCTTCCAGGCTTGGACAGGGCTAAGCAAGCTCTGCACTGGAGAGTGGCTGGGGCTAGGTAGTTAATTAACTGGTCTAATCTGGTTCTGCAACTGCCAAAGAGCTAACTCATAAATCTCAGCAGTATGAATAAGGGAGGTTGGAGTGTAGTTTGTCACAGAGTGCAGCTTTGCACAGAGTGAACAACTGGGAGTTTGGTAAGTGTGGGAGTTTGGTGAAGTGGGGGAAGGAGGTGCTTGCTTTTCCTAACTTCTCCCGCACCCGGCGGCGGACCTCAGCGGGAGCAGACCAAGGCCCGAGAGCGGGAGCAGACCGAGGCCCGAGAGCGGGAGCAGACCGAGGCCCGAGAGCGGGAGCAGACCGAGGCCCGAGAGCGGGAGCAGACCGAGGCCCGAGAGCGGGAGCAGACCGAGGCCCGAGAGCGGGAGCAGACCGAGGCCCGAGAGCGGGAGCAGACCGAGGCCCGAGAGCGGGAGCGGACCGAGGCCCGAGCGCAGGGATAAAAGCATCAGCCGACCTGCATCAACAAGAGAAAATGGCAGTGTGACATCACAGGTAAGGCAGGTGAGTGATTGGTAGTGACTGTGGGCTAAGTTTTAAGTTAACATATAACTAAATTTTAAAAACTAAACTTTATTTAATTAATTTAATAAACTAAATGAGGTAAATAATTTGATTAACACTATACTAATTAATTAAATAAATAAAATAATGGGAGAACAGGAGATGTGTTGCTGCTGCAATATGTGGGAGCTTGTGGACATTTTTTGTCCAGGGCGACTACATCTGCGGTAAGTGTCTGCGGCTCGAGGAACTTCAGCTCCGAGTTGAGGAGCTGGAGTCTGAGCTGCAGACATTGTGAGACATCAGGGAGGGAGGGAGAAAGTTACCTGGACCTTTTGCTCCAGGAGGCAGCCACACCCCTTAGATTAAATACTTTAGAATTGACATGTGGTCAGGGACAGGAGGGTGTGACTGCGAGTGAGGCAGGTATGGGGATCCAGGGGGTAGTATTGCAGGAGCCTCAGTCCCTGCACTTGTCCAATAGATTCGAGGTTCTTGCAACCCTTGTGGATGAGTGCGGGGACTGCGGGGAGGACGAGCAAACTGACCACGGCACCATGGTACAGGAAGCTGTTCAAGTGGGGGGAGTAAAAAGGAAGGTGGCTGTAGTAGGCGACAGTATAGTTAGGGGGATTGACACTGTTCTCTGCAGCCAGGAGCGTGAGTAACGAAGGCTATGTTGCCTGCCCAGTGCCAGGGTAAAGGACATCTCCTCCGGGCTGGAGAAGAACTTGGAGTGGGAGGGGGAGGATCCAGTTGTCGTGGTCCACGTAGGTACCAACGACATAGGTAGAAGAAAGAAAGAGGTTCTGCTGAGAGAGTTTGAGCAGCTAGGGACTAAATTAAAAAGCAGAACCACAAAAGTCATAATCTCTGGATTATTACCAGAGCCACGAGCAAATTGGCATAGGGTCAATAGGATCAGGGAGATGAATGCATGGCTCAAAGATTGGTGTGGGACAAGTAGGTTTCGATTCGTAGGGCACTGGCACCAGTACTGGGGAAAGAGAGAGCTGTTCCGTTGGGACGGACTACACCTGAACCATGCTGGGACCAGAGTTCTAGCGAATCGAATAACTAGGGAGGTAGATAGGGCTTTAAACTAAATAAGGTGGGGGGGGAGGGGCGGGGGGAGGGTCCCGGTGGAGAGAAATCTAGAATGCTAAAGAGAAAAGACAAGGAAGCAGTGCAGGAAAGTGATTGGGGTAAGGATAGCCAGATTGTGTCAGGAAGGGACAGAGCGTACAAACAAAGGAGTGCACTACCAAATAGGGTCCGGGTAAGAAAAAATGGTAATAAGACAAATAGGGCCATAGTACAAAAAAATGTTAAGATGTCTAAAAATGTTAAAGACAAATCTAAATGCACTGTATCTGAATGCACGAAGCATTCGTAATAAGGTAAACGAATTAACAACGCAAATAGATGTAAACGGATACGATATCATTGCAATTACGGAGACATGGCTGCAGGGTGACCAAGGCTGGGAGCTGAATATCCAAGGATATTCGATATTTAGGAAGGACAGGCAAAAAGGAAAAGGAGGTGGGGTGGTGTTGTTAGTAAAGGATGAAATCAGAGCAATAGTGAGAAAATAAAGATGTAGAATCAGTCTGGGTGGAGCTAAGAAGCACCAAGGGGCAGAAAACATTGGTGGGAGTTGTCTATAGGCCTCCAAACAGTAGTGATAATGTAGGGAATGGCATCAAACAGGAAATTAGAGATGCATGTAACAAGGGTACTACAGTAATCATGGGTGACATTAATCTACATATAGACTGGCCAAACCAAATTAGCAATAATACTGTGGAGGATGAATTCCTGGAGTGTGTATGAGATGTTTTTTTAGACTAGTACGTTGAGGAGCCAACTAGGGAACAGGCTATCCTACATTGGGTATTGTGCAATGAGAAGGGGTTAATTAATAATCTTGTTGTGCGGGGTCCTTTAGGGAAGAGTGACCATAACATGATAGAATTCTTCATTAAGATGGAAAGTGAAGAAGTCCAATCTGAAACTAGGGTCCTAAATCTAAACAAAGGAAACTACGAAGGTATGAGGAGGGAGTTGGCTATGATAGATTGGGGAGCTTCATTAAAAGGCATGATGGTGGATAGGCAATGGCTAACATTTAAGGAATGAATGCATGAATTGCAACAGTTATATATTCTTTTCTGGCGCAAAAACACAAAAGGAAAAGCGGCCCAACCATGGCTAACAAAAGAAATTTAGGATAGTATTAGATCCACAGAGGAGTCACATAAAGTTGCCAGAAAAAGTAGCAAGCCTGAGGATTGGGAGCAGTTTAGAGTTCAGCAAAAAAGGACCAAGAGATTGATTAAAAGGGGAAAAATAGAGTATGAGAGTAAACTTGCAAGGAACATAAAAGCGGATTATAAAAGCTTCTACAATTATGTAAAAAGAAAAAGATTAGTGAAGACAAATGTAGGTCCCTTACAGTCAGAAATGGGAGAATTTATAATGGGGAACAAGGAAATGGCTGAGCAATTAAACAAATACTTTGGTTCTGTCTTCACAGAAGAGGACACAAATAACTTCCCAGAAATGCGAGGGGACCAAGGGTCTAGTAAGAAGGAGGAATTAAAGGAAATTAGTATTAGTAAAAAAAAGTGATGGAGAAATTAATGGGACTGAAAGCTGATAAATCCCCAGGGCCTGATAATCTGCATCCCAGAGTACTAAAAGAGGTAGCCATGGAAATAGTGGATGCATTGGTTGTCATCTTCCAAAATTCTATAGATTATGGAACAGTTCCTGCAGATTGGAGGGTGGCAAATGTAACCCCACTATTTAAAAAAGGAGGGAGAGAGAAAACGGGGAACTACAGACCGGTTAGCCTAACATTAGTAATAGGGAAAATGCTAGAGTCTATTATAAAGGATGTGATAACAGGACACTTAGAAAATATCAACGGGATTAGACAAAGTCAACATGGATTTATGAAAGGGAAATCATGTTTGACAAACCTACTGGAGTTTTTTGAGGATGTAACTGGTAGAATAAACAAGGGAGAACCAGTGGATGTGGTGTATTTGGATTTTCAAAAGGCCTTTAATAAATCCCACATAAGAGGTTAGTGTGCAAAATTAAAGCACATGGGATTGGGGGAAATATATTGGCATGGATTGAAAATTGGTTAACAGACAGGAAATAGAGAGTAGGAATAAATGGTTCTTTTTTGGTGTGGCAGGCGGTGACTAGTGGGGTACCGCAGGGATCAGTGCTTGGGCCCCAGCTATTCACAATATATATCAATGATTTGGATGAGGGAACCAAATGTAATATTTCTAAGTTTGCTGACGACACAAAACTAGGTGGGATTGTGAATTGTCAGGAGGATGCAAAGAGGCTTCAAGGTGATTTAGACAAGTTGAGTGAATGGGCAAATACATGGCAGATGCAGTATAATGTGGATAAATGTGAAGTTATCCACTTCGGTAGGAAAAACAGAAAGGCAGAGTATTATTTAAATGGTGATAGATTGGGAAAGGTTGATGTACAAAGGGACCTGGGTATCCTTGTACACCAGTCACTGAAAGCAAACATGCAGGTGCAGCAAGCAGTTAGGAAGGCAAATGGTATGTTGGTCTTCATTGCAAGAGGATTTGAGTACAGGAGGAAGGATGTCTTACTACAGTTATACAGGGCCTTGGTGAGACCACACCTGGAGTACTGTGTGCAGTTTTGGTCTCCTTACCTAAGAAAGGATATACTTGCCATAGAGGGAGTGCAGCGAAGGTTCACCAGACTGATTCCTGGGATGGCAGGACTGTCGTATGAGAGGGGATCTCGTGCAAACATATAAAATTCTGACAGGGCTAGACAGACTGGATGCAGGGAGGATGTTTCCCCTGGCTGTGGGGTCTAGAATGAGGGGTTACAGTCTCAGGATACAGGGTAGGACATTTAGGACTGAGGTGAGGAGAAATTTCTTCACTCAGAGGGTGGTGAACCTGTGGAATTCTCTACCACAGACAGCTATGGAGGCCAAGTCACTGAATATATTTAAGAAGGAGATAGATAGATTTCTAGACACAAAAGGCATCAAGGGGTATGGGGAGAGAGCAGGAATATGGTATTGAGATAGAGGATCAGCCATGATCATATTGAATGGCGGAGCAGGCTCAAAAGGGCCGAATGGCCTACTCCTGCTCCTATTTTTCTATGTTTCTATTGCAGATGCCCTAACTATAATATTCCAAAGTTCTCTCAATTCAGGAACCATTCCTTTAGATTGGAAAATTGCGCATGTCATTCCATTATTTTAAAATGGTGCAAGAGGGAAACCAGAGAATTATAGACCAATTAGCCTAACATCTGTTGTCAGGAAATTGCTAGAGTCTACAATTAAGGATAGGATGACTGAACACCTCGAAAATATTCAGTTGATCAGAGAGAGCCAGCATGTATTTGTGAAAGGTAGGTCATGCCTGACAAACCTGATTGAATTTTTTGAAGAGGTGACTAAAGTAGTGGACAGGGGAATGTCTATGGATGTTACTTATATAGACTTCCAGAAGGCATTTGATGAAGTCCCTCATTAAAGACTGTTAACTAAGGTTCAAGCCCATGGAATTGATGGCAAATTTATTGGGTATGGTAGCATAGTGGTAATGTCACTGGGCTAGTAATCTAGAGGCCTGGACTAATGATCCAGAAACGTGAGTTCAAAACCCACCACAGCAGCTGGGGAATTTAAATTCAATTAAATCTGGAATAAAAAGCTAATATCAGTAATGGGTGACCGTGAAACTACCTGGATAGTTGTAAAAACCCATCTGGTTCACTAGCGTCCTTTAGGGAAGGAAATCTGGCCTATATGTGACTCCAGACCCACAAAAATGTGGTTGACTCTTAATGGGCCTCTGAAATGGCCTTGCAAGCCACTCAGTTGTACCAAACTGCTACAAAGAAGTCACTGTGGGAGTACCTTCACCACAAGGACTGCAGCGGTTCAAGAACATGGCTCACCACCACCACCTTCTCAGGGGCAATTAGGGATGGGCAATAAACAAATAAAGGAAATTATTGACCTGGTTAGGAAATTGGCTGAGTGGCAGGAGGGATAATGGATGGGTACTCAAATTGGCAGAAGTGGTGTCCTGCAGGGATCTGTGTTGGGGCTTCAACTATTCACAGTATTTATTAACAACTTAGATGATGGCATAAAAAAATTATATATCCAAATTTGCCGATGACAGAAAGATAGGTGGAATTGTATGCAGTGTAGATGGAAGCATAAAATTACAAAGGAATATCTACAGATTAAGTGAATGGGCAAAACTGTGGCAAATGGATTTCAATGTAGGCAAATGTGAGGTCATCCACTTTGGACCTGGAAAGGATAGAAATGGTGAAAGGCTAAAAACAGTGGAGCTCCAAAGAGACTTGGGGGTTCAGGTACATAGATCATTAAAATGAACAGGTACAGAAAATAATCAAAAAGGCTAATGGAATGCTAGCTTTTATGACGAGAATACAAAGGGGTAGAAGTTATGCTGCAGCTGTATAAAACCCTAGTTAGACCACACCTGGAGTATTGGGAGCAGTTCTGGGCACCTCACCTTAGGAAGGATATACTGGCCTTGGAGGGAGTGCAGCGTAGGTTTACCAGAATGATACCAGACTTCAAGGTTTAAGTTACAAGGAGAGACTACACAAATTAGGGTTCTATTCGCTAGAATTAAGAAGATTAAGGGGTGATCTGATCAAAGTTTTCAAGACATTAAGGGGAACAGATAGGGTAGATAGAGAGAAACTATTTCCGCTGGTTGGGGATTCTAGGACTAGGGGGCATAGTCTAAAAATTAAAGCCAGACCTTTCAGGAGTGAAATTAGGAAACACTTCTACAAAGGGTGGTATAAGTTTGGAACTCTCTTCCACAAATGGCAATTGATGCTAGATCAATTGTTAATTTTAAATTGGAGATTGATAACTTTCTGTTAACCAAAGGTATTAAGGGATTAGGGCCAAAGGCGGCTATATGGAGTTAGGTCGCAGATCAGCCATGATCTCATTGAATGGCAGAGCAGGCTCAAGGGGTTGAATGGCCCACTCATGTTCCTATGTTCCTATATAACGGCTTTAACATCGTAAAACATCCCCAGGTTGTTTCACAGGAGCGTTATCAAAGAAAATTTGATGGAAGGCTGCCCAAGCAGAGTCAAATTCCTCTTCTCTCCAACTTCTTCTAAACTGGACTCATACAGTGTGGTTTTAAACTGATTATTGTTTACCCTACACAAATCTTGCTGAAAACAGCATGGATGACCACCCTAACTCACAATAATTCTGTAAAATGAATCCTAGAGCCAACTGCCCTCTTGGTCAGTGGGTAAATGTCATTTGTGGTGTGGTACTGAGTTATGCAAGCCAAGAAAATCCAGCTTCAATCCCTGGTCTCTGCTGAGTTCTGGGATTTCAATTGCGGTAGCAGTGGGGCAGTAACGTTAACCTCAATGCGTCTGGACTAGGAAACAAAAGCTGCCATGGCTTCATACTCTTGATCACTGTGTAGTCACCATGCCAGCTAAGGACAGGATTGGGCTCAGTTGTGAAGCCACCCGTAGTCTAATAGTCTGCTGACACGCAAGCACAAATGTTATGAACTTGCACCAGACACAACTGGTGCACAGCAGAGCCCACCGGGAATACAATGGCCCAGAAATTAAAGAAGGAGCCTTCCTGCAGGGGTAAGGCTTCCCCGCGATATCTCACTGCGCGCCTGCCTTTTCCTTCCGAGCTCACACGAACTTTACTTTCAAGACTGCAGCTGTGCAGTGCTTGCGTATCCCACAGACGCAGTTAATTCGTGCGAGCTGTGGGATCACGTGATTCAGTTAGAGCCAATGGCAGCACACCATCTTTCATTCATAGTTTTCACAGCAAGGGCTGTGAAAGCTATGAATCTATACCCCCCAAAAGAACAGCTAAACCTCAATTAAATTTAAAAAAAAACCATCACATTAATAAAATAAGTATAGTTAAATAAATTAACCACTTTAAACAAAAATTTAAATTTTTGAAAAAATTTAAAATCTTTTTAAAAGTTATAAAAATAAACTTACCTTTCTTTAAAGTCTCTAAAAAAGATATACCTGTTGAAAAAAATTCAAAATAATACTTAATTAACTACTTACCTTGTTAAAAGAGGGTCTTACGCCTCCTTTCTTTATGTGCAAAATCTTCCATGCTTACCTGCGCGTTCAAAGCACTAAGTGCACTGCGTGCGCGCAGCCTGTAGCGCGCACGCGGTTCACTTAGGAACCGCCCCCTTTTGAAATCACCAAGTGCCGGTTTTCAGCGCATGCGCAGTGCATGCAGAAAACCGGCAATTGGAGACAGAATACGCGAGAGTACACAGTGCGTACTCTCGCGTAGTGAGACTAATTTTTGGGCCATTATGTCCAATTTTAACAGACAGAAAACCCTACGAGATCCACTGATGGGCAAAACTCCGCTTTGGAAGGTCATTCCCTTTACTGTCCATCTGTACATGAAGGTCAAGATCACCTTCGTGACTACCAATTATGCAGATGAAATTGGTCTGCACTATTTGTAAAAAAAATTCTCACATCAGAGTGAAATCCATCTGTTTGCTATTTGAACAGTCATTGATCCATTTAAATAATTAACCAGAACACATTCATGCCTTACAAATATTGGACAAAATAATTTCACCCCCTGGGGCCTTCAAATTACATTATGGAATAACAGATACAAACGGTTAATACATGTGCCTGAAATTCCTTTGTCTATTATTTCAGCATTAACTTATTTTTCTTGAAAACTGGTTGGCACCTCCACTAAGATAGGGGTGCAAGGAATTTCAAATGTGCTAAGCAATCGTTCATTGGTATCCAATGGAATCATTTCATCACCTAAGTCTTTAGCACAAGGATTGGGTTTTGTTCAGGTTCGGTGCAGTAATTTTGCATTTGTCACCAGATATACATTTTAGAAATGTTCAGCAGCAGAGTATTCACAGCTCATTCTTTGTTGTGACATTTTCACGTAAAAGAGCCAAAAATCGCATCATGTTGGTGGGGTGTGGGGGGTCTCCAATGAGGTACCCTGATCTACATCCACCAGGGGCTCAGATGGGGTCCCCATCAGGAGGGCCAACGCAATTTGAGTTTCCGGGAGATGACGTGTTGTGGGTGCAAGGTCTCTGTGCCTATGGAAGGTGCAAAGATTGGCTCCAGCATCTTCCCTTGTAAGGGAACTATATATATATATGGTTTTATTTATTTATTATTAATGATCTCTTTCTTTGGGGTTTCAAGCCACAATCCTGCCCTAGATTCCCACATGGGGCCCAATTCTGCCTTTTTTACGAACAGACATATCACCGCTAATGAAACACTGGGTCCTTCTGAGGCCAGAGATGCAGGAACTCCTGACATGGGGAGTTGCTGCCCCTAGACTTGACCCCTCCTCCCTTGATGGCCCTGTTTGTGGCAGACAGAGGTTCAACTCCTACCAGGCCATCCAGGGAACTCTCACATAAGGCCAGGACCTATAACTGGGTCCCAGCCTAAACTTTGGTCCTTGCTGAAGTTATGGCACGAGTGGGCCAGAAGGGCTGTGGATTTCTGACCCCATAGAGAGTTTAGAGAAACATGATTGGAAACATCGGTCACACAATTGCACAGATTAAGGAATCTCTGCTCTCACTGTTCCTTCCCTAACCTTGGGGTTTTGGTTACGTCTGAACCAAATTTCATCAAATATTTCCTTTATGAAGTACGTGTCACAGTTTGCATTAAATTTGTTTTGGTTGGAGGAAATTCATTCATCTCTGGGTAACAGCGGAGTTAAAAATATAAGCACATTGGTGTGAAGCTAGAATTTCAGTTGTTTTGCTTTCTGTTACAAGCAGTTTACAGAAGGTAGCTACTTACTGGAAGAGGAGGATTTGAACTGTACGGCCGACCAACTTCAACATCTGCACGTTGACAGAAAAGCAACAGCAACAGGCAGTGTAATGTAATCCCATGTCGAGCCATCATTGCAAATATCTAAAATCATAGAAATAGAAATAACTGGAAAAAGCAATAAAAATACATGATTAGAAAACAGCAGATATATAATCTACTTTGTAAATACATTTATGGTGAAGAAATGGCTGAAAACCGCCAACAGTGTGCACTGAAGCTGTAGTGACATGCAGAGTACCAGAACTCCTGAATTTGGCAGCAGTTTCACATGTGATCATGATGGTGGTGGGAGGGGGGGAGGAAATGAGGTGGGGAAGTGACAGGGGGCAAGTCACACCAATATTTCTGAGTGGAGTTATGTCCCCCGCATTTCTGCTCTCCTCTACAAATCGCAGAATTGCCCCAGATGTTCCCAACTCTGCATGTTCCTTTGTCAAGGTTCTGATCTCCCTCTCTGTGAACTTTTAATTTCTCTCCCCATCTGTATTATTAAAAAATTTGTAAATGAAATATCATTTCTTAAACTCAGCACAAGGTGGCTGATCCTTCCAGTGCTGCTCGATGCTGGGAGCAGAGCTTTAAAAATGAACTAATGTCCTCTTACAAAACCAAGTACAAAGACATAAGACTTCCTTCTAGTGAGGCTACAATCTGGGAGCAGAGCCATGGAAAAGGGAATGTGGACTGAAGTAAGGACTTGAACACAATTCTGCAACCGCACGGCCATCGAGTGAGTCTCCACACTGCGAATAGAAGCTCGCAAAATAGAACTGATGTTTCTCAGCCTCGCCGCGCTACATCACCCCCGCACTTCCACATCACCCGCACACTCCCACATCACCCGCACATCACTCCCACACTCCCACATCACCCCCACATCACCCCCACACTCCCACATCACCCCCACACTCCCACATCACCCCCACATCACCCCCACATCACCCCCACATCACCCCCACATCACCCCCACACTCCCACATCACCCCCACACTCCCACATCACCCCCACACTTCCACATCACCCGCACATCACCCCCACACTCCCACACTCCCACATCACCCCCACATCACCCGCACACACCCACATCACCCCCACACTCCCACATCACCCCCACATCACCCCCACACTCCCACATCACCCCCACACTCCCACATCACCCCCACACTCCCACATCACCCCCACACTCCCACATCACCCCCACATCACCCCCACATCACTCCCACATCACCCCCACACTCCCACATCACCCCCACACCACCCCCACATCACCACCACATCACTCCCACATCACTCCCACATCACCCCCACACTCCCACATCACTCCCACATCACCCCCACATCACCCCCACATCACCCCCACATCACTCCCACACATCACCCCCACACTCCCACATCACCCCCACATCACCCCCACATCACCCACATCACCCCCACCACCCCCACATCACCCCCACATCACCCACATCACCCCCATCACCCCCACATCACCCACACATCACTCCCACATCACCCCCACATCACCCCCACATCACCCCCACATCACCCACATCACCCCCACCTCACCCCCACATCACCCACATCACCCCCATCACCCCCACATCACCCACACATCACTCCCACATCACCCACATCACCCCCACATCTCCCACATCACCCACATCACTCCCACATCACCCCCACATCACTCCCACATCACCCACATCACCCCCACATCACCCACATCACTCCCACATCACCCCCACGCTCCCACATCACTCCCACACTCCCACATCACTCCCACACTCCCACATCACCCCCACATCACCCCCACACTCCCACATCACCCCCACATCACTCCCACATCACCCCCACACTCCCACATCACCCCCACACTCCCACATCACCCCCACATCACCCCCACATCACCCCCACGCTCCCACATCACCCCCACACTCCCACATCACCCCCACATCACCCCCACATCACCCCCACGCTCCCACATCACTCCCACATCACCCCCACATCACTCCCACGCTCCCACATCACTACCACGCTCCCACATCACCCCCACACCCCCACATCACCCCCACATCACTCCCACGCTCCCACATCACTCCCACGCTCCCACTTCACCCCCACATCACCCCCACGCTCCCACATCACTCCCACGCTCCCACATCACCCCCACATCACTCCCACGCTCCCACATCACCCCCACGCTCCCACATCACCCCCACATCACTCCCACGCTCCCACATCACCCCCACATCACTCCCACGCTCCCACATCACCCCCACGCTCCCACATCACCCCCACGCTCCCACATCACTCCCACGCTCCCACATCACTCCCACGCTCCCACATCACTCCCACGCTCCCACATCTCCCACATCACTCCCACGCTCCCACATCACTCCCACGCTCCCACATCTCCCACATCACTCCCACGCTCCCACATCACTCCCACGCTCCCACATCACCCCCACATCACTCCCACGCTCCCACATCACCCCCACGCTCCCACATCACCCCCACGCTCCCACATCACCCCCACGCTCCCACATCACTCCCACGCTCCCACATCACTCCCACGCTCCCACATCACCCCCACATCACTCCCACGCTCCCACATCACCCCCACGCTCCCACATCACTTCCACGCTCCCACATCACCCCCACGCTCCCACATCACCCCCACGCTCCCACATCACCCCCACATCACCCCCACATCACTCCCACGCTCCCACATCACCCCCACGCTCCCACATCACTCCCACACTCCCACATCACTCCCACATCACCCCCACACTCCCACATCACCCCCACACTCCCACATCACTCCCACATCACCCCCACATCACCCCCACGCTCCCACATCACTCCCACATCACCCCCACATCACCCCCACGCTCCCACATCACTCCCACATCACCCCCACACTCCCACATCACCCCCACATCACTCCCACATCACCCCCACGCTCCCACATCACCCCCACACTCCCACATCACCCCCACATCACTCCCACATCACCCCCACATCACCCCCATCACTCCCACATCACCCACATCACCCCCACATCACCCCCACATCACCCACATCACCCCATCACCCCCACATCTCCCACATCACCCACATCACTCCCACATCACCCCCACATCACTCCCACATCACCCACATCACCCCCACATCACCCACATCACCCCCACATCTCCCACATCACCCCCACATCACCCCCACATCTCCCACATCACCCCCACGCTCCCACATCACTCCCACACTCCCACATCACTCCCACATCACCCCCACATCACCCCCACACTCCCACATCACCCCCACATCACTCCCACATCACCCCCACACTCCCACATCACCCCCACACTCCCACATCACCCCCACACTCCCACATCACCCCCACACTCCCACATCACCCCCACACTCCCACATCACCCCCACACTCCCACATCACCCCCACATCACCCCCACATCACCCCCACGCTCCCACATCACCCCCACACTCCCACATCACCCCCACATCACCCCCACATCACCCCCACGCTCCCACATCACTCCCACATCACCCCCACATCACTCCCACGCTCCCACATCACTACCACGCTCCCACATCACCCCCACACCCCCACATCACCCCCACATCACTCCCACGCTCCCACATCACTCCCACGCTCCCACATCACCCCCACATCACCCCCACGCTCCCACATCACTCCCACGCTCCCACATCACCCCCACATCACTCCCACGCTCCCACATCACCCCCACGCTCCCACATCACCCCCACGCTCCCACATCACCCCCACGCTCCCACATCACCCCCACATCACTCCCACGCTCCCACATCACCCCCACATCACTCCCACATCACTCCCACGCTCCCACATCACCCCCACGCTCCCACATCACCCCCACGCTCCCACATCACTCCCACGCTCCCACATCACTCCCACGCTCCCACATCTCCCACATCACTCCCACGCTCCCACATCACTCCCACGCTCCCACATCTCCCACATCACTCCCACATCACCCCCACATCACTCCCACGCTCCCACATCACCCCCACGCTCCCACATCACCCCCACGCTCCCACATCACTCCCACGCTCCCACATCACTCCCACGCTCCCACATCACTCCCACGCTCCCACATCACCCCCACATCACTCCCACGCTCCCACATCACCCCCACGCTCCCACATCACTCCCACGCTCCCACATCACCCCCACGCTCCCACATCACCCCCACGCTCCCACATCACCCCCACATCACCCCCACGCTCCCACATCACTCCCACGCTCCCATATCACCCCCACGCTCCCACATCACTCCCACACTCCCACATCACTCCCACATCACCCCCACACTCCCACATCACTCCCACATCACCCCCACATCACCCCCACGCTCCCACATCACTCCCACATCACCCCCACATCACCCCCACGCTCCCACATCACTCCCACATCACCCCCACACTCCCACATCACCCCCACATCACCCCCACGCTCCCACATCACCCCCACACTCCCACATCACCCCCACATCACTCCCACATCACCCCCACGCTCCCACATCACCCCCACATCACCCCCACGCTCCCACATCACCCCCACACCCCCACATCACCCCCACATCACTCCCACATCACCCCCACATCACCCCCACACTCCCACATCACCCCCACATCACTCCCACATCACTCCCACATCACCCCCACGCTCCCACATCACCCCCACACCCCCACATCACCCCCACATCACTCCCACATCACCCCCACATCACTCCCACATCACCCCCACATCACTCCCACATCACTCCCACGCTCCCACATCACTCCCACGCTCCCACATCACCCCCACGCTCCCACATCACTCCCACGCTCCCACATCACCCCCACGCTCCCACATCACCCCCACGCTCCCACATCACCCCCACGCTCCCACATCACCCCCACGCTCCCACATCACCCCCACGCTCCCACATCACCCCCACGCTCCCACATCACCCCCACGCTCCCACACCACCCCCACGCTCCCACACCACTCCCACGCTCCCACATCACTCCCACGCTCCCACATCACTCCCACATCACTCCCACACTCCCACATCACTCATCACTCCCACACTCCCACATCACTCCCACATCACTCCCACATCACTCCCACACTCCCACATCACTCCCACATCACTCCCACACTCCCACATCACTCCCACATCACTCCCACATCACTCCCACATCACTCCCACATCACTCCCACATCACTCCCACATCACTCCCACATCACTCCCACATCACTCCCACATCACTCCCACATCACTCCCACACTCCCACATCACTCCCACACTCCCACATCACTCCCACACTCCCACACTCCCACATCACTCCCACATCACTCCCACATCACTCCCACATCACTCCCACATCACTCCCACACTGCCACATCACTCCCACACTGCCACACCACTCCCACACTCCCACACCACTCCCACATCACTCCCACACCACTCCCACATCACTCCCACATCACCCCCACACCACCCCCACACCACTCCCACACTCCCACATCACCCCCACACTTCTACAAAAGCAAAATATTGTGGAATCTGAAATAAAAACAGAAACTGCTGGAAGCACTCGGCAGGTCAGGCAGCAACCACCTCCCACCGCTTTATTCTTTCCTTCCCCTCTCCCTGGCTCTGTACTTGCTTATGAATTGTTAAATCTCTAACTTTTTCCAGTTCTGATGAAAAGTCATTGACTTGAAACGTTGGCCGGATATTAGCTCAGAGGCAGGGAGGGAGCGTTTCCCAGCCGCAGCAGCTGGGGGGGGTGGGTGGGTGGAGACGCATCACGGGGAGCCACATCTGGGGAGGGTACATCGAGAGACCGGAGACACATTGATGGGGGGAATGGAGAAACATTGAAGGTTCAGAGACACATCGAGGGGGGGCTGGAAACACATCAGTTGGTGGGGGGGGGGGATCTGAGACACATCGGGGGGGGGGTGATTTTGAGAGACATCGGTGGTGCGGGGGAGGGGGGGGCGGGAGCGGTGGGTGGGTGGGTGGTGGCATCTGAGACACATCGGGGGGGACCGGAGATACATTGAGGTGGGGGCAAAGACACATCGAGAGGATTCGGAGACACATCGAGGGGGGCTGGAGGGAGGGAGGAATCAGAGGCCAGAGGGAAGATCGGAGGCGTCAGGGCAGGACGAGATTGGAAGGGTCGGGTTGATGGGTGATAGTGGCTGGGGATGGGAGTTGTTCTATCGCGGGGTGGGGGGGAAGCAAGTACGCTGGATCCGGCAGTTAAGTGGAAAGACACTTACTTCCTGGATCCAGCAGTTCTTGCCTCCCTTTAACTCCCGGGTTTCGAGACCCGGGAAACCCGGCCGGCCTGCGTGAAACAGCATGGAGATTAAATCTGTGGCATGCAGCCTCATTATAATATTTAAATATCCAATCCGATTCCTGGAAGTGGATTGGTCGCCCACCCACCATCCCACCTCTATTAAAACCGGAAGTCGGCCAGTTGGAGGCTGGGTGGGGTCGGGTCTGAGATTTTTTACATTTTTACATCCCACCCAACCCAATCCCACCTATTTCTGGGGGTTAAAATACCCCCCGTTAACTCTGTTTCTCTCTCCACAGATGCTGCCTGACCTGCTGAGTATTTCCAGCATTTTCTGTTTACATTTCAGATAGCACCATTGATGAATGATGTATTTAAATGAGATGCTATTTCTGCAAGGGTGGATCTGTGTGAAGATTTCGATATATAAAAAACATACTCAATGAAAGAAAGACTGCTAATTACGACAGTACATCACTAGATTGTTACATGGACCTAAAAAGGTTAGAACAGGGTACTTTCTAAATGATGAAAAGCTAAAACAGTGAATGTCCAAAGAGACTTGGGGGTTCAGGTACATGTCATGAACAGGTACAGAAAATATTGAAAAAGGCTAATGGAATGCTGGTGTTTATATCTAGGGGACTAGAATACAAGGGAGTAGAAGTTATGCTGCAGCTGTACAAAGCCCTGGTTAGACCACACCTGGAGTACTGTGAGCAGTTCTGGGCACCACACCTTAGGAAGGATATATTGACCTTGGAGGGAGTGCAGCGTAGGTTTACCAGAATGATACCCGGACTTCAAGGGTTAAGTTACGAGGAGAGACTACACAAATTAGGGTTCTATTCGCTAGAATTTAGAAGGTAAAGGGATGATCTGATCGAAGTTTTCAAGATATTAAGGGGAACAGATAGGGTAGATAGAGAGAAACTATTTCCGCTGGTTGGGGATTCTAGGACTAGGGGGCATAGTCTAAAAATTGAAGCCAGACCTTTCAGGAGTGAAATTAGGGAACACTTCTACACACAAAGGGTGGTAGAAGTTTGGAACTCTCTTCCTCAAATAGCAATTGATGCTAAATCAATTGTTAATTTTAAATCAGAGATTGATAGCTTTTTTGTTAACCAAAAGTATTAAGGGATATGAGCCAAAGGAGTTAGGTCGCAGATCAGCCATGATCTAAGTGAATTGTGGAACTGGCTCGAGGGGCTGAATGGCCTACTTCTGTTCCTATGTTCCTAATCAGAGGACAGAATGCAGAGGATATGTCGACGCAACACACGTGGAGAAATGAAAACAATTTTTCAAGAAGGTGTGTAGATTGAATCTGAATGTGAATTTATCCCAATTCAGGCGATCTCATGCTCGTGCAGTCAGGCAGTTGGCTGCATGCATCCAGAAGTGAAACATTTTGGTAGAAAGAATGAGATGACATATAAACTAAATGGTACAATCCTGAAGGGGGTGCATGAACAGAGAGACCTGGGGTTATGTGTGCATAAATCGTTGAAGGTGGCAGGGCAGGTTGAGAAAGCAGTTAAAAAGGCTTACAGGATCCTGGGCTTCATAAATAAATAGAGGCATAGAGTACAAAAGTGTAGAAATTATGATGAACTTGTATAAAACACTTTTGGCCCCAACTGGAGTACTATGTCCAATTCTGGGCACCACACTTTAGGAAGGATGTGAAGGCCTTAGAGAGGGTGCAGAAAAGATTTACAAGAATGATTCCAGGAATGAGGACTTCAGTTACGTTGATAGACTGGAGAAGCTGGGGTTGTTCTCCTTGGAGCAGAGAAGATTGAGAGGAAATTTGATAGAGGTGTTCAAAATTATGAGGGGTCTGGACAGAGTAGATAGAGGGAAACTGTTCCTATTGGCAGAAGGGTCGAGAATCAGAGGACACAGGTTTAAAGTGATTGGCAAAAGAACCAAAGGTGACATAAGAGAAAACTTTTTTTTAGGCAGCGAGTGATTAAGATCTGGAATGCACTGCCTGAAAGGGTGGTGGAGGCAGACTCAATCATGGCTTTCAAAAGGGAGTTGGATAAGTATCTGAAGGAAAAAAAATTGCAGGGCTACAGGGAAAGGGCAGGGGAGTGGGACTAGCTGAAGTGCTCTTGCAGAGAGCCGGCACGGGCTCGAAGGGCCGAATGACCTCCTTCCGCACAGTAACCATTGTATGTTCTCAGGTCACACGTCATTATTATTCCACGTCATCTGGCATTACTCTCATGATCTGTACAGAAATTGAGCAATTTACATATGAACAGAAAGTCGTTTAACAATATCAGCCCTCAAATGCTTATCTTTAAACGTTAATTCTTCTCAAAAAGGAACAGGAAATTTTGAACAACTGTTAACAAGAGAGCTTGGCATGATTTCCAAATGGGTAACCAGCCCCGAATCAAGTCTCCAATGTCCTGGTAAATGTATATAGTACTTTTCAGTGAAAATATTAATTTAATATGAAGGTTTCCTTTATAAAAAAATTCTGTTCGTATTTTGTTTCTGTGCATTATTTTAAATTTAGAAATGTAACATTTCACCTTAACAAGTATGCTCAGCTAAGCTCAGTACACTTATGGCACTATTTTATTATAGATAGGATTGGACCCAGTGCCTGCTGAAAGTGATGGGGAGCTGAAAGTCTGTGATCTCTGTCCAGGCAAACCAGCTTTATACATATACATTAGGGGGAATTTTAACCCCAAAAATGGGTGGTTTGGGGTCGGGTGAGATGTAAAAAGTTTTAAAATCTCAAACCCGACCCCAACCCGCCTACTTCCAGGTTTAATGGAGACAGGACAGGGGACAGGCAGCCAACCCGCTGCCAGGAGGCAGGTTGGCCATTTCAATATTATTATGAGGCTGGGAGCCTCACATTTAACTTGTCTTACAGGTTTAACTCTGGCTGGCCAGGTTTCCCAGGCCTCAGAAAATCTGGCAGCTCAAGGGAGGTGAGACAGCTTTGGAGAAAAGGTAAGTGCCCTTACAGCACTACTTGTGGGCCAGGAGAAGCAGGACTGCTTCCTCCAGGCTCCTCAAGCTTACTTTCTTCCTGGGATCAGACACCACCCACCCCCGTCAGACACCCCCATCCAAAGATGCCTACCCCCAATCGGGGAACGGACCCCCTCGGGGTCGGGGAATGGACCCCCGCCCCGCCCCGCCCCCCCCCCGGGGTCAGTGACCTCACACGAGTGGTCAAGGTCAGTGAATTCATCTTCAAATGCCATATCCCACAAACTGCACCACAAGCCTCACACACTGCTCAATGCACCACATCCCATCACAAACCTACCAATAATCTCAACCAAACACAACTCATACCTCTCACACCCACATCTCACAGCTTGCACGCACTGTCAGCTATTCAATCATGACAAGCACATCACCCAAACACATTGCACCACACTCACTGACACTTCCCTTTCTCTTGCAGGCCAAGGTGGCTCACAATCAGAGCCAGCAGGGGCTACCTAAAGGGCCATAGCTGCGCCTGCATAATTTTACCCCCATGGAAGATACGGTGGTGGCCATTCTTCGGAGGGCAATCATGGAGCCTGTGGCAGCGGCGGGGCTGAAAGAGTACAAGATGCAGGTATGCTCATACTAATCCTTCTTCTCACATCCCACTTCCCCCTCATCCCACAGTCACTTCTGATTTACAAGCTGTGCATGGTGTAAGCATGCACCTCTTGCTTTCCCGCCCTCCCCTCATGACAACCCTACCCTTGGGCCTTTCTCATTTCAGACACCCAAGTAATCCAACATGCCCAGCCGGTGGTGCAAGAAGAGGGAGAGGGGAATGATGATGAAGAAGAAACACCGTCACTCGATCTGACACTCGCAGCCACCAGCTCAGATACTGGCTCTGCACGGACTTTAGAGGATAGCTTAGAGGCGGGATCTGCACGTGGTGAGTCACTGGGCACGAATGGGATGCAGCCAGGGCAGGGGGAAAAGGGTAGCACAGGTGCCAGCTCCCCGGAGGGCGAGGTTGCACATGAGTTCTGCTGCAGAGGCCTCAGATAAGGACATCTATGGGGTGGCCCACAGAAGAAGGCTGATGGGCATGCACAATGAAATTCTTGGTGCATTGGTGGACCTGCCAGAAAGCCTGAGTGAAATGTCAAGGAGCGTGGAAGAGTCTGGCACCAATCTTGCACAGGGCTTTGTGCAGAGCTTGGAGCCCATGATTTCCAGCATGGAAGTGAAGGCCAACTCCATTTGTGCAGGGTGTCACAGCAGTCCAGGAATCTGTCCTCCAATAGATGGCTGAGGCGGGGGAGTGGCTGTGGCTCCGTGGAGCATGATCCTGCAGTCCTGTCAGGATGACAGCATTCTTCCTCCCACCACTGCCACTCTGCCAGTGCCCTTGCTGTTGCCTGTCAGCCAGCCAGCCCATACTGCTGCCGCCTATGCCAAGATGGTACAGTCCGAAGCTGGGCCTACTAGGCCCAGAGCTGCTCGAGGTCATCCTCCAAGGCCATCTGCAGACTCCCCCACTAAAAGTCAACAGCCTTCCACCAGCAATGCTGCAGCCACTGGTGTAGCACTTCATGGAAGCGCTAGGACAGGCAAAGGCACACTGAAGACTAGCACTAAGATATTGCCTTTGTTGACTTTGTTATGTAATATTGGATGGATTGATGTATAAGGTTGGATTGGAATGTTTCTTTAGTGGTGGCTTTTATTTCAGCATTGTGGCCAAGAGAACGCTGTGATGGTCAGTAACAGAGGGAAGGTAAGGTGTGGGACTATTGTTGAATGGGGAATTGGGGTTGCGTTCACTGGTACCGCAGTCGGATAAGTTGATCATGGACAGCCCGGGCAGAAAGGGGGCTGTCTAGGTTGCTTCCTCCCTTCTGCTTCCTTCTCTTCCGCTTCCTCCTCTTCCACTCCCTCCTCCTCCTCTTTCACTTCCTCTTCCTCCTCAGCTGGTCACCGTATGCCTGATGGCAAGGGCTGTGCCCTCACGATGGTGAAGTTGTGGAGCATGAGGCAGACCACGAATGTGAAGGGGAGTTGGTTAGGATCTCTCTTGTTGGAGATAGTCATTGCCTGGCACTTGTGTGGTGCGAATGTTACTTGCCACTGATCAGCCCAAGCCTGAATGTTGTCCAGGTCTTGCTGCAGGCAGGTTGCAAGCAAACATGGAATGATTCATTATCTAAGGAATTGCTAATGGAGCTGAACAGCCCCACTTCTGACCTTATGATAGAGGGAGGATCATTGATGAAACAGCTGAAACTAGTTGGACATAGGACGCTGCTCTAAGGAATTCCTGAAATGATGTCCTGAGTCAGAGATGATTTGCTTCCAACCACCACAACCATCTTTCTTTGTGCCAGGTATGACACTGCAGGGTGTCACAGCAGTCCTGCAATCTGTACTCCAATAGATGGCTAGAAAAAAACATGTTTTGCATCAAAGTAATCCCAGTGATACCAATGTTGGCCATCCCAGAACTATATTAAATAGGAGCCATGATGCGGAGATGCCGGTGTTGGACTGGGGTGGACAAAAGTGAGAAGTCGCACAACACCAGGTTATAGTCCAACAGCTTTATTTGAAATCACAAGCTTTCGGAGCGCTGCTCCTTCATCTGACGAAGGAGCAGCGCTCCGAAAGCTTGTGATTTCAAATAAAGCTGTTGGACTATAACCTGGTGTTGTGCGACTTCTCACTTATATTAAAATAGGAGGAAGTGGTGTAGCAGGAATATACAGTCTGACAGCTATTGGCAAATGTAGCTACTTGAAGCTTATTACCCATTTTACTAAAGCTACCTGCCTTACCTCACCAGGTGATACAGAATCAGGCAGTTCCAGTCCCACAAGTCTAAACAGCTAGGAAGAAACATCTTTTTGGGAGTGGCCATAAAAAAAAGCAAACATTAGGGATAGCCCAAGCACCCTGAATAAGTCTACAGATGTCAACGTCCCAAACCATAATATAATGAAAGAGGTATCAAAGGCATTGTGTGCTGCCTTCAGATCCAGCTTCAGGCATGGGCAGCTGTTTCTGTTGGTTAAGACTTTCAATCAACCGTTTGCAGCTTCTAACATTCTTTTTATTCAGAGAAACAATAGATACATCATGTGAAGTCCATCCTCCAAGGCAGGACGGTACTGTTGGATAAATCCTTTACCCATTAAACAGATTCGTAGAACTAGAGACAGTAATATGTTTGATGATTCACTTCATTTATTATTGACAAAACTTTCATCTTAAACACACTAAGCAACACACACAATAGCACACATTTGTCCTGTGCCCAAAACTTACTGTACATGGATTTAATGAAGCCCCGTGAAGGTGGCTTCTCGAAGCCTGTTCACACCCCAGGATCTCAAAGACAGCAACGGTCTTTCTTTCTTTCTTTCTTTCTTTCTATCTAACTAAGTAAAAACATGGCATCCCTCTTATACCATTTTCTTTTATGGTTCTCTTCTTGTTGGATGCAACCTATCCAGTGCTTTATGTCCACCCAGTTGCTCGAAGCGATCGCCAAAGATGAGCCCCCATGCCTTTTCACACCATGCTGTCACTTCCTTTCATTGCTTCACCCAAGCCATAGCTTTGTTGTAAACCAACCGTTAATGTATGCACTCATAGAAACCACAAGCTTTTTGAGAACAAGATTTAAATCAATTCTGTCTACATTACTGTTTTGTCTTTATTAGAAGCAAAAGTAATATAAAAACATATCGATATTCTTACAGGTACATTGGCACATTGTGCTTTTCCTACAGTTAACCATATGTTGGAAGGCACAGGCTTATAGGTCATGGTCATTTGCCAGTAACTCTCAGTTTAGTCACATTGGGAAGGGATCGATGGACCAGGTAGTAAATTAAGCTGTATCTATCCTTGGCTAGGATTCCTTCAGGTAATAACATAGCACAGATAATGGTGCGGTTGTCCTTTGTTCTTAACTTAGGCAGGAAACTTCCCACTGAAAAAATCTGGAATCAAGTCACAGAAGTAATCAGTGACTGCTTCTTAAAAAAACCATCTGAAATGGGTGGCTGGGTAGATGCTACGCTAGATTTAGTGTCAGCAGCCCGACTAAAGTTTGTTAACAATGAGGAAATGCATGAACATTGCAAAACAGTGATGACTGGTGAAAGGTTGATTTAGGACTGATGTCAGGATGGTTTTCTTCAGAGTGAATAGACCTTTGAACAGACTTCTAGATAGGGTAAATGAGACAAAATGGAATCAGAGACAAAATGGAATCAGTTAAGAAACTTGAATATTATTGTGTGACTGGGATGGGTTTTCTTTTAAAGGGAGCAGTAGCAGTGATGGGGCTGAACTGCCAGGTGCCCAGGGACTCCACTCACCTCTGACCCATTTACCTGGGCAGGGGGAGGGAGGGTCACGTCCCATGTACAGTGGGCTCTGGCAGTACTCCTGCCAAGAGGAACTTGCCACCGGCCCTGTGGAAAATGCTGGAGGTGCTGCAGTGGGCCTGCAGCTGCAGCACCATGAGAGGTGGGAATGGCATGATAGGGACAGGAGGGCCCCAAATACTGATGGACACAGTTAAATAACTGGGGGCCAGATTGGAGGTAAAAGCAGAGCCCTCTCCCTCCATGGGGGAACCTCAGGACTGTTACTGCCGTTCAATGGAGACTCCCGCTGCCATCCTGGGAAACAGAAGTAACACTGGCAGACAGGAGGGAAATCTACTGGGAACCCAAGCCCTGCTGGCCTGCCACCATTTTTATGCAATGGGTAGGAAAGGAGTAGCCAATGGCAGGGGCAGGCGGAAGGAAATACAGGTCAGGCAGGGAGGCTGCGGTAGGCCTCATTGCTTGAATTTTCCATCATTCTCTGCCAATTTCAGGTGAGATCATGGAGGAGAATCCTGCCCTTGTAGGTGGATGGGCTAACATAGGCCTGATGGTCTTCCTCAGTCATACACTATACTATGGTCCTGTGATTATTTAGGTAGCTATCGATAACAATCAACGTGAAAGTATCATGCTTGAGTACTTTATCAAATGTATCCAGTAAATATACGGCATTTGAAACACAAAGTAATGATGATGGTTGAGAATAAGAACAGCAGACCAAAATAGAATAACCAGAAAAATGCAGCTAAAAAAGATTGATGACTGACTTTCATTGATGCATTTCGCATTCAAACATTTTGATAAACACAGTACTTTACAAGATGTCAGCATACAGCAGAAGGCACTGAGTGCAGACAGGCAGAGGGATTTAGCAGGCCAAAGAGATGATAATGAAGATCATCAGATGAGAGGCATGCCAGGGGTAATTAGGGTGGAGAGCAGCATGGTCCTGGGTTTTAAAATTGAATTTGTCTATCTTATTTGTACCGTTGTGTTTGAGAAGATGTGAAGCATTGAATGTGCCACGCTGCAAAAATGGGTCATGTACAGTCATGCAACCACAGGATGGCAAAGTGCACGTACATACTTGTCATGTACACCTGTCAGATTCGCTAGAACCACAGGTTCAACAAGATGGGCCCTCCTAGTGTCCAAGCCTCGCCACAGTACAACGACTGACCTTCAAGAATGCAAATCACAGCATGGCATGCTAGAAAATGAAGGATTAATTTAAATGTTTTTCAAATACTCTCAATAATCTGATGAATGGAACTTTTAAATGTACTAATCATTCTGAGCTGCGGATTTCAATCTATCAATATATAATTCAAAGTCTTGCATCTAGTGTGCATCACATCTTAAATGTGTGCAGCACATTTTTCCATCGAATCACGAGTCATCTATAACACTTTAATAACTGACTTAAAATCGTGCTGATTTGCATAAATATCTAACAGGTAAGAAAAGCTAAGCTACCACTACCAGGAACCCACAAAGCTCACAAACCTAACTGACCAAATTTCTCTTTCTTTTTCTTCAAAATTTTCAACAAGGAACCAGTATCTACTACAAAACCAATCAATATTCAGTCATCTTCAAATCCTTGTCAACATGGGTAAGAAGCAAGAAGTTGTAGTAACACTGTGTGGTATTTTAAATTATGACCATAATGATGTAGTTCGTATGAAATAAAATACTTTACAACAAATATATTTTTGAGCAATTATATAAATACAGGCCTTTTATAGAAGTTACCATTGTGGAATGCACGTATTATGAGGAAATCATAGGGAAGTTAGTTGTTCTGCTTCAGCACTCCTGACACTCACTGGAAAGTTGTTTATTCCCAGCCAGTGAGCTTGGACCCATTAAAAGACAGACATAAAATAATAGGCTGGGAGTGCCAAATTTTCTTGTACATATTTCTGGTGTGCAGCTGGTGTATCAAAGCAGAAAATATCTCCTCTAATTACCAGGAAGTTAGAGAAAAATAATGCTTCTGACGGTATGTGTCAGATCTGTTGTTTAGATACCATAGGAATGTCAGCTGACATATATGAACCGGTAATACAAGTAAGCTGCCATACCAAGGTTTAATAGACAGATGCAGCAATTATAATTTTGAAACTATTCATGCTACTCTTCTAAGCAGAGCTATTAATCTCGAAGGAGTAATATTATGGGCTAAAAGGGATGAAATAAAAATCTATTTAAATATACACTACCACATTATTTCCTTTAGAAATAATTTAAGTTCAGTCATTCCTGTTTGTGACTATCACCTGCCAATCAAAAATGGTGGGTGCAACTGGGTTTCTTCTGGTTAGAGCCACAAGTTTGATAACATTGTTGCCCAGTTTCTGTTGGGCAATCAGTAAATACCCGCATGGGTGCTCATGCTCATACTTCTCAAGCAATTACTGAGCTGCTTAGTCACCATTGCTGCAGCTATACAATGAGGAAATCCAAATGCACACATTCTGAATGTGATTATCACCATCCTTCTCGACAGCATGCATAAGAAACAAAATGACCCTCCTTGGACCAGACGGCAACCCAATAACCAAGTTTTGGACCAGACTGCCTGGACATGTATTACTGAGCATCAACACTATCTCAGAAACTCGAAAAGGCATGGCAAGCTATGAAGAAGAAGTACATTGACTTAAGGATAGCCAGCAAAGGAGTGCAGAAATGCAACTGTAAATGGTGCAGCCTCTACATTGCATCTGTCCATTGAGAGAGTTAAAGGGGTAGAAATTAGGTCGCGCCCCATTTGGGGCGCAAATATCGTCCGGACGCAAATATTAGCGCCTGGCGCTAATTATCGGCACTGACAGGAAACTTCACTTTTACCGCCCCGGGAGGTGAGTGGAGCGCTAAATTAGGCGCTGCACACCTCTCTTAAGGCGCAAAGGCCAAGGAGTGAGGCGCTAACTCAGCGCACGAGCGCAGCGCAGCTGCTGCCAGTTAGCGAGGGAACACAGACACAATGGCGCCGGACACTTCTTAAAGCGGGGGGGGCCACTTGCTCCCCAGCCACACCCTGCTCATTGCAGCCTTGAATCTCAGCCTGGAGAGACCTGTAATCCATTTTGCTGCCAAGCATGGAGAGGGTGAGAGAACGCGCTCATCGCTTCACCGAGCGGGCCTTGGATGCTCTGGTTGGCGCAGTGGAGCGCAGACGATGCATGCTGTTCCCGGAGAGTGGCAGGAGGCCTTTGCCACGCGAGTTCAGAAGAGTGTGGAGGGAGGTGGCTCAGAGCGTCTCCTCCAGGAGCATGGTGCCCAGGACCCATGTTCAATGCCGCAAAAAGTTCAACGACCTCACTCGGGTCGTCAGGGTGAGTGGCTTTTTCTCAATACCTCTCCATCCCTCCATCTCAACCTCACTCTATGGCCAGAGGGTCTTAAAACCCCAATGCACAACACTCATCCAACACCTATGGCCCTTTCATCAAACACACACACACATTCCACACTTTGCTTACAGTAAGGGCTATTCACCTATGGGAGGCACATCAGGCAAGACCATGGCTGTATATTGTAAGGGCTATTCACCTATGGGAGGCACATCAGGCAAGACCATGGCTGTATATTTACTTAGATGCTGTCCTTTTTCTTGCAGGCTAAGCTGGCTCATAATCGGAGACAGCAGCAACGGACGGGTGGAGGGCGGCTTCAGCTGCAACCCCTCAGCGATCTGGAGGAGCGCGTCCACAGGATTGTGGCAAGCCGGGTGATCGGTCCCGTCGCCACTGGAGACGCCGACCCCGTTGTGGACAGCAATGGTAAGGTCATCACCTTTTTGTCCTCTGTCCTTCCACTTGTCCCTCACAATACCAGCCTTTGACACTTTCAATCCAACTTGCTAACTCGCTGCACTTATTCCTCCCTTACTGCCACCCTGTCCTCACGCTAAAGCCACTCTTGTACCTCCCTGCTTTCAGATGGTGATTCACCAGCTGAGGAGACGGGCCCTGAAGCTGCCACTGGGAGTGATGCTGCAGCTGAGGAGGAAGAGGAAGCCGGAGCATCAGTGCCACCCTCTCCCGAGGAAGCCCATGCCCACACTGGGAACACGCCTTCCCCGGAGGGGAGCAGGGGGGAAGGGGCTGATTATGGTGAAGCTCCAGGACCCAGCGGGCTGCAGCAACGCCATGGGGGGGGTAGGGAAGAACGGGGGCCTTCTCCCCAGAGGGAGAGTATGCCAGACACTCCTACTGCAATGGACGCAGAGGAGGAGCGGCTGATTGCAGAAATGAACAGCCAGGCGGTGGGCATGCACACTGAGCTCATGGGTGCAGTGGGAAGGGTGCCCGAATGCATTGAATCACTGGCAAGGAGTGTGGAGCACTTCGCTGTAGCACAGGCGGATGCCACACTAAAGCTTAGTGCTGCAATTCAGTCACTGGCTGCCAGGAACCCATCTGAGACTGCTCTCATGCAGACTCAGATTGAGGCCACGCGAGCACTGACTGCTGCCATCCTCGATGGTTCGTGCACATGTCCCCGGGGCTGTCACCGCGCCGCAGCAGGCCAGCAATCTGTTCTCCGGCAAATTGCTCCGGATGCTGAAGTGCTGCCCCGTGGGAGTGCCAGTGTGTCGGGCGAGCAGGGAGTTGCTGTCCTCTCTCACGATGACAGCATTCCTGCTGCCAACACTGTCACTTCTCCACTGCACTTGCCACCGCCTGTAGGACAGACTGCTGCCGCCCATGCAGAGTTGGTGCAGTCTGCAGCCGGGCCCTCCAGGCCCAGAAGTGGTCGAGGCCGTCCTTCAGGGGCATCTGCAGTGTCAGGGTCTGACGAGCAGCAGCCTTCCACCAGCCTTGCTGCAGCCACTGAGGTCCCATTACGGAGGAGCAGTAGGGTTAGAAGGGGGGAAGTGCGCAAGGGAAGGAGATCACCCTCGAAGGGCAAAAAGTAGGAGGTGTGCCAAAATGCTGGTCATTTTTTTATTAAAGGCCGAGGTTCATGGTCCAACTTTTGTTTAGTGTTTTGGACATTATCTCCAGGTTGTGAGAACCAGTTATGTTATTGACTGTTTTTTTGTGTTTATTTCTATGAGTTTGTCATGAGGAATTGACACACACAGAGTTTGTAAAATAAATAAGTTTCTGTATTCAAAATATACATGGCTGGTGGTTGGAATTATTGGTGCCTTGGCCGGCTTAGGGGTTGCGTGCTGGGTTGATTAGTGTTTGTAGCAATGGCAGGGGCCCTAGAAGCGGCTTGCTATTAGTCGTTGACGGACGGCCCTTGCAGTTTGACCATTGTGGGCCGCCCTCCTGCCTTGGTGCTGCTGATGATCATGGTCCTCGTCCTCTTCCTCCTCTTCCTCCTCCTCCTCTGGTGGTGCTACAAGGCCTGGTGGCATTGGCTGGGTCCTGAGGATTGCCATGTTGTGCAACATGCAGCACACGACTACGAAGTTCGAAACTTGCTCAGGCGAGTACTGCAGGGCTCCTCCGGAATGGTCCAGACAGCGGAACCGTTGTTTCAGCATGCCGATTGTGCGCTCAATAATGTTCCTGGTTGCTTGATGGCTTTCATTGTACCGCAGCTCAGCAGGGGTGTTTGGCGTACGGAGCGGTGTCATCAGCCAGGTGCTCAATGCGTACCCCTTGTCCCCCAGAAGCCAACTAACTGGCTGATGCGGTGCCTCGAAAACTTCTGCCACAGTAGTCTGGCGCAGGATGAAAGCATCGTGGCAGCTGCCCGGATAGTGGGCATTGACAGCGAGTATCACCTGTCTGTGGTCACAGACCAACTGCACATTCAAGGAATGGAACCCCTTTCTGTTCCTGAATTCCTCTGCATTCTCTCGCGGAGCACGCAAAGCCACATGCGTGCAGTCAATGGCGCCCTGCACCATGGGGAAGCCCGCTACCCTCGCAAAGCCCAGAGCACGGTCACGCTGCTTGTCTGGGGTCATAGGGAAAGAGATGAAGTCTCGTCTCCTTCTGAAGAGGGCATTGGTGACCTGCCGGATGCAGCGATGCACCGCAAACTGGGAGATATTGGCGAGGTCCCCAACAGCAGCTTGGAATGAGCCAGTGGCGTAGAAGTTCAAAGCCACTGTGACCTTCACTGCCACCGACAGAGACGTCCTGGACCTCAGCTGAGGCTGCAGATCTGGCTGCAGCAGGTGGCAGAGCTCAGTGACCACCTCCTTGCTGAATCGCAGCCTTCGCAAACACAGCTCCTCGGACATATGGATGTAGGAGAGCTGTTCACGATATACCCTGGGAGGGTAAGCTCTCCTGTACATGCGCCTGATGGCCCTCCTCCGTCTGGCCATCATTGCCACTCTCTGTCTGCGTCTCACTATCCTCCGATTCAGCTGGAGCAGGACGACGCCCCCAATCATTGCAGCCCCCATATTCTCTTTGCCAGAAAAGTAATGAGGTACAGCAACTAAAGTAGCAACAAAGTTAGGATGAACTAGGCCAAACTACCTCACAAAGCGTTGAGTCAATGTAGAAGTCTCTCTCTCTCTCTCTCCGAATCTCTCTCTCTCTCTCAGAACGAGTGGTGCATAAATGTCGACCACAGAAAAAGACAGGAAGAGGCCCCCTTTAAATAGCGCCCCCCCCAGCCCCACACCGATTGATAACGTTCCAGTCTTCCGGTCGTTGGAAGCGCCAGGCGGTAAGGCAGGGGGCGCCACTCAATTTCCGCTCTGGGGCGCCCCAAGGGCGTTGCACCATGGAATGACGTCACAATCTGCGCGCGCAGGTGGTCGCAGCGGTAAGTTTTAGCGCCGCCGCACAATCTCAGGTTAAGTTCTCGAGCGGCGCAAACAGCGCTGCGCCCGGGCGTTAGCGGCTTAACGCCCCATTAGCGCCCTCTTAAGGCGCTAACGGGAGGCGCAACCAAGTGAATTTTTCCCCCAAAGCCTTTTACATCCATACTTGAACCTGGATTATGAGGAAGTACACAAGTGGCAACGTCGGTGTAGTTAATAATGCCCTGCTATCTGGGCAAGTGGGACAGGAGGCAAAAGTGAATTTTCTTTCATTCCAGCTGCTTATGTTCCATGCTGAAATCAAAGAACTGGTATCTCTTCCAGTAGAGAGCTTCAGATGCATCACAAATGTTCTGGTTTCTTGCATGACAGATGATTCTTGTCAAGACTCTGGCAGGTACATGGAAGGTCCCAGTAGCATAGGAATGCAGTGCAGTGGGTACCTTGACGTCCATTGACAGTGCTAATGTTCTCATTAACTTGGATGTAAATCATTCCACAGAAAACAGTCGGGCTCTTTGCTCAGCCCAAGTCTCATCATATATTCCTCCTTGCCGAGCACTGGGTAGCTGTGTATTATACAGAAGTGTGCCAGCCTAGAATGACCGGTAGGTACGGTGCGGAGTAATCCTTCTCTGAACTCTCTACCATCTGATCACAGGCCACAACAGTGCTGCAAGAAGTTTAATGACCTTACACGAGTGGTCAAGGTGAATGAATGCATCTTCAGATGCCATATCCCACCAACTGCACCACTAGCCCCACACACTGCTCAATGCACCACACCCCCATCACTCACCTACCAACAATCTCTAGCAATCACCACTCATACCTCACAATCATAGCTTCACCTCACCCTCACACACTTACCACTGCTGCAAGACTCACACCCACATCTCACACCTTGCACACAATGCCAGCTATTCAACCATAGCAGGCACATCACCCAAACACATTGCACCACACTCATTGATACACTTTCCTTTCTCTTGCAGGCAAAGGTGGCTCATAACCGGCGAGAGCAGCAGCAGGCAAGCGGAGGGGAAGCCCAACTTTGCAACCTCACAGAGCTGGAGGACACAGTACTGGAGATAATTGGAGAGGCCATGGCAAGTAGCGAAGTTGAAAGCATTGTTGATGATAACGGTATGCACATACCTAATCCTTCTTCTCACATCCCACTTCCCCCTCATCCCACAATCTCTTCTCACTTACAAGCTGCTGATGGTGTAAGAATGCACATCTTGCTTTACCCCCCATTCCCTCATGACAACCCGACCCTTGTGCATTTCTCCTTTCAGATACCCAAGAAGTCCCACCAGCCCAGCCTGTCACTGAAGATAAGGAGGAGAGTGAAGGAGAAGAGGCACCGTCACTTGATGTGACACTCACAGGCACCAGCTCAGAAAATGGCACTGCATGGACTTTAGAGGAGAGTATAGAGGCGGGATCTGCACGTGGTGAGTCACCGAGCACAAATGGGTTGCAGCCAGGCCAGAGGGAAAGGGTAGCTCGGATGCCAGCTCCCCGGAGAGTGAGTTTGCGCAAGAGTTCTGCTGCACAGGACTCAGATGATGACCTCAATAGGGCAGCCTTTGGAAGAAGGGTGATGATCATGTACACAGAAATGCTTGGTGCAATGGCAAGCCTGTCAGAGAGCCTCTTGTCAGTGTCAAGGAGCATGGGGGAATCCGTTTCCAACGTGGCACGGGGTATTGCGTGGAACTTGGAGCCTGTGATTTCCAGGATGGAAATGATGGGCAACTTCATTAGAGAATTTAAATTCCTGAGACATTGGGACCGATTCTGGGGAAGATGGGACCTGTACAAGCTGGACGGGTTACACCTCGGCAGAAACGGGACCAACATCCTCGCAGGGGGGGGGGGGGGTTTCTAGTGCTGTTGGGAAGGATTTAAACTAGTTTGTCAGGGGGCTGGGAACCTAAGTGTGGGCCCAGAACAGAGAGAAGCAAAGCTGGAAGTGCAAGTTAGAAAAGTACTCAGCAAAACTAGTAGGGAGCAGAAACAAAGGCCAACAGTAAAGAGGGTCAAAGTGCAGAAAAATATTAAACAGGCAAAGTTGAAGGCACTTTATCTAAATGCACGTAGCATTCGCAACAAGGTGGATGAATTAATGGCACTAATAGAAGTAAATGGGTATGATGTAATTGCCATTACAGAGACATGGTTGCAGGGTAACCAAAGCTGGGAACTGAATGTTCCAGGGTACTCAACATTTAGGAAGGACAGACAAAAAGGAAAAGGAGGTGGCGTAGCGCTGTTAATAAGGGATGAGATCGGTACGGTAGAGATAAAAGATCTTGGCTTGGCAGATCGTAATATAGAACTGGAATCAGTTTGGGTGGAGCTAAGAAACAGCAAAGGGCGGAAAACATTGGTGGGAGTTGTGTATAGGCCACCAAACAGTAATGGTAATGTAGGGCACAGTATCAATCAAGAGATTAGAAGTGCATGTAACAAGGGCAATATGGTAATCATGGGGGACTTTAATCTACATATTGACTGGGCAAATCAAATTACCACTAATGGTGTGGAGGACGAATTCTTGGAATGCATGCGAGATGGTTTCCTGGATCAGTATATGAAGGAACCAACCAGGGAACAGGCTATTCTGGATCTGGTACTGTGTAATGAGAAAGGGCTAACCAATAATCTTGTGGTAAAGGGGCCTTTAGGGACAAGTGACCATAATATGATTGAATTTTACATAAAGTTTGAGAGTGATGTCGTCCAATCTGGAACTAAGGTCTTCAATCTAAACAGAGGAAACTACAGGGGTATGAGGGACAAGTTGACCATGGTAGATTGGGAGACTACACTAAAAGGTATGAAGGTGGACATACAATGGCTAACATTCAAGGAAATAATGCGTAATTTGCAACAAACATATATTCCTCTCGGGCATAAAAACCCAAAAGGAAAAGTGATCCAACCATGGCTAACAAAAGAAATTAAAGCTAGTATTAAGTCAAAGGAGGAAGCTTATAAAGTTGCCAGAAAAAGCGGGCAGCCTGAGGATTGGGATCTTTTTAGAAATCAGCAAAGGGGGACCAAGAAATTAATAAAGAAAGGGAATATGGAATATGAGCACAAACTAGCGAAAAATATAAAAACAGATTGTAAAAGCTTCTATAGGTATGTGAAAAGGAAAAGACTGGCGAAGGTAAATGTAGGTCCTTTACAGTCAGAGGCGGGAGAATTTATAATGGGGAATGAGGAAATGGCTGAGAAATTAAATAAATACTTTGTTTCTGTCTTCACGGAGGAAGACACAAAAAACCTCCCAGAAATACGAGAAAACCAAGGGTGTGACGAGAATGAGGAACTTAAAGAAATTATTATTAGTAAAAAAACAGTACGAGCAAAATTAATGGGACTAAAAGTCGATAAATCCCAAGGACCGGATGACCTACATCCTAGGGTTTTGAAAGAGGTGGCCATTGGAATATTGGACGCATTGGTTGTCATCTTCCAAAATTCTATAGATTCTGGAACGGTTCCTGCAGATTGGAGGATAGCAAATGTAACCTCATTATTTAAGATAGGAGGGAGAGAGAAAATGGGGAACTACAGACCTGTTAGCCTCACATCAGTAGTTGGGAAAATGCTGGAATCTATTATAAAGGATGCAATAGCTGGGCACTTAGAAACTAATAGTAAAATTGGGCAGAGTCAACATGGATTTATGAAAGGGAAATCCTGTTTGACAAACCTATTGGAGTTCTTTGAGGATGTAACTAGTGGAGTAGACAAAGGGAAACCGGTAGATGTGGTGTATCTGGATTTTCAGAAGGCCTTCGATAAGGTCCCACACAAGAGGTTGGTGAACAAAATTAGGGCACATGGAATTGGGGGTAATATACTAGCATGGATTGAGAATTGGTTAACAGACAGAAAACAAAGAGTAGGGATAAACGGGTCTTTTCAGGATGGCAGGCTGTGACTAGTGGGGTACCGCAAGGATCGGTGCTTGGGCCCCAGCTATTCACAATCTATATCAATGATTTGGATGAGGGGACTAAATGTAACATTTCCAAATTTGCTGATGATACAAATCTAGGTGGCAGTGTCAGTTGCGAAGAGGCTTCAAGGGGATCTCAACAGGCTCAGTGAGTGGGCGAGAACATGGCAGATGGAATATAATGTGGATAAATGTGAAGTTATCCACTTTGGTAGAAAAAACAGAAAGGCAGAGTATTTCCTAAATGGTGAAAGATTGGGGAATGCAGATGTTCAAAGGGACCTGGGTGTCCTTGTACATGGTTCACTGAAAGTGAATGTGTAGGTGCAGCAAACCATTAGGAAGGCAAATGGTATGCTGGCCTTCATTACAAGAGGATTTGAGTACAGGAGTAAAGAAATCTCACTCCAATTATATAGGGCCTTGGTGAGACCACACCTGGAGTACTGTGTACAATTTTGGTCTCCTTACCTAAGGAAGGATATACTTGCCATAGAGGGAATGCAACGAAGGTTCACGAGATTGATTCCTGGGATGGCGGGACTGTCGTATGAGAAGAGATTGAGTAAACTAGGCCTGTATTCTCTTGAATTCAGAAGAATGAGAGGGGATCTCATTGAAGCATACAAAATTATTACAGGGCTTGATAGGATGGATGCTGGGAGAATGTTTCCCTTGGCTGGGGAGTCTAGAACCAGGGGCCACAGCCTCAAGATAAAGGGTAGGCCATTCAGGACTGAGATAAGAAGAAATTTCTTCACACAGGGTGGTGAATCTTTGGAATTCTCTACCCCAGAGGGCTGTGGAGGCTCAGTCATTGGGTATATTCAAAAGAGAAGTCGATAGATTTCTGACTGGTAAGGGCATCAAGGGATATGGCGATGGGGCCGGTGAATGGAGTTGAGGCAGAGGATCAGCCATGCTCTCATTGAATGGCGGAGCAGGCTCGAAGGGCCAAATGGCCTTCTTCTGTTCCTCTGTTCTTAGAACTTGTGGACCCAACTGGGTGTGATGTGTGATCTCACAGGTTCCATTGCAGCACAGGCGGAAGCGACCCAACGGGTCAGTGCTGTAGTGGAAGCTCAGTCTGCTCTCCTGCAGTCTCTGCTTGCTGCCACACAAGATCAGACTGCTGCCATCGTGACTGCATTTACAAGTGTGGAAAGGGGCTTGCAGGGTCTCACAGCAGTCCAGCAATCTGTCCTCCAACAGATGGCTAGGAATGCTGAGGCACCGCCCTGGATAACACCATTCGTACTCCCACCCCTGCCACTCCACCAGTGCCCTTGCTGCTGCCTGTCATCCAGCCAGCCCAGACTGCTGTCGCCCATGCCGAGGTGGTGCAGTCTACAGCCGGGCCTTCTAGGCCCACAGGGGCTCGAGGTAGTCCTGCAAGGCCATCTGCAGTCTCCCCCACTGAAAGTCAGCAGCCTTCCACCAGCCATGCTGCAGCCACTGGGGTAGCACTGTGTAGGAGCACTAGAATAAGAAAAGGAACACGAAAGACAGACACTAAAGGAATGCACAAGGATGATTAGTTGACGTTGCTGTGTCGTATTGGAACTGATAAATTATGTTTGTTTTGTTGTGGCTCTCATTTTAGTTTTGTGCCCAGGAGGCCGCTGTGATGTTCTGTGAAAGAGGGATGGTAAGGTGGGAGAGTGCTGAGCAACGGGGTTCTGGGGTTTCATTCATTGGAACCAGAGTCTGATGAGGCCCATTCGGAACGGGGATCTGCTGCTTGCCTCTTCCCTTCCTCCTCCTCCTCCTCCTCCTCCTCCTCCTCTTGCAGTGGTCCCAGAACCCGTGGTGGCAAGGGCAACGCCCTCATGACGGCCATGTTGTGGAGGATGCAGCAGACCACCACGAAATTGGACACCCATGTACTGGAGGGCTCCTCCCAAGCAGTCAAGGCAGCATTACCGTTGCTTTAGCATCCTGATGGTCTGCTCGATGAGGTTCCTCATGGCAGCATGGCTGTCATTATATATGTTTGCTGGCCAGAAGTGCTGGGGTTGTGGAGGGGTCATCAGCCAGGTGCAGAGCGGATAGCCCTAGTCTCCGAGCAGCCACCCTCAGGTTCGACGTGGTGGCTGAAAGATTGTTGGTACACCGGACTGGCACAGAATAAATGCATCATGACTGCTGCCAGGATACCGGGCACTCATCATCATGATGTGCTGGGCATGGTTGTACACCACCTGCACATTAAGCGAGTAATAGTCTTTGCGGTACATCTTAGGATTGATATGCAGTGCCCGCAAAGTCACATGTATGCAGTCAATGGCGCCCTGCACCATGGGGAAGCCTGATAGCCTGGCAAAGCCACATGCGTGCTCCTCCTGCTTCTCTCTGTTCAGAGAGAAGACAATGAAGTCCCCTCTCCTGGAGTACAGAGCCTCGGTGACCTCCCAGATGCAACGATGGATGGCAAACTGAGAGATGTTAGCTATGTCTCCTGCTCCAGACTGGAAGGATCTGGTCAGGTGGCAAAAAAATTGAGGGCCACGGTGACCTTGAAGGCCACTGGCAACACTGTCGTCACCCTGCTCTGAGCCTGCCGGTCTGGTTGTAGGAGGTGGCAGAGTTCTGTGACCACCTCCTTGGTGAAGCGGAGTCTCCTAATGCACTGCTCCTGGTGTAAGTGCAGGTAGGAGAATTGCTCTCGGAAGGCCCTAGGTTGGTAAGGCCTCCTGCTGAGAACCCTCCTCCCCTTGTGAGCAGCTTGTCCTCTTCTTCGCTGCCTCTGCTCCATCTCCCTGCCATTCTCGAGGGCGACAGTAAGTAAAGCCCCCATGACTGGGAGCACGTGATGTGAGCAGAACCCTTTCAATCAGAAGCAAGACATTCTGCACTTATGTATCCACTCCCTGTCACCTCACCAACTTTAAATAATAGAAAGCTCCAAACAGTTGCACAAACTTACAAAAAGCCAGTAGAAATCAAAAAACAAGTTGCTGCTGATCCCTTTAAATAGCGTTGGTGGGGTGGTCCTTCCGGCTGCTGAACGCATGTTCAGCTGGTTGTGATTTGGAGATGGAGTTGAATGGAGCGGTGACATCCAAAATGGCAGGTCATGCATCAAATCAGAGTTGCACACTCATTGACATTACGATCTGCCTCATTACCATTTCTCCAGCGAGCGCAGGCAATGGTAGCGCTGCCAACCTGCCCAAAATGGCAGCTGCCGCGGGACCTGCCGGAAGTGGTGGGAAGCGAGGAAGCTGCCATTTTTTCACCAAAATCAGCCTTAACAGCCGGCACTGAGGAGATGAATTTCATGGCCACCATGTTATGGAACTAATGTGAGGAATGTAGACTAGGTTACACTGGATAATTCTGTTGTGCACACATAGCTTGTTGTCAAATCACAATCAACCAGGAAATGGACCAATGAAACTTATATATATTAACTGAAACCTATTTTAATAGTGTGACTGATTACTTTGCCATGAACCCTGAATTCCCTGTTACATTCTGACCTACATTTGCAGTGAGACATTCATTTTAATATACCAATGTAGTCTATTCCAAATGTATTGACTGAAAATAACCAATGCTCCATTGTATAATGTGATTCACAGCCAGGCAATAGAACGATGGTCCTGCTGGATGTACATCCTGGACCAATAGCACAATATAACTCTCACCTTTGAAACAATTTGAAGAGTGTGATATTGTCATCTAGTCAGACCTAACCCTAATCCACAAGCAGCAGTGAAGCTGTCCAGGGGTATACTCAATAGTTAGAGAGGTGGACACTTCCTTTTGCAGAGCAGACCAAGAGTCCTGGACACTTTGTTGCCTTCCAAGTGTGAGGGTAAGGGGTGTTTCAGAATGACTAGAAAATATTATGGAAGGGAAGGGAGAGCAGCTAATCATCATGGTCCATCTGAGAGCGAACAATATAGTAAAGAAGAGGTCTGAAGTCCTGCAAAAGGAGTTTAGGAAACAGGCTTAAGGTAGGACTTCAAGAGTGGTAATCTCTGGATTACTTCCCCAGCCACATGCTAGAATAGGGCAGGATAGGAAGCTCAACATGTGCCTAAAGGAATGGTGTCAGGAAGAGTGTTTACACTTTGATGCATTGGCACCAGTTCTTGGGAGAATGGGAGCTCTGGGCTACATTTGAACAAGCAGGGAGCTAATGACCTGGAAAAATGGATAAAAAAGAAAGTGAAGAGTCATTAAAATAGGAAGGAAGAAATGGGGCAGCAAAATAGGCAATAGGAAAAAGGTAGAAATAGATGATGTAAATATAGAAACAAGTCGCAAAAGGGATAGCACGCCGAAGAAATAAGCAGGGGAAAGACTGAGATAAAAGAATGAAGTGTTAGCTTGGACAAAACAAATCAAGAGAAAAGGAGTAGAATTAAATACAAACAACAAAAGATAAAGTGTATTGTAATGCTCAGAGTGTGGGAAATAAACTAGGGAATTAGAAGCAATTATGGCACATGAAGATATAGATTGAACAGCACTAACAAAGGGAAGGCTACACATTGGGCAGAAGAGGAAAATAAACATATTGGGTTATAATATTTTTAAGAGAGACAGAATAGGCAAGAAAAGAGGAGTGGCGATATTGGTGAAGAAAGGAATACTTGCTGTAGAAAGGGCTGATGTACACACAAAGAGCAGTTCAGAGAGTCAATATAAAGAAATAGAGCTTGCATTGATATGGTTAGAGATAAAAAATGGGATTGTTACATTGGGTGTGTTGTACTGCAGACCCTCTAAATGTGGGTGGAATATGAAAATAGAAATCTGTAGACAGAGCAGGGAGATGAGTAGGAATTACAATTATTGTTCTAGGAGATTGTAATTACCCACTCATTGATTGGAACAAGGAGGAAGCAAAGAGAGAGAAAGGAATGGAATTCCTAAAATGTGTGTAGGACTACTTCGTCAAGCAGTATGTTTGTATGTCTACAAAGGGAGAGGCATCGCTAGATCTAGTTATGAGTAATGAAAATATCAGATAGATGAGTTAAATGTGGGTAAGCACCTTGGTAGTAGTGACCATAATATGAGGAGGTTTAATGTCAAAATAGAAAGGGAAAAGGTTACCACAAAAATAAAAGGCACCAGGTTGGAATAGGGAAGATTTTTAAAAGTTGAGGAATGATCTAGCTGAGGTAATCTGGAAAGAGAATTTGGCAGACAGGACAGTAGATTAACAATTGGATATGTTTTTAAAAATGAGATTGCAAACAAACTAAAATTGAAGAGGGTACTTTTGAAGAAATACTTAACTACTTTGCATCGGGGTCTGTAATGCATGTTAGGAAGTCCTGAGGTCATGAAAGGTGCTATATAAATGCACGCTCTTTCTTATAGGTATGATAAAAATAAGAGAGAATTTGAGAAAATGAGGAAAGAGGCTAAGAAAGGAATAAGGAAAGCAAAGAGAAAATGAGGAGAGAAGTATTAAAAGGAGCAGTATTCTACAAATATATCAGTAAAAAGAGAATTAACAAATGTGAGCTGGAACCCCTGAGAGAAGATGATAGTGAGGATAAAAGAAAATTGACTGAAATACTTAACTACTTTGCATCAGTGTTTCTAAAAGAGGATATTGGGGAGGAGGCAAAACCTTAATTGGTTTAAAGCAGGATGTAAGATATAATAATAAATAAGGGCAAAGAATTGGAGAAGTTAAGCTGAAGGAGGACAAGCTGCCAGCTCCAGATGGGATATATCCGAGCATCCCGGGGTGTTTTGGGGAAGATATAGCCGAGACCCTAGCAATTGGGCTGTGCAGTGCCATTTTTCAGGTGTGACGTGGCCTCCTAAGTCCCCAAAATTGAATGCCATAAGCACGCACACACTTCCATCCGGCAGTGCGCTGTCCACCATATTGGGTAAGGAGAAATGCATGCCTGAAGCAGACATTAGGACTTTTGCATATGCAAATAACACCTACTTGAGGTCCTCACTGCAAGATTGGTTTGCCCTGAGACAGCCAGCGCCATCACAGCCTGCATTCAGGGAAACCAACTCTGCAGAATGCCTGCAACAAAAAAAGTAATTTATCTGAATACGGAGCCGGGAGGAGCAGGAGTACAATTTAGTTATCCGGCTTGGAGCTGCCAGGATCCTACCGCCCGTGATTTTAACCTGTTCTCCTGAGCTGCTTCGGCTTTTCTGCCAGGCCAACCCGGGAGAGAAGATCAGCCCCAGAAAAGGCCAAAAAAGGTACATCTTTTCTTTCCTTTGTGCTCTTCCGGGCCCAACAAGGAAATCATAGGTCTTCTCTGCCCCGCATTCACCCCTCTTCCTGAACGCGAGACCCACGTAAGATGCCACCTACCTTGTGTCACCAGGTGGCCTCTGTCCGGGCCATACGGGTTTCCACCGATTCCTGACGAATTCCCACCCATTCCAAGGGGGCGGTGGGGGGGGGGGGGGGGGGGGTGGTAGGAGTGGATCGACGGCATGTTAACGAGGCCCAGGAGTTAAAATAGCCCAGGCCTGATTTCTGTAGAAGTGGGCGCGTTTCCAACTCACCCCGCCACTCACCCGCCCAAAACCCACTTGTTAAAATTGGGGCCTTGGTTTTGACTCACCATCTGTAATACCAGGGGACGTCAGGTAGTAACAATAAAAAAAATAGATGGAGTAATTCGCAATCTCACACTGTCAGTCGGAGCCATGATCACTGGCAGCACGAGTTGGAGATAGGCTACAACATTATTGCCCCATTTCCCCCATCACACACCTTGTGAAAGCAATCCCTGCTTGAAGCGAGAGCAGACAGAATTATCTCTATAAAGTAAACAAGTGCACAAGTTTTTCATAGAATCTTGTAGCATAGGAGGTGGTCATTTGGCCCATCGTGCCTGATTCAAAGAGCTATCCAATTAGACTCACTCCCCTGCTCTATTTGCTGAGTTTTTTTTAAACATTTAACTTCCCCATGATTTTCATCCTGGAAATGTAACATTCACTTTTTTCTGGGTTTCACTCAGATTTAACAGTGAATGTTGGCAATTGATTCGACTATAGCGTGGGTAGGTGTCACAGGGCACCACCTCCCATCATTCACCTACACCCTACTTCCAAAGAATAGTGATCAGAAGCAGGAAAGCTCCTGAGTTCTTTGATGAGGGTAATGCAGTTGACGTAGTGTACATGGATTTCCAAAAGGTGTTCGACAAAGTGCCACATAGTAGGCTTGCCAGCAAAGTTGAAGCCCATGGAATAAAAGGGACAGTGGCAGCATGGATACGGAATTGGCTAAGTGATAGGAAACAGAGACTAGTGGTGAACGGTTGTTTTTCGGACTGGAGGAAGGTATATAGTGGGGTTCCCTAGGGGTCGGTTCTAGGACCACTGCTTTTCTTGATATATATTAATGACTTGGACATGGGTGTACAGGGCACAATTTCAAAATTTGCAGATGACACAAAACTTGGAAGTATAGTGAACAGTGAGGAGGAGAGTGATAGACTTCAGGAAGACATAGACAGGCTGGTGAAATGGGCGGACACGTGGCAGATGAAATTTAATGCAGAAAAGTGTGAAGTGATACATTTTGGTAGAAAGAATGAGGAGAGAACATATAAACTAAATGGTACAATCCTGAAGAGGGTACACGAATAGAGAGAGCTGGGGGTATGTGTGCACAAATCATTGAAGGTGGCAGGGCAGGTTGAGAAAGCAGTTAAAAAGGCAAGAGTACAAAAGTGTGGAAATTATGATGAACCTGTATAAAACACTGGTTCGGCCCCAACTGTGTCCAATTCTGGGCACCACACTTTAGGAAGGATGTGAAGGCCTTAGAGAGGACGCAGAAAAGATTTACGAGAATGATTCCAAGAATGAGGAACTTCAGTTACGTTGATAGACTGGAGAAGCTGGGGTTGTTCTCCTTGGAGCAGAGAAGATTGAGAGGAGATTTGATAGAGGTATTCACAATCATGAGGGGTCTGGACAGAGTAGATAGAGGGAAACTGTTCCCATTGGCAGAAGGGTCGAGAACCAGAGGACACAGATTTCAGGTGATTGGTAAAAGAACCAAAGGTGACATAAGAAAAAACTTTTTTATGCAGCGAATGGTTAAGATCTGGAATGCACTGCCTGAAGGGTGGTGGAGGCAGATTCAATCACAGCTTTCAAAAGGGAGTTGGATAAGTACCTGAAGGAAAGAAATTTGCAGGGCTACGGGGTGAGGGCGGGGGAGTGGGACTAGCTGAAGTGCTCTTGCAGAGAGCCGGCACGGGCTCGATGGGCCGAATGGCCTCCTTCCGCGCTGTAACCATTCTATGATTCTATGAAGTTTCCTCTCGCAAATCTGAGAGCCTTTTGATTATAATGATGCTACTGCTGCTCCATCAGAAAACTGATAACTCAATATAAGCTGAGAATTAAACCTGCGGTTTTCCTGCTTTGTATGACTCAGCTATTCATTGCAAACTCACCTAACCATCAATCAACTTGATTTTCTTCAAATAAAGATTTTTAAATCACTACTTCCTAAATGCTGTAAGAGAATTATCTGATGAGTGATCTTTTGACACCAGTGCTTAAAAGGAAACTATTTCCGTGTGGCTTTGGTAAGGGTTTCAAAGACTATCGAGACCGATACCCTGCCACTTGAATGAAACATTACTGAGGAACATTTTCCTTTAAGATCTGAAAACTGAGTTTTAGGTATTCAAAAAAATTAAAAACTTTATAAAGGTAAATTTCTGCTCCTGCTGGCTCCACATTAAAGTTGCTTTTAAAAAATAACGTAGCCATTTGTTGGCGGCTGCTGGTTAGGCCTCAGCAAACACAGGAATACATGCCTAGAGCATGTCCGGCACCTGCTCTGCTCAGCACTGACGAATTTCTCCAAGCAGTCCTTAAACTGGCGTTAGGCCTCTGACTAATATATTGAAGGGCCTAACTCCTGTTTCAGGTGGGCTGTTGCACTGCTACATTCATCATCGTCATGTCCATTTTACGCCTGTAAAATGAGCGCAACAATATTGAATTTCTCCCCCACAGAAGCAATGGGGGAATTACTGAGTGAGAAGGAGTGAGTAGTGATAGGTGCCCAAGGCCAGCCACCTGTTTGGCAGCGGCCCAACATGTGAACCCTGCCCTGCTGCAGCACCTGGGGATTCAAACATCACAACACAGAATTCTAGCAGAAAGGATTATGTGAAAGGATTATATGAATCCCTTATCTCCATGGTAAACATGCAAGATCTTGAGAGCAGAAAGGAAGAGTCTGCTACCATAATCTGTGCATGATGCGGAGATGCCGGTGTTGGACTGGGGTGGACAAAAATGAGAAGTCGCACAACACCAGGTTATAGTCCAACAGTTTTATTTGAAATCACGAGCTTTCGGAGCGCTGCTCCTTCGTCAGGTAAAGTGACGAAGGAGCAGCGCTCCGAAAGCTCGTGATTTCAGATAAAACTGTTGGACTATAACCTGGTGTTGTGCGACTTCTCATTTTAATCTGTGCAGCCATGGAGGAAAGGCTGTGTGCACTACAACCTGTTGTGCAGCAAGCTATTACTGAGGCATTAGTAACTAGCTTGCAAAATGGCTTCAGTCAACTTTGAGGCAAGGATTTTCAAACCTCATAATGCCTACTTTTCTACTCTCAGACAGGTCAGTCCACACAGGGTGTCCTCCAGCAGGATCATTGTTAAGGAACCAGCAATTGGCTCTCCTCTCAATGCCACTTCCAGACCACCATGCATCCCTGCTCAGGTGCCAGTCACAATCAGGAAGTGACAGACATAGCAGCAATTGGCATCTCTGCCCATAGTCCACAGAGGTGTTGTGCCACCGGAATCCCAGCCAGCATGCAGCGATACCCTGCAAGTTTGCAACAATTAGCACACGTGCTCCTTCCATTGGGGAATCCAAAGGAGAATCTCAATAGGAAGGTAAGAGTCATACAATGCATGCAAGCTGGCACAAAGTAAAAGACTATCGCAAATCATGCTGACAGCATTCACAACACACTTATTTGCATAAAGTGCACTTTGTAACTAGATACAGTACGGAGACTTGGTGTGTCATTTGAGATGATAGAGGTGGACCAGACATAAAGTTGCCAACAGATGGTACCAGGGCAGAGAAGTAAGAGAGATGGTGGTATTGTCAAATGCCAAAGTTATCTGAGAATTCTGTGTTGTTACTGTGGCAATTCTGGAACTTATAGGAAAAGGAAGACATCCAGAATGAGTGCTTGATGGACAAGCGATTTTTGCTGCATTGTGAAATTCACAGCTGCCTCATTAGTATCACTTTATCTCTCCCTCTGTGACCTGGCTTGGTCATACTGTGCATTTTTCTCCATCGTCATTCCTCTTTGAAGAGTAAAATTATGCAGCATGCAGTATACTACATGCATTGAAGAACCCAGGTGTGGCAGAGGAGCTGTACTGTGTGAGGATGCCAATGGTATGCTCTATTAGTATTTTTGTTGCAAGATTCTGTGGTTCTGTCCATGGTTGACATAAAAATACCATGGGCCAAGGCTGAAAAAGGCAGCCCTGGTCTCCCAGCAGTCGACCGTCCATTCATACTTCTCTTTCAATTAAAGGGGCTCAGAGAATTGCCTTAATATGTAGCCATTAAGGGAACTGCTAGACTGTAGGGCAGTCGCCTGCATTATTCTGTGCCGCTGGTTGCAGACCAGCTGGATATTTATGGAGTAAAAGAGCATTGTTATGCACAGGGGTCCAAGTGGCTGCAAGTATGCAATCAGTGATGCCCTGGACTCTGAGGAGGCCAGCAGACCTGTACAATTGTACTGACCTGGCCTGATAAATCTAGGAAAGGTGTTGAAATTGTGTATCCTGCAGAATAAGGGATCCATCACTTACTTGATACATTTATGCACAGCAACTGAATGACGCAGATGTTTCCTCTGCTGGCCTGGAAGGACTCTGGGGCATAGAAGCTGACTGACATGGTAACTTTCACGGCCAGTGTGTGAATGGTAGATGTGGTCAGCAGGTGCTGATGGAGCCAGTGGAAGAGCTCGGTCAATAATTCCTGGCTTAGCCCGAGACTCCTAAGATATTGCTCCAAGTAGCTCTGCCTAGGATGGTATACCTGTAATGCTCAGTATTGATGGGAATGCACAGTGAGCGATGAACACCACCCAATACAACAGACTGACTTTTTCTGTTCTTCATTCTCTTCCTCCAATATACAGGCCAAGGTCCACTAAACCCTGTTCCCATTCTCAAATGTTCTACAAGTTACAGCAGTCTCAAACTTCCAGTGCAACTGACCACCTAGCCCTGAATCTAAGATACTGCTGCAGCACCCACTTGAAACCATGGTTGCGATGATCTTTCAGTGTGTATGCTCCTTAGGATTTTTTACCTTGAAATATCAAAATCTAAACTCCCTAGAAGCCACCAACCACTGTACTAAATTGGCTCCCCCCACTCCTTCTCATTCCTTCTTCCTGTCCCCTTCTTATGCCAGTTTTTCTTGTTCTATCAGTTTTTCTTGTTCACTATCTAATTCTTATTTAATGCAATGCTCAGAAAAATCCTGTTCCAATTTGGAAACAGGAAACAAAATTTCAAAACTACTGAATCAAGAGAGTTCGGGGCTTTTCTTGTTTTCTGAAAATGTTATCCGATAATAAAATTACTGCCTCGTGTTGCCATAGCTTCACTGCTTTGTTTTCAAACCCATATGGTCCACTGCTCCAAAGCTATGCAGTGATTTCCTCACTGAGATCTCTGCCCTATTTGCCTCACTTAATTTTTGTACCAAGCAAATCCTTATTTTCGTGATTTCAACCATGACCTACCTCTTCTCTGAATTCTTTGCTCTTTTTCCCCTCACTCAACCTCACCCTGCACATCAACATTGCTGCCCACAACTCAGCCAGCCCAATGGACCTCACCACCATGTGCACACTCACCACCTCTGCGGTTTCAATCATTGACAAAGTCATCTCTGATCATCTTCATCGCCCTCAAAATCCACACCTTCCGGTCTGCCTCCACTTCGATTAACTTATACCATTGGTAAATACTTTCCTCAAGCTCCCTCACACACTCTCTAACTCCTAACTTTTACTTCTCTGGCTGTCCAATCTCCATAACACCGCATCTCCTATTCACGAGCTCCCTGGGTTTTGATGGCTTCATCCCCAAGTCTCTTGTGCTCTTCCACCAATCATTCCACTTGTATTGTTTCCACCTCTGCATCCTCAAATCTGAGGGCTGCAGACTTGAGCCCCTCTGGCACATGACTGGTTTAGTCATTCACTGCTAGATCTGGCTGGACCACCTCAAGCAAAACTGCCTCTTCCACTCTGCAGCTAAATCTTCCTCCTACTCCAGAGTTATTTAATAGTGTCTTTTGAAAGTGACAAATTGGATAGATAAAAGGAATGCAGTAAATATGGATTTTCCAAAGGCATTCATACAAGAGGCTTGTTAGAAAAAAAAAATCATATGCATGGTATAAGTGGAGCTGTAGCAGCATGGGTAGAAACTTGACTGATGGACAGGGAAGAAAGAGTTAGGGTAAATCAGTGTTGCTCGGAGATTGGAGAAGGGTTGGATATAGTATACCATGGGAGTCAGTGCTAGGCCCACTTTGTTCTCTGTACATATAGATGACTTTAACTTAGGCATAGGAAGCATATCTCAAAATTTGCCGCTGACACAAAAATAGGAGGTTTGGTAAACAGTGAGGAGGACTTCAGGAAGACAGACAAGTTAGCAGAATGGGCAGACAGGTGGCAGATAAAATTTAATGTGGAGAAATGTGAGGTAATACATTTTTGGAGAAATAAAGCTGGTAATGAGATGTATACACTTAATGGAAAGACAATGAAGGGTGTGGAGGAACATAAATCTAGGAGTTCAAATACATAATTCTCTGAAAGTGTAGGTAGATAAAGGCCCAGAAATTAAAGACGGAGCCTTCCTGCGGGGGTAAGGCTTCCCCGCGATATCTCACTGTGCGCCTGCCTTTTCCTTCCGAGCTCGCACGAACTTGAGTTTCTAGACAGCAGCTGTGCAGTGTGTGCGTATCCCACAGACGCAGTTAATTCAAGCGAGCTGTGGGATCACGTGATTCAGTTAGAGCCAATGGCAGCACACCATCTTTCATTCATAGTTTTCACAGCAAGGGCTGTGAAAGCTATGAATACTATACCCCCCCAAAAGAAAACAGCTAAACCTCAATTAAATTTTTTTTAAAAACCATCACATTAATAAAATAAGTATAGTTAAATAAATTAACCACTTTAAACAAAAAATTAAATTTTTGAAAAAATTTAAAATCTTTTAAAAAGTTATAAAAATAAACTTACCTTTCTTTAAAGTCTCTAAAAAAGATATACCTGTTGAAAAAAATTCAAAATAATACTTAATTAACTACTTACCTTGTTAAAAGAGGGTCTTACGCCTCCTTTCTTTATGTGCAAAATCTTCCATGCTTACCTGCGCGTTCAAAGCACTAAGTGCACTGCGTGCGCGCAGCCTGTAGCGCGCACGCGGTTCACTTAGGAACCGCCCCCTTTTGAAATCACCAAGTGCCGGTTTTCAGCGCATGCGCAGTGCATGCAGAAAACCGGCAATTGGAGACAGAATACGCGAGAGTACACAGTGCGTACTCTCGCGTAGTGAGACTAATTTTTGGGCCAAAGTGATTTAAAAAGGCCTAAAGCATTTTGGGTTTCGTAAATTGGGGCATACAAGAGTAAAGAAGTTAATGATAAATTTGTACAAATATGTATAAATGTTAAGGTTACAGTTAGAATACTGTGTGAAGTTTTGTGCCCCCGATAATAGAAAGGAAATTAAAGCCATAGAGAGCATACAGCATAGATTCACTAGGATGATGCCAGGGATGGGAAACTATAGCTATGAGGAGAGAGGTGTGATGCCGGGACTGTTTCCACGAGAGAAGAACAGACTAACAGGAGATTTAATAACAGATTTTTAAATTATGAAACTTTTTTTAGGCCCTAGGAAGCAGTGGTAATGTTCTCCATGGAGTTTAAGTAGTAGAAGACCCAGCCGATGAATGACACAATCTCAATCGAGTTGAACCTTTGCTTGTGCTCATATCAAGACAATCCCAACAGTGAAACTTAAATTGGAGCTTCCCTTATAGGGAATGCTCTCCCCACCCTCCCTTAGAGCCTTATAGGGAATGCAATGCCACCGCTACCCGTAACAGAAACCAAGCCCTGTGAGGAGATAAATTCTAACCCCTCCTTCCACTACTGAGAAGAAAATGGAGGTTTGTATGGTATGCAATGAAATTCCACCCACACCCCCACCCCACCCCACCCACCGCACCCCTCCCCCCATCACACCAAGACAAGCGGGGCCAGGAAGGGCAGAAGTTGTTTACCTTCCCTTGCTACCCCCATACTCATCCCCCTCCCTCTTGCCCCTCTCTCCATCTCCTTCTCTGTTCCCCTAGATGGGGACGCTTTTACTCAGCAAAGCCCACCCACCCAACAAAACTAATTTTGGCCTCCAGCCCCTCCCTCCTTTTGCTACTCCATCTGCATATCTCACTCTCCCTATTCCTCCTCTTGCCCCAATCCCCTCCCCTCCTTTCCCCTCTCAACCCACCACTCCACCTCTCCCCTTTCCACATCCCCATCTTTTCCCCCTTCTCACCTCCCCTCTTGTTCTCCTCCCACCCCCTTGTCCTTCTCTTCTCTCCACACCTTTCCCTTCCCTCTTCTCCTTCCCACTCCCTCTTCCACATCCCCTGCCTAAGTCCAGTATACCCTCTTGCTCTCTAATCACGAAGCAAATGTAACTACCAGGAACTTTAGGACCTATAACTTTATCCCACTTTACCTCCAAAGCCAGATATTAAAATACATATATGCCTAACTGAAGTTATAAAACTCATAAAATCAAACATTATTTTATAAATTATCCATAAAAAATAAATTCCTTAATAGCTTAGTATGTTAATGTGCCATCTAGATGTGCCCTCCCAAGCCCGTGACCTCTTCCACCTAGAATGACAAAGGCAGCAGACGCATGGGAACACCACCTCCAAGTTCCCCTCCAAGTCACACATCATCCTGACTTGGAAGTATATCACCGTTCCTTCATCATCGCTGGGTCAAAATCCTGGAACTCCCTCCCTAACAGCACTATGGGAGTACCTTCACCACACAGACTGCAGCGGTTCAAAAAGGCAGCTCACCACCACCTTCTCAAGGGCAACGAGGGATGGGCAATAAATGCTGGCCTTGCCAGTGACGCCCACATCCCATGAACGAATAATTAAAAAAAAGTGGGGTACTATGTCATACAGATCAGGAAGGCCGCAGATTTAATTCTTGGTCTTTGCCAAGGTGGTGGTAGGGCTTAGTCATAGTATTCCTGGGCTATACAGGGGGGAAATCATCCAGAACTCTTGGTTGTTATACTGCACACGTACACATCAGAAAAGGACAGAACTGGGCTTGGTTAGGATGTTCAGCACCTGACAATAGCCTGTCAGCATGTACCAACCCTGTTGACATCACAGAAGAAGAATGGTATTATTACAAAGTATTGGGCGTTACCTGAGCTGGTGGAACACGTCAGTGTCTTCAAAAGAGTAAGGGAGAAAATTGTTGGGGACATCAATTAATTAATAATCATAAGTATAACATTCATACATCATTTTTGGCATGGAAGTTACCCAGGCTGAAACTCTAGATAAGTTTACTGATTGTAATGTAAATGAAACCATTAGTTCAACAAATTATTAAAACCAACTCCCAGATTTTCTTTTTGGTAGGCAAGGTGGGGAAGTGGGGTGGTGCATCTATCATATATGAATATTTAAATATATGCACAGCAGACCTCAGACTGTGAGACTATCAGTTTCTCATAATAACAACAGAAAATGCTGGAAAAACTCAGCAGGCCAGGCAGCATCCGTGGAGAGAGAAACAGAGTTAACGTTTCAGGTTGAAGACCTTTCGTCAGAACTGGAAAAAAGCAGGAAATGAATAAGATTTTAAAGCAAGTATAGGGCTATCACTGACCTTCCCTTTTGTTCTTTCATCCCCTCCCCCTTTTCCCAGCCCTATACTTGCTTTAAAATCTATTTAATTTCCTGCTTTTTTCCAGTTCTGACGAAAGGTCTTCGACCTGAAACGTTAACTCTGTTTCTCTCTCCACGGATGCTGCCTGGCCTGCTGAGTTTTTCCAGCATTTTCTGTTGTTATTTTGGATTTCCAGCATCCGCAGTATTTTGCTATCGTATCAGTTTCTCATGGTCACCATGTAGGACACCTCCCTTTTCCTGGAATCCTGATTTATCAAAACAGCTGCGAAGTTCCTACCTGGTACGAGGAAGGAAGCTGTAGACTGCAGGAAGATATCAATAAATTGGTCAGGTGGGCAGAACAGTGGCAAATGGAATTCAATCCGGAGAAGTGTGAGGTAATGCATTTGAGGAGGGCTAACAAGGAAAGGGAATACACATTAAATGGTAGGACACTGAGTAGTGTAGAGGAACAAAGGGACCTTGGAGTGCATGTCCACAGATCCCTGAAGGTAGCAGGCCAAGTAGATAAGGTGGTTAAGAAGGCATATGGAATGCTTGCCTTTATTAGCCGTGGCATAGAATACAAGAGCAGGGGTGTTATGCTTCAACTGTATAAAACACTAGTTAGGCCTCAGCTAGAGTACTGCGTGCAGTTCTGGTCACCACATTACAGGAAAGATGTGATTGGACTAGAGAGGGTACAGAGGAGATTTACAAGAATGTTGGCAGGAGTAGAGAATCTTAGCTATGAGGAAAGACTGGATAGGCTAGGTCTGTTTTTCTTGGAACAGAGGAGGCTGAGGGGAGACCTTATTGAGGTGTATAAAATTATGAGGGGCCTGGATAAAGTGGATAGAAAGGATCTATTTCCCTTAACAGAGGGGTCAAAAATCAGGGGGCACAGATTTAAAGTAATTGGTGGAAGGTTTAGAGGGGATTTGAGGGGAAATTTCTTCACCCAGAGGGTTGTGGGGGTCTGGAACTCACTGCCTGAAAGGGTGGTAGAGGCAGAAACCCTAACCACATTTAAAAAGTACTTGGATGTGCACTTGGGATGCTGTAACCTGCAGGGCTATGGACCAAGAGCTGGGAAGTAGGATTAGGCTGGATAGCTCTTTGTTAGCCAGCACGGACATGATGGGCCGAAATGGCCTCCTTCCGTGCTGTAACTTTCTATGATTCTATGTATCTGGAATCTAAAAATCAGAGGTAACCATGACCACCAGGAATATTAAAGAAAAATAATTCACAAATGTTTTGTTAATCTAAGTTATCATCTGGATTAAAATCATGACCCAATCTTTATCAGTATGCTTGAAACAACAGGAATTATTTTTAAACAGGAAGAACAGATTTAAACTCAGTTGTGCTGAGAGAACACTGATTATTCCTAGTAGCCGGTTTTATCCTTCAATCAACCTACCTGCCCTCAACTCCCTGACACAGTCCCGACACTTGTTTATTATTGGACCACCATTGCTTCAATCTTGTATTATTCCCATCCCAGCCAGTTTCTTGTATAAATTATACAAATAATATCATTGATACTAACAGTCTCTTATCTAATCAGTTCATGTATGTAGTAGAGATAAAAAGAGAAACTATGATTGCCAGAAAAATTCAGCAGGCCTCTTAGCATCTGAAATAGAAAAGACAGTTTAATATTTTAGGTGAAGACCCTTTGTGACAACTTTGATGATGGGTTGCACCTAAAACATGCAGCTATTTCTCTTCTTTAGATACTGACTAATCTGCTGTGCTTTTCAGCATTTGGTGGGTCTATTTGAGATTTCTAGCATTTGATATTTTTCTCAATCTAAAAGTGTAAAACAGTATCTTTGTTTTGCATGTAATTTTTTTCTTTTTTTAAGAAACAATTTCTAAAAACAACATGCATTTATATAGTGCCTTAAATGTAATAAAACGTCCCAAGGTGCTTCACAGGAGTGTAATCAAACAAACATATTGGGGCTGAGAATCTGCGGTGGGTGCATAAGTAAAGAAAAAAAGAGACTTGCATTTATATAAGCGTCTTTCATGACCTTAGGACATCCCAAAGCACTTTACAGCCAATGAAACACTTTTGAAGTGTAGTCACTGTTGTAATGTAGGAAACGTGGCAGCCATATTACGCACAGCAAACTCCCAGACAGCAATGTGTTAACAATCAGATCATCTGTTTTTGTGATGTTGATTGGGGGATAAATATTGGCCAGGACACCAGGGATAACTCCTCTGCTCTCCTTTGAAATAGTGCCATAGGATCTTTTATGTCCACCTGAGAGAGCAGACGGGGCTTCGGTTTAACACCTCATCTGAAAGATGGCACCTCCGACAGTGCAGCACTCCCTCAGTACAGCACTGGAGTGCCAGCCTAGATTCTTTTTGTGCTCAAGCCCCTGGAGTGGGACTTGAACCCACAACCTTCTGAGTGCTACCCACTGAGCCAGGGCTGACAGAATGCATCTGTTTAGAACCTGCGCTGCTGACTCTACCTGGGCACAGATATGGGAAAGTATATTTTAAGTATTGGGACAGAGCAAGGGATGGTATCCACTTTCCTGTGACATTAAAGAGGCTCAATACTAAGCTTTTAAAGTGCCCAGGAAATTTAACAGACCACCTCAGTAATTTTAAACCTAACACCATCAGATTGGAGTTGTACTCCAAACCGTGTCAAACCCCCAGCACTTTGCCTTAGTGCATTAAAAATTCACATCAGGCCCTAACTCCCAAAGACACGCTGCAAATCCATACACACCTGAACCCGTTTTGCAGCGACAAGAAAGTGGCAGGAGAATTTCAACCTTAATAATTGAAGAATTTGTCAATAAAGGGGGTATGATTCCTGCAAAACCTCTCTTGAATCCTGGTACAAAGAGCCTGAACGCTTCGAAGGGGGGCGTATTAACTTCCTGCTAAAGTAATGGTAAACTCGTTCATAGACAACAAGTTTACGATCTCATTAAACAGAACACGCAAAGGAAATCTTCTGCATATCGGAAACTGAAAATATACGTGAACAGTAATTTATGCTTTCTTTTGAAGAATTTTTCCTTATGAGCAGTTCTCATTTTTTAAACGGGAGCTTTTTCCTACCTTTTCTCCGAAAAAAAGACTGATTCCGTTTAAATCACTGTCATCAGCTCTTGTCCCGTGTGAAGATCGCTGGAAAACTGATGAAAGATTCGAGTTAATCTGGTCAAGCACTTCCTCATCTGCTGCTGCAGAGTCGCTGAGAGTGACTTCAAGCAGGTGGAGGCGCCGCCCACCAGACACGGGACAAGCTGCTGGAGAAATCAATCAGTTCCCTGAAACAGACACCGCGAACGGAGGTGCAGTGTGTGCAGGTGCATGTAGTAGCTGAAGGCAAAACCTTAAACATTGATTAAGGATTCATGAAGGCCTGTGAGGGCGGATTGAAGAGAAGGCATTCTCAAACTTCGTCTCATTCCCATTCCTTCAGATACACTCACATTAAACAAAGATGCTGTTTTAAGACACAAAAGAGGCAAAAGAATATTTTTCAGCAAGGCAGTTGAGCGCAAGATTTGCTTGTTCGCAATTGGTGAACATGGTTATGCTGCTGGGTTTACCCTCCAGGCTCCCAAAACAGGAGGAAGAGTAGCACAAGGAAGGCAGCAAAGACCTCAACAGGCTGCAAGATGAGGGCAAAGGAGGCCTCACAGCACGTGGACTTTCAGAAACAGAAGATCATACCTGAACCTTGCAGAGGAGCAGTGTGTACGGTGGCTGCATTTCCACAGGGAGACAGCCCCTTACCTGTGCCACCTGTTGGAAAGAGAATTGGAGCCAAACACCAGATCATGCACTGTGACAGGGAAGGTCACCTTGTCTCTAAACGTTTATGCCTCTGGCTCCTTCCAAACTTCTCCTGGTGACATTAGCAACATCTGTGCTGTGCACACGGCGATCCAGCAGGTCGCTGATGCACTGTTTGCGAGGTGACAACAGCTCATTTGATTTCCTATGGAGGCTGACAAGCAGGATGAAAGAACGCTAGGATTTGTGAACATTGCTGGATTTTCTGAGGTGCATCTCATTATAGACTGCACCCACATAGCCCAGCATGCTTCCCATCAGAAACCAGCACTGTTTTTCAACAGGAAGGGCTTCCATACACGCAATGTTCAATTTGTTGTGACCATGGGCAGCGACTCATGCAGGCCTGCGCCTGGTTTCCTGACAGTAGTCATGATGCATTCATACTGCGCCAGTCCTCAATACCCTTTCTGTTCCACCCAGACCATCAGGTGGCAGAGTGTCTGCTGGGGGACAAGAGGTTCACCCTCACCAACTGGCCCATGACCTCTGTCAGGAACCCCGGCACCAACGCGAATATAATCCGAGCCATGCCAAAGCTTTTGACTGAGCAAACCATTACGCCCTGACCTTCCCTGTCACAGTGCATGATCTGGTGTTTGGCTCCAATTCTCATTCCAACAGGTGGCACAGGTAAGGGGCTGTCTCCCTGTGGAAATGCAGCCACCGTACACACTGCTCCTCTGCAAGGTTCAGGTATGATCTTCTGTTTCTGAAAGTCCACGTGCTGTAAGGGTTTACTCAGTCAGAACCATTACGTCTTGAAACAATGGTTTGTTGTCTGTACTGCTCAGGTAGAGTCTTTCAGTACAGTCCAGAGTGAGTGTCAAGATTCATAATAGTTTGCTTCATGCTCCAAAATCTTTCAATACAAAGCGGAGTTGCAATGTCCATGACTTGTTCTTCAAGATGAGCGTGTTCCTCCTCCTGCAGTAGTCTGCTCCCTATTATTGTGTTCACCTTGCCCTGCAAAGAAGAAAGGAATGTGTTAGTATTAGATTAGTGAGAAGTTTTGACGATATGTATGTCAGAGTATAATAGTGTTACTGGTGTGTGAAAGATGGCAGCGGTGGAAAGAGGTGAGGGAAGTAATAGTGAGGACAGTAGTAGGAGCAGAGTGCTGCAGAAGGAGCAGAAAGAGGTGGAGTGAAGTGTGCTGCAGTGATTGAAGGAGAGCACTGGGAAGTGGGGAGGGAAGGGTTGTAGAGTGCTGGGGAAACAGATAGTCCAGGGCTAAGCAGAGAGTAATGAGAGACATGAGTTAGAAGGCTTACCTTAGCTAGCCTTGTGAGGTCATTGAACTTTTTTCAGCATTGCAGCCATCTCCTCGGGGAGATCCTCCTGATGCTCACCTGCTATGCCACCTCTGCCCATTTGTGTCGGGCAGCTTGCCTTGAAATCTGCCAGTGCTATTTACACTTCATCTAGAGCCATCTTTTGTTTCTTAACTTGTCCCATTACCATCTCCTTTTGCCTTGCACCATCTCTTAATCTCTCTTAATCTCTCCTGCCTTCCATCCTATCACAGACCTTCCCTTTTGTTCTTTCCTCCCCTCCCCCCTTTCCCTGCCCCTGCACTTGCTTAAAAACCTGTTCGATCTCCAGCTATTTCCAGTTCTGACGAAGGGTCATCGACCTGAAACGTTAACTCTGTTTCTCTCTCCACAGATGCTGCCTGACCTGCTGAGTATTTCCAGCATTTTCTGATTTTATTTCAGATTTCCAGCATCCGCAGTATTTTGCTTTTGCCTTGAAATCTTCCTGTTGCCTGGTGCATAGAAGATGTCTCTTAACCAGCCAACCACCTCCACCAATACCTCCAACACAGTGCCAGAAAAAGGAGGGGGACCCTAGTTGCTTCTCTGCTTTCCATTATCAACAATCTTCAGTGACAGTTGCCTGCAGCCAAAGTGCACTTCCCCTTTAAAATGTGCAGGCTGCCTTTAAATGGTGTCAGCAATGCATACCTATTTGATTTAAATTAATTAGGAGCACCAACTTAGGGCCTCAGTTGTGTCCACGGATCGGGCGTATGCTCCGAGCGTGGTGTCCATTCTGCATCCAAAAATGGGCTTAAACCAATTTTAACCTGATGGTTTCTCAAGTATTTTCATGCACCCTCATAACTGCTGATATCAACAGCAGCACCTTTCATTTTATTGTATGCATTAATTATTGCAAGTTAAAGTTCTTATTTTAACTTTTCATCATTTTATTGATCAAATAGCAGAATAGAATCAAAACACCAGCAACTGCTTGTATTTCTATAGCACCTTTAATGGAGAAAACATGACAAAGCATTTCACATAGCAGAATCAGATGAAAAGCAATAATGAAAGATTGGGGAGATGACGAATGTGTGGTCAGAAATATAGGCTTTGAAGAGGCTTCTAAAGATAAAGAGAGAGGGAGTGAGGTGATGGGGTTTAAGTAGGGCTGAGACAGCTGAAGATCTCTACCACTAATGGAGGAATGGAGAATGGGATGAATGCACAGGAGGTCAGAGTTGGAGGGACAAGGGGAGCAAGCTGCAATATAGGGCTGGAGAAGGGAAGATGAGGTGAGGGAATGGAGATATTTGTTAACAGGGACAAGGATTTTGAATTCAATGCATTGGAGGACAAGAAACATCTGGAGGTTGGCAAGGACAAGTGTGATGGGTGAGTGGGACTCAGTATGGGACAAGATGTTTCAGTAGAGTTTTAGATGAGCTGGGGTTTGGCAGTGAGGGAAAATGTTGCAGTAACAAACTGGAAAGAAATGTAGAACAGAAGATTAAGAAAGTTCAGAAAAGGAATAGGAGAGCAAAGGAGATGCAGAGAGATGAAAAGAGAAGTAAAGAAGAAATCTTATTTAGTTTAGCACTGGAGCGGAGGAGAAGAAGACAGGCACTATTGGGGGCAGGAAGGTGTAAGATTCTGAAAATTGTAATAAAACTGCTGCTACTGTGTGGAGATCGAAATTGCAAACAAATTGTGAGATGATAACGGACGGATTCAAAATGTAGGAAATCAGCATGTGTTCTTTGTTTGTGAAGACACAACATGGTGGAAGTCAGCAGGGGGTCCTTTGCCTAGTGGTCAACATGGTCCTTTGTTTGAGAGGCCACATGGACAAGAAGGAAGAACATGATTGACAAGGAAGTCCCACCCCCACACATCTCACAGGAACAGGAACGTGTCATGCGGAAGGAACTTCAATCAGGGAAGGTTTGGAGTGAAACTGACCTATCAGAGGGAGGCAGAGAGTAAGATAACAGAAGTAACCCAGGGGCGGGAGATTCAAGATTCAGAAGGAACACTGAAGGAACCAAGAGGGATTCAAAAGAAGCCCAGAAGACAGAACAGGAGGAAGAATGAGCTGAGAAAGCTGGCCAGTCTATGTTTCGACTTACAATTTCCCTGGACCGATCACCCAGAGATAAAGGAGTATATATGAAAGTCAGACATAAGCTTAGATGTTGTTAAAGGGGCACTTTTATGTACGTTTGAATTGTTAAGGGGGTACTTTTATGTACGTTTGAATTAATAAGTTGCAGGCATATTTATTCCCGAGAATTCTTTGAATTTATTGCCAAAGGTGTTTCTATGCACACTCGAATTTTGAACTATAGTGTGAATAAAGACCAATTTTATTGATCACATCCTTGTCTGTCATTGTTAAGCTAATTCGTAATTCTCGAGGTCCGAACAGTAGTAAGAGAAAGACTTACAAAGGGAGTGGGAGTGAGACCCTGTTTGAAGGAAGACAAAAGGGGATCTAGTTGAGTGGTCCAGGGGATAACCAGACAGATAAAGATAAGTCCTATTTTAGGGTGGCAGTGAGAGAGAGAGATAGAGAGAGATCCTTTTCAGCTGACATGAAGAGAAGGGCAGATACCTTGTTGTGATAGTTAGAGAGAGTGAATCACTTGATTGGGCAGATGCTATTAAAGTAGGAAGAAAGGAAAAGTGGCAATATTGGTGAAAGAGGGAATACATGCTGTAGAGAGGACCAATATAGATTAAAAAAAAGAGGTTTCGACATTTTTACAAAGCATTTTACTTTCTCATCTAGCATCCGCAGTATTTTGCTTTTGTTTTACCTTCCGATGCAGGTTTCCACATATACCATTGATATTTCAGGACCCTTGTAGTTTCGAAACCACTCTGGCAATCTTGCTATAATTATTTGGAATCATACTGATATTTTATATCCTTTAGTGACATAGGGCATCCGTCTGTGACAATGATTGTTTTATATTAATTCTTGAAACTACAAAAACGTAGTTATTTAATCAAAAAGAGTAATCTCATCATTAGAGCAGTTTAGCCTTTAATGTGTTTATTAATCTATTTCTGAGTAGATAAACTTTTCTGGATAATTTTACTGAAATTCGTTTCTGGGTCTTAGCAACAGTCTAATGTTCTTTATGGCTTTTATTTAAAATTGTGACCAAATCCAAGTCCCCACTTCTTCCTTCTGTCTTCCGAAGTTGATCCATGATAATGGAACAATTTGAAATCGCCCTATGCGAATTTGATGAAGCAATAAACTGGAAAGTACTATTTAAAAAGGCAATGAACCTGACAAAAGTTGCTGTCAGATGAATTATACTGCATCATTGTGCTTCATAAATTTCAGCTTGGAGTTTATTTGCCCTGTGAATGCCTTTCAGATCCAGTAATCGCCAAGTGATAAATGATCATTAACTAGACAAGTTATGATCATGGTTATTTATTAGGCTAATGTGACTTTGGTCTCTGCAGTCTTGTCTGCTATAATTTGTTCTGTTGCATCAAAACAATGCACAAGGTATTTTCCTCAATATTGAAAACACATTAGAATGTTGCTTTTGCTGGTATTGTGTCCTTACATGCATGGTTCTGGTTAGTGTCCAATTCAATCGAATTTTGACTATTTCTGGAAACTTTATTGAGATTTCAGACTTTTAATTCACTGTGTGATCAAATTTAAGGACATTTTCAAGGGGCTTTATGTACAATAAATAATAACCATGAAGTCAATAAAATGACAATTCTTACATTTGGGAAAGTACTAGAGGTAATGTACAGATATATACCTTTTCTTATGAGTGTAAAACCTAATGAAGTTAAACGACTGGCTTTCCATTTTCCATTTTCCATTTTGATCTTGGAGGTCACAAGGTCACCTTTCCATTATTTTTCAGTCTAAGTGGCTAGAAAACAAGTGTCCAGTCAGGAAATGTTGGATTGTCATTGATTTTAATGGGGGCGGAGCTGTGATAATAACTTAAATACTGTTTTGGTGAGGGCAATGGTGGAACGGCACAAATAGCCCGGAAAATCTTAGCATAGGGTAAGTTATGGCGTCAGTCAATAATGCCATAATTTCCTGGAACATCTGTGGTAGAATAATGACATACGCCATTACTATTGCGTAAGTTTTCAGGAAATTCAAGGCCATATATCAGGATTCTATTGAGATTGGATGTATGCCAGAGGACTGGAGAGTGGCCAAAGTAATATCCAATTTTAAAGCAGGAGACTGAGCTAACTATCTAGAAACTAAATACCTACATGAAGGAAAAATAATTAGAAGTAGCCAACATAGATTTCAGAATGGAAGATCATGCTTGGCAAACCTGATAGAGTTCTTTGAGTCTTTGAGGAGGTGACAAATATGGTGAAAGGGGAAGGGAGAAAATATAATGGCTGTATGAAGGGGTTAAAAGTTAGATTAGCGGCTTAACTGACTAGCTGGCTGATGTAATAAAGGAGAAGCCTGGCAGAACAAAGACAGTTGGAAAAAGCATATTACATGATGATTGGGGGAGTAAAAGAATCAAGGAGGCCATACATTGAACAATGGGCCGCCAAGATGTGATTTGCGAAGATGAGGTTAAGCGTACGTAAATTGGATAGAACAATGGCAGATGTGGAAACAGGGCAAATGAGATAAACAAGATGTGTTTTGTGGAGATGTGATTAAGTGTACGTGACTTGGGCAATTAATTGGCCAAGTCCCGAAGATGTGAAGGAAACAAGATGTAAGATTGTATATAAGCCAACTGCTTGAATGTAAAAATTAGACTCCGGTCTCAGCTCAGACTGAGAGGGCCTCTCCCTGCATGTAATTGAATAAAGATCGCTTGGAACCAGTACACACTCGTCTCCATCTGCTTTGGGGCAGAGAGAAACCCCACAACAGTGTACATGGAATTTCAGAAGGCCTTTGACAAGTAATTAGGGAAAGATTAGAAAATTGGATTATAAACTGGTTAGAAGGGAGGAAACAGGGTGTAGGAGTTAAGGGCAATTTCGCAGAGTAGTTGCAGGTGAGTAGAAGTGTCGCACAAGGTTCTGTTTTGAGACTGCTTCTGTTCACTGTGTACATCAATGATTTGGATGTAGGGCTAGTGGGACTGTACTGCAGACAATACTAAAATAGGAAATGTAATAAATAATTCTGAGGACCAAAGGAAACTACAAGAGGATATTGATAAGATGGTGGAATGGACAAAAATGTGGTAGATGGAATTTAATATCAATAAGTATAGTATAGCAGCACATGAATAGAAATTCTTCCAGTATCAAATTTCACAGGAGCACATGGAGCCAAGAGGCATCTAGGTACAGTGTCCTATTGTGGGCAGCAAGTGGAGGTCAGGTTTATGATGAAGGATTGTTTGCATATGCCCCAAATACAATATTTCATGGTTGAAATGGCACAAGATAAAATAAAGCATACCAGGGAGATTGCGTGGCAATTAAACTGCACTAGCCACACCTGCCATTATGCCACCCATTATACTTGGAAGCCTACTTGTGACCAAGGATACTTGCCTTCATAGGCTTCAGGTGAGCAGGGAACCAATTGCAGGACTTTACTCTCTTGCACTGATGCCCTCTGCGGAGGATCACCTGGAATGTCAGAGGGCGACCGTTCTCATACACACCACATACAGCATGATGTTCACATTGTCAATCATGAAATGATGGATCTAAGTTCTCTACTATTCCTTTGGTTGCCCCAGGTTCCAAAATTGTGCCTCCACCTTGGATTTCTTTTTATTTAATTTTTGCCTGCTACTTCTTTCTTCCGTCTCCTCTTCAACCTTTGGCAAAGACTATGAACATGTTGAATTGCCTTTTGAAAGTTTCCAAAAGCTGTATGAATTTTTGTCCCCCTTTGCAGCCATTTCCTTTTAACCTTCACCTATGCTGCAATTTTTCAATTGCTCCTGGCCTCTCTCTCAGTAGGCTAGATCTGCACAAGGCAAAAGCTGTACCGGAAGCTGCTTGTTATTGTAGAAGTGAGCTGATTGAGGATAACTGAGTGCAGGTAACCATCGTACACTTTTGGATGCATTTGCACTAGAACTTAGCAATTATTAACTAAACTTTGCCAGGACCTGAAAATCTACTCTCGTGTGGTTTACCTCAGTGCTTCCCCTTGGTGATAATGTACTCCTTCAAGGTGCTCCCCAGTGGCTGGAGTAAGTGACGTGCCTGGCTGCTGGATCTAAGTAAGAGCCTCTTTAGAATGAAGAAGCCCTCGGCTTCCAAGTGCTGGGTCATGTCCCCCGCTGTGGTGACTGCCCAGTCTTTCCTGTTTCTGTTATTTTTTCTGTTAAGGGGAAGCTAGAGGGTGGTGTTACCCTAAGAGGCAGTGCCTACTCCACAAAATCTATATCGCAACAGAACTCTGGGCGAATATACAGGTGGTGAAGCTGTGCAAACAGGCACTCTCTATTCAATCTCTCAACATGTTGAATTGAGACAAGAGATCCTCTTGTAGTTGGAGCCCAAGGCCTCTATAGCAGCAGTCTGAGCATTCATGAGAGTTACTCTGACTAGGCTTCGGACTTTGAGCACAGGGGACTCAGGTGCACATATCCCGGGAAATACTGGGCAGAACTTTCAACTTCAATGGAAAGGAAAATCGGACAGGATGTATAACGGGCGGCCAATCTGTTACCACCAGTTTCACACCCCTCACTGATTTTGCAAGTTCTGCCCATTATGTGCTCTATGTAAAATGCAGTGATGAGAAGGCATGATTGCACAGATGTGGATAGTGGATTCCTCCGCCCTTCCCCTCAGATCTTGCAAGGTGTTCGACACACCATCTAATAGCTGCAGAAAACGGTGGTGCTCTGGTAGCATCCTTCTTTTAAATTCAGATCCCCTGAGGTCAGATTCCAAGAACTCAGCAGCTGAGGAAAGGTGTGAGCTGGCCTGTTCCTCTGCTCTTCTACTGCAATCACCAACTGCTCTGCTTCACTCATGCTCTGTGTATTTTGGTGCATCCTCCTATAGTTCATTACCCAAATCTTGTGGTGTGTGAATATCTGTGCTGGTGCTCGGATACATTCGCGCCACGCACGTGCCAGGCAATGACCATCTCCAACAAGAGAGAGTTTAACCACCTCCCCTTGACATTCAACGGCATCACCGAATCCCTCACCACCAACATCCTGGGGTCACCATTGACCAAAAACTTAACTGGACCAGCCACATAAATAATGTGCGACAAGAGCAGGTCATAGACTGGGTATCCTGCAGCGAGTGACTCACCTCCTGCCTCGTCAAAGCCTTTCCACCATCTACAAGGCACAAGTAAGGAGTGTGATGGAATACTCTCCACTTGCCTGGATGAGTGCAGCTCCAACAACACTCAAGAAGCTCGACACCATCCAGGACAAAGCAGCAAGCTTGATTGGCACCCCCTCTACCACCTTAAACATTCACTCCCTCCACCACTGGCGTACCGTGGCTGCAGTGTGTACCATCTACAAAGTGCACTGCAGCAACTCGCCAAGGCTTCTTCGGCAGCACCTCCCAAACCCGCGACCTCTTCCACCTAGAAGGACAAAGGCAGTAGGCGCATGGGAACACCACCACCTCCAAGTTCCCCTCCAAATCACACACCATCCTGACTTAGAAGTATATCGCCGATCCTTCATCGTCGCTGGGTCACAATCCTGGAACTCCCTCCCTAACAGCACTGTGGGAGTACCTTCACAACAAGGACTGCAGCAGTTCAAGAAGGTGGCTCACCACCACCTATTCCAGGGCAATTAGGGATGGGCAATGAATGCTGCCTTTGCCAGTGACGCCCACATCCCATGAATGAATTAAAAGAAAATACAGAGTGCTGGAAACCTCTATGTTCTTGGGAGACACTGGGTCTTGGTACTGCCTCCTATAGAAAGTTCAGAAGAGCATATGTCGGAATATTGGCTGCATGACATACCTTTAAGTATTCCTTACGAGAATATGGTCGGGATTCTCCACTTCAGTGTCACATTCAGTTCATAATTAATCTTTTTTCAATTATATGTTAGAAATATAGCCCTTAGTTTGGGTATGTGTGGTGTTGCTCAATACAGTTTTGGGTAGTACTGAGAACATTGAGAGAAAGTGATATGCCTTTTACCATTTATAACCCAGTGCTTGCAGCATGTTTGGCATATATTACTTCTGAAACTTTTAAAACTGAATAAGATAAATTTCTTCTTTGACCCCAGTAGCTTTCTTATTTGTACATCATTGATGTTCTGGGCAATACTGAGGTAAGGCCTCTCATTCCAGTAAGAATAGAACATACCAGAACATGCTTATAGATGGCAATTAAATGAAGATTACAGGCATGTTTCTAATAATAAAGATGAAAAATGCACTGGAGGTTAGTCAGCATCTGAGAGAGAAAGACAGGTTGGTGTTTTGGGTGTGGATCCAAAATCATATAAACTGGTTCTCACTCCTTCACAAAATAAGTTCTGTTTTGAGCACCAACTCATACCTTAAACTAAGGGATTTTGTTTGCTATTTTTATATATTATATACTATCTATATACAATTAAAAGTCTTGTTTATAATGCTTATCCATAGCCATAGAGTCATAGAGTCATACAGCAGAGAAAGAGGCCCTTCGGCCCATCGTGTCTGCACCGGCCATCAAGCCCTATCTATTCTAATCCCATTTTCCAGCACTTGGTCCGTAGCCTTGTATGCTATGGCGTTTCAAGTGCTCATCTAAATGCTTCTTGAATGTTGTGAGGGTTCCTGCCTCTACCACCCTTTCAGGCAGTGAGTTCCAGATTCCAACCACCCTCTGGGTAAAAAAGGTTTTCCTCAAATCCCCTCTAAACCTCCTGTCCCTTACCTTGAAACTATGCCCCCTAGTTATTGACCCCTCTACTAAGGGGAAAAGTTCCTTTCTATCTACCCTATCTATGCCCCTCATAATTTTGTACACCTCAATCAGGTCCCCCCTCAGCCTTCTCTGCTCCAAGGAAAACAATCCCAGCCTGTCCAGTCTCTCTTCGTAGCTGAAATGCTCCAGCCCAGTTAACATCCTGGTGAATCTCCTCTGCACCCTCTCCAATGCAATCACATCCTTCCTACAGTGTGGCGACCAGAACTGCACACAGTATTCCAGCTGTGGCCTAACTAGCATTTTGTACAATTCCATCATAACCTCCCTGCTCTTATATTCTATGCCTCGGCTAATGAAGGCAAGTATCCCATATGCCTTCTTAACCACCTTATCTACCTGTCCTGCTGCCTTCAGGGATCTATGTACATGCACACCAAGGTCCCTCTGATCCTCTGTCCCTCCTAGGGTCCTACCATTCATTGTGTATTCCCTTGCCTTGTTAGTCCTCCCAAAATGCATCACCTCACACTTTTCAGGGTTAAATTCCATTTGCCACTGTTCTGCCCATCTGACCAACCCGTCTATATCGTCCTGTAGCCTGAGGCTTCCCTCCTCGCTATTTACCACTCCACCAATTTTCGTGTCATCTGCGAACTTACTGATCGTACCTCCTACATTCATATCTAAATCATTAATGTACACTACAAACAACAGGGGACCCAGCACCGATCCCTGCGGTACACCACTGGACACAGGCTTCTAGTCACAAAAAAAACCTTCCACCATCACCCTCTGCCTCCTGCCACTAAGCCAATTTTGGATCAAATGTGCCAAATTGCCCTGGATCCCATGGGCTCTTACCTTCTTGACCAGTCTCCCATGCGAGACTTTGTCAAAAGCCTTACTGAAGTCCATGTAGACTACATCAACTGCACTACCCTCATCCACACACCTAGTCACCCTCTCAAAAAATTCAATCAAATTGGTCAGACATGATCTCCCCCTGACAAAGCCATGCTGACTATCCTTGATTAATCCTTGCCTCTCCAAGTGGAGACTAATTCTGTCCCTCAGAATTTTTTCCAATAATTTCCCTACCACTGATGTTAGGCTCACTGGCCTGTAATTGTCTGGTTTATCCCTACTACCCTTCTTGAATAATGGTACGCGTTAGCTGCCCTCCAGTCCTCTGGCACCGCCCCTGTGGCCAGAGAAGTTTTATAGTACTGTACTTAAAGAAGTCACACTTCCATAGGACAAGCATCATGATTGGCTGAAATATATAATTGACTACATGCAAATCAACCCAAATTCAGTTCTATTTGGTAGGAAAGCTATCAATCAACAACTGTAGAGGAGGAATTCCTAGAGTGTATACGGGATGGTTTCCTGGACCAATATGTCGAGGAACCAACTAGAGATCAGGCCATCTTAGACTAGGTATTATGTAATAAGAAAGGATTAATTAGCAATCTTGTTGTGCGAGGCCCCTTGGGGAGGAGCGATCATAATATGATAGAATTCTTCATTAAGATGGAGAGTGAAGTAGTTGACTCAGAGACTAGGGTCCTAATATAAATAAAGGAAACTACGATGGTATGAGGCATGAGTTGGCTAGGATGGATTGGGGAATGTTACTTAAAGGGTTGACGGTGGATAGGCAATGGCAAACATTTAAAGATCTCATGGATGAACTACAGAATTTGTTCACCCCTGTTTGGCATAAAAATAAAACAAAATAGGTGACTCAAACGTGGGATAGCATAAGATCCAAGGAGAGGACATATAAATTGGCCAGAAAAAGCAGCAAACCTGAGGATTGGGAGCAGTTTAGGATTCAGCAAAGGAGGACAAAGGGATTCATTAAGAGGGGGAAAATAGAGTATGAGAGTAAGCTTTCAGGGAACATAAAAACTGACTGTAAAAGCTTCTAAAGATATGGGAAGAGAAAAAGATTGGTGAAGTCAAGCATAGGTCCCTTGCAGTCAGAATCAGGGGAATTTATAATGGGGAACAAAGAAATGGCAGACCAATTAAATACATACTTTGGTTCTGTCTTCACAAAGGAGGACACAAATAACCTCCCAGAGATGTCGGGAACATAGGATCTAATGAGAGGGAGGAACTGAATGAAATCAGTATTTGTAGGGAAATGGTGCTGGGAAATTGACGGGATTGAAGGCCGATATATTCCCAGGGCCTGATAATCTACATCCTAGGGTACTTAAGGAAGTGGCCCTACAAATAGTAGATGCATTGCTGGTCATCTTTCAAAATTCTAGAGAGTCCATTATAATGGATTTATAAAAGGTAAATCATGCTTGAGTAATCTACTGGAATTTTTTGAGGATGTAACTGGTAGAATAGATAAGGGAGAACCAGTGGATGTGGTGTATTTGGACTTTCAGAAGGCTTTTGATAAGGTCCCGCATAAGAGATTAGCGTGCAAAGTTAAAGCACATGGGATTGGGGGTAAGGTATTGACTTGGATAGAGAACTGGTTGGCAGACAGGATGCAAAGAGTTGGAATAAATGGGTCTTTTTCCGAGTGGCAGGCAGTGACTAGTGGGGTACCGCAGGGATCGGTGCTAGGGCCCGTTATTCACAATATATATATTAATGATCTAGAGGGTGGTGTTACCCTAAGAGGCAGTGCCTACTCCAGAAAATCTATATGGCAACAGAACTCTGGGTGAATATACAGGTGGTGAAGCTGTGCAAACAGGCACTCTCTATTCAATCTCTCAACATGTTGAATTGAGACAAGAGATCCTCTTGTAGTTGGAGCCCAAGCCCTCTATAGCAGCAGTCTGAGCATTCATGAGAGTTACTCTGACTAGGCTTCGGACTTTGAGCACAGGGGACTCAGGTGCACATATCCCGGGAAATACTGGGCAGAACTTGCAACTTCAATGGAAAGGAAAATCGGACAGGATGTATAACGGGCGGCCAATCTGTTACCACCAGTTTCACACCCCCCACTGATGTTGCAAGTTCTGCCCATTATGTGCTCTATGTAAAATGCAGTGATGAGAAGGCATGATTGCACAGATGTGGATAGTGGATTCCTCCGCCCTTCCCATCAGATCTTGCAGGGTGTTTGACACACCATCTAATAGCTGCAGAAAACGGTGGTGCTCTGGTAGCATCCTTCTTTTAAATTCAGATCCCCTGAGGTCAGATTCCAAGAACTCAGCAGCTGAGGAAAGGTGTGAGCTGGCCTGTTCCTCTGCTCTTCTACTGCAATCACCAACTGCTCTGCTTCACTCATGCTCTGTGTATTTTGGTGCATCCTCCTATAGTTCATTACCCAAATCTTGTGGTGTGAGAATATCTGCGCTGGTGCTCGGATACATTCGCGCCACGCAAGTGCCAGGCAATGACCATCTCCAACAAGAGAGAGTTTTACCACCTCCCCTTGACATTCAACGGCATCACCGAATCCCTCACCACCAACATCCTGGGGTCACCATTGACCAGAAACTTAACTGGACCAGCCACATAAATAATGTGGCTACAAGAGCAGGTCATAGACTGGGTATCCTGCAGCGAGTGACTCACCTCCTGACTAGCCAAACCCTTTCCACCATCTACAAGGCACAAGTAAGGAGTGTGATGGAATACTCTCCACTTGCCTGGATGAGTGCAGCTCCATCAGCACTCAAGAAGCTCGACACCATCTAGGACAAAGCAGCCCGCTTGATTGGCACCCCATCCACCACCTTAAACATTCACTCCCTCCACCACCGGCGTACCGTGGCTGCAGTGTGCACCATCTACAAAATGCACTGCAGCAATTCGCCAAGGATTTTTCGACAGCACCTCCCAAACCCGCGACCTCTACCGTCTAGAAGGACAAGGACAGCAGGCGCAATGGGAACACCACCACCTCCAAGTTCCCCTCCAAGTCACACACCATTCTGACTTGGAAATATATCACCGTTCTTTCATCGTCGCTGGGTCAAAATCCTGGAACTCCCTCCCTAACAGCACTGTGGGAGTACCTTCACAACAAGGACTGCAGCAGTTCAAGAAGATGGCAATTATGGATGGGCAATGAATGCTGGCTTTGCCAGCGTCGCCCACATCCCATGAATGAATTAAAAGAAAATACAGAGTGCTGGAAACCTCTATGTTCTTGGGAGACACTGGGTCTTGGTACTGCCTCCTATAGAAAGTTAAGAAGAGCATATGTCGGAATATTGGCTGCATGACATACCTTTAAGTATTCCTTACGAGAATATGGTCGGGATTCTCCACTTCGGTGTCATATTCAGTTCATAATTAATCTTTTTTCAATTATATGTTAGAAATATAGCCCTTAGTTTGGGTATGTGTGGTGTTGCTCAATACAGTTTTGGGTAGTACTGAGAACATTGAGAGAAAGTGATATGCCTTTTACCACTTATAACCCAGTGCTTGCAGCATGTTTGGCATATATTACTTCTGAAACTTTTAAAACTGAATAAGATAAATTTCTTCTTTGACCCCAGTAGCTTTCTTATTTGTACATCATTGATGTTCTGGGCAATACTGAGGTAAGGCCTCTCATTCCAGTAAAAATAGAACATACCAGAACATGCTTATAGATGGCAATTAAATGAAGATTACAGGCATGTTTCTAATAATAAAGATGAAAAATGCACTGGAGGTTAGTCAGCATCTGAGAGAGAAAGACAGGTTGGTGTTTTGGGTGTGGATCCAAAATCATATAAACTGGTTCTCACTCCTTCACAAAATAAGTTCTGTTTTGAGCACCAACTCATACCTTAAACTAAGGGATTTTGTTTGCTATTTTTATATATTATATACTATCTATATACAATTAAAAGCCTTGTTTATAATGCTTACCCATAGTATTACAGTACTGTACTTAAAGAAGTCACACTTCCATAGGACAAACATCATGATTGGCTCAAATACATAATTGACTACATGAAAATCAACCCAAATTCAGTTCTATTTGGTAGGAAAGCTATCAAGCAACAATTAGCAACCACCACCAAAACCAACCAAGCAATGAATTCAATTTTTTTCCAAAGCTACCATTCATGATACAGCAAGTACCATAAAACTGACCAATCAAATCACTCAACTAATTTTCTTCAAGTCCTTTGAGCCCATGTTAGGTCAAATTCTATGGTGGACTACTTCAGGCACAACCCCCCCACACACACCCACCGCCCCCCACCCCCATCAGCACAGGCAATCTACAGAATCAGGAAGATCGGCCTGATTCAACAGGAGAACAAGTTATAAAGTTTTGGAAGCAGCACACTGTGAGCACTGGCCTCATTGAACACTACAAAATTATGTAAATCTATACAAATTTGTGACACTTCCGATTTTCTGTATCTTTTTGCAGTGCAACTCTTGATTCACTGAGTACGTATATAAAACAGGCACCAGGAGGCCTGCAAGCTGTTCATTATAGAACGCCACCATTTAAAGAAAAGTTGTCATATTATTGAGACTTGCGTCTGACTGTTGTTTTTGACTTGACTAACAGGACTTTGAGCATTTGAGCTATTTTTCTGACTTTTATCCCAGGGAATGGCTGCAAAAGCGGAAGAGACTGCTGGGTCTCTGCCCCTTTTATGTTGTTGGGATTTTCGGGGCTTTTCTGCGGGGGAAGGAGCGCGGAGCTTGGTCTGCACCTGCAGTTGTGCAGGCCAGTCTAAGGCGTACTAATGAGGCAGGAGGGGGCATTCCTAGCCTCCTGCTTCATTTTTCTGTTTGTCCACTTGTTGGACACCCCAGGGCAGGGCTGTCCAAGGAACATGGCGCAGTGGTCCCAATGTCTAAGGCCCAACAAACAGCAGCAGGTCTCACTTTCCTGCTTTTATGCTGAGGCTAGGTCCTACCAGTGCTCTGAGCCCATTTAAAATGCCTGAAACAAGAGATCCTGAGGGTGGACAAGAGCAGCACATTTTGAGTGTTCTTGGGGAGGCAGGGCAGGAAAATCTGCTCGATATTGACCATATTATTTGTTTGCTAATGAATATTAAATGCCATGTCTACTAGAGCTGGTCAGAGGCTGGGTATTTTGAGGCAAGTGGCTCACTTCCTGACTACACAAACCTCTCTACAACACTCAACACTATCCAGGACAAAGGAGTACGCTTGATTTCACCCCATTTCACCAGGTTAAATATCCACGCCCTCTACCATCGGCACACCGTGGATGAAGTGTGTACGCTCTATAGGATGCATTGTAGCAACTCACCAAGGCTCCTTCGGCAGCACTTCCCAAAACCACGACCTCTACCACCTAGGACAAGGACAGCAAGTGCAAGGAAACACTATCACCTCCAAATTCCTCTCCAAGTCACACACCACCCTGACTTGGACATATATCTCGGCTCCTTCATCGTTGTTAGGTCAAAATCCTGGAACTTCCTACCTAATGGCAGAGTGGGTGTACCTTCACCAAACAGACTGCAGCGGTTCATGAAGAAGTCTTCCCACCACCACCTTCTCAGGGGCAACTAGGGATGGACAATAAATGCTGGCCTTGCCAGCTACACCCACATCCTGAAAATAAATGTTTTAAAAATGTACTACTTAATAGAGAACATGTGATTGTACTATTATATTAAACAAAGCACTGCTAAAGTACATTCATAAAAGAACCTCCTATTTTATAGGCCGTGATTTTGCTCACCTCGGTGGGTCCGTAGCGGGCGACATCGGTGGCGGGTCCCGACCCCGCTGCTGGCGCCATCTCGCTCTGTGAAATGAATTTACGTTGATGGGGCTTGTTAAGTCCGCCCAGGTTGTTTCCCGGCCAATTAGAGGAAGCGGGTCTGGTGACGTCATTTGATGACGCGTCATCAGCCGGATTCCTTAAAGGGACCATGTCCTTTTGACATTTGTGCTGTCAGTGTTCTACTGCACAAAGGCACAGGGCTGCACCCAGGCTCTCCCAGGCTCTGCCTGACGCCCTCCATATGCTTATGGAGGAAGTCAGAGCATGCAGGGAAGTCCTCCTCCCTTCATATGGGCGGAATAGACCTCCCCAGGAGATCAACACAACCTGGTTGCACATTGCAGAGGAGGGCACAAGCAGGGATGTGGTCAGGAGGACCTATGTGCAGTGCCGCAAACATTTCAATGATCTCAGTAGATCACGAAACGTTAGTACAAAGCCACACTCAACCTCATCCTGCTGTGTCTCTCATCACATCTCCATCACTCTGCCTTCCCTACCCTACTCCTGCACATCCTTACTCACACCAACTTACCTTTCACCTCCACCCATCCCTCTCTATCTATATTATCACATCCCCATCTCACTAACCACCCCTCACACTCACCCTCATCCTAGTCCAATCATACCAATAACACACAAGGGTAGGCACTTGGGTGTTTTATGCAATGTTCATGTAAAGTTTCTGTTAATGTGCTGTCAAACATTGAAACCTTTATTTTCAACACTTTGCGTTCTTGGATAGATTTGTGTGCACCTTTGGAAGTGGCTTAGTGAGTTGCAGTGAATGGTGAGACATAACGATACCCCTCGCAATGGTGATGAGTGTGAAAGGAATGGCTTGGGCATTGTAGGGATGCTTTATGGTGTTGGTATGGGGTGGTGCCAACATGGTGCATCAAGTGGCAGCCATCAAGTGTACAGCATGAAGTGGAATAAATCTGGCCATGGGCCAGCAATGTGGTCGGGTGCTGATGCCCTCTGTCCTGTCCAGCATCAGGTGATTGCGGAGAAGATTGGTGTTGTTGTTGGTGCTGCTGGTGTGCCTGGTGCTGCTGGTGTGCCTGGTGCTGCTGGTGTGCCTGGTGCTGCTGGTGTGCCTGGTGCTGCTGGTGTTGGGGATGATTGTCGTGAGATTCTGAGGACCAAGGTGAGAGAGTATAAAGGGCACCCATGTTGATGGAATAGATTGCAGGTGAAGTAGAGATGATAGAAGCGATCTGTCGAAGGTGAGCGAGGTAATGAGGTCATACTGGATGGAAACTTGTGTAAACACGTGCAACTTGTTGTGGAAATGCAGTGAGGAACAGCTTGTGGCTGAGGGAAGATAACTCTGTAAGGAGGGAGCTTTTACTTGACATTTGAAGCTGTCAACTCATCAGCTGATTCAATGGCCACTGAACTCGCACCTCAGCTTGACAGATGTGGTCCACGACCAGCGTGGACCCCGTGGGTGAGCTGTAAAATGCAAAAGGTGAGCTGAAAATCATTCTTAAGTGGCTCTAAACAAGACACTATTTACCTGAATTGGGTCGCTCGCCGCTGCCTGTCGGGGCTGTCAGCGTTGACAGACCCGATATCGGGAAAGATGCGTGGGAGCGAGTTGACAGCGGATTCCTGACTCGATGTCAAAAATATCAAATTTCCCACCCGACCCACCACCAATCCCGCCCGCTGACCCCCTGGAATATTCCGGCCATATTCTTTGCTGTTGTGTGTATGTCTAGGAATACTTCATTTTGATGTATTAAATGGATATGCTTACTTTGCCAATTTTTTTTTTGATTGCAGTCACATATACAATGGAGGACTAATTGACAAAGGAAACAAAGGGTCAGTTGAATTCTATGGTCAGCAAAAAGGGAGCCTAGATTGAGAAGGCCCTTGAGAACCAGAAAAGGGGCGACACATTGGAACATAAGAACATAAGAAATAGGAGCAGGAGTAGGCCATTCGGCCCCTTGTGCCTGCTCCGCCATTTAATGAGATCATGGCTGATCCGATTTTGGCCTCAACTCCACTTTCCTGCCCGTTCCCCATAACCCTTGACTCCCCTGTTGCTCAAAAATCTGTCTATCTCAGCCTTGAATATATTCAATGACTCAGCTTCCACAGCTCTCTGGGGTAAAGAATTCCAAAGATTCATGACCCTCTGAGAGAAGAAATTCCTCCTCATCTCCATCTTAAATGGGCGACACCTTATTCTGAGACTATGCCCCCTCGTTCTAGATTCCCCCACGAGGGGAAACATCCTCTCAGCATCTACCCTGTCCAACCCCCTCAGAAGCTTCTATGTTTCAATAAGATCACCTCTCATTCTTCTAAACTCCAATGAGTATAGGCCCAACCTGCTCAACCTTTCCTCATAAGACAACCCCTTCATTCAAGAAATCAACATAGTGAACCTTCTCTGAACTGCCTCCAATGCAAGTATATCCCTCCTTAAATAAGGGGACCAAAACTGTACGCAGTACTCTAGGTGTGGTCTGTAGGTGGTTTGCTTTGGTGGTTCGAATCACCCCTCCTACTTAGTTCTATAGGACAGGAATTACAGTGAACAGGATTGGGACACAGACAAGCTTTTCGGACTCACCCGTATGGTGTTTAATAAAGTTAATACACACACCCGCCTCCAGTACGTAAAATGCCTGGTGGCGTAAAACAAACAGTACAACAATACAACTTGGCCCGTCGAACAGGCCCCTGTCTCGTATTAAGATGCCTAAAATCACACTGTGTTGCTATACAGAGTATAACACGGACTTGTCCCATAAACCCTGGAACATACACTATATAATACACACAGAACCTCCCCACTAAACCCCTCTGGCTTGGTTGGGACACACAACACCCCCTCACACAGTACTGGTGGTCTTAAGGATGCGTGGGCTTGGACAATGCTCACCTGTGTAGAATGTGTCTCCTGGTTCCGTATCGCCGATGCAGTATCCAAGTCCCAGTTTCGAGGTTCGTTCCTACAGTCAAAGAGCAAGGCGAGGCTCTTGTCGCTCGTGGTGGTTTAGAGCAAGCGAGCGAGAGTGAGCAATGGCCAAAGCTGCCTTCTCTATATCCTAAAAGTTCACTCTGCTCTGTGTAGTTGCAGTAACGTCTTTTTAATCACCCTTCTTTGTCTTCTTTATCTGGTTTCCCGCCTTTCGGGGCTATCCCATCTGGGTGCTGGAGTTGATGGCAGATGATGGGCCGCACTTCTCACCTGATCCTGGGTTAAGTGGATTCCCATTAATTTACAATGGCCCTCTTTTGTTCGGTTCCTGCCTTTCGGGGTTATCTCATCTCGGTGCTCGTGACCGTATGAGTCATTTCCCCGGACCCATTGTCTTCCCAGAGAATTCTGTCTGCCCAGAAATTCTCCCATAATTAGTTTGTAGGCCTGGCTGGAATCTCCTGTCCATCACGAACAGCTGGGCCCCTCCCATCTTCTCCAAATAGGCTGTTGGTAACAATCATTCAAAAAGTCTGAAATGAACTTGGGGCCTGCGTTCGGTGCTGACAGGTCTCACCAGCACCCTGTATAGTTGTAGCAAGACTTCCCTACTTTTATACTCTATCCCCCTTGAAATAAAGGCCAACATTCCATTTGCCTTCCTAATTACTTGCTGCAGCTGCATGTTAAATTTTTGTGTTTCATGTACGAGGACACCCAGATCCCTCTGTACCGCAGCATTCAGCTTTCTCCATTTAAATAATATTTTTCTTTTCTATTCTTCCTACCAAAGTGGATAACTTTACATTTTCCCACATTATACTCCATCTGCCAAATTCTTGCCCACTCACTTAACCTATCTCTATCCCTTTGTAGACTGTTTAAGGGCTCGATTTTGTCTTGGGGTCGGGTTGGGGTCGTGTCATCCGCATTTCGTGCCCCCCCCCCCCCCCCCCCCCCGACTCCAGATTAATGTGGATGAATGATGCAATTTTCACTTAATTGGGAAATTGAGTTCCAGCATGTGGGAACCCATGAACTAATTAGTGGATTCAGTCTTAAAGTCGCCTCTGATGATGTCATCATTCCTGCTGCATTGCAGGTGAGAGACTGTCTGCCTGGTGTCAGAGACTGTCTGGCTGTTGCTCAGAGAGGACCTGCCTGGCTTTTGATGTGATTGGACCTGGCTATATATATATATATATATATATATATGCGAGAGAGAGAGAGAGAGAGAGAGAGAGATTGGTTGAGATTTTGCATCCAAGTCCTCTCACAGCAAAGGCTAGGCAGTCTCTGAAGACATTCAATTCAGCCGCATCAGAAGCGACTTTCAGGCCTAATACTACTACTACCTTCATCACATCTCTGTTGTAATAGTGGATCTGCAGCTCATCATCAGCTATCCACTTGTGCTCCCGCCAGGTTTCACTGGAGTGTTTCACACCAGGCGTACTTCACGTCAAAAAAGGGTTAAACTAGCTAAAACGTTTCAAAATGGCATTACAGAGCCAATTTAGGGCTTGTTAAGGGCTTTAATGGCCTCTCCCACCTCTTGGAGGCGGGATGGAGGCGGGATGGGGTCGGGGCCCCCGACCCCACAAATTTAACCCCCCAAACGCCCTTAAACCCGACTCCATGGGTCATTCAAAATCCAGCCCTTTGTGTCCTCTTCACAACTTGCTTTTCCACCTATCTTTGTATCATCTGCAAATTTGGCTACAATTCACTCGCTTTGTTCATCCAAGTCATTAATATAGATTGAAAATAGTTGAGGCCCCAGCACTGATCCCTGTGGCACCCCACTAGTTACAGATTGCCATCCTGAAAATGACCCATTTATCCTGACTCTCTGTTTTCTGTTAGTTAGCCAATCCTCTATCCAATCTATATATTACCCCCAACACCATGAGCTCTTATCTTATGCAGTAACCTTTTATGTGTCACCTTGTCGAATGCCTTTTGGAAATCCAAATACACTCCATCTACTGGTTCCCCTTTATCCACCCTGCTCGTTACATCCTCAAAGATCTCTAACAGATTTGTTAAACATGATTTCCCTTTCATAAAACCATGTTGACTCTGTTTGATTGTATTATGATTTTCTAAATGCCCTGCTACTACTTCCTTAATAATGGATTTGAGCATTTTGCCAATGACAGATGTTAGGCTAACTGGCCTATAGTTTCCTGCTTTCTGTCTCCCTCCTTTTTTGAATAAGGGCATTACATTTGCGGTTTTCCAATCTGCTGGGATTTTTCCAGAGTCAAGGGAATTTCGGAAGATTACAACCAATGCATCTACTATCTCTGTAGCCACTTCTTTTAAGACCCTAGGATGCAGGCCATCAGGTCCAGGGGACTTGTCAGCCTTTAGACCCATAAGTTTGCCTAGCACTTTTTCTCTAGTGATAGTGATTGTTTTAAGTTCCACCCTCCCTTTTGCCCCTTGATTTTCTACTATTACTGGGATGTTTTTAGTGTCCTCCACTGTGAAGACAGATATAAAATATTTGTTCAATGCCTCTGCCATTTCCTTGTTTCCCATTATTTCCCCAGTCTCATCCTCTAAGGGACCAATGTTTACTTTAGCTACTCTCCCTTTTTATATACTTGTAGAAGCTCTTACTGTCAGTTTTTATATTTCTTGCTAGTTTACTCTCATAAGCTATTTTCTCCCTCTTTATTATTTTTTAGTCATCCTTTGCTGGTTTCTAAAATTTTCCCATGGAATGCTAATCAAGAGGCTGGGTTGATCAAGATGAATTTAATTACGAAACGATTATAGTCAAACCAAAGAAAAGTTGGTTACAAGTGCGAATTGTATCTGAGACATTGCTATGATAATATTTATCATATGATGAGCTTAGTGTGAGAAAAATTTAAGACAATAAGCTTGTATTTCAGCTTCCAGAAGGCATTTGATAAAGTCCCACATAAGAGACTGTTAACTAAGGTTGAAGCGCATCGAATTGAAGGCAAATTATTGACCTGGTTAGGAAATTGGCTGAGCGGCAGGAGAGAGAGAGTAGGGATAATGAGCAGGTACTCTAATTGGCAGGATGTGTGTGTCCCGCAGGGATCTGTGTTGGGGTCTCAACTATTCACGGTATTTATTAACAACTTAGATGATGGCATAGAAAGCCATATAGACAAATTTGCCAATGACACAAAGATAGGCAGCATTGTAGGTAGTGTAGATGAAAGCATAAAATTAAAAAGGGATATCGATAGATTAAGCGAATGGATTTCAATGTAGGCAAATGTGAGGTCATCCACTTCGGACCTAAAAAGGATAGAACAAGGTACTTTCTAAATGGTGAAAAGCTAAAAACAGCGGAGGTCCAAAGAGACTTGGGGGTCTAGGTACATAGATCATTAAAATGTCATGAACAGGTAGAGAAAATAATCAAAAAGGCTAATGGAATGCTGGCCTTTATATCTAGAGGACTAGAATACAAGGGGGTAGAAGTTATGCTGCAGCTATACAAAGCCCTCGTTAGACCACACCTGGGGTACTGTGAGCAGTTCTGGGCACCACACCTCAGGAAGGATATATTGGCCTTGGAGGGAGTGCAGCGTAGGTTTACCAGAATGATATCTGGAATCCAAGGGTTAATTTATGAGGAGAGATTACACAAATTAGGGTTGTATTCCACAGAATTTAGAAGGTTAAGGGTGATCTGATCGAAGTTTTCAAGATATTAAGGGGAACAGATAGGGTAGATAGAGAGAAACTATTTCCGCTGGTTGGGGAGTCTAGGACTAGGGGACATAGCTTAAAAATTAGAGTCAGACCTTTCAGGAGTGAAATTAGGAAACACTTCTACACACAAAGGGTGGTATAAGTTTGGAACTCTCTTCCGTAAACGGCAATTGATCAATTGTTAATTTTAAATCGGAGATTGATAGCTTTTTGTTAACCAAAGGTATTAAGGGATGTGGGCCAAAGGTGAGTATATGGAGTTAGGTTGCAGATCAGCCATGATCTCATTGAATGGCGGAACAGGCTCGAGGGGCTAAATGGTCTACTCCTGTTCCTAGGTTCCCATGTTATTTCCAATGCTGTAGAGAAATTAATTAGAAAGCAACAAAGCTCCAGTACCACTTGAAAAAGACTTTCAAAGTAACATTCTTACAGCCTTCTGGATTGCAATATTTTATTTTTCTAACTTTACCTCTCTCCGGAAATAAATTAGGCTGTTTTTCCTCATTGGTGCGTGCATTGGGATGTTTAAATGAGGAATTTGGGTGGTTGTCTCGTAACACCTTATCGTCACCCCCGCAGCTCATGACAGGCAATTCTGACTGGGCGGGTGGGGTGGCGTAAGTTCCCACTTGAAACAGGCAGGAGCTTCATTTTAATATTAAATGACACATGAGTGATGTCCTGAGGCCTCCAGAGTCTTTTTCTTCTTTTTAAAACATGTTTATTGGAACAGAAGTTAACGCCCAATTCAAGGCTTGCTGACTGATGGGCTATGCAAGTAAGTACATTTAAAGGACCACAGAAAAACTTGTTTTGCTGCATTGATACCTTTTCTGGCCGGCTTTCCTTAATTGTTGTGCATTTTTTTTTCTCTCATGGCTTTTATTTCATTTCTCCAGCAATTGCAGCCATCAATGGGTTTCCAAATGGGAATCCTCCAGTGTGAGGTGCTGGAAAAAAGAGAAGCATGTTGCAATACAAGAGAGGTGCTCCGTGCCCACCCATGGGTACCCACACATTGGCCGGAATTTTCTGGGGTCCGTGCAGGCGCGATTGGAGGCAGTTCGGGTGGGAAATTTGAAATATCTTGCAGTAGGTCAGGAACCAGCGTCATCCCATCCCCACACGCCTTTCCTTTGGGTGCGTTTGCCGGCGTGGCAGCGACCTGAATGGCAGAGGCGGGCAAACTAATTAAATAATTAGTAGGTACTTGTCAGACCCTTAAGCACCTTTTTCAACCTACCTTTCAAATTTCCCTGGATGAGCACTGGAATCACGCAGCTCGGGAACCACATCTGTGAGCCTGAGGTGAAAGTTGAGTGGCCATTGATCCAGCTCATCAGTGCACAGCATGAAACGTATAATAAAAACTCCCACCTCACAGCTGATCACTTTCCTAAGGCAGGTGCTGTTGCTGATTGCATTGTCAGCACAGATTTAGCTTTCTAGAGGTTGCAAGTGTTTTCAGCAAAGTCAGAATCCACTGTCACCTCATTGGTAGAACCTATCACACCATTGACAGATTGCTTCTGTCATCTCTACTTGATCTGCCATCTATTCCATCAGCATGGGTGCCATTTATACTGTCTCACCTTGGCCCTCAGAATCGGACCACGATGAACCTCAACACCAGCAGCACCAGGCACACCAGCAGCACCAACAACACCACCACCAACCTTCTCCTCAACCACCTGATGCTGCACAGGGCATCAGCACAGGGCTGTACCGCACCGGAGGCAATACCCCCAACACATGATATACAGGCAGAGGATGAGTTTCCTCAACATGACTGAGCAGCAGTGCCAAAGGGGGCTCAGGCTATCATGCCAGGTCATCGCAGACATTTGCACATTGCTTGAGCAAGACCTGCAGCCCAGAGGAGCGGGTGGACACGCCTTACCAGTGGCTGTCAAAGTCACCAGTGCCCTCAACTTCTTCGTCTCAGGCTCTTTCCAGGGATCTGCAGCAGACATTTGTGACATCTCGCAGTCGGCCGCCCACAGATGCATCACACAGGTCACCGATGCCCTGTTTGACAAGTCAGCCAATTATATCAACTTTGCCACTGATGAAGCCAGTGTTACTGAGCGGGCACTCGGCTTTGCCGCTCTGGTTGGCTTTCCACGGGTGCAGGGCGTCATCGACTGCACACATGTAGCCATCAGGGCACCCCATCATCACCCAGGAGTTTTTGTCAACCGCAAGGGCTTCCACTCCCTCAATGTGCAGCTGGTCTGTAACCATAGGAAGATCATCATGCATGTGTGCGCAAAATTCCTGGTAGTTGCCATGCCTCTTTCATCCTGTGCCAGTCCACCCTCCCTCAGCTCTTCACTCCTCCAAACAGACTTTCCAGCTGGCTGCTTGGAGACAAGGGCTATCCACTGAAGACATGGCTCATGACACACTTGAGGAGGCCAAGTACTGAGGCCCAGGAGAGATATAATGAAAATCACATTTCCACCAGATGTGTCATAGAGCAGACAATAGGCATGCTGAAAATGTGCTTTAGATGCCTTGACAGATCTGGAGGAGCCCTTCAGTACGCACCAGCCAGGGTTTCCAGAATCATCGTGGTCTGCTGCGTCCTGCACAACATAGCGCAGCAGCGAGGATTAGTGCTGCATGAGGAGCAGGGCTCTGAGCGCACAGCCTCTTCAGAGGAGGAGGAGGAGCAGGAGTAGCTTCAGCTGGAGATGAGGAGAAGGAGGAGCAGGAGGAGCAAGAGGAACCTGCAGTCTAGATCTCACCAGCACTCGAGCACATTGCTGCCTGGGAGTCCAGGGATGGCCTCACCGTGGCCAGATTTACTTAACTTTACATATTACACCCATATGGCTGCCACATGCTGCGCCAGGTTGGCACCACCCCACAGCAACACCATAAAGCATTCCTGCAATGACCAAGCCATTCCTTTCACACTGATCACCATTGCTGGAGGTAACGTTATGTCTCACCATTCACTGTAACTCACTAAGCCACTTCCAAAGGTGCACACAAATTTGTCCATGTGGTGAAAATAAAGATTTTTTATCTGTGACATCACAGTAACGGAAACTTTACAGAAACATTTAATCTAACACCCAAGTGGCATACCTGTGAATCTACTTGTGTTTCATCTTTCTCTTCCACGTGCTTCTACAAGGTGCTACCCCTGTGGCTTCAGCAGAGGTAGAGGCACCTGCTCACTTCCCTCCTGTGACTGCATAGACACTTTTGGCGGACGTCTTCTGGGATTTGGAGCCTGTGAGGGCCCCACCAAATTCTGCTCCTCTTGCGACTGTGCAGGGGCAGACTCAGCCATCGCGATCTGAGGAGGCATCTGGGGCTCTGACTGGGGGGGGGGGGGCAACGGGGAGAAGTGTGAGCGCTTTGAGCGGAGTCCTCACTCACCATCATCCCTCTCATGTGCCACCCGCACTTCTCTGCTAGCCAGGAGCTGGAGAGCACCTTGCTGCACAGCAGTGGGGCCATGAGGACCCACCTTTATGTTGACATTCCTCCTAGAGAGGACGTCTATGAGCCTTTGCCATCTATTCTCCATAGAGACCATGTGCTCCTGTGAGTGGCGCATTAGCTGCTCCATGCAGGTGGCCATCCTATCCATGGAAGAGCCTACAGTCGCCATCACCTGCAACACGGTGGTGCTCATGTTGGAGATGGACTCCTCCATTTGCTGGACATTTGCAGACATCGTGGTTGCAAAACCTGTCAGAGTCCCCTGTACTTCTTGCTGCACCTTCAGGATCGCCCTCTTTCTCGATGGCCCCAGAGGTTCAGCGTCTGCATGCAGCTGAGCAGAGCTGGGCGCGTCCTGCACATTCCGGTGACGAGTCTCCACTGCTGTCCCTGTCTCCACCATCTGCTCTTGCTCACTTGTGACTTGTGAGACACCAGGTGACAACCACTACTCCATCTCGCGTGAGACCCACCGAGGTGTGTGTACGCTTATGTCTGGTGACGGTGCATCCTCAGAGACTGGAGGCTCCTCTGAGGAGTCGTCTTCTTCTTCCCCCTGGACAGTGGGAGGGGTTCTTGATGGACCTGTGGGAGAGTAAAGAGATGCGTTAGATATGCCATATGAAGAATGGGTACAGATACCATTATGCACATGATGAACATTCACTGGCTGCTTACATCAGTCCCCATATGATGTATGCCATCTATGATATGTTATTCTGTCACCAGGTTGCTGAGATGTCCCCCTCTCTCCGTCTCCCACCTCCAGCTGCTTGGCAACTCCAGACACTTCCAAGGCAGCCTCCTCTGCTGATGTTAGGGGGACCAATGATGGAGTGCCACCTCCGGTTCTCTCCCTCTCCCTTTTATTGTGGGCTCTCTTTTCCTGCAAGGAGGGAAAGAGAAGGTTGAGTGAGAGTGATGGAATGAGTGTAAGGAATGAATGGGTTACATCTTTATGACTTTATGACTACATGACTATGATGGAATGGGGTGCCAATGCCAAGTGGCCTCCTTGTGTGTTGTTAGTTGGTATGATTGCATTAGGATGAGGGTGAGTGTGAGGGATGGCTAGTCAGCTGGGGTGTGATAATGTAGATAGAGAGAGAGGGATGGGTGGGCGTGCAATGTATGTTGGTGTAAGTAAGGATGTGCATGAGCAGGCTTGGGAAGGCAGAGTGATGGGGATGTGGTGACTGGCACAGCAGGATGAAGTTGAGTGTGGCTTTGCATCACCTTTTCTGATCTAATGAGATCATTGAAGCGTTTCCGGCACTGCACCCAGGTCCTCCTGACCACATCCCTGCTGTTGACCTCCTCTGCAATTTGGAGCCAGGCTCGTTTTGTCTCCTGGGGAGGTCTCTTCTGCCCATTAGAAGGGAAGAGGACCTCCCTGCGTGCTCTGACTCCCTCCACAAGCATATGGAGGCAGTCATTGGAGAACCTGGGTGCAGCCCTCTGTCTCAGTACAGGCATGTTTGGCACTCTTTGCAGTGGTCCAATTGTGCAGTGTGCTGCCTGAACACTCCTAGATGAACCTTCAAATGTAATGTGGCCATGGCCCCTTTAAATAACCCGGCTGAAAGCGCGTCATTGATGACGTCATCAGACCCGCGCCATTTAATAGGGCCGGGAAACGCGCAGGGTAGCCTTAATAGGCCCCATTAACGGAAAGTCGATATCTGGAGCGGCATGGTATGAAGAATGGGGTCGCGACCCGCCATGGCGACCGCCCGCACCCGACCCGCCCAGGTACAGAAAATTCCGGCCTTTGTATCTCCAGACATGGGTAGCTGGACCTCATTTTGGTATACGATTATTACAGGCAAAGGCTACAAGATAGGTTGTGGCAATAAGCCTGAGGGCACAGATAAATGTGAGGCATAACTAACCATTATGCTGGATGGTTCTTCAGATGTGCCCCAATCACAGTATATCATGATTTACATGTTACTGGATGAAAGGAGGCATGCCAGGGGAATCATAAGCCAACAAATAATAAGATGGGATTTTACATCCACCTGAAAAAGCAGACTAGACATATATTATGTGGTTAAATCTTAGGGTGGGCTTGAACCCACAATTTTCGGACTCAAAAACATAAGAGTAGTAACAACGAAGCCAAGCCACCCCACCATCAATTTGGCTGAGATCAACTAACTCAGCACAAACTAGCAATTGTACCTGGGCCCTTCTGATCTGTAGGACTCAGTGAAGCAATTTGTATCAACTGAACCATCAGGGGAGCAATCTATTTTCAAATAATTGCTTTTCCCTCCAAGGTAATATTGTATTAAGATGTCCCTGTTACTGCAGTTAATAGTCATTATCCCTAACACCCCAGAATTAGTAATTTCTTTAGTTAATGACACTTGCTTACACTTAAGGCAGTACATTCATCAATTTTGAATTCAGGCAATGTAGGAAAGGGCCTCCATCTGCTTTGAACAGGAGTTCTATATTAGTACAGTACCTCGACCTTTTTTTTTACAAACATTGGGTAGGATCCAGAAAATATCGACTGTAGGGGCATTCTTACAGAAATGTCACCTCACTATTAGTTTCAACAGTGCTTCAGAGTATTTGATGAATGTTTATGAGAAGCATGTAGAAAGTTTTGTGAGTACACAGGAATATTTGTTCTCACAATTCTATGAAGCAGTGTTCTTCATTGAAATATAATATGTGAAACACTCTTTATTTAAATAAGTAAAAGCTCTTCATTGATACCATTTTACAAGGTCTGGGTCATTTTGCTGGAGTGTGAATTGTCTCTGGTGGTATCTGGTCAACTGTTGTAAATATACAAAATGTTTTGTTAAATTTTTAATAAAATTTTAATGACAATGAAAGAACACATAACATATCTCTGTAAGATATTTCTGATCTGTACTTGTCAGTTGGATGGTTTCAATGTGTGTCTCGTGTGCCTGGTAATTTCCTACTAAAAAGACTCTACACTCTTATAACTTCAACCAAATATCACCATACACAACAACACCTTGCATTTACATAGTGCTCATCACTTGTAGGAAGACATTTCAAGTGCTTTGCACTGTGGAAAGGGATATAATGGACACCGAACTTGGGGAAAGAGGGAAATAGAGAAGCTAAGGTTTGGATGTTACTAAAAACAGGCAGGTGGCAAAAAGAAATGAACTGGGTAGAGAGTTACAGAGGGCAGGAGTAGTTGAATGAGTCAGCATTGTTAGTGAACAAATGTACAGTTGCAACTGATCAACTGTAACGGTTCAAGAGAAAGTAAAATAATCAGCTTTACTTTTGCTCGCTCCACTGTTGGTGGAAATAGTCATTACCCTAAACTTGAGAGAGCCAAGAAGCCTTCCAACTAAAGTTGTTCCTCATCGACTCTTTTTGTGAGAGAGGTCAACAGCAAGACCATGTGAGTGAAGTGGATGTTTGGGGAATGACAGACATTGAGCATCTGAGAAGAAGGAGGGGCATTGAAACAGAGAACCTTGAACGCATGGGTGAGGCACGTGGGCGAATCTTAGTGGTATCATAAGGGGGAGAAAGGCTGATAACTGGTCCTGTTAAGCAGCTATGCATTCCAAAGATGTGGAAAATTTACTATTTGGGGCACCTAACAAAATTAGTAAAATATTCTTAATAAGGGTAGTATGCTGTGACAAAGATTACAAGATAATTATAATCTTGTCACAGACTTTTCCATTATATGCTTTTAGTACTCTGATTTTTCTAACTTGCATATTTATGTGTAGCATTAAAGAAAATAACCATAATTATAACATCTGTTTTAATTTAATAAAACACAAAAATGTTTAAAAATGTAAATCAGATGGGTCATATAAATATGTTCAGTACTTCATGGACTTAAATATTTCTACCATGGAGAAATTTTTACTAGCTATGTTGGTAATTCCAAACTGTGTGTGCATAGCTTCAACTGCTGGCATTTAATACATATGTTTATCAATACTGCATTATCCAATCAAAGTTGCTCTTGTAGTGCTTCTTTCCATCCTCTTGGTGGTGCCCTGTGTACAGCATGGATGCTATTAAAGAAAGACTTGCATTTATATAGTGCCTTTCATGACCACCGGACGTCTCAAATCACTTTACAGCCAATGAAGTACTTTTGAAGTGTAGTCACTGTTGTAAAGAACCGCATCTCTGCAGAAGCATCTGCAACATCCAAATTTTCTGGAATCGTCTGCACAGACATGTTGCAACTTGCCTTTGGACAAGATGTTGGATTGTTTTCCAAACCTTTTTGAAAGAGCCGAAGGATTTCCCCTCTACTCCCACATGTTGTGAAATTTTTTTGGTCGCAATTAGTCACATCTTTCTCTACGTACTTTCTTCAGATATTTTATGTGCGTGCACATACAAATCGGCATGACAACAGATGATGACAGCTTTAACTGCTAAAATTTCCTCGGGGGAGGGGGGGGCAGGTGCGTGGGGTGGTGTCTCATTTCAGAAAACAAAAAGCTATAAGAAATTATGATTAACTGCAACCATCTTTTGCTTATTTCAATTTTCCCACTTGATCATTGTAAATAACTTTATTTAAATATTGCTGATGATATCACCAAGGGGATTTGACTTAACAGAGATACTGGATTTGCCAGTGTGATGAACAATAAGGTAGAATCTGAAGAATCCCATGTTAATAACTTGATCTCTACCTCTCCAAACAAACAGGCTAGCAGAGAATTTTCATGGCACAATAACTCACGTGCTGCGTTCACATGCTGAGCAGAACCTTGAGAACTGAGATAGAGCACTGTTCTGCTTATTCTTGTGAGGTAACACATGAATCTAAAGGCTTCTCAGCATTTCAATTGCTATATGGACACCAAGATTGCAGTCCATCATAATTAATCAGAGACCGCGGTCAGGGAAGACCACCGACAACAGGGATGTGGTCAAGCAGTAGCTGAAGCCGCAGGATGACCAAACTGGCCTGGCCAAGGTTGTGTGGGAGAATCACAAATAGGATTCAGAGGGTGGTTAGACTATAGAACTGTCCGTCGCTATCTGTTGTTGAAGCAGAGTCCATAAATTCTCTTAAAAGTGAACTCGTTATTTGCTTGAAAAAGAGGAATATTAAAGAGTATGGGGAATGAGCACAAGTGTAGAATTAGACTAGGTGGCTCATGTGAAGAAAACACTGGTGCAGACTTGAGGGGCCAAATAGCCTCTTTCTGTGTTCTAACATTACTGTATATGATTCTAATGTTAATTCAGTTTACTCAGGTTCAGTAAACTCAATGTATTGCTGTTTAAACAAGGTGACCAAGGCTGGGAATTCAACATCCAGGGGTATTCAATATTCAGGAAAGACAGGCAAAAAGGAAAAGGAGGTGGGGTAGCATTGCTGGTTAAAGAGGAGATTAACACAATAGTAAGGAAGGATATTAGCTCTGATGATGTGGAATCTGTATGGGTAGAGCTGAGAAATACCATGGGGCAGAAAACATTAGTGGGAGTTGTATACAGACCCCCAAACAGTAATGCTGAGGTTGGGGATGGCATTAAACGGGAAATTAGAGATGCGTGCAATAAGGGCACAGCAGTTATCATGGGTGACTTTAATCTACAGAAAGATTGGGCTAACCAAATTAGTAACAATACTGTGGAGGAGGAATTCCTAGAGTGTATACGGGATGGTTTCCTGGACCAATATGTCGAGGAACCAACTAGAGATCAGGCCATCTTAGACTGGGTATTATGTAATGAGAAAGGATTAATTAGCAATCTTGTTGTGCAAGGCCCCTTGGGGAGGAGCGATCATAATATGATAGAATTCTTCATTAAGATGGAGAGTGAAGTAGTTGACTCAGAGACTAGGGTCCCGAATGTAAATAAAGGAAACTACGATGGTATGAGGCGCGAATTGGCTAGGATGGATTGGGGAACGTTACTTAAAGGGTTGACGGTGGATAGGCAATGGCAAACATTTAAAGATCGCATGGATGAACTACAGAATTTGTTCACCCCTGTTTGGCATAAATATAAAACAAAATAGGTGACTCAACCGTGGCTAACAAGGGAAATTAGGGATAGCATAAGATCCAAGGAGAGGACATATAAATTGGCCAGAAAAAGCAGCAAACTTGAGGATTGGGAGCAGTTTAGGATTCAGCAAAGGAGGACAAAGGGATTAATTAAGAGGGGGAAAATAGAGTATGAGAGTAAGCTTTCAGGGAACATAAAAACTGACTGTAAAAGCTTCTGTAGATATAAATGAGAAGTCGCACAACACCAGGTTATAGTCCAACAGATTTATTTAATTTTACAAGCTTTCGGAGCTATCGCTCCTTCGTCAGGTAAGTTAGCAATGAGAGAATCTCCCAGAATTCACAATTTAAACCCAGACAAAATCTATTCACATTATTCGCTACAACAAAGAGCACAGCCAAGACAATGAGATGTGTCCCAGGGGGTCCAGCGTGTCAAACCACCTGCTGGCTGCATATCCTGTCAATTTGTGTTCTTGTGTTTTTAAAAAAAAACCAAAAAAAAAAAACCAAAAAAAAACACCTGGGAAGACCGGCCATGATGTCAAGTCACGTTCTGTATCGTGACATGAACCCGATATCGCGATTGAGGCCATCCTCATGAGTGCGGAACTTGGCTATCAGTTTCTGCTCGATGATTTTGCGCTGTCGTGTATCTCGAAGGCCGCCTTGGAGAACGCTTACCCGCAGATCCGAGGCTGAATGCCCCTGGCTGCTGAAGTGTTCCCCGACTGGGAGGCAACCCTCCTGCCTGGCGATTGTTGCGCGGTGTCCGTTCATACGTTGTCTCAGTGTCTGCATGGTCTCGCCGATGTACCATGCTCTGGAGCATCCTTTACTGCAACGTATCAGGTAGACAACGTTGGCCGAGTCACATGAGTATGTACCGTGTACCTGGTGGGTAGTGTCCTCCACATCATGACCTCTGTAGATATAGGTAGAGAAAAAGATTGGTGAAGTCAAGGTCCCTTGCAGTCAGAATCAGGGGAATTTATAATGGGGAACAAAGAAATGGCAGACCAATTAAATACATACTTTGGTTCTGTCTTCACAAAGGAGGACACAAATAACCTCCCAGAGATGTCGGGGAACATAGGATCTAATGAGAGGGAAGAACTGAATGAAATCAGTATTTGTAGGGAAATGGTGTTAGGGAAATTGACGGGATTGAAGGCCGATAAATCCCCAGGGCCTGATAATCTACATCCTAGGGTACTTAAGGAAGTGGCCCTAGAAATAGTAGATGCATTGCTGGTCATCTTTCAAAATTCTATAGACTCTGGAACAGTTCCCATGGATTGGAGGGTAGCTAATGTAACCCCACTATTTAAAAAAGGTGGGAGAGAGAAAACGGGGAATTATAGACTGGTAAGCCTGACATCGGTAGTGGGGAAAATGCTAGAGTCCATTATAAAAGATGTAATAGCAGAGCACTTGGAAAACAGTGACAGGATCGGACAAAGTCAACATGGATTTACAAAAGGTAAATCATGCTTGACTAATCTACTGGAATTTTTTGAGGATGTAACTGGTAAAATAGATAAGGGAGAACCAGTGGATGTGGTGTATTTGGACTTTCAGAAGGCTTTCGATAAGGTCCCGCATAAGAGAGTAGCGTGCAAAGTTAAAGCACATGGGATTGGGGGTAAAGTACTGACTTGGATAGAGAACTGGTTGGCAGACAGGAAGCAAAGAGTTGGAATAAACGGGTCTTTTTCCGAGTGGGGTACCGCAGGGATCGGTGCTAGTACCCCAGTTATTCACAATATATATAAATGATCTAGACGAGGGAACTAGATGTAATATCTCCAAGTTTGCAGATGACACAAAGCTGGGTGGGCGTGTGTGTTGTGAGGAGGATGCCGAGAAACTCCAGTATGATTTGGACAAGTTGGGTGATTGGGCAGATGCATGGCAGATGCAGTATAATGTGGATAAATGCGAGGTTATCCACTTTTGTGGCAAAAACAGGAAGGCAGATTATTATCTGAACGGCAATAGATTGGGAAAAGGGGAAGTGCAACGAGACCTGGGAGTCCTTGTGCACCAGTCGTTGAAGGTAAGCATGCAGGTGCAGCAAGCGGTTAAGAAGGCAAATGGTATGTTGGCCTTCATAGCGAGAGGATTCGAGTACAGAAGCAAGGATGTCTTGCTGCAGTTGTACAGGGCCTTGGTGAGACCACACCTTGAGTATTGTGTGCAGTTTTGGTCGCCTTATCTGAGGAAGGATGTTCTTGCCATGGAGGGAGTGCAGCGAAGATTCACCAGACTGATACCTGGGATGGCAGGAATGACACATGAAGAGAGATTGGGACGATTGGGCTTATATTCGCTAGAGTTTAGAAGAATGAGAGATGAGAGGGGATCTTATTGAAGCTTATAAAATTCTAACAGGACTAGACAGACTAGATGCAGGAAGGATGTTCCCGATGGCGGGGGAGTCCAGAACCAGGGGTCACAGTCTAAGGATAAGGGGTAAGCCATTTAGGACTGAGATGAGGAGGAATTTCTTCACCCAGAGAGTGGTGAACCTGTGGAATTCTCTACCACAGAAGGCAGTTGAGGCCAATTCATTAAATATATTCAAGAAGGAGTTAGATATATTTCTTAAGGCTAAAGGGATCAAGGGATATGGGGAGAAAGCAGGGACAGGGTACTGAATTTGGATGATCAGCCATGATCTCATTAAATGGCGGAGCAGGCTCGAGGGGCCGAATGGCCTACTCCTGCTCCTATCTTCTCTGTTTCTATGAGTGATCAAATCATGAGAGGTATCAGCAGCATTCATTGTATAAGTAAAAATGTATATTTTTTTTAAATAAAGGGAAACCGTCTGGGGAAAAATACAAAAGAATGTGGTCCAGCCCTGTAATATTTATACAGACCATATGATCCCAGATTTGATTCTTAGTCTGTGCTGAGTTAGCTGATCTCAGCAGGGTAGCAGTTGGGGTGCTACAACTGGTCGCAGAATTTCTGGGTAAGAGGGAGGGGCAAGGAAAGGAAGTGAGCTTGGTTTTCATTCCTGAAGGCTAACCAGTGATCCTTGTTGGAAAGTTTGCGCTGTGTGGATATCAGATGAAAACAGTATCAAGCTCTGCTGGATTGCCCGCTATGGTTAAATAGTCTGCTGACACGCAATGTCTGGGCTACCATCAAGCCCAGCAACATGGACAAAGTATAAGAGGGGTGCCGAGAGAACTGTACTCCAGTTGTAGTCAGTGCCTTCAGGAATTGGGTGGTTCGTGTGGAAGAATTTGGCTCTGCAAAAGAAGAGATAAATAGGGCGGGAATCCTTTGAATTTTCAAATGTTTTATGCTTGAGGTGAGAGAAGGGATAGGAACACTTTTCTGCTCTATAATCACCATTTTGTCTCTTCCGTCCCATCCTGAAGGAATTCATTGCCTACTGAATACAGGTCCACAGGCATCAGGCACCCTCTGGTACCTCACCCAGCTGTCAACTTTCTTATCGGAGCAGAAGCCGAATGTGGGCAGGTTATTTTAATCATGGGAGGCATTACAGAAAACCAAATCCTGGTCTCACCAGACATCCACAGCATACTTCCAGAAGTGACCAAGAACAGGAATTTGGATCAATTATCCTCACTGATCCAAAAATGCTGAGGCCATTTGTAGCACCTTCACCACTGCTCCAGCTGAGATCAACAAAATCAGCATAAACTAGGGAACAAATCTGGGACCTTCCTGGTCTGTATGTCTTAACTGCTCACCGCCTGAACCAGCCATCAGGAAACTTTTCCACTGAATACAACCAACTATAATCTTAAAAAAGACTTGCATTTATATAGCGGCTTTCACAACCTTGGGACATCCCAAAGCGCTTTACAGCCAATTAAGTACTTATGAAGTGTAGTCACTGTTGTACGAAACGCGGCACCCAATTTGCGCACAGCAAACTCCCACAAACAGCAATGTTATAATGACCAGATAATCTGTTTTTAGGTGTTGGCTGAGGGATAAATATTGGCCAGAACACCAGGTTAAAAGTGGACTATCCAGGTCAGAAGCTTCTCTTCACACTTGTACAAAAGGCCTTGATTCGAACGTTAATTCTTTACCCCTGTTAGCAACAGTCCTCATTATTTGTACCAAATAGTGTCGGAGGTATTTTTTTTCTTCCTCGACTGCCACACTAATATGCATGTGTAAGGTAAATGGAGGAAAACAAGGTTTGTAAAATTTAAAAACAAGGTTTGTAAAATTTAAAATGAAAAACTTGGATTTATATAGCACCTTTCACGACCTTAGGACATCCCAATGCGATTTACAGCCAATGAAGTACTTATGAAGTGTAGTCACTGTTGTAATGTGGGAAACACAGCAATTTGCACAGTGTCAAGGTCACACAAACAGCAATGAGATAAATGACCATATTATCTATTTTAGTGATGTTGGTTGAGAGATAAATATTGGCCAGGACACTGAGGAGAACTCATGCCCCTGCCAATACATTTGACAGGATTGAGGGGAAGCTTTCTTATAGTTCTGTAAACATTTTGTGTAACTGTAAATTTGATTAAGTAGGTGAGACAGTTGTATAATGTCAGCAGCATAGTTTCTTTGGCGCTTTTCCAACTTTCAAAAGGGATATGACATGTTCACTAGCTATTTTCAAATTTCCATACTTTTGGCAAATATATACTTACAAATGTGAGAATGTACAGGCCTGAACAAACACCTTTATCCATTTCTGCCATCTAAGAGGTAATTTTCCAACTTTTCTCTCCCAACGGAAAGACTTGCTCACCAGAATTTGACCACATGCTGTGCACAATTTCCACTGTGTGCTCCAAGTGAGTGAGGCTCTGTTAGGCAGCATAATATCAAAAAAATTATTCCGTTAGTCTTAACATCAAGCATTCCTATATCAGGGAAAGCACAGGCAGATGCCCGCCAGGAACATTAAAATGAGGACCTCACCCTAACCACAGAAAGTCCACTGGGGTCAGCTGCAGAGGTTCCCAGAAGGCCTATCCCGGCACTTATACTGAAATCAAAGGCCTGCAGATTTTCAGTCCCACTATATTTACAAGAATGGCATTATTACTTGGTGTATGGAAAGGAGGCATCAGCTGGACATGGTTTATTCACCAGGTGCAGGGTTTTCTCAAATTCACGGAGTCATAGATGATACATAGAAGTGTCGAGGAACAAAGGGACCTTGGAGTGCGTGTCCACAGATCCCTGAAGGCAGCAGGACAGGTAGATAAGGTGGTTAAGAAGGCATACAGAATACTTGCCTTTATTAGCCGAGGCATAGAATACAAGAGCAGGGAGGTTATGCTTGAACTGTATAAAACACTAGTTAGGCCACAGCTAGAGTACTGCGTGCAGTTCTGGTCACCACATTACAGGAAAGATGTGATTGCACTAGAGAGGGTACAGAGGAGGTTTACGAGGATGTTGCCTGAACTGGAGAATTTTAGCTATGAGGAAAGATTGCATAGGCTGGGTTTGTTTTCTTTGGAACAGAGGAGGCTGAGGGGAGACCTTATTAAGGTGTATAAAATTATGAGGGGCCTAGATAGAGTGGACAAGAAGGACCTATTTCCCTTAGCAGAGAGGTCAACAACCAGGGGGCATAGATTCAAAGTAATTGGTAGGAGGTTTAGAGGGGATTTGAGGGGAGATTTCTTCACCCAGAGGGTGGTTGGGGTCTGGAACTCACTGCCTGAAAGGGTGGTAGAGGCAGAAACCCTCACCACATTTAAAAAGTGCTTGGATGTGCACTTGAAGTGCCAAAACCTACAGGGCTATGGACCAAGAGCTGGAAAGTGCAATTAGGCTGGATAGCTCTTTGTCGGACGGCGCAGACACGATGGACCGAAATGGCCTCCTTCATGCTGTAAATTTCTATGATACTCCTGTGGCTATAATGGCTCCTCATATCAACCCTAGAGCCTGCATGAACAGAAAGGGTTTGCATTCAATTAATCTTCAGGTAAGATCTGACTACAGCAACACCATTATGTTCATCAGTGGCCATTATCCAGGAAAAAAAACTATAATTCCTTAATTATGTGGCAGTCCACTCTTTGTATTATTTGAAAAAAAAAACACTGAATGGAAGGTCACCGACCTAATTGGGAAACCGCCTAACAGCAGCAGAACACCTCAGGCTGGAAATCTGTTCATCTGTTTGTTGTTCCTTCACTACCACCTCAGTCTAGATGAGAAGTGTGCCATCCAGCTTTGGCCGAATGGAAGTATGTGCAAAAGGGTTATAAACATTGCTGTAAATAGTAGCTCTCAACTTAGGTTTCTGCCATTCTTACTGGGTCCCATAAGAAATACCTCGTCTTCTTCCTGATGCCAGCAAATTTCTTCATTTGCAGCCACATAACGAAGGATCTGGGCAACTGCATTGTCTTAGTCAGTGATCTCCCTTCACCGTTTGCACCTGTGCTTTTACGGAAGGTTGAACATTCTCCATTTGGTATACTTCCTTTAGCAGGACAACCAACTCTTCAGTAACAAAGGGAGCAGTCCTGCCCATATGTATCTGCTGTGTAATTGTAAACACTCTTCTGCCACCATCATTTCTTCAGTGGCAAACTGCAGCTCTTGAAGAGCTCCTGTCTTACTGCGTTCGATCCTCCCCAGCCAAAATCACCAGATTTTCATGTGCCAGTAGCCTATTCAAATTAGGCTGAAAGACACTCCCTTCATAAAATTCATTGTCTTCTGACCTGCACCACAGGCCAGTCCAACCCTTTTTTTTAAAAAAATTGTAAAATCAGGGATTTTATGCCAACTTCAGAAGGGAGGGGAACTGGGATTTACTTAGGAGTCGCAGCCTTACTGGCTTCAGGCGAGTTGCTAGGGCTATCCCTCCGCGCCGGTCTGCCTCCAGATGCGTCCTTCACTTCCGCACGCCGCTTTAGAAGACTCGCCTTTTTCAAACATAAAATAATCATAGAATAATACAGCACTGAGGGAGGCTATTCGGCCCATCGTGCCTGTGCTGGTCAATTAAATACAGCTTCTAATTCAGCTCGAATAGCAACGAGATCAAGCCAATGATTGTATTGCCCTCCAGAAAGAAGCAATAACCCTTATTTGACACTCGACGCCCCCCCCCCCCCCCCCCCCGACAAATGCTGTGAATCCCCCTGCAGCCGGTCCCTCGGGATGCGACTGGTCTTTCCGCTATTTCGGAAAAGAACAATGGGATCCATCCCTTCTCCACGATCTAGCGCTGCTGGAGCGTGGTAATAGGTGGAAGTTAAGCGGCCCTAAGGAAAAGATATCCCTTGGCTGTTTGACCGTCCCTGGAGCAAGATCGCGGCAGCAATGCATGAAGCCACCATCAGGCTCGTCTCCTCTAATAAAACCCGGTTGCCGGGTTTCTCCGCAGTAAGCAGCGTCCTGTCCTCAAATGCTACATCACACAACAACCGCTCCCCGATACATCTGCAGGAGCCAAAGGGACATAGGACAGTTCATTGCTCAGGACTCCATCCCTGGCACTAGGCGTTTCAATTAAACATCGTGCTGCTGCTGATAGCTTCCAATCGCCATCCACTTTGAAGTGACCTCATTATACCGCACGCACACTGTGGATTTGTGCCGATTTGAGAATGGGGGGGCGCCCTATTTCGTTAGGCCAAATTAATACTTTTTTTTGCCCTACACATTGGCGGACCCCTGAAAATCTTCTCACGGAGCCCTAGGGGGTGGCAGACTCCCAATTGAGAACCCCTGCTATAGATAGTACATACCGCAGCGATGATGTGACAGTGTTAGAGGACGTGGATATAGGGTACTGCCCAAGTAAACGGTGTCCTGGATAGTATTGAGCTGAGAGTGTTGTTGTGGTTGTATCCCCACTCCGAACTTGGACCATGTAGCTGGTGGGCAGGCTTTGAATTTCAGGTTTGAGTAGTTCATCATAGAGTACCCAGCCTCAGCCCTGGTGTTCAGATAGCTGGGGCAGTTAAGCTTTGTGGTAATAATGACCATGATGTCGATGGTGGGTGGAGTTGGTCATAGTGGTGCCATTGAAGGACAGAGGTATGTGTTTTGGGCTCTCTTGTTGGAATGGGTATTACCTATCACTTGTGATCCCAAGCCTGTATGTTGTCCAACTCTTGCGGTAAGCCAGTATGGGCTGTTCAATTTCCAGCAAACACTCCCACTGCTGACCTTATAATGGAGGGCTAGTCACTGGTGAATCAGCAGAAGGTGGTTGGGCCAAGGACATGCATCACTATGGGAAGATAAACTTCTGTTGTACCAAACCAACCAGGAGAAATCTGCACCTTATATTCTTACCGTTAGACAGTTAAGTTAGGGTAAAATATTCAAGAGATAATTCTATCATGCCAGAGGTGCAGTTACCTTCTAAATGAACTGCCAAAAACTTGCCTCTTTATGTTTGCTCAAGGGTTCTCAGAATCCAATACCCCCCCTCATATAAAGATCGATATAGGAAGATTTAAAGTTATTTTTTTTTTAAATCACTCAATTTGTATTTGTTGTGACAGAATTGTAAAAGAATTAGAGATTACATGGAAACAGGTTGTTTAGCCCACAAGCATGTATTGGTGTTTATCCTCATCCCATGCAACTGCCCTGTTCCGACATGCTTTTATTTCCTCCACTCCTTCAAACACCTATTCTTTAATTTGACATGGTCGCAGCTTCAATCATAAATGCTGGTTGTGCACCCCAAAGCCTCACAACCTTCCATATAAAAGTAAGTTTCTCCTGCTAAATCTCTTACATTTAATCTTGTATCTATGCATCCTCATTCCAGCCCCTCAACCACTGGATACAGTTTGTTTCTAATTACCCTGCCCCCATCCCTTCATAATTTTAAACACTTCCATCAAATTACCCTCTAATCTCCTCTGTTCTAACAAAAGCAGTCTCAAATTTTCAAGTAAAGTTTCAGTTCCAGTCCTTCCGCACACAGCTATCGCAAGGTAGGCATTCCACCGCTAGGTTAAGAGGAAATCTCTGCCCAATCCACCACACATTAAGCACATCTGTTGTTCACCCACCACTAGGGCTACTAAGTAGAGAAGAAAATGTAACAGTCACAAGTGCCCATGTCTGGAGGAGACTGCACAGGAAAAACAGCAAGTCTCATTTTCTTTCATATAAAAACAGATCCCTTTGTACGCATACTGAATGTTCCGTTACTAGCTCTACTGGCAACTTGGACCAAAACCAGAGCTTTGACCTTCGGTTTAAAAAGAAAACACACACACTTCATTGTGGAAAAAAGCAGTTTGAACTTTTATTAGGATGTACCATGTTAATAGTTTACATCAGTGATATATTGAGTGGAGTTAAATGCAGCATGATTTTACCAGATAATAGTAATAAACACTCAATTATTTGTACCCTGAATAAATTAGTATCATCCTGGACCGGTAACAGACTTGCTCCAAGTAGTTTAAAAAAAATACCAAAACAAGCATATCCTTTCCCACCTTTGCTGAGCAGATAGCTAAAAATAGTTTTGTTCTCTTTCACATGTAGCAAGTAGTCATATGTGACAATATTAGTACCGCTAAAGTTGTCAAAAGATCTGCAGTCTAGCACCAGTTCTGCTCGATATATAACCAGCTATATCATCCCAACTGGTGAAGCAACTTCTGTCAACATTTTCTCTTTTGGAAACATAACCACAAAATAGTTTCTCCCATGAATAGCACTCCACCAGCTATGACAATTTAATACAATATCCTGGAATCATTTTATAGTATCCTATATAGCAGTTCTAGTCAGTACTCTATTTCATCCCCGTTTTAGACAGCTGTTGAAAATACATGTAAAAGTTAACAAGTACAACAGCCTGGTTCAAGTACTACGTTGATTATTAAAGCTCTGAGTTTATGTATCCTTTTGTGAATCAGAGCTACTCCTGCAGCCATTTCAACAGCAAAAATAAAACAAGTCAGTAAACGATCAAGAGCAAAGTGTGGAAAAACAAAATGAAAAATGATTTTTGCATTAAAAGCAGAAAGTGAACATTTAGCAACCAGACTTCAGCGCATTTAAGAAAAAATCAAATCAAAGCAGGCTCCATAGAAGACATCACTATTCCAAATTTACTTCAGGAATTATTTAAAAGTTAGTGCATGAGTACATAGAATACCCCATATCAGTTAAATACAGTAAATGGAATATAAAAAAAGTGCACACAATTTGCTTAGGAATGATGTTTCAGTTAACGGAAAAAAAAACACAATGAAAGGAGGACCAAATTACTGGCTTCTACATGCCAGGTGGATGCCATGCTTCTATCAGTGGAAGCAAATTTCCAATTTCAGAGTACAAAGTGAATGACCCAAGAATATCACTACTTTGATGGGCTAGATGCCCCACATAGCCTGAGCAAGTTCAAGCTTTGTTTTATATTACTGGCACTGACCAGCCATTACCACCATCAATAAGTATGATCAATCACATACAATGCTGTACAAGATTAAAGGAGGTCAGGTAAGTGGCTATAAACTGAGTCCAGGAGTTTCTGGCTGGCGTCCTGACTCTTCCCTCCAGCAATCTCGAAGAGCTTGTCCAGTTTGTCCTCTGCATGGGGAATCTCTTCTATCACTCGGAGCTCCTCTTGGTTAAGAATATGAAGCATGTCATCAAATACAGGCTGCAGGTCACAAGGATCCAAACGTACCTGTCGTAAAATGGTGTCTTTCTTCTCTGCAGTTCAGAAGGGAAGAGGATATTTAGGCCTATTTGAATACTTTTGAACAGTTCCATCCAAAAAGGTCTTGAACTAAAATATTAAAACTAAAGTTTTTTTGGTTTGTATTTTTAATTTGTTTTTCCTTTCACTTTTGTCACCTATCCTCCTAAAAGTACTAACTCATGCTAGAATACAAATTCACACAGGTGCTCTCCAATACCTCACCCACAAGGCCATTCATTCTACAACAGAATGACAATGGGCAAAGCTATACAAGCATCTATTAGTAGGTGGTTCAATTCTGGGGGCATCACAATTAAACCAAATACCATTCCAATCAAACATCTACTGGCATGACTCTCCAGCAGAGACCACTGGATAGCCACCAGAATGAGCCTGTCCCCTGCTGATTTTACCTCCTCTTGAGCCCAGGATCAGAGAGGTCAATATTAGTTCTCCTCCTGTCACCTTGGCTGAGATTGGTTCATGCATCAGAGACCAGCCACTGAATCTGGGTCCTTCATTGGTCTATGCTTTAATTTTCAAGGGGGACTTGAATTTTCATATAGGTAGAGCAAACCAAATTTGCAGTAATAGTGCAGAGGACGAGTTCGTGGAATACATTCAAGATAGTTTTCTAGATCAGTATGTCGAGCAATCCCCTGGATCTGATGGGTTGCATCCTAGGGTTTAAAAAAAAAAAGGGGTGGCTATAGAGGTAGTGGATGCGTTGGTTTTGATGTTCAGAATTCCCTAGATTCTAGAATGGTCCCAGTGGATTGGAAGGTAGCAAATGTAACCCTGTTATTCAAGAAAGGAGAGAGAGAAACCCGGGAACTAGACCAGTTAGTCCGACATTAGTAGTAGGGAAAATGCTAGAATCTTTAGTAGGGATGTGGTAACAGGGCATTTAGAAAATCATATGATTGGGCAGAGTCAACACAAATATATGAAAGGGAAATTGTGTTTCACAAACTGATTAGCGTTTATTGAGGTAGTAACTAGCAGGGTAGATATGGGGGAACCAGTGGATGTAGTGTATTTGGATTTTCAAAAAGTATTCGATAAGGTGCCACATAAGATTAGGGTTCATGGGATTGGGGGTAATATACTAGCATGGATGGAGGATTGGTTAATGAACAGAAAACAGAGTAGGAATAAATGGGTCATTTTCAGGTTGGCAGGCTGTAACTAGCAGGGTATCGCAAGTCAGTGCTTGGGCCTCAGCTATTCACAATCTATATTAATGACCTAGATGATGGAACTGAGTATAACATATCCAAGTTTGCTGACAATACAAAGCTAGGTGGGAAAGTAAGTTGTGAGGAAGATGCAAAGAGGTTGCAACGGGCTATAGACAGGTTACGTCAGTGGGCAAGAACATGGCAGATGGAATATAATGTGGAAAATTTGAAGTTATCCACTTTGGTAGGAAAAATAGAATTTTTTTTTTTTTTAAATGGTGAGCGATTGGGAAATGTTGGTATTCAGGGGGACCTGGGTGTCTTTGTACACGAATCACAGAAAGTTAACATGCAGGTACAGCAAGCAATTAGGAAAGCAAATGGTATGTTGGCCTTTATCACAAAAGGATTGGCGTACAAGAGTAAAGAAGTCTTGCTGCAATTATATAGGGACTTGGTGAGACCACACCCGGAGTACTGTGTACACTTTCAGTCTCCTTACCCAAGGAAGGATATACTTGTCTTAGAGGGAGTGCAACAAAGGTTCACCAGACTGATTCCTGGCATGGGGGTGGGGGGGATTGTCCTATGAGGAGAGATTGAATAGACTAGGCCTATATTCCCTAGAGTTTAGAAGAATGAGAGAGGATCTCATTGAAACGTATAAAATTCTTAAGGGGCTTGACAGGGTAGATGCAGGGAAGGTGTTTCCCCTGGCTGGGGAGTCTAGAACTAGGAGTGACAGTCTCAGACTAAGGGGTCAGCCATTTAGGACAGAGATGAGGAGAAATTTATTCACTGAAAGGGTTGTGAATCTTTGGAATTCTCTACCCCAGAGGGTTGTGGATGCTTAGTTGTTCAGCATATTCAAGATAGACATCTCGATAGATTTTTGGATACTAAGGGAACCAAGGAATTATGGGATAGCATGGGAAGGCAGAGTTGAGGTAGAAGATCAGCCATTATCTCATTGCATGGCGGAGCAGGCTGGAAGGGCCGAATAGTCTACTCCTGCTCCTATTTCTTATGCAGCTGTTCCAAACTGTCCATTTTCTTTACTAACTGAGACATCAGGTGAAGCTTTTAAGTTTTTAAAATTTGTTTCACTTTGCCTCCATATTATTGCATCTTCAGCCATGGCTTGCTAACGTAGATTTTTTTTATAACTTGAGATTGCTGCATGTATAAATTATTTTACTGCACTAAGAAAAACATCCAAATGGCAAATTCCCAAAGAGAGAAGAAAGCACAGTAACAAGCTATGGTTACCACAATCATTATAGAAAACACAATCATAGTTATTCCTAAAACTGTATTTGCAAATAAAATTTCAATATCAAGTGAAATGGACATAGCTCGAAGTAAAGTAGGAAAGCATATTATACAGTAGGTGATACTATTCTCCACTTCAAATGGTTTCAGTATCCTTATAAAACTAAAAGGCAAACTATACCGCTCAAGTAATGGATTACATTTTAGAAGCAATTATAAATAAAATGCAGTTTTTACCTTTGGAAATGAAGGATCCAGTTCTACTGAGAACTGAAGATGAAGTACTTGAAGTTGAGTCACAGCGAAGGAGAGGCTCTGATTCGTCAACAAAAAACACTTTTGTCTTGTCAGCTGAAGATGGCTCAACCGTTGTGGTGGGAACAGCAGGATTTGGAGTAATGCCATTTTTGCCGTTAAGAACAGGGACAAGCTTCTCAACATCCAGCTGGAAAAAAACACCCCAGATAATTTTAGATTCTAAAATGTTTACTGAATAAAGTAGTTCAAACCAAAAATGATTCTGAACATGTGCACATAGCAAACCTACAAAATTTAAATAGTCAGAGCTCTTTCATAAGCTTAGAAAATGAGAGCAGTTTATAAACCTGGCTCACGTTACCCAAGATTTACCAAGCGATTGTGAATAGGGATTTTTCTCTTTACAACAAATACTGTACAAAAAATGGTAACATTTCTGTTTATCAAAGTTTGTATTTTGTAAGAGATTTCTCCTTCCCTTTATGACATAACCCCATGCTCTGCCAATTCCACGCTTTAACCAAGAAGGAGGTGCACAAGAGTGGAACAAGGTAGCTAGCGCCTCGCAATCTCTCACCATGATGCAGTGAAGATTAGAAAACCTGCTTGAAATCACAGGAGCAAAACCTGCAAATCCTTAGTAGCGATAGGGCCCTTTCATCAGTCCATCACTGGGCACATGACAGACAGGATCCACTCCAATTACTACTTTTTGAAATGGAGGAGGTCAGGCGTTCCACAAAGACTTGACATTCCTGATTATGTCAAATGCAATGCATGAAAATGCTAACTTGCAAGTAATTGAAAATAAGCTATTATTGATTATAAACATTCCCTTGCGGATTAAAAATATCTGTAGCCTCAATAAATACACAAAATACATGCACAATATTACAATTCATGCATTGTGACAGCAAAATAAACCCTATTATAATAATGATGTTACTCTGAACATCTATCACTATACTGCCCTACACAATAAAGACAAAAAAAACCCTACTTTCATGCCTTTATATTCCCTTCACTCTGTGGCTCAATTCTAACTTCATTTTTGAACAATCTTTAAATAGTGTAACCTATTCTAACTTTTCTATGTTTTTTCAATTTTAAATACTGTGCTTTCCCACAAGAATCACACTACCCACTATGAAGATGGGATTTACTGTCCAAAATTCACCTCTAATCAGTTAAAAACCAACAAAGATTTTCAGCCAATTAAATCCCAGGATTTGAAAAACTGAGCTTGATTTTTTGTCCCCCCAGCATAACTCTAACCCTCCAGTTGCTCAGAGAAATGACGCAAATGCCTTCAGGGAAAAAATGTTCTTGTATGTGGTGTCCCAGGAGTTTAAAACAATTTCAAATGTGGTCTAAATACTGAAAACCCATGAGCAGGCCCATCCAGATGAATCAGTTTTCTGTTTTTTTGCCTAAAATGCTTCTATTTGAGACTATAAAGAATTTAAAAGATAAATCAGAATTGTTTAAATAGAGAATGACATTTCTCTGAAACTAAGGATTAGCATTTAGTGACAAATAAGTCAAGTATTCATTTCCTGCCAGAACCGTGGGTTCCTTCCTCTTTGAAGTAGAATTTAGCCAGTACAAAGTTGAAATGATTCATCATTACTCAAATAGTATGATGGATTTTTTCCCCTAACTAGTGCTCCTTCATCTTGGGTGTTCAAAACATACTTTGCAAATTAGTCACTCTGAAAACTTAATTTCTTAACTATACAAAGAAGCTGCCTGAATATACTAAGAGTGTGCTCTTACACTGGCCAATGCTACTTCATTTCTTTTACGTTTAGGCTCCTAAACAGCTGAATTTAGCCAAGTATTCAGTATCAATTAGTTGCTATGTCACTGTTGCTCAGAAATTTAGCTCTTCCAGCATTTTTAGGGCATTACAAGGTTTCTTTTGGTAATGTGATGCCAATATTTCCCCGATATTGGTTACAACTGGCACTTTATCAGAATAGTCAGTACACAGTAGAGCTAGCATAACATCTAGTGTTTATTAGAGGTGCTATTGGAAATTACAGTTCATTCACGTGCCAATATTTTAATTTTGAAACCAGGCCAATGCTGTGTTGCAACAAGGTAACATTACAGTTGGGGCAGATAAGAATTAAACATTTTTAATAGAGAAGGCATTGGTATAAAAGATCAAATTCATCCAATGTTTTTTAATTAAATCAATCACTAACAACCAAAGAAGAAAGTGAACCCTCATGTATACAAAGTTTAATACATTGTTTCTCTAATCACTAAACTAATCTGCAGCAGTCTCAACATGGCCTATTTTCAGTAGTCAACCTTCCTTTCTTACAATAATTAGAACATGAAATATCAGTAGCAAATAAAACATTTCAGAAAAATGTATTTCAATATGGCTTCAAAACATTCTAGGTTAAGATTTTTAATAACGTGTCACCACCATTTCAAGGGGCAAGATTAAAATCAATATTGCTGGCAATAAGTCACCCACAAAGATTTAAATTATTAGAGAAACTGCAGAGACTAGATCACGTTAAAAAAAGTATATATTTTTTGAAAACTCTTATACAGAATGTGTGATTTTTTCGTAGTAAAAATCTCCCAATTCCAGAGTATCCCAACTTAAAGAAATAATCCCAGTGATACAAAAAATAATGCAGGCATAAGAGCTAAACTGAGTGCTAATGTAACCAGCACTTCCTAACACATTTGAAAGTGCAAAAACAGTTAAATGACATCTAACTTTATTTGCTGTCATTCTTAGGAATAATTACTAAATGTACATGTGTGGGAAGAAAATTAGTGGACCATAGGCAAGTCAAAAAAGAATTAGTGTATTATATTCAAGACCATGCTATAAGTTCTTATTTATGCCGAGAACATATTCTGCAGTCAGAGTTTACATCAAATTTGTGTGTATGGATTTTCAGCTTCATCCAGTTGGTAATGTTCCAGTACCACGCGGCATGGTTGACTCAATGGGGGAGAATTCATGTTCGCCAGCAAAGTTGCCAATGTTACTGGCAACTGCTGTTAACGGCTGCTGGAAATGGCCGCAACGCTAACCGAGTGAAATTGGTCTGGGGGGCATGAAGATGGATGTTGCAGCGCTCACCTTCCATGCAATGCTGTCCTGGTGGCGTTGCTGGAGGGATCTGGGACAAAGTTTCTGTCCAGGTCCAGCATTGCAGCTTCCCACAGCCTGAGCGAAGCTGTGGAGCTTGCAAGGAATTGTGGGCAATGAAGAGGTCTGAGAATTAAAGGGGCCATGCACACTGAAGCAATACAAAATAAAATGCAGTGAATCAATACATTTTTCAGTCATTTCTGCCTTTTAAGAAATATTCAATATTTAAAAGTAGTTCCAAATGTGAATATTCAGCTGTTAAAGCTGAATTACCTTCAACAAATGGCAAAACTGCCTCAGCACCAACACAAATGGCTCAGCTAGCCAGGGAAGGGGCACCAAGGGTCTCACATGCAGTGCTCCAGCTTTGTGCAGGGGGTCAACACTGCAAGAGTGGCCCTCTACCCACAGCAGCCAGGAGGCCCTCCAGAAAGAATGATGTGAGAGTACATCACTAAGACAGTCACTGCCAGCAGTGTCACCCCCACCACCTGATTCCAGTGCCCAAAGAAGCTTCATGACCTCAGGCCAGTGGTCAAGGTCAGTGAATGCATCTTCAAAAGCCATCTCCTACCAACTGCACCACTAGCCTCACACACTGCTCAATACACAACCCCCAATCACTCACCTACTAACAATCTGCACCAATGACAAGGCACATCTTCCATGCCTAGCCTCACCTCACCCCCTTGAAGGAGATGGTGCAGGCAATTCTTCGCAGGGGCATGTTTGAGCCCTTGGCCAGCGGCGGGGCTAAAAGAATACAAGATACGGGTATCCTCGTATGTTATCCCCCTCTGGCATGCACCTCATGCTTTCCCATCAGCACAACTACACCCTTGTGCCTTCCTCATTTCACACACCCAAGAAGAGGCAGCCTGCCCAGCCAGTGAGTCAACAAGAGGAGGCAGCCCACCCAGCCAGTGGGACCGCAGGCAGATGATTCCATGCCAGATATCCCGGCCACAAAGGGGCTGTCTGGGATGCATCCTCCTCTTCTGCGTCTTCCTCTTCCCTCTGCAAGCAGATGCTGTAAGTGTGAAATGACAGCATAAAATGCTGGAAATTCTCAGTTGGTCAGGCAGCATGTCAACCTGAGACATGAACTCTGTTTTTATCTCCACGGATGTTGCATGACCTACTGATATTCGCAGCATGTTCTGTCTTCTCAAAGGTTTTCATTTACCATCCGAAGCCTTGCAAGCGTCCAGCAGCACTCTCTACACACTTAAAAAAACGTTTCACATCTATTGCAGCAAGCCACCGTTTCAATAAAATCAAAAAACCCAGTCCAAACCCTTAAATTCAAAGTTACCTGAATGATGTGTGTGTCCCTTTAAAAGCTGCAGACAGCACCACGGTCCGCCTGCTTGCACACCAGGTGGTGTGCTTAGGACCCAGCGCTCAATTCAGCGCTAGGGTCGAAGTTCATGTTGGTGACATTAAATTGGCGTTGCATACTGATTGCCAGTTACCAGCAGCACAAAGGGGGTGATGAATATGGCAGCCACCGCGAGACCCGCCACCAGCTGGCGAAAGAGTGGCAGCCGCCAATTTATCGCCATTTCATGGCACTACACAAATGAATTTCTAGCCCAAAGTTCTCAGGGGATGGACAATAAATACTGTTTTGCCAGCATTACCACATCCAAAAAAAAATCAAAACAAAACAAAAACGTTGCCATCACTTGCATAGAGGTCCCAAACAGTCTTAAAAAGGGTTTAAATACTAATACATCCTCAGGGACATAACTGTATACCAAAGGATGTTAAGTAAGGCTAGGGACAAAATCTACAAAGTGTTGATGGTCATTATATGGAAGCCAACAAATACAGGGGATGTCCTACTGGATTGGAAACATGCCAAAATGGTTATTTTCAAAAAAGACAAAAAAACTAAAGACCCATTAGTATTACATCAATAATCATCAGAATTGAACTTTAGGAACAAACTTTAGGAGATTAAGTAACTATATGAAAATAACCTAGGAAGTGGCAGCCAACAGTTTAAAATGGGGCAGATTCTGCTTCACCAAGAGCCTGGACTTTGAGGAAGTCATACTCCAAATGGATGTTCGAAATCCCCATTAGGTCAGGAAGAGAGGCTACTGCTAAAGATGCTCTGGCTATGTTTGAATAGGTTAGACTGGAATTAAGCAAGGGCAATCCCACTCTGCTGGGCAGCGGAGGAGAGGCATTGGATGAGGATGGTGTGGTTGACCTGGTCAAAGGGCGAAGAAAGATCGAAAAGGACGATCACAGAGGATGTCATTTGTGACTGATTAGGACTGTTCCAGTGCTGTGGTGGGGTGGAAACCTAATTGAATTTGGGGGGGGGGGGGGAGAAAAGAGGGGAGGCGAACCAAGATTTTTTTTGGTGATAAGGGCGGTTTAGGCAGGGAAAGTGGGAGAAGTATAGTCACGAGGGGAGGCTTCAGTAAGGGGCAAGATGGTGCCATACGTGACCTAATTGTTGATCTTTGTGAACAGTATTTACTTAAAGTAATGCTATGGCCAATAGAAATGGTTGGATGGCCATTCAAGCCTTTCAAATAGCTGAAAACTGCCTCTGCACTGGATTTTGACCTATACCCATTTAAGTAGTGGATACCATTAGGCAGCTGAATTGTTCCTATATTCAGGACTGCCGAATTAATTCCCACTGTAGCAGCAGTCTTCCTATATAGGTTTGTCCTTTATGCCGGGGCAAGGGAAAGCAGAAAGATTTTGCATATCCCCTAGGTGTTAAAAACAGGGAAAGTCTCCTTATACTGCATGCAAAGTTTAAAACCAGTTCCATTTATAAATTTGCAATGTGTTTTTTTTTTTTTTAAAAGATTACACAGTAAATATCCAGTTATTCCTAGTTTTTTTTTAAGCTTACACCGGGTGATATATGGTGTAAAACTTAATGCAACAAAATTATTATTTTTTTTTTTACAAATGCCACCATTTTCGTAAAAACTGTTTGGTTAGTGTCTTAATTATTCAAATTAAGTCTATGGGGGTGGGGGGGATTCAAACGGGCTGCCGATTCACAACCGTCCTTTTTCCCTTAGTCGAATCTCACCCACTCAATCTCCTCTGCAACTTTACATCAAGTATAGTGACAGAAGGAAATGCTATGAGGCAGAAATTCCGTTCCTACGGGTGGGTACGCGCTGTGTACTCACCCGTCGGGCCAACGGAAATGCCGGTTTCAGGCATGCACTGCGCATGCGCTGGAAACCGGCATTTCCGATCCGTCAAGAAAGCTCTTGACAGATCCTCTGCCTGCCCGGGAGAAGGGCCTCTGCGGGTGGAGAGTTCTGCTTTTTGGAGACCCTCCGCCCGCAGAAAACACTTACAATTCTTGCGCCTGGTAAAAATTTCCACTGATTTATATTTTAAAATACTTTAAAGGCAAGTTTATTTTTAGACCCGTTAAAAACTTTAATTATTTTTTTCAAAAAATAAAATTGTTTAAAATACTTAGTTTATTTTAATTTAAAGTCATTTTAAAAATGCGATTTAAAAAAAATATATATTTAATGTTTTCCTATGCTTTGGGGGTGATCTCTTCATATATTTGACGGTCTTCCTGTCAAATGTATGAAGGGAGATTCCCTTCTCTGATTGGCTCCCCATGGCCCACGTGATCCCAGGGACGCTGCGAACCGCCTGCGCCTCTGGGATACGTGGGCCCTGCGCACCGGCAGTTTGGAGAGGCCCAGCATCGGAACTCTGCGCCTCCCGGGAGCCCTCCGGTCTTGGCGCAGATCTTTCCGGATCTCAGCCCTCCGCCCGCGGAATTTCTGGGCCAATATGTCGAATGCCCCATGGCTGTGTCTCCAAAGCCCAATACTCATTACAAGTCGATCATTCCAAATCAGCCTAACCAGCTTCTGTGCGAAAATGTCAACTGCATCCAGCAGAGAAAAGAATACATTTATTGCAACAGTGTTGCATATTTGTGAATAGTACTGGACTGTCTAGAGAGAAAGTCAACTGTGCAACAATGTTACAACTTCTCAGTCGACCCACTTACTCAATTCAACACTGAACAAATCCTTGATTTTGCCTGCAGTTACATGCACAAGTTGTGTTGGAGAGAGCTCAAGAGTGATATTCTCTCCCTGCCATCGAGTCTTAAAACTTCCTATCCACAACTTATTTTGCTCAAACAAGTTTCAAGTGAGTGACTGAATATTATAATCTGCAAACAACTGTAATGAAATTGAACAGCAATGAGAAAGAGAAGAAAGAGAAAGGGAGGAAACAGAAGGAAAGGACAGGATACAGTTATTTCATTACAGAACACACTGCCACAGGAAGAGCATCTCTAACAAATTCAGTTAACCATGTCCTAAAACATTACACAAGACAATTTTGTTTGAGAAAATCTGATTTCCATAAGTAGCCAAAAAAAAGCTAAAATGATAACATTACAACGGGTAAAGATATAAAATGGTTTGGGATCACTAACAGAAATACCAACTGAACAGGAACTCCATGGAGTGGAATCAGATGCATCGATTGCTTTTAAACACTAACCATGCTCATTGTAGCAGTTGGCTACTTAATGAAGACAATATGGATAATTTTCCACAGTGACACAGCTCCGCAACTAACATAGCTTGAAAGACCTGAAGAGAGCCCAACATGCAGTGAAGCAAGAGGGTCTAAAACATGCCAATGTGACTGCATACTGTAAATATCAAATCAACAAGTAATCATCTAGTCAGCAAATTGCAGCTTCTGTGAAGGTGAAACAATAGAAAATATGCGCACAGGTTTGGGGTTAAAAGTCATCACTATCATCGAGTTGCTTCTCTTAGATAAATGTACTTTTATACAAATAACACATCTTACAATATTAGAAAAAAGTGTACCTGGCTAGTATAGGTTGTGCTACAAATTATAGGAAAGTTTCCCAATCTGATTTCCATGCCCTCCTTCCAAGTATGTAAAGGAATTGGCTACCCAGATGTAACCACAAGCCACACCAGGGATGACTGCTTTTACTCAGTCACCATCAAGAAAAGTAGTAGACTCCATGATCAGTGATAAAGCCAGTATTTTGGTGGTAAACTTGCCTATACTTAAGCTACTACCAAAATGTTTTTAGTCAGACTCCATATTTGGTTTTAAATGAACCAATCTTAAACTCGTCTCTTACAACTGCTCACGGGAAGCAGGTACTACTGTTAATGGTGACCTTGAAGCAGATAATGAAAATCCATATATTTTGAACAACTATGTATGACTGGATGTACCTGTATTCTCTACAACAGAATTACTCATGAAGGACAATGTCACTATTTACTGAGCAAGTGACAATCTTATTCCAATAAAGACAGACCACAACTATGTACACTTTACATGATCTGGAAATGAACTAGAAAACATACTTAATGCAGTGCAGACATGCAACACATTGCACAATGCTGTGGAGTGGTTAACTATGTTTCTGCGCTGTGAACCCCACACCACTAAGAGCCTGATTCTAAGAGGAGCCGAGACAAAGTATCTCCCAGTGGGGAAAAAAAACTGATCGAAGTCCACATCACACTGACAAACCTCTTAATAACTAGTCCAGAGCAGCAATGACAATGGCCTGCCAATAGATCATCTGCCTCACTTTTGGCCACAACTGGTGCAGAGTCTGGTAGCAGATCAGGGAACAGGGAAAAACAACATGCCAAAGTTGGTATTTTAGGTCCCCTTCAATTAAAAGGTTGCTGATCAACAGCAGTGCTGTAATATAAACAATACGACAGCTGCTTGAGAAACCATGAAACATCGGAGAAGGCCATGCTCTGCTCCTAGTTACTGATTTTTCTGGCACTCAGCCCATTTCCACATTGCTGGCCTGCAATGGACATGGTGAAAGATAGTCCCCGCAGGGTAAGAAAGTGAAATCTATTAAAAAAATTAAACAAATTGGATAGCAGTTTCCCTTTGCTACCAATATTCTGAAATCCAACTTGCCTTATTCGAGAACAAGAGCCCCTAATCATTTTAGCAGCAATGCTGCAATATAAAAGGATATTAAAGTTAACTTTAAAAAACATACATTTTTGTTTCAACTTTTAAGGAAGCTATTTTCAATGTTATATTTGAAAAAGAAACTGGAGAGCAAAAAGAAAATGTATAATGTACAGGAGGTATGATCTTGGTACAAATACTACAAGATGAAAATTGATTATTAGACAAGTACAAAATGAATTCTTACAATTTCCCCCTTCCCCCTGCTTTTTGTCCCTCCACCCCCTCCAAACAAAACAAAGGTCAGAGATAAGCTGGCTATTAGACCGGGCCAGGTCAATTGACTCAAATTAGCCTGGATACAGGGTTTTTGTTTTAAGTACTATTAAACTACATGGTCGAGGCATCAGCAGGAAATTAGAAACAGTATGTGTGAGCACCGACTCATCAGCATTTAATCCTGGATGATTGGTTTCAGAGGCTTTGGAACTGGATAAATATTAAGGCTGTCTCAGTTTTTAGTTCTGGCTGGAGATCTGAACTTTATGGATGAAAGTCGTTGTATACAATATTGTATCATGAAAGCCCAAGCAAAATGGTTTCATCTAAAAGTCTTGTGTTACACATCAGACTGTAAAATCATGTTCTGAAGAGGCCATTATAACCCTTATGAAGAGATTCTATTTTTTTCCCCAAAAAAAGTCTTGTGCTAGTTTAGTATCTTGGTGCTTCTGCTAACTTATAAGTACATTTGACCTATACCTGAAAGTCTACCAGTATTTCCACCTTTCAAGGTAGGTAGGCTAAAGTGGTGCACATTCTGTCTAACGGACAATGTTTGACAGTGTAATTAGGAGATAACAGTTAATCCTGGGCATGCTATCTTATACATGGCGTAAATAATGACACAGGTTTCAGATCTGTCCATTTATGGAAATGACCTTTTGGTCAACCAAAACAAAACTGTTTGCAGGAAAGTTGAAATGTAATATAGCTAACCTTTCAAAGTGCAAGAGTCTGAAAGAAATTATATACCAACTGTGCAGATTCAGACATACTATTATAGGCAGGGCATTAAAGCCAGAGAGTGTGTACACTTATTAAGATGCTGCCAGGGGATGGAAAACTATATTTAGGAAGAGATTTGAAAAACTATTTCAACTGGAGCAGAGAAGGCCAAGAGGAGAGTTAATGGCCCATAATTTGCTGTCAAAATAATGGCAAGGCAAAGAGCATTGAGTTATTTACACGCAAACGTTACAGCAACTTCAGGCGAGGGCAGATGCACGGTTAAACGTGGAAATCCAAAAGTTGCTGTCCGAGATCCGCTTCTCTGCTGTTAGCTTCATGAAAATGGAATCTCGCTGGCTGCTTCACCATTGAAATGCATTCAACTGCGTGGAGTTGCTGTATTTCTGTGGTAGATGCAAACAAATCTCGCCACAGAAAGTTAAGTCTTATCCATTTCAGTCTAAGAAACCTTTTAGCGACATGATAGGTATTAATTACTGCCAGCCAACTTCTCTAGCACTGAAAATTAACTATTACAAGTGTGGAGTCTCATTCCTTCAGATTCTAATTGTTGGAGATTTTTAAAATGTCAAATTTTAATTAAGTTTTTGACTTTTCCTTTCTGTCTTTTTTTTCCCCCTCTGTCTTAATCCAATCTTTCTTTCCCTCTTTTATTTCTCTTCCTGTGCCTGATTTGACATGGAACTCACCCACTCTAATTTACACTTCCTTCTCAGTCTTTGTGTTGTTAATTTTGCAATCCTTCAATCGGATTGGTTGAGATACACAGTTGCTTGCCCTATTCACTCAGGTCCCAGATGCCCGTTTCCCTCGCTGTGATGTAATCAGCTCGCACTTTCAGCAACTTGCTATGCAAAAGTTTAAAAAACCTAAACGTGCAAGGGCAAGTCTAACTAACAGCACAGCAAATTATGGGCCACTGTATTTTATGGTTAAAAGCAAAATACGAAGGGTTTGAATAGGGTGAACGGGGAAAAACTATTTCCTCTCGTTGGGGAGTCAGTGACAAGGAGTCATCAATTTAAAATTACCAGAGCGATCAGAGGGGTTAGGAGAAATGTCTTTATACAGAGAGTCGTTAAGAGCACAGCATCCTTTACACAAAGAACAGTTGAGGCAGAGACCAGTGTATCCTACAAGGGAAAGTAGACATTTGTAGCAGAGGAAGAGACAAGACTATGAGGACAGAGCAGGGTGGTGAGAGTAGATTGGATTGTTCTAACAAAGAGTCAGCTAAAGCTGAATGGTCTCCTTCTGTTCTGTAAATTTCTATGGTCCTAAAGATATTTGAAAAATGTTAAATATAGTATGTCCACTGATATTCTCAACATAACTCTAACTTGTGCAAGTACTTCATGCAAAGAATTTGAAACTTAACAGTATGACTTTGGCATGTTTTGTTGCAAACGGTTTTCTTGAAATCTGGATTGTGCGCTTATTCCCACCTTCCCTTCAGTTACTAGTAGTGGATCTTTGTTTCATAAACCCCCCAGCACTGCCGCCAGTCCAGGTAACACCTTCTGGATTCTTTTCCACTGCTGGTGCCATTAGTTTGTTGCAGGTTTGTGCCTGTAGATACAACAGTGATGCCACTCTCGATTTAGTCCTATGCTGGGCACTGGCCAGAGTTTGAGCCAAATGTGCACAGCAGGTCCTGGCACCAATCATTGGGACATACTGTGTTTAAAGTTAAGCTGCATTGTGATTAATTCAAAATATATATATTTCAGCTGGGTCAGAATAAAAAGGCTGCCTGTTTTGTTGTGGCCAATGTTGTCCTTAAGGAGCGAGCCTTTGGTTTAGTTGTAGCACTGTGGCAGCTCACCACCACCTTAGAGGGCAATTAGGGATAGGCAATAAATGCTGGCCTGGCCAGCGACGCCCACATCCCAGGAACAAATTAAAAAAAGCATTGCAGCCCCATTCCAGACAATCCCGCTGAGTGGAGACCAGTGCTCCAACTCTGAATTCTGGGTTGACATCCAGCAGGGTATTCAAGTCCAGTGGGTATGGGTGTCCAATGGCTGGACAATGATCAAAGCAGACGCATTATCACAAATTTCCTTTTCTGAAAAAACTTGGGGCTGGTTTATTTAGTTGAAACAGACTTAGAACTTGTTTTGTTATAGATTCTTGATACCAAAGCAGCAATCAAACCCTTCCACAATGATCCACTTGCTAAGTTAGTGCCAATCTTATAATGTATAGTTAGTCTAATAAGCACTTCATTCTACAATGAGCTAAAATCAACAAATTAGTGCAATAAATTTGAAATAACGAGGAAAGTTTGGGAAGCCAATAGAATTTTGATATTCTGGTTTAATTTTTTTTGAATACATTCTCCTAAAAAGCCAATTATCCAAAAATCAGATCCGAATGAAGCTGCTTTGCAAGCCTCTCATGGGCTAAGTAGCATTTGTATGTTTCTCTCGTTGAAAAGCTTGCGTAACTAAGTTTTAAAGGCCATGTGCGTAAACAACTTTCTTTGCATCATAAACATATTGTGACAGAAACCAGTTCTTCTCAGCACCTTCAAAATATCATTAGCTCAAACTAGAAGGCATTGCAACACAATCATGGAGCTGGGGTGAGGTTTGATATGCATTTACTATTTTTTTCTTGGAATAAAAATATTAACAGTTTTAAAACTAAACTCAGTCACCATATAAAATTCAAGCATTAACAATCAAAATTCTACATAGAAGCCCAAATAAATCTGTCTCAATTAAAGTAATTGGAGTTGAATTCTCATTCAAGCCCTGCAACTACAGTGGCCACGTTTTGGTCAGAGTAAAACCAGACAGAAGCAGGGAATTTTTTTCTAAAAGAAATGCTTTAAGCAAAAGTAAAACAGCAGATTATATATGCAGACAGTCACTTCAAAAATAAACAAACCAACAATTGACAACTGGACTACTTCTGTCCAGTTCTCATTTCCAAAATTACTAGGTGGCCTCCCTCTAATCTGAATTGCTGGTGGTTACCTTATCTACAACTGTGCTGCAGGCCTCCTACTTCTGACTGACATAAGCCCGTCAATATAGTTTCATTAGCTTTACCAAGGCAATATTCAAAGTGCTAGTCATTTGTTTCTGGAGACACATTACTGAACAACAGTACCCCTTGACTAGAACGGTCTTCAAAACATAAATGCTCTTCCTTCCTCCATTTCCTGAAGGTGGTGACTCATGCTCTTGTGCTAATGTACAGGGCCACAAACACTAGCAGCATTACTCAGTATCTGTTCTGATGAGCCAACTTGCAATAGTCAGTAAGCTATTCAATCACGAGTATATCGGCCAAGCCAGATGCATTCTCATCCAACCAAAAAGGTACATTTTCCAGCAAGAGTCCCTGGATAGCAAGTAGTGGAACTCCTGAGGCTAAATGTCCTCCTTCCACCACCTGAGATCAGCTAACTCAGCACCAGGGATTGAATATAGCACGTAAAAAAACAAGTACTGTATACAGAGAAATACATACAAGTTACAACATGAAAACATGGCATTCGTCCCAACCAGTCTGTGTCAGTGTTTACCCTACACACAAATGAATAGTGCTAATCACATTTACCCACCCTACTCCTATGTCCCTTCAACCCTTTTTCCTTCATCCACCTATCCCATCTAATCTTGAGTGTACACAGTTTCTGACTTAACGACTAATGCTGGAAGTGAATGCCCCTTTGGCCCCATAACTACTGGAAACAGTATGATTCTATCTACCCTGCTAAGCACATGAAAACACACTGTACGAACAGGGCATATATATTCCTTAAATAACTCACATTACTACATAATTCCATTTTTTACTACATAATTCAGTTTTTTTAAGGCGAGAGCAGCTGCCATCAACATCAAGGGTGCAGTTAACTGAGCATGACACCAGGCAGCCCAAGAAAAACTGATATCAATGAGGGTCAGAGGGATAACCTTCCAGTGGCTGGAATCATGCATGAAAGATGATCGTGACTGTTGGAGGCCAAACACAGTCACAGAACATCGCTGCAGGAGTTCCTCAGGCAAGAGTCCTCAGTCCAACCAGTTTTCCCTACTTCATCAATGACTTCCCTTCGATCAGAAGATCAGGAGTGGAGCTGTTCGCTGACTATTCCAGTGTTCAGCTCCAGTCACAACTCCTGTGATAATGGAGCTGTTAAAAGCAAATCGTGTCTGACTAACTTGATTGAATTTGTTGATGAGGTAACAGAGAAGGTTGATCAAGGTAGTGTAGTAGATGTTGTATATGTGGACTTTCGGAAGGCAGTCAACAAGTGCCACACAGGAGGCTTATTAAGAAGCTGGAAGCCCTTGGAATTAATGGGAAAGTGACGGTATGGTACAAATATAACTCAGTGACAGGAAGCAAAGGGTGGTGGTGGATGGATGTTCTTCAGGCTGGGAGGTGGTTTGCAGTGGTGTTCCCCAAGGGTCAGTTTTGGGTCCATTACTCTGCAATTTTTATAAATGGCCTAGACTCGGGTGTCAGGAGCAGCATTATAAAGTTTGCAGAGGATACGAAACTTGCCAAAGTAGTAGATCGTGATGAAGACAGTTATCGGCTTTAGGATGACAGACAGGATTGTGAAGTGGGCAGAAACATGGCAGATGGAGTTAAATGCAGAGAAGTGTGAAGTGATGCACTTTGGGAGGACTAATATGGAAAGACAGTATACTATAAATGGCATGATTTTGAAAAGTGTAGATGAGCAGAGAGACCTTGGTGTTGATATACACAAATCCTTAAAAAGGTAGCAGAACAAATTGATATGGTGGTTAAAAAAGCATCACAGTTACTTGGGTTTATAAATAGAGACATAGAATATAAAAGCAAAGAGATCATGCTATGACTTTATAAATCACTGGTTAGGATTCAGCTGGAGTATTGTGGACAATTCTGGCACCACACTTCAGGAAAGATGTAAAGGTCTTAAAAAGGGTAGAGGAGGTTTACCAGGATGTTACCAGGGATGAGCGACTTCAGTTATGAGGAGAGGTTGGAAAAGTTGGAACTGTTTGCAACCTTGGTCATCATATTTGACCCTGAAATGAGCTTCCAACCACATATCTGCAGCATAATGAAGACTACCCATTTCCACCTCCGTAACATGGCCCATCGCCGCCCTTGCTTTAGCTCATCCGCTGCTGAAACCCTCATCCATGCCTTTGTTACCTCTGGACTTGACTATTCCAATGCACTCCTGGCTGGCCTCCCACATTCTACCCTATGCAAACTTGAGGTCATCCAAAACTCTGCTGCCTGCGTCCTAACTTGCACCAAGTCCCATTTACACATCACCCCTGTGCTCGCTGACCTACATTGGCTCCCGGTTAAGCAACGCCTTGATTTCAAAATTCTCATCCTTGTTTTCCAAATCCCTCCATGGCCTCGCCCCGCCCTATCTCTAATCTTGTTCAGCCCCACAACCCCCCACCCAACCCAGAGATATCTGCACTTCTCTAATTCTGCCCTCAAACATCCCTGATTATAATCGCTCAACCATTGGTGGCTGTGCCTTCTGTTGCCTAGGCCCTAAGCTCTGGAATTCCCTGCCTAAACCTCTCCGCCTCCCTCTCCTCCTTTAAGGCACTCCTTAAAACCTATCTCTTTGATCAAGCTTTTGGTCACCTGCCCTAATTTCTCCTTATGTGGCTTGGTGTCAAATTTTTTCGTCTCGTTATACTCTTGAAGCGCCTTGGGACGTTTTACTATGTTAAAGGCGCTAGATAGATACAAATTGTTGTTGTTGTTTTCCTTGGAACAGAGAAGGTGACCTAACAGAGGTTTTCAAGATGATGAGAGGTTTTGATAAGAGTAGATAGAGACAAATTATTCCCTCTAGTGAGTGGGTCAATAACTAGTGGTCATAGATTTAAAATCATTGGCAAAAGATCTAGAGGAAAGAAGCGGAGACATTTTTTCCCACTCAGTTGCCGGGATCTCAAATGCTCTTCCTGAAAAGGTGGTGGAAGCGGATTCCATAAATAATTTTAAAAAGGAGCTTGGCAGGTACTTGAGAATGAGGAACTTAGTGTTACGGACAAAAAGTGGGAATGTGGGACTAAGCACGGCTGCTCTTTCAAAGAATCAGCACAGGCACAACAGGCTGAACGGCCTCCTTCTGTGCTGTCAATTTCTATGATTCTAAGCAACCTATACCAACCGACAGCAGGATCTGGATAACATCCAGGCTTGGACTGATGAGTGGCCGGTAACATTCCTGCCAATTTAAGTACCAAGAAATGACCATCTCAAACAAGATAATACCTACCCTAACCTTGAATGGCACCATTGCTAATTTCCCCACCTTCAACATCTTAAAACAATGCTGCATTGAGTCTGAGTGAATTAAACATTAATGGGTATTGACTGATGACACGCCAACACACAGGAAAGGTGCAGTTGTTATTCACTAAAGTTTATGCTGTATAATTGGTAGAGATCCAGCCTTTGAAGTCTGAGCTCAAATTCTGCCAAGTAACTAGGACAGTGAAAGCACTGCTTAAAAGGATGTTAAAAAGTTTTCCATTCAACAGAAGTAAGTGCAGGTAATTTATTTAAATATTGCAACATTATTTAAATCCACACTGGATTTTGCTTTCTGGCTGAGGGCCATACAAGAATCGATCTTAACATACCAAGGACACATCAGCTCCTCAGCACAAACATTTACAGTGGCAATAGGTCAAAACTGAATAGTACAAAAGAACGTAACACCACAGGTGGGGAGGTCAAAGCTTATGAAGCTAAATCATTTTGACAAGAAGCACATTCAAGCAAGCATTCACACGGAAGAATTTTAAACAAAAAAGGATTCCAAAAATCAAACAGAACAAAATCTAAGAAAATAATACGAGCGAAAAGGGGGGGGGGGGGAGGGAGAGAAAGAGAGAGAGCGCATGAAAAAGGGGGGGGGGGGAAAGAGAGCGCGAAATGGGGGGGGGGGGGAAAGAGAGCGCGAAAGGGGGGGGGAGGGGGGAAAGAGCGAAAAGGGGGGGGGGGGAAAGAGAGCGAAAAGGGGGGGGGGGGGGAAAGAGAGCGAAAAGGGGGGGGGGGGGGAAAGAGAGCGAAAAGGGGGGGGGGGGAAAGAGAGCGAAAGGGGGGGGGAAGAGAGCGAAAAGGGGGGGGGAAGAGAGCGAAAGGGGGGGGGGGGAAAGAGAGCGAAAAGGGGGGGGGGGGGGAAAGAGAGCGAAAAGGGGGGGGGGGGAAGAGAGCGAAAAGGGGGGGGGGAAAGAGAGCGAAAAGGGGGGGAAAGAGAGCGAAAAGGGGGGGGAAGAGAGCGGAAAAGGGGGGGGGAAGAGAGCGAAAGGGGGGGGGAAGAGAGCAAAAAGGGGGGGGAAGAGAGCGCGAAAAGGGGGGGGGGGGGAGAGAGCGCGAAAAGGGGGGGAAGAGAGCGAAAAAGGGGGGGGGGAAAGAGAGCGAAAAAGGGGGGGGGGGGGAGCTCGAAAAGGGGGGGGGGAGCGAGGAGAGCGCGAGCGGGTGGGTGGGGGAGAGCGAGGGAGAGAGGGTGGGGGAGAGCAAGCGCGCGTGGGGGAGGGAGGGAGAGGTGATTTTAGTTTTAGACTTGCAAAAGCCACACTGCCAACCTGTTTCTCCAACAACACAGTCCTCTTGCTGCTCCCTATAAATACATAAGTGACTCATTACTGGTCTAAACCAATTTCCCTGCACCTGTTGCTTCTTACATCACCTGGAAACAGTATTTCTATTTCAATAGTTACTGTAGATCAACATAAAACAGAGCCCTGTTGACATCAAAACACACGCACTTCAGACAAATGCAAAATCACTTAACTGCACATATTACAATCTATTTTAATTCATTAGCATGGTGGAAGATAAAACTGTATGCACTTATCTTTTAAAGGAAAAGATTCTGCTTTAACATCTACAAAATTCAGGAATGAATGTTTAACAACTTATGAATTGCAATCTGAAGCAACTATGTATATTGAGGTGTTACATGAATGAATACAGAATTGGTTGACTAGGTGGTGCAATGGATCAGCACACTATCCATCCATCGTGCATGGGATGATAGGATCTAGCCTGGACTACACTCCGTACCTAGTGGAAACAAGCGTATAGCACAATACAGTGTTCAGATCCATTTGCAATTCCTCAGATAATGAACCAGTTCATGCCTGCGTGCTGCAAGACCTGGACAACATCCAGGCTTGGGCTGATAAATGGCAAGTAATGTTCACGCCACACAAGGGCCATCTCAAGCGAGAGCGAGTCTATCCATCCCCCATGACAATCAATGGCATTACCATCACCAAATCCACCACCATCAACATCCTGGGGGGTCACCATTGACCAGAAACTTAACTGGACCAGCCATATAAATACTGTGGCTACAAGAGCAGGTCAGAGACTGGGTATTCTGTGACGAGTGGCTCACTTCCCAACTCCCCAAAGGCTCCACCACCTAAAAGGCACAAATCAGGAGTGTGATGGAATACTCTCCACTTACCTGGATGGGTGCAGCTGCAATAGCACTTAGGAAGCTCGACACCATTCAGGACAAAGCAGCCTGCTTGATCAGCAGCCCATCCACCACCGGCGTACCGTGGCTGCAGTGTATATTATCTACAAGATGCACTGCAGCAACTCGCCAAGGCTCCTTCAGCAGCACCTCCCAAACTCGTGACCTCTACCACCTAGAAGGACAAGGGCAGCAAGCACATGAGCACATAATCACCTCCACATACGTCTCCAAGTCACACACCATCCTGACTTGGACATATATCGCCATTCCTGCATAGTCGCTGGGTCAAAATCCTGGAACTTCATATCTAACAACACTGTAGGAGTACCTTCATCACACTGACTTCAGTGGTTCAAGAAGGTGGCTTACCACAACCTTCACGAGGGCAACTAAAGATTGGCAATAAATGCCTGGAAACAATTCCTTCTGCCAACTCACCCCAAAATGGTGTTGGACAGGGGGGCTGGTGGAATAATTGCTCACCCACTCCCATCAGAATTTATTGCAAGATTCATCAAGGGGCAGAAGTTGGTTCCACCTCAACGTCCATTTCCTCTGCTGTCTTCCTACTGGAATTCTGCTCCTTGACAAAGTGGAATTTCTGGGCAAACATTTTGTTTCAAATGTAATGCAGATTAAACTACAGGAGCAATGAAGTAGAGGAAACTGACTATGAGGAACACAAATCATGCAGTTCATTAACTGTACTTGGATCCCTAAAAACAATGGAAGGAAAATGTATGGTACAAATATCAAATCACTGGCAAACTTCGTCCCAAAAAGTATGTACAAAGCAGTTCTCATAAGTCCAAGTTCAATTATCCAAAAGAGTAGATTTGTAGTTTGAATGATTTGCGTCATTTCCCTAGACTAACTACACAGAAACCAAGATGGAGTTTTTGAATTTATGCGACATTCAGTCCCACAAATGAGGTTGCTAACAGACCAGTGAACGGATTGTTCTGAATACAAATAAGTTGACAGGAAGCAAAGGCAGATTTTGGAAACTACCTTCTGCCAGAAAGTAATTTATAATTTCAAGTCTCACCCATCTCAAATTTTCTGTGGGTGTGCATTTCATTACCTTTGTCTGCAGTATAATATGTGTTACTTTAGCTCCAGAACAGAAAAACACTCAAAAAAGAACTCTAATGATACACTATGGTAAAATAGGCTGCATTCTTAACGAATATACATTCTTAGTGAAAAGATATTCAGAAATTTGTATTCATAAAATCCACCTACTGTAAGCAATCACTAGTCCTCTTGTTAGGGATGCAAACATTTCAAAGAATTATGAATTAATGAGACGACCCTTGCATTAGTCACTTTCATCAATGATAGCCAGCAAGATAACATTTTATTGTAGGCTTGTTATTCTTCATTCTTTGAATGTTGTTCAGTGGCCACATACAAATAGTTGCTGCCACCCATTCATTCATGTTTTGTTTTGGGAACAGGAAAGAGAAGATAAATGAAGGAAAGGGAGGAGGAAGATTATCAGCAACATTATCCCTTATAAGCTTTTGGTTAGGTAATCTTCTCCCACTCATGCTTGGAGTACACTTAATTCTACCCCATATTTGGCAGCAGAACTTTTGTCAAAGCCACAGGAAATTAAATATATCATACATACAAAGAGAAAGCCTGTAATAGGTGATGACCCTTCATTAGAATGTCTGCAAATTAATCAGGCTTTATAGATTGAAAAGATAAAGTTCCAGTTTCTGGCCTGTCAAAAACATTTGGTATAGTCTTACATTTTCTATATCACTATATTATCATCTCCCAGAAGCAGGAAGAGGGATTGAACCTTTCATGTGATAGAATATCAGAATTCAGGAGAACTGTGGTCATGTTTCAATAGTTCTGCTAGTTTCTTTGATGCAACAAATCTCAAAACAAAATTATCCAAACTACAAACATAAAATTCACAATGGAGAACAGATGTGGCAAATGCCATGCTGCATAATCCCATAAAACAAACCTTTTCAATACTGGCTTCACACACAAATTCAAAGAACTGTTTTTCACATCAAAAAGGTATTGAAGGTACACTGGTATCTAATCAGTGACACAAATCAATTTGATCCTTTGATTAGAAAATACATTTTTACATAATGAAACAAGAAATTCAAACAGAGCAACATCAAAGCTGTTGTTGCATGGAACACAAAGAACTGTGTGTTTCAGAACAACGTTGAAACCATTCAAAATGGGGGAGGGGGAGGGAGAAGATCACCCAGTGAAAATGGCAGCAGAAAATGTCCAAATTACTTATAACAGTGCATGTTGGCAATTCAGCAAATGGCAATGAAATGAAAACAAGATCAACAGACACAAACTGCAAATTTTAACAGGATCCTAACATACCAATTATATCTCTTCACGTATAACTGCCTTACTTTGAAGAACAACCAAAGTGTGATGCAACACAAGAACTAATCCTGTGAGTATCTAAGGTACAATCCATGTCCTTTCATGCAGGACAAATGCTAAGAGTGCAGCAGTAACTATTGGTAGCAGTCCAAAGACATGCTGACTTTCTAGCCCAACTATTCAAGCCATTCCACTTTTTCCTAAGCTTCTCCTTTACATTAGAGCTTTGAACCTCTTACCAGATTGTAACTAGGTTTTTGGTAAAAATTTTAAATGGCAAGCATCACCTGACAATTATTCACATGAAATGCCAGGAAGTGAGTCATCTAAAATTAGCACATTTTTCTTTTCTCTTCATTCATACTCTGGCAAAAAAAAGTGTCTAAGAAAGATGAAACTGGTCGTGGTTGGATTAGACTTAATGTTCTACTTTAGTATAGTGCCTAGCATTTAGTCACGAGATTAGTAGATTCAAGATTTCCCATTAGTAATATGAATCTTGAGCAAACTTTACATTTCACTTCGATCAGGAACTTAAGCTGTATACTGCACAGAATATAAATCTCAAGATGTGATACTGAGCCCATACAGGGCATTGGTTTGGCCCCATCCAGAGTATCTGTGCAGTGGCAGGGAGTAGAAAAGGCATTTGGTAACACAGTCAATTGAGGGGAGGGAAGAAAGAAAGATAACTTGTATTTTTAAAGCATCTTTCACAACCTCATGCCATCCCAAAGCACATCACAGCCAATGAAGTACTTTTGAAGTGCAGTTACTCTTGTAATGTTGGGAAACTCGGCATCCAATTTGGGCACACAAACAGCAATCAGATAATCAGGTTTAGTGATGTTGGTTGAGGGATAAGCGCTGACCAGGACACTGGGAAGAGTCCATTGCTCTTCTGGGGGAATTGCTTATATACTTAAAAAGGGAAACATTTGTAGAGCTATGGCAAAAGAGCAAGGGAGTGAGATTAATTGGATAGCTTCTTCAAAGGAGCACAGACACGATGGATTGAATGGCCTCCTTCTGTGCTGTATGATTCTATGATTGATTTATTCTTCATATATTGCCATGGGATCGTTTTTGTCCACCAGGGATGGCAAATGGGGCGTCCGTTTAACATCTCGTCTGAAAGACGGTAATGTATTCTGTTTTTGAACTTGGGGTGGTTAAAAAATGGTCTTCAGTCCTCGCCACAAACTCAGTTCCCATGCCACTGACTTCATCCCTCTCCCTGGCAGCAGTCCGAGGCTGAACCAGACCGTTCACAACTTTGGTGTCATATTTGACCCAGAGATGAGCTTCCGACCACATATCTGCTCCATCACCATGACCACCTACTTCCACCTCTGTAACATTGTGAGACTCCATCCTTGCCTCAGTTCATCTGCTGTTGAAACCCTCATTCATGCCATTGTTACCTCTAGATTTGACTATTGCAATGCTCTCCTGGCTGGCCTCCCATCTTCGACCAAACATAAACACAAGCTCATCCAAAACTCTGCTGCTCCTAACTCCCACCAAGTCCCCTTCATTCATCACCCCCGTGCTCACTAACCTACATTAGCTCCCAGCCCAGCAACACCTCAATTTTAAAATTCTCATCCTTGTTTTCAAATCCCTCCATGGTCTCACCCCTCCTCATCTCTTTCAAATCCTCATTGCTGGTGAAAAGTTGGGCTAATTGCCCAGCAACTGCGCATCAATTACGCTGGAATGTTTTACAGCTGGTGCAAACAGGCGCAGGAGTCTGTTTGCAGAGTGTAAGGGGGGGTGGGGGGGGGGGGGGGGAAGCTGAGAAAATTGCAATTTCAGGGCCATAATAATTAAAAATGAACACGTAAAAGAACGTGCTGGGCAGCTGTACAGGCTTGGTTTGAGGGATGAAATAGTTTTAATCTTTTATTTTAATCTTGCAGAGCCAGTCTTCTCATTTTAAAGTTGAATATCAACCAAAAAACTGCATTGCCAGTTTTATCGATCTATTTTCATTGACCAAAGGGTTTGGTCATCACAATTCGGAAGTGACAGGGTTTTGCGCTCCAAGAGTGAAGGCCAGCCAGCATTTATAGTGAGGCTGTCAGGTTGCTATGCTTAACTCTGCTGTAGGCTGGATTCCAATTGACTTGTATCTTCCTTTAAAGCAGTCAAAACAGGGCTTTCTATGTTTCCTGATTGGCTAGTGAAAGGAGCACCGTCCCACGTGATCCCTGTGCACCCTGGGATACTACGTTGCACACAACTCTGCAGCATTTCAAAGCAAGTTTTCACTTGGGACTTCGCACCAGGCAAGTGCGGATTTCATTTGGAAGTTGGAGGCGTACTTCTTAGTTATGCTGCCGACTGCAATTTTTGGGCCCATAAGCTTATGCAGGATTTTTTTTTTTTTTTTTATAAACATGAGTTTTTAAATTCAGTACACAGCATGCAGCAGACCAAAATGGAGATAGGATTTGGTTCAGCTGTTATCAATGTCCTCAAATTATCTGTCTAGTCATGCAAGATATGGAAAGCCATCAGCACATGTCAAACTGCACCAAAAAGATTCAGTGCTTTTAATAGAGTGTAAGGAGGGGCGGGGGGAAAATTAAGTCCAACAAGCCCACCACTTTGATCTGAATATCCTACTGCAGTCCTTCTTGTATTCCTCATACATTTCTCTCTCTAGAAAGGAATCTAGTTACTTCTTAAACCCATTTATGCTGTCCGCTTTGCTGGCTTTTCCTGCTAGAAGTCCATAATTATTGTGCAAGGAAACAGTCTGATTTACCCTCTTACTCCCAAATTACTAAAAAGCTTCTTGGCTAAAACTTGACAAATTCACTTCAAAATAATAACCTCTCTCCTGAAAAGTTTCACTCGATCACATATTATAAATGTCCCTGCAGAGTTTAAGTTGCCATTAAGTAATAATTTAAAGTTGTTCTGAGTGGGCACATACCTGGGAGGTATCCTCCATCAGTCCTCTGATGTTTTCCACCACATCATTGCGCTTGTAGCGACGAAGAGCACTAATGAGTTTTGCCAGGTTGGCTTCAGGATCTCGAATGGTCCAGTGTTGTAAGGCTGCATATGCTCGTTCGTGATCAGCTGAATACCCATTAGAGAAAGCTGCTACTTCCCGTTCAGTAGCATTGGCAAGAAACTGATATATGTCCTTCCATTGGCTACCAATCTGAGCTGCCACAAGTTTCAGAATGTCGACACCTAATTTAAGGAATATAAACTAGTTAGTAATAGCTTCTAATATTAGTTCAATGTGCTGTTATTGATGCATTTGACAATATTTTCATAACATGCAGCTAAGCTTAAACCCAAACAGGCAATAAACAAACTTTACCAGTCACACAAACCTCTTTCCAGTAAGCTAAATGTTTGACATGTGTAGAAACCCATCAACTTAATGAGCTTCCAAAGCAAGCGGTTGAGAAATCCATACAAGTAGTTTTAGTTTGCTTGATATGAAGTGCACACTCTCTCGCTGTAGAGATAAAGCTCAACTCCAGAAAGCTTAAATTCAGGTCAAGCCCCACAAGTGTGCATATGGTACTACTGGAGTGTAACCAGCTAAAACCATGCAATTTACTAGCATAGAACATCAACTATCCAGCTCTGACAATACTACTTACAGGATTATCTAGAGCAAAGTGGGATGAATTCCAACCCCAATGACAGGTCTACCATCCCCCAGTCCTGTTAATGAGCCAGGCTGAGCGATTAAACATCAAGTGCCTTGGAGTACTGCAGATCTGCCTGGTTATCAGATTATTGAATCTGCCATAAAGGGTTGACTTTTCAATTTTTCCAGTGCCATGTGTATTATCTTGGAGCTATTTCAGCCCAGAGAGGACCTAATGCAGTAGATGTAGTTTATCTGGATTTTTAAAAGGCCTTCGATAAGAAACCCCATAATAGACTGATGAACAAGGTCAGGGAATGCGGAGTCAGGGGACAAGTAGCAGAATGGATTGCTAGCTGGCTTCAGGACAGAAAGCAGAGAGTGGGAGTAAAGGGTAGCTATTCACAGTGGCAGAAGGTGGGTAGTGGTGGTCCACAAGGATCAGTGCTGGGACCACTGCTGTTGACAATTTATATTAACGATTTAGACTTAGGATCAAAAACACAATTTCTAAATTTGCAGATGACACCAAATTGAGGAGGACTGCAACAAGTTACAAGAGGACATTAATAAACTTGCAGAATGGGCATATAATTGGCAAATGAAGTTCAACACAGATTTTACAGGTATTACATTTTGGTAGGAAGAATAGGGAGGTCACTTATCACTTGGAGGGTGCGAGTCTAGGTGGGGTAGAGGAGCAAAGGGATCTAGGAGTACAAATACACAAATCATTAAAAGTTGTGACACAGGTTAGCAAGACCATAAAAAAAGCAAACCTGGCACTAGGGTTCATTTCTAGAGGAATAGAATTGAAAAGTAGGGAAGTTTTGCTAAACCTGTATCGAACCTTGGTTAGACCACACTTAGAGTACTGCGTACAGTTCTGGTCGCCATATTATAAAAAGGAGAGGCGCACTGGAGAGGGTGCAGAGAAGATTTACAAGGATGATACCAGAAATGCAAGGGTACACATCAGGAAAGGATGAACAGGCTGGGTCTCTTTTCTCTTTGATGTAATGCCTTCCTGACTGACCTGATTGCCCTCCATCACACCTCGGCAGAGAAACAGTCAGTAAGATTTACTGTAGTCGTCTGACATTGTACGCTACACATTGTTCTCTGTCTATATATGCGTTGCTGATTTGTATTCCTTCACTTTACCTGACGAAGGAGCAGCGCGCCGAAAGCTCGTGATTTCAAATAAAACTGTTGGACTATAACCTGGTGTTGTGCGACTTCTCATTTTTCTCTTGAAAAAAGGCTGAGGGGTGACCTAATAGAGGTCTTTACAATGATGAAAAATTTTGATAGAGTAGATACAGAGAGAGAATGTTTCCACTTGTGGGGAAGCGCATAACTAGAGGCCATCAAAATAAGATAGTCACCAAGAAATCCAATAGGGAATTCAGAAGAAACTTCTTTACCCAAAGAGTGGTGAGAATGTGGAACTCTCTCCCACAGAGTGGTTGAAGCGAATAGATGCATTTAACGGGAGGCTAGACAAGCATATGAGGGAGAAGGGAATAGAGGGTTATGCTGATAGATTTAGGTGAGGAAAGATGGGAGGAGGCTCGAGTGGAGCATAAACACCGGCATGGACTGGTTGGGCCGAATGGCCTGTTTCTGTGCCGCATATCCAATGTAATTACCTCTTTTCATCCTCCACTTCCACCAGGAGGATGGTCACTGATAAATAAACAGCCAAGTTTGAATTTGAGCTCTCATGGGCAGAGAAACCAAGAACTCTTCATGAACAGAACAGTGATCAGCACCACTCACCACAAAAGTACAAGTTCATTGCCACCATCCTCCTCACAGTACTCCAATAAACAGTAGTTCCATCAGTTGGAGGTGCTTCTCTTCAACTTAATCATGGTCGGCACCAAACCCTGAATGTACAAGCTTGTGGGCTCATACCCAGCTATTATGCCAAGACTCAGCTTCCCTATCAGCTATATAGTTAAGATTTGCCTTCAACATGGTGGAAGGACATATACTGGACAGCTTGTGATGCGACACTAATCTTTATAGATCTCCAAGTCCACTGCTATGTATCAGACTAATCTACATTCCGAACAGAGGGGCTTTGGCAAAGTAACACGCTGCTTTGAGATCAGCTTCCCTCCAAGGTATTAACTGACAAGGTGAGCAATCCCATCCTGCAGATGTTATCCCTTTTTGTCACAAATCCATCTCAGTTTGTTCCTGGAATTTGCACATGTACATTATATGAAAAACCTCATTTAACTGTGCTCCACCATCGGCATACTTTAGAATTCCTTAAACCCCTCTGCTTTGGTGGCTCCCTTTCCTCCTTTAAGTCCCTTTTTAAAACCCACCTCCTCACCCCTAACATCTCTTTCTCTGACTCGATGTCCATTTATTTCTGATTACACCTCACATTTTTCCAAGTTAAAGGCACAAAATAAATGCATATTGTTGTTTATGTAGTACAGCATATTTATAGCTGAGAAGCAACAGATGACAGACAATTACAGTGGGGAACGGATTCATGCCGAGACATGTCCAACACTACTGATGAATTTGCATTAGATTTATTAGTCACTAAGTGAAAGAGAGGGTAGGGTAGTGACCAGCTTCTTCTTTGCTACAGCTATTGAACTTTAACTTTTAAAAAGATACATATTTATTTAGGTGGATGTTTGAGACCTACGTTATTTTGCAACCATTTTAAAGAACATCTGTAATGCTTTACCCCCATAAAACAAATTAATAGTGTTGTGTAATCAAATACTCATCACAAAATAAGCTTAAAGAACTCAGCAGAAGTACTCTGGATACAAGAAAAAGACAACTAATTTTTCCCTAAAAAGGACATCTAACCATTTATAAACAACAACTACAGCTTCTATTTATATAGCACCTTTAATGTAGTAAAAGATGCCAAGGCACTTCACAGGAGCATTAGCAAACTAAATTCGACCCGGAGCCACATGAGATATTAGAAAAGTTGACCAAAAGCCTATTCAAAGAGGTAGGTTTCAAGGAGCATCTTAAAAAGAGAGAGAGGGAGAGGCAGAGGGGTTTAGGGAGGGCATTCCAGAGCTTAGGGCCGAGGCAGCTGAAGGCACGGCCGCCAATAGTAGAATTAAAAATCAGGGATGCGCAAGAGACCAGAATTGGAGGAGTGCAGAGGCCTCAAAGGGTTGTAGGGCTTCAGAGATAGGGAGGGCTGAGGCCATGAAGGGATTTGAAAACAAGGATGAGAATTTTAAAATCGAGGCATTGCTGGATAGGGAGCCAACGTAGGTCAGCGAGCACAGGGGTGATGGGTGAACGGGACGTGGTGCAAGTTACAATACGGGCAGCCGAGTTATGGATGAGCTCAAGTTTATGGAAGGTGCCGGCCAGGAGAGCACTGGAATAGTCAAGTCTAGAGGTAACAAAAGCATGGATACAAGTTTCAGCAGCAGATGAGCTGAGGCAGGGGCGAAGACAGGAGATGTTAGAGGTGGAAATAGGCAGTCTTGGTAATGGAGCAATTATGGGGTTGGAAGCGCATCTGGGAGTCAAATACAACACCAAGGTTGCCAACAGTCTGGTTCAGGGAGAGGGATGGAGTCGGTGGCTAGGGACAGTTTGTGGCAGGGACCAAAGACAATGGCTTTGATCTTCCAATATTTAGTTGAAGGACATTTCTGCTCGTCCAGTTGGACAAGCAGTGTGACAAATCAGAAGCAAGAGAGTAGACAAGAGGTGGTGGCGAGGTAAAGCTGGGTGTTATTTGCGTACATCTGCAACCTGATGTTATGTTTTCAGATGATGTTGATGAGGGGCAGCATATAGATGAGAAATAGGAGGGGGCCATGGATAGATCCTTGGGGGGACTCCAGAGGTAATGGTGCTGGAACTGGAAGAGGAGCAGGTGATTCTATAGCTACAACTGGATCGATAGGAATGGAACCTGGTGAGTGTAGTCCCACCCAGCTGGACGACAGAGGGGAGGTGTTGGAGCAGGATGGTGTGGTCAACCATGTCAACGGCTGCAGACCGGTCGAAAAGGATGAGGAGGGATAGTTTACCATGGTCACATTCATATAGGATGTAATTTGTGACTTTGATAATGGACGTTTTAATGCTGTGGTAGGGGCGGAAAATTGATTGGAGGGGTTCAAACATAGAGTTGCTGGAAAGATGGGCATAGATTTAGGAGGCAACAACACTTAAGGACTTGAGAAGAAGGGAGGTTGGAGTAGGGCAGTAGTTTGCAAGGACAGAGGGGTCAAGGGTGATGACGACAGCAGATTTGAAGGACAGTACCGGAGGAGAGGGAACGGTTAACAATAACAGCTAACTCAGGCTAGGAAGGGAAGTTGGGCGGTCAGCAGTTTGGCAGGAATAGGGTGAGGGAGCAGGAGGTGGGCCTCATGGACAAGTTGACCTTCGAAAATAATTTGAGGAAACCAGGTCCGTAAGTTCATGGATACATTTTATGCATCAGTCTCAGTTTTAAGACTTCTAATAGTTAATCAACCTCATCTCTACAAACATTTGTGCAGAGAGGATCCTATACCACACAAAACAAGCATCAGAGATCACATGGTACAATTAGATGTTTACGTCAAATGTTAAAATCCAGACAAAAAAGTATTAATTTTGATTTTTTAAATTGTTTAACAGCATCTTCATATTGTCTTTCATTTACAGGCACTACTGTCCAGCAGCTAGATACGCACAGCTGCAGCAGCGACTGAGCTGCATTGTCCAATTAAGTAATCAGTCACATTCCATTTTTTTTCCCAAACCATCCAATCACAGCAGCTGCTCTGAATTTTACTAGATGGCAAGTGGAAAGTTTGGCTTCTTTGAATTTCAAAAGACAGTATCTGTTGATCAAGCTTCAATTCAGCCAGGTTGCATAATGCTCTTGTTGCCATACTATTCAAGGAGCAAACTATTTACATGCTACATCACAGAACTGGCGCTTCTCAGCAACTGAAGAAATTTGGTTTCAATTAACGTCACATCCCCTTTACATCGAAATAACTTGGTACGGTTTTTACTGTAGTATTTAAAATATATATATAATCTGTTTCAGGAAAGGGCAATGACTATCCAGAGATCCATTTAATAGCTTAGATCAATGCAAAGGGCTTGGGAAAAGGTACTGTAACAAAAAATTCTGAAGCTTTTAAAAAACTAAAATTAATAATTTTTATTTAACATTTCAATTATTTGAAGGATTATTGTTTACCACAGAAACTACTGGAGGAGAAATACAACTTGTTTAAATTCATAAGAGTCAAAAGTACAAAAGCCAAATTAAAATATATTAAACAGCATGAATCTTAACAATCTTATGAATTACCATTATAAAAGGGAAGTGGATTTCCAATCAGTTAATTGTGCTTGTGTATTTCAATTAACTACACACAATTTGCAGTAATTAAGCCACTACTGCTACATGCTGCATAAACCAACATACTTTACCTGTTGTCTACAGAGATTTTAAACAGCTGTTATTCACCTACTTACCATAGACCACCCCTTTTGTTCTTTTATTCCTCCCCCCAGCATTTTTATCTGTTTAATTTCCTGCTCTTCTCTCAGTTCCGACGAAGGGTTTCGACCTGAAACGTTAACTCTGTTTCTCTCTCCACGGATGTTGCCTGGCCTGCTGAGTTTTTCCAGCGTTTTGTTGTTATTCACCTATGATGGCCAATTTTCTCCCTTATTCGGTGGGGGTGGGGGATTTCTTGGCACAGGCAAATGAAGCGACCCTCTATTGCAATCAGTGTAAATTCCATTTAAATCCACAGTAGCCATTTATTTGTAGCCATTGCCAGTCTGCTCCAGCAAATGCTTTAAATGTTCTCACTTCCTGCTGTTTACAAATGAACAGCACGAAGAGAGATCCTGGCAGAGAGGAAACAATGAAAATGCAAATGCTGGAATAGACAACAGGCTATTTGTAAAAGAAGTGTGATCGTTTCATGTAGAAACAAACATCAGCCGATTATATTTTTATCAACTGCTGTTGCACCTGCTGCATATTTCCAACATTCATGTTGATTTTTTTTTTTAAATCTTTGCGGTTTACATTTTGTATCTTGCCAAAATTCTCTACACAAAATTTGGCAGGTTGTTAAATGTTTAAATGCCAAGGTCACCTAGATTTACTTCTTCATTGCACAGGGTGAATCAATCGCTTAGTTTTTAATTAATGGCAGATGTGTGTGACACACCTATTGGAGACACTTTGTTGGGCAGAGTGTTCTGGTAACCTCTATAGTACAGAGTGTGGTGTGCGCATTTATTAGTTCCTCCGTCAGCAATTACTTTACAACCTGAATCTTAAGATGAAAGAATGGATCCAATGCAAGACTGAATGTTAATTCTCAGATAATGTTTGTTACCTACACTTGCAGACAACTCAAATATCTTGTGTTCAAATAGAACCAAATGAAATCTGGCTAAACTAAAGATAACTTCATCCTTGTTCTTCATGTAATTCTGTTGCAAAAATTAAATTGGTAGCAGTGCTGACTTCAATTTGTTAGAAGTTTGCTTTATTTTGGTAATTTCTAAACTTGTTTGCAGAACATTGATTTGTTCCTCGGATTCAGTCTGATTTAATAAAATAGTAAGTCAGCTCACTGCAATTAAAACAGAATCCAGGCAATTGCAGAATTGTAACGTTCAATGAAACAACCCTGCAAAGCAAAAATTATGCATCTGTCCCTGCACCAAGCAGTTTAGAAATAAATCCAAGTGTAAAGGGGCATAGGATAAATCCTTTTTGAACTAATATTTGATGTGGGTAATTATTTAATAATCTGAAAGCAATGCACAAGTACCTTAGATAATCTTAGGTGACTGAATCTTGGGAATGTTGAAGCTCATAATTATGTGAGCCTTTGCACAAGACCTGGAATTGCTCTATGCAAGACCAATAATTGTACACAGGAACATAGGAAAGTACAGGTCAGAAAAAAAATATACATTCCATCTGGCTAGTCCCACCACATTCCTGGGTAAAGATCTGTAATACTCAAAGTGCAGCAAGTTGGTAAATGCACAACCCAGGATTGTACCAGGAAGGTCCCAGGTATTATTCCTGGTCTGACCTGAAGTTAGAAAGGTTCCCACTCCTGATTACTCTCCTGTGATAAAAGTGCAGACATTGAGAAAGTAGCCCAGCGCCAATCATTCAAAGCTTGAACATAAAGAATGGAGATTTAGGCCCGTACCAGAGGGCAATAGGAGACAAGTAGAGAAAAACTGGAAAGAAGGGATGATAAAATTACATTGCTGAATATATTTTCCACTGTATTGGTTTGGTACGGTAGACAACTGAACTATTAAAAACAAAAGCACCATTAAACATTAGAGCACCAGACAGGGAGAACTGTCAAAACAGAAAGCAGTATTTCAGACAGCTATGAAATTCCTGGCTGCTAATTCTGCATCAGCAGTACATGTGCAATGGCTAATTAGATGGAATACCAAAGAATTTGTCTGCATGAGGACAGCAGTTGATTCAGTGCAAGTAAAATAATCCAGGGAGTGTCTGTCTCGAAAGTTTATTTTTGAACCGAGTTCATCTTTCACTTTGACTGTTGTGGCTCAATTGGCTTCTTTACCTTTTATGGAAGTCTTAATCCTCAAACTGCTTCAGAACATTTTCAGCAAGATCAAGTTTACTGCATTAAGTGATGGAAACAAAAGTGCTGACAGCTTCCTCAGACTACTGCTGGCTACTTCTCCTTTAGAATGCTAGGTACCCAGATTGGCTTTACCCAGGAAACTGGGATTAGTACTACCTAGGTTGCTTTTAAAAACTGAGTACAACTTTTACTCACCTGCATCTTCCTCCAAGTGGTAGCACCCCCACCCTCTGACCAAAGATCTTCGACATTGAAACGCAAACAAAATATGCTCCATTGCTCCTCCCCATAACCACTTTCAGAAGAGGGAGGTTTAAAGACAACTTCTCGAATGTCTCAGACAGGTTTGACTCCTATCCCACCCACTTTGCTGGCAGTTCAGAATGAAAACAATTACACGGGTTGTTACTTCACAGACTATAGATTATGTAATCTAATGTGAAGTTGATCAAGACAAATTTGTGGCTGATTTCCATTGAACAGGATATGTGCAACACTCAGCTATCTAGCTAGCTCATCAACAGCAGCAATGACATTCAGTTTATAAGAATATTTAATTGAATATGGATTTAATATCCAAAAGATCAAGGCACAACCTTCAGATGCAATGTAAATTAATTAAATCAAGTGAAGTGTTTCTATCTATATGTGGTGAAACTAAACCTGCCATTAAATGAAGCAGTTTGTATAGGAAACACTTGTATATATGGTGGGGAAACATTAGAGTGCAACTTTCTCAGCAAGAACAGTGCGAGATGTTTATATGCAAGAATGACATATTTCATCAGCTAGTGGAGTGTTGTTGACCGCCCACCTCAATTTCCTGGTGAAACACTCAGAGCACAGCTCCCCAGTGAAGCATTTCACAGCAGCTTTCCCCTGAATCCTGCCAACTAGAGAAAGGGGGTCCTGTGAACAGAAGAAAATAGGAGTAGGACATTCAGCCCCTCGAGCCTGCCCCGCCATTCAATGAGATCATGGCTGATCTGATCTTGGCCTCAACTCCACTTTCCCACCCGCTCCCTGTAACCCTCGACTCCCCTGTAGCTCAAATGTATGTCTATCTCAGCCTTGAATATATTCCATGACTCCACCACCACCGCTCTCTGGGGGAGAGAATTCCAAAGATTCATGACCCTCAGAAGAAATTCCTCCTCATCTGTTTTAAATGGGCAACCCCTTATCCTGAAACTATGCCCCCTAGTTCTAGATTCCCCCAAGAGGGGAAACATCCTCTCAGCATCTACCCTGTCAAGCCCCCTCAGAATCTTATATGTTTCAATAAGATCACCTCTCATTCTTCTAAACTCCAATGAGTATAGGCCCAACCTGCTCAACCTTTCTTAATAAGACAACCCCTTCATCTCAGGAATGAACCTAGTGAGCCTTCACTGAACTGCCTCCAATGCAAGTATAGCCCTCCTTAAATAAGGAGACCAAAACTGCACACAGTACTCCAGGTGTGGTCTCCCCAGTGCCCTGTACAGTTGCAGCAAGACTTCCCAACTTTTATAATCCATCACCCTTGCAATAAAGGCCAACATTCCATTTGCCTTTCTAGTTACTTGCATGCTAACTTTTTGTTTAATGTACGAGGACCCCCAGATCCCTCTGTACCACAGCATTTTGAAGTCTCTCTCCATTTAAATAATAATTTGCTTTTTTATTTTCCCTACCAAAGTGGATAACCTCACATTTTCCCACATTATACTCCATCTGCCAAATTTTTGCCCACTCACTTAGCCTATCTATATCCCTCTGCAGACTGTGTCCGCCTCACAACTTGCTTTCCCACCTATCTTTGTATCAACAACAAATTTGGCTACAGTACACATGGTCCCGTCATCCAAGTCATTAATATAGATTGTAAGTAGTTGAGGCCCCAGCACGGATCCCTGTGGCACCCCACTAGTTACAGTTTGCCAACCTGAAAATGACCCATTTATTCCGACTCTGTTTTCTGTTAATTAGCCAATCCTCTATCCATGCGAATATATTACCCCCAACACCATGAGCTCTTATCTTGTGCAGTAATCTTTTATGTGGCACCTTATCGAATGCCTTCTGGAAATCCAAATACACTACATCTACTGGTTCCCCTTTATCCACCCTGCTCGTTACATCCTCAAAGAACTCTAACAAATTTGTCAAACATGATTTCCCTTTCATAAAACCATGTTGACTCTGCTTGATTGTATTAGGATTTTCTAAATGTCCTGCTATTACTTCCTTAATAATGGATTCCAGCATTTTGCCAATGACAGATGTTAGGCTAACTGGCCTATAGTTTCCCACTTCCCTCCTTTCTTGAATGGGGCGTTACATTTGCAGTTTTCCAATCCACTGGGACCTCTACAGAATCCAGGGAATTTTGGTAGATTACAACCAACCACCATCTCTGCAGCCACTTCTTGTAAGACCCTAGGATGTAGGCCATCAGATCCTGGGGACTTATCAGCCTTTAGTCCCATTAGTTTGCCTCGTATTTTTGCTCCAGTGATAGTCATTGTTTCAAGTTCCTCCCTCCCTACAGCCCCTTGATTATCAATTATTATTGGGATGCTTTTAGTGTCTTCTACCATGAAGACCGATACAAAATATTTGTTCAAAGTCTCTGCCATTTCCCTGGTTCCCATTATTCATTCCCCAGTCTTATCCTCGAAGGGACCAATGTTTACTTTAGCTACTCTCTTCCTTTATATATACACACACTTGTAGAAGTTCTTACTGTCTGTTTTTATATTTTTTGCTCATTTACTTTAATAATCTATCTTCTCCCTCTATTTTTTTTTAGTCATCCTTTGCTGGTTTCTAAAAATTTCCTAATCCTCTGCCCTACTACTAATCTTCGCAACATTGTAGGACAACAGTACAGAAAAGGAAGTATCCTGCTTCCAGAATGTCAAGGCAATAGGGGTTTTTCTGGTTGCTGGTCTCCATCAGTTTTACATGAGAGAGGGATGGTACCTGAACAAGAGGAACCATTTACAATGACAGCTGCAGAACTGAAGAAATGTAAACAAAATGAACAACAAACGGATACAGCTGACATCAGGAAACCATCATGGTTAAGAAAAAAATATAGCAGCTGCAAGTTACCTCTACTGGGTGCAGTCAACACTTCCTGTGGTCTCAAGCTGCAGGGTGTTTGTTGAACAGATCTGATGTATGAAAGGAAGTTTTGAAAAGGCACTCAGATGGGAGACAAACAGCCTTTTTTGAAGTTTAAAATAAATGGTTTACAGAAAACGGTGTGGAATAATGAATACTGAAGAATGCCCACTTGGGTGATCAAAAAGCAATCACCTCATCTCAAACTTCTGAAATTAACATTCAGAGTAAAATTTAAGTGATTTACAACAGTTGGCTGAGCACTTGGACAAATATGAGCTGACCAGAGAGCCAGCATGGATTTGTAAAAGGCAAGTCATGTCTAATGAACCTAGTTGAATTATTTGAGGTGGCAACAGCGTGGTTGATAAGGGAGTGTCTATGGATGTTATTTATATGGACTTCCAGAAGGCATTTAACGAGGTTCCACATAAGAGACCATTAACAAAAATGAGAGCGCATGGAATTGGAGGCAACCTACTGGCTTGGATAGGGAATCGGTTAGGAGGTTGGAGACAGCGAGTAGGGATAATGGGTTTGTACTCAAATTGGCAGGATGTGACTCGTGGTGTCCCCCTGGGATCTGTAATTGGGCCCTAAGCTTTCCACTATATTTATAAATGGCTTGGATGAAGGAATAGAGAGCTGTATATCTAAAGTCTGCTGACAACATTAAGTGAGGTGGCACAGTAAATAGTGTAGATGGAAGCAGAAATTTGCAAAGGGGCATTGATAGATTAAGTGAGTGGGCAAAACTGTGGCAGATGGGGTTCAATGTAGGAAAGTGTGAGATCATCTACTTTGGACTTAAATAGCAAGAAGCTGGGAACAGTGGATGAACAGGGAGGTTTGGGGTCCAAGTACAGAAATCACTAAAAGCTAGTGGGCAGGTATAAAAATACAATTAAAAAGACAAATGGCATGTTGGCCTTTATCTCAAGGGGGCTGGAATACAAAGGTGTGGTCTACTCTCAATCATCAGCAAAGTGATGGAAGGTGTCATCGATAGTGCTATCAAGCAGCACTTACTCACCAATAACCTACTCACTGATGCCCAGTTTGGGTTCAGCCAGGACCACTCGGCTCCTGACCTCATTACAGCCTTGGTCCAAACATGGTGAAAAGAGCTGAATTCCAGAGGTGAGGTGAGAGTGACTGCCCTTGACATCAAGGCAGCATTTGACCGAGTGTGGCACCAAGGAGCCCTAGTAAAACTGAAGTCAATGGGAATCAGGGGAAAAACTCTCCACTGGCTAGAGTCATACCTAGCACAAAGGAAGATGGTTGTGGTGGTTGGAGGTCAATCATCACAGCCCCAGGACATTGCTGCAGGAGTTCCTCAGGGCAATGTCCTAGGCCCAACCATCTTCAGCTGCTTCATCAATGACCTTCCCTCCATCATAACGTCAGAAGTGGGGATGTTCGCTGATGACTGCACAGTGTTCAGTGCCATTCACAACTCCTCAGATAATAAAGCAGTCCATTCCTGCATGCAGCAAGACCTGGACGACATTCAGGCTTGGGCTGACAAGTGGCAGGTAACATTCGTGCCACACAAGTGCCAGACAATGACTATCTCCCAACAAGCGAGAATCTAACCACCGCCCCTTGACATTCAACGGCATTACCATTGCCAAATCCCCCACCATCAATATCCTGGGGGGTCACCATTGACCAGAAACTTAACTGGACCAGCCACATAAATATTGTGGCAACAAGAGCAGGTCAGAGGCTGGGTATTCTGTGGAGAGTGTCTCACCTCCTGACTCCCCAAAGCCTTTCTACCATCAACAAGGCACAAGTCAGGAGTGTAATGGAATACTCTCCACTTACCTGGATGAGTGCAGCTCCAACAACACAAGAAGCTTGACACCATCAAAGACAAAGCAGCCCGCTTGATTGGCACCCCATCCACCACCTTAAACATTCACTCCCTCCACCACCGGCGTACCGTGGCTGCAGTGTGTACCATCTACAAGATGCACTGCAGCAACGTGCCAAAGCTTCTTCGGCAACACCTCCCAAACCCGTGACCACTTCCACCTAGAAGGACAAGGGCAGCAGGCACATGGGACCACCACCACCTCCAAGTTCCCCTACAAGTCACACACCATCCTGACTTGGAAGTATATCGCCGTTCCTTCATCGTCGCTGGGTCAAAATCCTGGAACTCCCTCCCCAACAGCACTGTGGGAGTACCTTCACCACACGGACTGCAGCGGTTAAAGGCGGCGGCTCACCACCACCTTCTGAAGGGCAACTAGGGATTGGCAATAAATGCTGGCCTTGCCAGCAACCCCCATATCCCATGAACAAATATTTTAAAAAGTTATGCTACAGCTGTACACGCTCTGGTTAGACCAGATCTGGAGTATTGCACTCAGTTCTGGGCACCACACCTCAGGAAGGATACATTGGTCTGGAATTTGCAGTTCGTGCTGAAGCGACAGCGATCGCTGCTGACCTCGAAGAAAGCTGCCCACAAAGATTTTGCGATCTCTGATGAAAACGTGAGCTTTCTCGACCTTAATTTTAATTGTAGCGCTGTCAAAAGGGGATCTGCAGTGTACTGCAGCAGTGATGTCATCAAGCTGTCTAAGCAGCTCAACATTCTCACATACAGCAAACCAGGAAATAAGAAGCACTGATTATGAATTCACGTTTTATAAATTTTACAGACAGCAAAGATTGGGACATATACATAGGATTAAAGTAGAAGCTGAAATGTCAAACAAACTTTGAATATTTTTTATTTTAGAAATCTAGTAATTTATTATAATGGAAAAATTTGACATTCCACAAATATTAAATTAGTTTTTCAGGGCCAGGATGGTTGTTCAGCAGTTAATACACTGTTAAAACCCCAATTACATCTATTCCAACAAGTCTCAACTTTTTATGGGGTGTTTAACAGCAATATTAGACCGGAGAAGCTTAAGTTTGTGTCAGTTCAACTGATTTCACCGATTGCCAGCTATGGAGAGTTCCACAGCGCAGCCTGTGGCGGAGCAGGGAATGACTGACCGCAACTTCAGGATTTCCGTGTTTATCTGTGCCTGCGCTAAATCCTGAAGTTATGGTCAGTTTCAGAGGGGTTATGACGGCAAACGGTGACCGTTTCGCCGTCATTAATACCGCAAAATCCGGGCCATTGGCCTTTGAGAGGGTGCAGCGAAGATTCAATAGAGTGATAACGAAGCTAAAAGGGTTAAATTATGAAGACAGGTTGCATCAACTAGCCTTGCATTCCCTTGAATAAAGAAGATTATGGAGTGATCCAATTGAGGTGTTTATGATCAAAGTAGTCGAGAGAGCGAGCGAAAAACAATTTGCTCTGATGGGAAAGTCCTGAACAAAAGAACATAACCTTAAAATTAGAGCTAGGCCATTCAAGGGTGATGTTCGGAAGCACCGTCACACAATGTGTAGTGGAAATCTGGAATGGGCTGCCCCAAGAAACTGTTGAGGCTAGGTCAACTAAAAATGTTAAAACGGAGATCGATAGATTGTTAGACAAGGCTATTAAGGGTTATGGAACTAAGGCGAGTAGATGGAGTTAAGATACAGATCAGCCATGACCCAACTGAATGGCAGAAACCCTTGAAGGGCTGAATGGCCTGCTCCTGTTCATATTTCTAAGTTATGTGAACTTCAAAATCCCAGCCTTCAAATCACTCTCTAGCGATATAATTTTTTTATTTTAAATTACATGAACTATGGAAACAGTATTTCACATCCACTTTTTTGACACCCTTCCAAGAGCAATTTTAGATGCTTACGACACTCGATACCATTCACTTTTCATGACATACTAACCAGAGAACTGACAAATGTAATAATTAAAAGCTGATCAAGTGATTAACAGAAAACAGTCAGCATGGATTATAACATCTCAGTCAGGAGATGAGATGAGGAAGAGGGTGGCGCAAGGACAAAACGTTGGGGGACTCCAGGCATGAAACTGCTGGAATCAGATGGTTATGGAATGCAAGCATATAGCCTCTGTTCAATTCTTTACCAGTGACAGAGCTAACATCAGAATAGATGCTGAAAACAAAATTAAAATCAGAGACCCAAATGGAGGTGCCATCTCAATGCCACCATGCTGGTACAATGATGGCTACTGGAACATAACTACAATTGCATCTCTAAACTGCAGTGCATCTTACAAGTTTATTACATTAGAGCTTTAAATCTTTGTTTGCTTACCTTGTCCATTAGAATAGTAAATCCACTTTTCTTTATTTGGGGTAGTAGAAATAGGCTTCTTCAGACCAGCTTTTTCAACAATGCTGCTGGGGTCCTGTTTGGGACCTTTCTTCAGCACATGGGAGCTTTTCTTGATACTGCAGACTACTGTCACCACCAGCACCAACAGTAGAAAGAGAACAATCATCCACGGTAAATGTTCATTTATGTCAAAGTGCTTGTGTGCGCTTGGTCTTGGTGGGCCTTTCCTGGGAGGTCTGGAATCAGCATCAGCTCCTGAGGTTTCCATTACTGGCTGAAAATTCATCGAAGCTAAGAGAGCAGGGTTTGGGCGTAACTGGGGAGAATGCCAAAGCGGTGCTTCTTTGGTCACTCCACTGATTAAATTTGTGGTTGTAGACGCAGCAGTGGTGATCAATTGATTAGGAACGCCTGCAAAATATTGAAAAAATTGTTTCCTTTACCTCTCAGAAAAAGAGAGGATAAAACCTAATTAGTCAAAAAAACCGAAACAACAATATGCCAAAAGGTTCATATTTTATCTAAGCATGTAGGTGACAGCTCGGCAACTGGACTAAATCACAAGGCTTAATGCATCTCCGCTGCATACCCTTAATGTTGCACCCCAGTAACATAGAAGGATGTTTAAGAATGAGCTCTTATAAAGGGCTGAATCAGCGGATTTCAGCCGGGATGGCTGCTGCAGTGCTACAATTGGCCTCAGCATCCTTGACTAATGAAGAGGGAAATTATTAAGGAAAGAAAAAACAAAAGTGTATGTTTAGCTAGCCGACAGCACCCCTAACCCATTCATGCCACATCTCTCCTCTTGGTCAGCTACAGCAAAAATTAACTGATAGCAAGCAAATTCTAAGTTTTTAAATTAGCTCATGGCCCTCCCTATCAATTTAAATTAGTAACATTAAAAGCTACTCATGAGCATTTTATAAATACTAAACCAAGTTTGCCAGGCAAGTAACTTGAAAATAAGTGGGTATGTTGAAACCCAATGGCATAACCTGGTCTCTGCATAACAACAAGGCTGCTTCAGGTTATAGCAAATGATCTTAGCAAGACAGCTGAAAACTGACTTTAAAAAAAAATTAATTCAAACCTGGGGAGCAAACTCAAAACCCGATATTACCAGATTGAGGCAGCTGTAAAATAGGCAGGGCTATAGTGGCTGTAATTTGCAGTAGACTACAGCTAGGTGTCCAAATTACTAAGATTAGGGTTTAGAAATTCAATTTCTCCAAGTAGCAAGCTCTCAATTTCACCTGGGAGAGTTGCTCAAACCAATATTTTCTTGCAAGAAGGGGATAACTGAAATCAGGAAAAAAAAGTGAAGCAAACCCACATCTCTTACACCTTTATGAATTTGTTGCAGTAGGACTTGCACACAGAATGTACACTTCCATAAATCTGGCACAAATATTCCAGGATCCAGCAGCATGATTGGACACTGCCTACCTTACAGAATAAAGTAGCTCGGTATTGAATTACATTTGCATTAGGGCATGTTACACATCACTGCATACACTAGAATCACTGGACCCATCACATGCAGAAGCCTATTTTAGATTTCCCCAGGCAATTTAACAGGATGACCTGAGCTATTTTGCCAAACAAAAACAGATACATAAAACAATTAAACACTTAATTTTAAAATACAGTCCCCACCACTAAAACCATCCATGTTTAAATCAAGTAATAGTTGACATAAAGCAAATAGCACAAACATCTTGCATTTATATAGCGCTTTTAATGTAAAGTATCCCCCAAGGCACTTGACAGGGGCGTTATCAGACAAAATTTGACACTGAGCCATTAAGGAGAAATTAGGACAGGTTAGCCAAAGAGTTAGGTTTTAAGGAATATCTTAAAAAGGAGGTGTAGAGAGGCAGAGAAGTTTAGGGAATTAATTCCAGAGCCCAAGGCCCAGGCAGCTGAAAGTATGGCTGCCAACAACAGGGCGAAGTAAATGGGGGTGCACAAGAGGCCAGAATTGGAGGAATGCAGAGTTCACAGAGGGTTATAGGGCTGGTGGAGGTTGCAGAGATCGGGAGGGGGCGAGGCTATGGAGGAATTTGTAACACAAGGATGCAAATTTTAAATTTGAGGCGTTGCTGGTCAAGGAGCCAATGCAGGTCATTGAGCACAGGGGTGATGGGTGAACGAGGCTCGTTAGGATACGGGCAGCAGAGTTTTGTATAAGCTGAATGGGAGGCTGGCCAGGAGAGTATTTGAATAGTCAAGTCTGGAGGTAACAAAAGAATGATTGAGGGCTTCAAGAGCAGATGGGCTGAGGCAGGAGCAGAGATGGGCGATTAGGTTACTGAGGTGGAAGTAGGCAGTCTTTGTGATGGAGAGGATTTGGGGTCGGAAGCTCAGCTCAGGGTCAAATAGAATGCTAAGGCTGTGAACAGTCGGCTTCAGCCTTAGACAGTTGCCAGGGAGGGGGATGAAATTGGTGGCGAGGGAACGGAGTTTGTGGCGGGGGCCAAAGACAATGGCTTTGATCTTCCCAATATTTATGGAGGGAATTTCTGCTCATCTAATACTGGATGTCAGACAAGCACTGTGACAAATCAGGGGCAGTGCAGGGGTCGAAAGGAGGTGGTGAGGTAGAGCTGTGAGTTTTCAGCATACACGTGGAACCTGACGTTGTGTTTTCGGATGATAGATCCTTAGGGTATTCCAGAGATAACTTTACATGAGCAGGAGGAGAAGCCATTGGATAGATAAGAATGGAACCAGGCTAGGACAGTCCCACCCAGCTGGACAACGGAGAAGCATTGGAGTAGGATGGTGTGGTCAACTGTGTCGAAGGCTGGAGGCATGTACGGAGTTCGTGAACCACGGTCACAGTCACATAGGATGCCATTTGTGTGACTTTGATAAGGGACTGTTTCAGTGCTGTCTGTGGTAGGGTGGAAACTGATTGCAGAGGTTCAAAAATTTGCCATTACCAATATTGGCAATTACAAAGTTGCCACTTAGTGTGTTAAGCGCCCTGAGTATTTCGGGCAGAAACACGTATTCAGTAAGTAATTCACACCTCGTTAAGGTGCAATTACCTATTGTACTTAATCACCTCTGTGGTGTCCAATTTGAGTTCAAATACTTCACAGCAGAGCATTAGCATCAAACATTTAGGGCTCGATTTTGTCATGGGGTGGGCTGGGGTCGTGTCATCCGCTTTTCGTGTTAGCCACCCGACTCCAATTGGACGTGGGAGAATTATTCGATTTTCCCCTAATTGGGCAATTGAGTTCCAGCATGTGGGAACCCATGACCCAATTAGTTTTTTCAGTCTGAAAGTCGCCTCTGATGATGTCATCATTGCTGCTGCATTTAAGATCTGCAAAGACTGGGAAGCTTTTGGCCTTTGCTGTGAGAGGGACCTGGAGGCAAAATGAGCAGCAGGAGACCCAAGTCTGCTCCCAGATTTTTCCACCACCACCACCACCACTACTACTCCAGGCTCCAAAGTTCCACAACAATGGTTATGACTGCTAAAAGTTCCCCCAGAATGATGATTGATCAAATCTCCTTTTTAATGGTGGACCTGCAGCTGACAGTCAACAATCCAAGTGTGCTATTGCCAGGTTTCACCGCTGTGTTTCAGAGGAGGCGTGCATCACGTCGGAAAAGTGTTAAAATCAGAAAGGCCTCTCAAAATGGGATTAGAGGCAATTAAGTGGTTAAGGGCCCTAAGGGCCTGTCCCGCCTCTTGGAGGTGGGACGGAGACAGGATCAGAAACCACGCATTTGGGAAAATTGCTCAGAGGCGGGGTCAGGCCCACCCACCATTTTTTTGCAATTTTAACACCCCACACGCCTCCATTCCCGCCTCCTCGGGCCTGGCAAAATCGAGCCCTTAGTTTCAATAAATTGGTCCAAACATTTCAACACTAAAGTCAAAATATTTATTTCTAATCCACTACAACTTTAAAAAGTGCAAATTGTAAGATTCAAATAAGGGTGTTAAAAGAAAGAGCTGACTGCATTTCTTCAAATGCAGTTTGTAATGCTATGATTTATATACATCTTTGATTGGAGAGTCAGATTTCAGTAATTATGCTGCTTAAATCAAAATGGAGAGCTACGCTCACAAAATTAAATCGATTCATCAAGAGGGCAAATCACATTAGCACCAACTCGCCCACTATAAGTGATGAGGACTGTACTTCAATTTCAATGTAGTAGCCTATGTCATAGAGTTATACAGCACGGATCGAGGCCCTTCGGCCCATCGTGTCCGCACCGGCCATCAAGCCCTGTCTAATCTAATCCCATATTCCAGCATTTGGTCCGTAGCCTTGTATGCTATGGCATTTCAAGTGCTCATCCAAATGCTTCTTGAATGTTATGGGTTCCTGCCTCCACAACCCTTTCAGGCAGTGAGTTCCAGACTCCAACCACCCTCTGGGTGAAAAAGTTCTTTCTCAAATCCCTTCTAAACCTCCCGCCCTTTACCTTGAATCTATGCCCCCTTGTTATAGACCCCACTACTAAGGGAAAAAGCTCCTTAGTATCCATCCTATCTATGCCCCTCATAATTTTGTACACCTCAATCATGTCCCCCCTCAGCCTCCTCTGCTCCAAGGAAAACAAACCCAATCTGCCCAGTCTCTCTTCATAGCTGAAGCACTCCAGCCCGGGTAACATTCTGGTGAATCTCCTCTGCACCCTCTCCAAAGCTATCACATCCTTCCTATAGTGTGGCGACCAGAACTGCACACAGTATTCCAGATGTGGCCTAACCAGTGTTTTATACAGCTCCATCATAACCTCCTTGCTCTTATATTCTATGCCTCGGCTAATGAATGCAAGTATCCCATATGCCTTTTTTACCACCATATCCACCTGTTCCGCCACCTTCAGGGATCTGTGTACTTGCACACCAAGATCCCTCTGACCCTCCATCTTGCCTAGGGTCTTACCATTCATTGTATATTCCCTTGCCTTGTTAGTCCCTCCAAAGTGCATCACCTCGCACTTTTCCGGATTAAATTCCATTTGCCACTGTTCCGCCCATCTGACCAACCCATCTATATCGTCCTGCAGACTGAGGCTACCCTCCTCGCTATTTACCACCCTACCAATTTTTGTATCATCCGCGAACTTACTGATCATACCTTTTACATTCATATCCAAGTCGTTAATGTAGACCACAAACAGCAAGGGACCCAGCACCGATCCCTGTGGTACCCCACTGGCCACAGGCTTCCAGTCACAAAAACAACCTTCGACCATCACCCTCTGCCTTCTGCCACTGAGCCAGTTTTGTATCCAATGTGCCAAGGCACCCTGGATTCCGTGGGCTCTTACCTTCTTGACCAGTCTCCTGTGCGGGACTTTATCGAAGGCCTTACTGAAATCCATGTATACCACATCCACTGCATTACCCTCATCCACACACCGAGTCACCCCCTCAAAAAATTCAATCAAATTAGTCAGACATGATCTTCCCTTGACAAAGCCATGTTGGCTAACCCTGATGAATCCTTGCCTCTCCAAGTGGAGACTAATTTTGTCCCTCAGAATTTTTTCCAATAATTTTCCTACCACTGATGTTAGGCTCACTGGCCTGCAGTTCCCCGGTATTTCCGTACTCCCTTTCTTGAATAATGGTACTACATTAGCAGTTTTTTGTATTTGAATCATTAATAATTACCTGATGGAGTGGAGGCATCAGGCAGAACTCCATTGTTGTGGTGAGTGAACTCTGTGCTTGATGAGTCGGTAGTTGTACTCCGAATTGTGCTTGGTGAGCCACAGATGTTATCCCTTTCTTGGTTTCCTAGTTCTAAGATCACCAGAGCCTGTTTTGAACAATTGGTGAGAGTTTTGCACCTCGAACTAGAAGGCACGTTGGAGAAAGTGCCACGAGGGCATGGTTTACACTTGACATCTTGTGTCTCACTTCCCTTCTTCCTAATACGCCAACCAATGGCACAGACTGTATACGCTACACATGATTTGTTAGACAGGAAAGTACCAGGTGGGCAAGTGCACTCACGGTCAGAAAAGGCAGTGCAGGGGAATTTCTCTATCATTGGAGCCACACAGGGCCTGCAGGTGTGACATTGATCAATGCCATTCTCATGTTTAGTGAAAGTGCCATTTTTACAGGGTCTGCAATCTCGCAGTAATGATGATGTGCAATGTTTTGACACATGGGTTCCTGCAGGGCACTTATTACAGTAAATTTCTTTCCCTGTTGCACGATCATAGTGGCGGTATTTACCAGAGGATAGAGCAGCCTTTGGAGTTGGTTCTACTTGAGCTGTAATGTCACCAAGTAACACAAACAGCAGCTGAAACAAAGCAGAGAAAAAGTCAGTCAGACATTTTGCAGCACTCATATTTACTGAAGTCTATCTGCTTAGTAGACAAATCAAATAACAGCAAATTTTCCAAGCGATCTGCCCAACATTCATCCAAAAACAAATACCACCAAGAGAACAGATTAACTAACTGGTTATACATCTCAATGGACGTGTAAAACAAATGCTGAGTTTGCCTATGTTAATAATCACTGCACTCAAAGTAACTCATTATTTTAAGTGCTTGGAATTGTTTTGAGAAGTTAAGGTGGTGCAACATAAATCTTTTATTGCTTGCCTCTATTTTTTCCCCTCATGAGCAGAGAGATACAGCACAAAACTGCCCTTAATTTGTAGTGACTGACAATGTCACTCAAGATAGGCCTAAAGATGTTTGGTGGGAGGAAAAGGGAAAAAGTGTTACACGAGCATAGTAAAGGCTGCTCTTCCGAGTTTGGGACTGAAGCCCATTGCCGGGCCTGAATGGAGGATGCTTGATTCTACATTTAGCTATGCTGTGCCTGTCCTGAGAACATGTAATGCTGACAGTTGCTGTCTTAATTTTAAAGTGTTCCTTTCCCCAGCACCAACATCCCCTCACCTTGATAAGCAGAAAGAAAAGTTTACAGTAAAATTGCATGGCACAGTCCTACCCCGCCCTATATAAGAGTACAGCTATTGTTTAGGAAATATGACCAGCGCAGATCTGAGAAACTGAAGCCATTAACCCTGCTTGACAAGAAATGTAGAAAAGTGGAAGATTAGCAGCATTATCAACCCATTTCAACTGAAAAGATAATGGCCCAAAAATTAGTCCCGCGACGCGAGAGTACGCACTGCGTACTCTCGCGTATTCTGTCTCCAATTGCCGGTTTTCTGCATGCACTGCGCATGCGCTGAAAACCCGCACTTGGTTTTTGGAAAAGGGGGCGGTTCCTCGGTGCGCGCTACAGGCTGCGCGCACGCTGTGCACTTAGTGCTTTGGACGCGCAGGTAAGGACGGAAGATTTTAGAAATGAAAAAAGGAGTAAGACCCACTTTTAACAAGGTAAGTAGTGAATTAAGTATTATTTTGAATTTTTTTTTTAACAGGTATATCTTTTTTAGAGACTTTAAAGACAGGTAAGTTTATTTTTATAACTTTTTAAAAGATTTTAAATTTTTTCAAAAATTTTAATTTTTTATTTAAAATGGTTAATTTATTTAACTATACTTATTTTATTAATGTGATGGGGTTTTTTTTAATTTAATTGAGGTTTAGCTGTTATTTTGGGGGTGTGTAAGATTCATAGCTTTCACAGCACGTATGTGAAACTTATGAATGGAAGATGGTGTGCTGCCATTGGCTCTAACTGAGTCACGTGATCCCACAGCTCACACGAATTCACTACGCCGGTGGGATACGCAAGCACTGCCCAGCTGATGTCTAGAACATCAAGTTCGTGCGAGCTGGATCTGAAAAAGCCAACGCGGAGAGAGAGATCACGGGGAAGCCTTACCCCCGCGTCAACACTCAGTCTTTAATTTCTGGGCCAATGACTGCAGGAACATTAACTTCAGCGGCCACCAAGTAGAAACAGGCAGCCAACTGCCAGCAGCTGTGCTGCCAACTGTGTTATGTTCATCTCCACCCTAAAAATAAACACTGACGGCACTACCATTTGTAATCTCCATTAACATTCAGATAATTTCTAAGGCACAAGAAAATAAAGGTTGAATCATCAAATACTCATACAACAGAACCTCAACGATCACATCATTGGGAACACATCAACTATCCACCTTCCTGATGATGCTCCACAATTTGAGATGATATCCCCATTGCACAGGGCACTCATCTTTCTTTGGTTATTTATGCTTAATCTTTTGCTGGTGAAAAAAACTGCATGATATTACTTCTGTTATTTGCATTGTACTTTCCTTCATTCTAGCGCCCAGGGGATTATTGTGCCACACCAGCAAGAATAAATTTATGGAACTCTTCATTATCCACCAAATTGGAGAGGGAACTCTTTCCATTATGGCAGATAATGGAGGTCTCAATGGTGAACTTAAGAAATTTATGATTACTCAAAAACCTAAGGGGACCAATTGGCCCTTTCCACCTCTGGAATCTGGGTTTGAATATCGGCCAGATTAGCAAACAATGACAGATGTGGATTTACATAGCATTCCATCACATCTCTCAAATGTTCCAAAGTGCTTCGCACAGAATAACTGATTTTAGTACACTGACTTATATGGGCACAATGCTAAGAACAAGACTGATGACCAGTTATTTGGTGGTGGTGTTTGAGGAAGGAATGTTGGCTGGGACAATGGAGAGCATCAAAAACAATTCTGAGCACCAAGTTATTTCAGACAGGTTGGTGCATAAAACAGAATGTCTTCTGCGTATATAGACACACATGCATTTCCTCACTTTTCTGATGCAATACAGGTTTCATCAGGTGATACGCAGATTAAGTTAATGGAACGTTCTACGGCTCTCTAATTTACAATTCGGTGAGAACAGAAGCAACTGTTACATTATTTGCATGTATCCAGAAATACCTGACTAAAGGTCTATGCATGAAATATTAATCTATCTATTCATACACTGAGGAACCTGTTACACATTTTTGGTTATTTCAGATTTCCAATTTTTTTTTTTAACTAATACAATCGAGTTCTGGATTAGTAAAATAACAGCTTTACTTCTTGAAATACTGACAGCCACTCATGAGAAAATTACAGAATATTCACCAAGTTTCAGTAGGAGTTGACGGTCAATGCAAAAAAAAAATACATTACAGCTTTGTACACTTAGATGAGCTTTAGTGAACCATCGTCATTGACAGAAACAAACAGTTTAGCTGACATACCCCATGTGTACTGGTTTTGATGAAGCTAAATTCACAAAGGAACCTTTGAGAAGTTGCTCCAAAGCCATCATGCAGCTAAAGCACCAAATTATGCACTTCATCTTTTAACATGCTCAAGAACAACAAGGCAACAATATAGGGTGATTTTAACTATCCCACAATAGAGTGGAATAAATTTAATAAAAACAGAAAATGCTGGAAATACTCAGCAGGTCAGGCAGCATCTATGGAGAGAGAAACAGAGTTAATGTTTCAGGTTGATGACCTTTCGTCAGAACTGGAAAAAGTTAGAGATGTAACAGGTGCAGAGGCAGGGAAAGTGGGGAAGGGAGGAAAGAACTAAAGGAAATGTCTGTGATAGGGTGAAAGGCAGGAGAGATTAGAAGACAAAAGGGATGATGGTGCGAGGCAAAAAGAGATGGTAATGGGCCAAGTAAAGGAACAAAAGATGGGTCTAGAAGAGGTGCAAATGGGAATAGCAGAATCATCAATAGCTGCAATCCTAAAAAATGGGGGCAGAGGTTATGATCTGAAATTGTTGAACTCAATATGGAGTCCAGAAAGCTGTAAAGTGCCAAATCGAAAGATGAATTACAAGATTCCAGAGGGACCCTGGTTCCAAATGATTTGAGGTTGACTCATATTGGGGACAGTGATTTAACTTTATTCAGCACAAGCAAGACTTAATACATTATAGTATTCCAGCAGCAGTTTACAGAGTATAATTGAGATTTATATTACCCCTTATACTCTGGGTAGAAGCCACAACCATGAGTAAGCTGGACCCTGTGTCTCTTGGTGTCTCCTGGATTCTTCCTGAAATCTTCTATACTTTGTGGATGTTAAGGCCCCCTTCTTATACCCTTACTCTCATTCAAAACCTATGGAATCCTCCTGAACCAATCATTGGCTGACACCCAAAACCCAATCATAAAGATGCCACATCTGCAGCACCTTGGTTTACGCAGGTTCTAGTCCTATGACACCCTGACATCATCTGTTTTTGACCATCAAGACTCATATTTAGGGTAGTTATGGCAATACAAACGGAACATATCTCCAGTGTAGAGATATGGATCCTTGCTGTTCGCTGCGAAAGGCCCATGTTTCTAATTCACTGCAGATATCATAGCATTCTAACAGTGGCAGCTACATATGACCTTGCTTCCCAGGTGAGCTGCACTCTATACTGCAGTACAAAGGGATCTGGGGGTCTTGGTGCAAGAAAATCAAAAAGTTAGTATGCAGGTGCAGCAGGTGATCAAGAAAGCCAATGGAATGCTGGCTTTTATTGCGAGGGGGATAGAATATAAAAACAGGGAGGTATTGCTGCAGTTGTATAGGGTATTGGTGAGACCACACCTGGAGTACTGCATACAGTTTTGGTGTCCATACTGAAGAAAAGACATACTTGCTCTCGAGGCAGTACAAAGAAGGTTCACTCGGTTAATTCCGGGGATGAGGGGGTGGACATACGAGGAGAGGTTGAGTAGATTGGGACTCTACTCATTGGAGTTCAGAAGAATGAGAGGCGATCTTATTGAAACATATAAGATTGTGAAGGGGCTTGATCGGGTGGACGCGGTGAGGATGTTCCCAATGATGGGTGAAATTAGAACTAGGGGACATAATCTTAGAATAAGGGGCTCCTCTTTCAAAACTGAGATGAGGAGAAACTTTTTCACTCAGAGGGTAGTGGGTCTGTGGAATTTGCTACCCCAGGAAGCTGTGGAAGCTACTTCATTAAATAAATTTAAAGCAGAAATAGACCGTTTCCTAGAAGTAAAGGGTATCAGGGGTTACGGGGAGCGGGCTGGAAATTGGACATGAGTTTGAGTTCGGATCGGTCAAGGCCCTGTGGGTGGCGGAGCGGGCCCAGGGGCCGAGTGGCCTGGTCCTGCTCCTGCTTCTTGTGTTCTTTAGAGTTGAGGTTGGATCAGATCAGCCATGATCTCATTGAATGGCGGAGCAGGCTCGAGGGGCCGATTGGTCTACTCCTGCTCCTATTTCTTATGTTCTATATGACTATGGCAACCGTCTTTCTCATCCATGCTGTCTGGTTACAGTCTACTCAGACTTTTAATTATAAGCAAAAGGGTTACATTTCATATATAATTCAGGTCATCAGTGCATACAATTGATGATTACAGACTTTTATATTTAATTCTTACACACAATTATAAATCCATTACTGATGATGATATCACTAAAGATAGAAAACAAGTATTCTAAAAACCAACTAATCCATGATAATCTTCGAGGTGCTGCTCCTCGAGCTTACGTGAGCTTCATTGGAACAGTTTAGGAGGCCGAAGACAGAGTGGGAGTGGAGCAGAGAATTAAAGTGACAGGCGACCGGAAGCTCGGGGTCACGCTTGCGGACTGAAGAGGTGTTCCGCAAAGTGGTCATCCAATCTGCACTTGGGCTCCCCAATGTAGTGGAGACCGCATCGTGAGCAGCAAATACAGTATACTAAATTGAAAGAAGTACAACTAAATCGCTGTTTCACCTGGAAGGAGTGTTTGGTGCCCTGGACGGTGGGAAAGGAGAAAGTAAAAGGGTAGGTGTTGCATCTCCTGCGCTTGCAAGAAAAGGTGCTGTGGGAAGGGGAGGGGGTGCTGTGAGTGATTGAGGAGTGGACCAGTGTCACACGGAAAAATAGTCCCTTCGGAATGCTGAAAGGGGAGGGGAAAATGTGTTTGGTGGTGGGATCACGCTGGAAGTGGCAGAGGTTGGTCCGTTGAACGTGGAGACTGATGGGGTGGAAGGTGAGGACAAGGGGAACCTATAGTGATTCTGGGAGGGAGGGGAAGCGGTGGGGGCAGAAGTGCGGGAAATGGAACAGACACGGTCGAGAGCCCTGTCTACCATGGTATAGAAGCATAGAAGATAGGAGCAGGAGTAGGCCATTTAATGAGATCATGGCTGATCAGCCAAATTCAGTACCTTGTCCCTGCTTTCTCCCCATATCCCTTGATCCCTTTAGCCTCAAGAAATATATCTATCTCCTTCTTGAATATATTTAATGAATTGGCCTCAACTGCCTTCTGTGGTAGAGAATTCCACAGGTTCATCACTCTCTGGGTGAAGAAATTCCTCCTCATCTCAGTCCTAAATGGCTTACCCCTTATCCTTAGACTGTGACCTCTGGTTCTGGACTCCCCCGCCATCGGGAACATCCTTCCTGCATCTAGTCTGTCTAGTCCTGTTAGAATTTTATAAGCTTCAATAAGATCCCCTCTCATTCTTCTAAACTCCAGCAAATATAAGCCTAATCGACCCAATCTCTCTCATATGTCATTCCTGCCATCCCAGGTATCAGTCTGGTAAATCTTCGCTACACTCCCTCCATGGCAAGAACATCCTTCCTCAGATAAGGCGACCAAAACTGCACACAATACTCAAGGTGTGGTCTCACCAAGGCCTTGTACAACTGCAACAAGACATCCTTGCTCCTGTACTCGAATCCTCTCGCTATGAAGGCCAACATACCATTTGCCTTCTTAACCGCCAGCTGCACCTGCATGCTTACCTTCAGCGACTGGTGCACAAGGACTCCCAGATCTCGTTGCACTTCCCCTTTCCCCAATCTATTGCCGTTCAGATAATAATCTGTCTTCCTGTTTTTGCCACCAAAGTGGATAACCTCGCATTTATCCACATTATACCATGCACCTGCCCAATTACCCAACCTGTCCAAATCATACTGGAGTTTCTCTGCATCCTCCTCACAGCACACACGCCCACCCAGCTTTGTGTCATCTGCAAACTTGGAGATATTACATCCAGTTCCCTCGTCTAGATCATTAATATATATTGTCAATAACGGGTCCTAGCACCAATCCCTGCGGTACCCCACTAGTCACTGCCCGTCACTTGAAAAAAATACCCGTTTATTCCAACTCTTTGCTTCCTGTCTGCCAACTAGTTCTCCATCCAAATCAGTACCTCACCCCCCAATCCCATGTGCTTTAACTTTGCATGCTAATCTCTTATGCGGGACCTTATCGAAAGCCTTCTGAAAGTCCAAATACACCACATCCACTGGTTCTCCCTTATCTATTCTACCAGTTACATCCTCAAAAAATTCCAGTAGATTAGTCAGGCATGATTTACCTTTTGAAAATCCATGTTGACTTTGTCCAATCCTGTCACTGTTTTCCAAGTGCTCTGCTATTACATCTTTTATAATGGACTCTAGCATTTTCCCCACTACCGATGTCAGGCTTACCAGTCTATAATTCCCCGTTTTCTCTCTCCCACCTTTTTTTAAGTAGTGGGGTTACATTAGCTACCCTCCAATCCATGGGAACTGTTCCAGAGTCTATAGAATTTTGAAAGATGAGCAGCAATGCATCTACTATTTCTAGGGCCACTTCCTTAAGTAACCTAGGATGTAGATTATCAGGCCCTGGGGATTTATCGGCCTTCAATCCCGTCAATTTCCCCAACACCATTTCCCTACAAATACTGATTTCATTCAGTTCTTCCCTCTCATTAGACCCTATGTTCCCAGACATCTCTGGGAGGTTATTTGTGTCCTCCTTTGTGAAGACAGAACCAAAGTATGTATTTAATTGGTCTGCTATTTCTTTGTTCCCCATTATAAATTCCCCTGATTCTGACTGCAAGGGACCTATGCTTGACTTCACCAATCTTTTTCTCTTCACATATCTATAGAAGCTTTGACTGTCAGTCTTTATGTTCCTTGCAAGCTTACTCTCATACTCTATTTCCCCCTCTTAATTAATCCCTTTGTCCTCCTTTGCTGAATCCTAAACTGCTCCCAATCCTCAGGTTTGCTGCTTTTTCTGGCCAATTTATATGTCCTCTCCTTGGATCTTATGCTATCCCATATTTCCCTTGTTAGGCACGGCTGAGTCACCTTTTTTGTTTTATTTTTATGCCAAACAGGGATGAACAAATTCTGTAGTTCATCCATGCGATCTTTAAATGTTTGCCATTGCCTATCCACCGTCACCCTTTAAGTAACGCTCCCCAATCCATCCTAGCCAACTCGCGCCTCATACCATCGTAGTTTCCTTTATTTAAATTCAGGACCCTAGTCTCTGAGTCAACTACTTCACTCTCCATCTTAATGAAGAATTCTATCATATTATGATCGCTCCTCCCCAAGGGGCCTGCACAACAAGATTGCTAATTAATCCTTTCTCATTACATAATACCCAGTCTAAGATGGCCTGATCTCTAGTTGGTTCCTCGACATATTGGTCCAGGAAACCATCCCGTATACACTCTAGGAATCTCTCCTCCACAGTATTGTTACTAATTTGGTTAGCCCAATCTATTAAAGTCACCCATGATAACTGCTGTGCCCTTATTGCACGCGTCTCTAATTTCCCGTTTAATGCCATCCCCAACCTCAGCATTACTGTTTGGGGGTCTGTATACAACTCTCACATTTTCTGCCCCTTGGTATTTCTCAGCTCTACCCATACAGATTCCACATCATCAGAGCCAATATCCTTACTTACTATTGTAGAGTCAAAAGAGAAGTGGAGGGGAATCCTCGGTTGAGGAAAGAGGAAGATGTATCGGAAGCACTGGTGTGGAAGGTGACATCGTCAGAACAGATGTGACGGAGACGGAGAAACTGGGAGAATGGAACAGAAACCTTACTGGAAGCAGGGTGGAAGGAAGTGAAGTCAAGGTAGCTGTGGGAGTCGGTGGGCTTACAGTGAATATTGGTCGATAGCCTATCTCCAGAAATGGAGACAAAGAAGTCGAGGAAGGGAAGGGAAGAATCAGATGGACCACGTGAAGGTGAGGGAAGGGTAGGGTGGAAATTGGAAGCAGTGAATGAAATTCTCTAGTTCAGGGCGAGAGCAGGAAACGGCACTGATATAATCATCAATGTACCAGAAAAGAGAGAGGAGAGAGAAGGGACCCGAGTAGGACTGGAAAAAAGAAGGTTTCACATATCCCATGAAAAGGCAGGCATTGCTTGGATCCATGCAGGTTTCCATCGCAACACCTTTTATTTGGAGGAAGTAAGTAGAGTCAAAAGAGAAGTTATTCAATGTGAGAACAAGTTCAGCCAGGCGGACGAGGGTGGTGGAGGATGGGGACTGGTTAGGTCTCTGTTCAAGGAAGAAGCGAAGCGCCCTCGGGCCGTGCTAGTGGGGGATGGAGGTGCAGAGGGATTGGACGTCCAGTGAAAAGATGATGTTAGGGCCAGGAAACTGTTAAAGTGGCGGACGTTGTCGGTAGAGTCGCGGATATAGGTGGGAAGAGACTGAACAAGGGGAGAAAAAAAAAGTTGAGATAGGAAGAAATCAGTTCCGTAATGCGTGTGGTCAAAGTGGGGAATGTTTTTTTTTTTTAAATGTATCCAGGACTACTTCCTAGATCTGTATGTTTGTAATCCAAGGAGGATCGAAACATTGCTTGATTTAATTCTGGGAAATGAAGCAGGGCAAATAACTGATGCGCATGTGGTAGAACAACTGGGAATATAGTTAGGTTCAAATGCAATTACAGAAAAGGATAATGAAGAGTGAAAATTAAGGATGCTGACTCGGGAAAGGCAAAAAGGATCTGGTCCAAATTAACTGGAAAGAAAAGTTAGCAAAAAGGTCAATAGATTAGCTGTGGGAAAGCTGCAAATACGAGATGCAGATAGTACAAAATAAATATTCCTACAAGGCAAAATGCAGAGCTCCTTTTCTTAGAGAGAGAGATTAAAACGAAACAAATTTTAAAGGATAGCACATGATAAAGTTAGGGCTAACAATAAGAAAATTATGAGGACTATAAAAAAAGGTACAGTGGGAAGCTGAAAAGATTAGAAAGGCTAGAAGAGAATAGAAAATAGATTAGCAGATAATGTAGAAAGGAAGTAATGAAGGCTTTATAAGCATATAAAAACTAAGATTAAAGACTGGCTTGACCACTCTGGGATGAAGAATGTATCTCTTGTGGAGGATGAAGGTATGAAGAACATTTATGAAATAAATATTTTTTTAATCAGTGTTTACAAATGATAGCAGAAGTGAGAACATGAGAGTACTGGAGGAGGATGAGTGGTAACCGTAGAAAGAAATTGGTTCTGAAAAGAATTAGCAAGGTGGATAAGTCATCAGGCCCTGAAGGCATGCACCCTAGGCTGCTCAACGAAGTCAGAAAGAAGGTGGTATAGGCTCTGGCCACAATTTTTGAATTCTCCTTAAATACACAAGTTGCACAGTGGTGCCAGAGAATAACCGAGGCAACACACTTATAGACCAGTTAGTCCCATCAGTTGGGGCCAAACACTTAGAATCAATAATTCATGGCAAAAATCAACAAGCATTTAGAAATGTATGGATTAATTAAGGACAGTCAGTACAGATTTATTAAAAGCAAGTCAGGTTTGAAAAAAATAATTGGTTTTTTTGAAGAGTTGACCAAGGAATGCTGTAGATATAACATACATGGCTGTTCAGAAAGTGCTCAATGAGCTGTCTCATAAAAAGGCATGAAAGAAAAAAATTAGCCGAATGATAGAAGAGGAAATATAGCAACACAGATAGAAAGTTGGCTGATGGACAGAATAAAAAGTGTAAGGAAGAATGGGTGCTGCTTAGACTGGAGAAGGGTTGGAAGTGGTCAGTGCTGGGTCCACCTATGTTCTCACTTCCACCATCATTTAGGTTGGGAAGGCAGTAATGAGGGGTCATCAATTTAAAATTACCACCACAACAGTGAAGAGAATGGTTAGGAGAAATTCCTTAACAGAGGGTTGTTGGGAGAAAGAAGTGCTTTGCCATAGGGTGGCTGAGGCAAAGACCACTGCATCTTTTAAAAGGAAAAGTAGATAAACATTTGTAGCAGAGGAAAATGCTATGAGGAAGAACAGAGCAGTGGGAAGAGTTTTGGATTGTTCCAGCAAAGAGCCAGCACAGATGTAGTGGGCTGAATGGTCTCCTTCTGTCTTGTAAACGTAGATGGTTCTATGAACTGAACAGCCTAATACAGACTTTGTACTCAAAACCACTGCAGGACAGAAAAAAACACCTGACTTTAACAGCTGCATTCAATTAGTCCCGCAGTTACTATATGGGGCAGTGTTTGCATGCAAGAGTTCTGTCCCCAATGCTATTTATAATTTGCAGTATGCAAATACATGCATAAACATTCCGACTCATTGCTTTGATAGATTACGATAGCAAAACTATGAAACTGAACAAAATGGGACTTGCCCAACAGACCACATTCGTGTAACATGACAAGATTGTAGTGAGTTTGCCAATCCGCTTTTAAAAAGGGACACTGTAACTGGCTTGAAATTACATCAGCTTTTTAACTATGGTGAAAACTAAGGCTGTTAGAAATATAGCCCATTACATTTACAAGTTTGTTATTAAAAGCTGAGCTTATGCTGAAACTGAAGAATTTTGGCTCCTAGATATTTTAACCATTCTTTAGGTCCACTCTCCTCCCCCAACCCAACCACCACCCCAACATTAATTGAAGATTTTGGGTGTTCGACTGCACAAACCCATATTCGGATTAAAGTAAACTGCAAAATACAAGTGAATTAGTGAACTCTCAGAACCTTCTATTCTTAGATTAAGGTCCATTGTTCAGTTAATGTAGTGGGGAGTGTTACCCTGAATTTAACTTGTACTGCACCTAATCAGGGAATTCTGGATGTAGATATTGGGTGCAAAGAAATTCCATTCCTCAAAAAAAATATTAAACTTCTCACCTTGATTAGCACACAATCTTGTGCCTCACAGTGAAAGATGTTCCCTTAATCAGGATATGAAATATTTACCTTTATTTTCTCCAGAATATAAATTAAGAAAAACAATTTCTCTCAAAGCAAAGCAAAATTCTTCTATCCTTAAAACTTGGAGAAATGGTCATACATACATTAAAATCAGAATTAAATACCAAAGACAACATAGATGCTATGGGCCAAATTTTGCTGAAAAAATAATGGTGGCTGCACAACGCACACCATTATTAATGCACAAATCAGCCAGCAACTTGTGGCGAGGAAGAGATACCCCGTGAATTGCGAATCGCCACAAATTGCTGTACGTTTTGCACCACACTTAACTTTGTGAAAACTGCATCTCGTTCTTAACATGAAGATGCTGCATTCGCACATTTATTGCCCATTAAACTCACCACAGAAAGTTGTTTAGCAATGATCAGCATAAGTACCCTTTTAATAGCATGATAATTGTTAATGATTGCTAATCAACCTCTCCTGTCCAGAAAGTTAACCATTATAAGTGCGGAGTCTCATTCCTTCAAGTTGTGAATTGTTTTAGAGATTTTTAAAAAGTCAATTTTTTAATTTTTAATTCTTTTTCCACACTTTATCTTTCTCTGTCTTTTTTTCCCCTCTCTCTATACAATTTTTCTTTCCCTCTTTTTATACCGGATTTGACATTGAATTCACCCTCCTTCTCAGTCCTTCCTTTTTTCCCTCAATCCTTTAATCTCATTGCTTAAGGCGATACACTGTTTGTCCCATTGTTCACCAAGGACCCAGATATCCTGTTGCCCTCGCTGCACGTTATCAGCTCGTACTTCCAGCAACTTTGTGAGCATAAAATTTTGAAACCTAAACGTGCTCTTGCAATTCTAACTAACGGGGCACACCGCAAAATGCCCCACTCCAGCAAAAATTAGACCCTATGGCCGGAATTTTACCAGCGCCGAGAGGGTGTGATCGGAGGCGGGTCAGCTGTCAAATTAGAAAAGATGGACAGCGGGTCAGGACCCCACGGTCAAGCTGCCTCCACGCGAGTCTCCCAAGTGTCAACTCTGTCAGCGCTGAACAGACCCGACACCAAGCGGCAGGGGAGACAATCTAGATCATTAAATGCATTATTAAGAGGCAATTAAGTCTTATTTTAAGCTGATTTTTAGAGTTCGCCAACGGCATCTTCGCTGCTCGGGGATCACATCAGGTAAAGAGGTCGGGTGTTGTGTCAGCAAGGGATGATTTGCTAAATTTGACAACTGCAAATGGTCTATAAAAGCTCCCATTTCATAGGTCTTCACTTTCTAAGGTTAGAAGCTGTTGCTCACTGCATTTGGAAGACAGATTGAAGTTTATGCAGCTAGCAAGTGTTTGGAGCAAACTCTATCCAGTGTCACCTCATTGGAACAACCTCGCTCACCAGTGACAGATCGCTTCGGTCATCTCAACCTCACCTGCCATCTATTCCATCAGCATCGGTGCGCTTGGAAAAAATCTCACCTGGGTCCTCAGAATCAGACCCCAACACCAGCATCACCGGGCACACCAGCAGCACGAACATCAACACCAAACTTCTCTACAATCACCTGATGCTGCACAGGACACAGGGCATCGTCACCCTACCACACTGCTGCCCAGGATGGCCTCACCATGGCCAGATTTACTTCACTTAACGCTGCACACCCTGGCTGTCACATGATGCGTCAGGTTGGCACCACCCCACACCAACACCATAAAGCACCCCTACAATGCCCAAGCCTTTCCTTTCACACTCCCCACCATTGTTGGTGGTGGGGGGGGGGGGGGGGGTGGTGGTACCCTAATATCTCACCATTCACTGCAACTCACTAAGCCACTTCCAAAGGTGCACACAGATCTGTCCAAGAATGCAAATGTTGAAAATAAAGATTTCAATGTTTGACAGCACATTACCAGAAACTTCACATGGACATTGGCTAAACCACCCAAGTGCCTACCCTTGTGTGTTGTTAGTTGGTATGCTTGCAGTAGGATGAGGTTGAATGTGAGGGGTGGCTAATGAAATGAGGAAGTGATAATGTAGATAGAGAGGGATGGGTGGAGGTGCAAGGTAAGTTGGTGTGAGTAAGGATGTGCAGGAGTAGGGTAGGGAAGGCAGAGTGATGGGGATGTGATGAGTGGCACCGCAGGATGAGGTTGAGTGTGGCTTTGCAGTAACAATTTGTGATCTCCTGAGATCATTGAAAGGTTTGCGCCACTGCAGCCTGGTCCTCCTGATGACATCCCTGCTTGTGTGCTCCTGTGCAATGTGCAATCAGGCTGCGTTTGTCTCTTCCGCCCATGGGAAGGGAAGAGAACCTCCCTGTGTGCTGTGACTCCCTCCATAAGCATATGGAGGGAGTCATGGGAGAGCCTGGGTGCAGTCGTGCACCTTTGTGCAGTGCTTGTTAGTGTTTGCAGCACCTCAATGCTGCAGAACACTGACAGCACAAATGTCAAAATCAATTTGGACATTGTCCCTTTAAGGAAACCGGCTGATGGCGCGTAATCACATGACGTCATCAGACTCGCTTCCTATTAATTGGCCGGGAACCTCGCTGGGCAGTCTTAACAAGCCCAATCAACAAAATCACTTGGAGTGCGCAGGCTGGAGCAGGCAGTGGGCTGGGACCGCGCTACCGACCCCGGCCGGCGAAATCGCGGCCTATGTGTTTTCACGAAGTGTGAAGTTGTCTGTAAGCATATAGTCAAGAGATCTAGGTCTCTGCAACCAGTTATTTACAGAGGCATCAAAGTTCACTCTATAATTATTTCTTCTGCCAACATTAAACAGATGACATCCTTTGGCAGCTGCTTTTGTCTAATACTAAAACATTGGAAACATCACAACATTAAGGCAACTATACACCAGGATGTGTAAAATCTGAATTTACGGAAAACATTTCCTTTCCCACACAGTTTAAATATGATGGGGAACCAGCTCAGGAGAGAATGTCTATGTTGTCATATGAGAAAGTTAATTTCACAGTGTTCCATTTAGCAGAGTTTCATAAACACTTGCTGACCCACAGCATGGATGCTTGACATTTTATACAAATGATGTAGATCTAGAGCATGAAGATGAAAACTCCCATTTTTACTGCATTATTTGCCTTTCACTTAATGTCCAAATTTGAAGTCTGCAGATTGCATTTGGTGGTTTGCTGGTAAACTGGAAAAAACAAAATTGCATGACAAGAATCACATGCTAGAATTCAGGATTTCCGTGTACTATGCAATGTGACGGACAACAGATTTTCTCTCGAAAATTCTAACCAGCTAAAAAAACTGGGGCAAAGAAAAAGCACACACACCCCTCGAAGGAATGAAAATGCAACTAACAAAATGGGTATTTTGCACGTCCAATTTCTCAATTCCTACCAAAACAAATTGTATGAAATGGCACAAACATCCCATCAATCAGGACGCAAGTACTTCAGACAAAAAACAAACTTGAAAGAAAGTCCAAACCAAATGAAATGTTGTAACTATGTGGAAACAAAGACACAAGATAAATGAAGAGTTACGATTTTGAAGTGAAACAATAACAAATACCATAAAAAATGATCTGGGGGATATCCAAGGGAGAAAGTTCAGTTAACTTTAATCCTGCAGTAACTGACAAAGTGTTGCCGCTGCTGAGATCAAACATCAGTAATGTTACAACCAAGACCGATTAACTAGGAGCAATACAACAATGCTCTAAAGTTGCCTTCATGATACCGTTGATAAGAGTGTTGCAAAATAAGAACATTAGCGCAGTCATGTTTCATATTTCAGACTGGTGACTATTTAGAGAGTACAGCAGTAAGTGGGCAAAGCAGAGCTTTGTACAAAGACATTTAAATACAACTGCAAAGCTTGGCTGACAGGCATTCCAACACCAATGAAGTCTTTAATGTTAAGAGCAGACTGTCCCTACAGATCTGAAAAGCATGTCCAATCGCTACAAAATCCAGTTTATCTTTTTACCCAATTCTTCACTGTTTACAGTAGAAAAACACATTACGGTGATCTAAAGGTGGTAGTTTGTGTCTTACATGGTGCTAACCTCAGTTAAGATCTTACACTGTTGCTGCCTTATTCTACTGTTTAAATTTAAAATTAATGAGGGAGGAATGGGTGATACAATGGACTTCTGTAACAGCATACACCATACCAACCAATATGGCAATTTGGTTCACAGTGGTCAGTCTCAGCAATCATTGAAATAATGGCTGCCAGCACCAACATTCCTTTTAAAATGTAAATTTACTGAGATTGTGGTTGGGATCCTTAACACTTTTAAACTATATTTGAAGTGGATTGATCTCATTAATGCATTTTAAGATATCACTAAAAAGGACCCCAAAGGAACCAAAACAGAGCTGAAGCAGAGACTTCCTCAGTTAATCAGAGTCGTCTTCCTCAAACTTGAATAAACTGCCAAACCTGCTCCCAAATGTCAACAGACAAAACACTGCTTCAAGCACAAGTACCGTTTCACCCGTGATGGTTCAGCTGGTAAACTTGCTTCCGAGAGCCATAGGAATCCCAAATGCCCCACATCCAATTTCAGGTCTGTACGAGTTCAACTGTTTCCTGTTGGGTGACATTACAGGCGCAAAAACTGAATTCCAAAATTGAGGATCAGATGGTTGGGGGGGGGGGGGGGGGGGGGGGGGCGGAGAAGAAATCAGTTCAAATTACCACTGTCGACAGCTGCTGGGAAGGGCACATGGAACTGGAGTAACACTGTACGATCACTACCCCAATCCAGTTCAACAATCTGTCAGCAATCACTGTCTAGGCTCAAACGTGAATAATAATTGTCACTTGGACAGCATACCGAAGGATAGCCAAAACCCATGAAATTGAACAACAATATGCTTCAGTCTGCTGGACAAAAACATATGGACACCCTTTTGTTAAACAACAAAAACAGGGCGCTAATGTTGATTAATTTATTTTAAACTGAGTACCTTAAAAAATTGAATGGTTTCAACTACCAATTCTTAGGTAAATCTGGCCTTGTGTGGAACCACTTTTGCTGAAGTTCTTTGTGCACTTGAAACTATGACTTTCAAAATAATGCTCAGACAAAAAGGCATGCATTTTTTAATTTATTTTTTATAAACTGTACCTTGAGCCTTCCAGTGGTGCCCAAAACTGCATTTTGATATGCTCATAAGGAACAATTGAACAGCTCCATACAAACATGGATATGTGGTAGTTTGTTCAATTTACTTGATGGGGAGTTTATGGTACCAAAATTTTATTGTCATAATAAGTACAAATGCAATGGTACTCGAGTTGATAATTAAGCAAGTCTGATGATCCTCAAGAGTAACAAGCAAGCCTACTTCATGGCTATAGGCAATGCCCAGCAAAGCACAAAGCCAGGCTGATGAGGTTGCAGTTTTGATTCTCAGGCAGGACAGCAGTTGTGATACTACCACTGGTCTTTAGACCCCCACCTCCCCCAAGTAGACACATGCTATTCTATACACTGCTTCCCATAAATTGAAAATTCTTGAATCATGCCTTCCTCCCCTCCCCACCCCATCCCTCCCAAAAAAAAAAATCTCCAAACAGGAATTAGTTTGTCCACTATTCTTTTCAGAACCAAATAGTTCAAAATTTGGAATAATCTGTGGGCCTTCTCTGAACACTTTCCACCATTTGGTTTATACACCAATAACACTTGTGTTTAGTCAACAGTAATAGCAAGATCTTGTTTCCAACACATTATATACCCTTCATTTTCCAATAATTTATTCTGGTATTAATAGGTCTCAGCTCACTATTAAAATCAACCTGGAATTAATCTGGCAGATATTTGAAGGAAATTATCAGGTGGGCAGTTTAACTGTTGGGCCTAAACTCTGTATGCTGTTTTCAAATATGAAAACACAACTTACCATTCACAGTAGCTGTTGCTCGACTGTGAGACACCCATGCTTGATGCCAACTCCCGATGTGCAGATCATTTGCAGCTGGCTGCAACGCAGAGTATGCTCGCCAGGATCTGCTGTGGTTGGCTCCCAAAAAGGTCCTCTTTTACCAGATCTTCTCAGCTGCCAGGCACAACAAATCCCAGCAAGTGTACTTGCAGTGTGAAGACAGCTGTACTATCTGCAGCTGGCACCACAATACGTGGCTCAGCCGACAGTAAACAAATTTAGGGAAAAGTGCAGAATGGCAATAACAGCCACCCAATCCTCACGTGCCTGATCTGGAAGGAGTGGTCGTACAAATAAAGACTTGAATTTACATTGCACGGTATCATGTTTCAGAAGAGTTGAGATGCAGTGGCTATTATGTAGGCAAATGTTGATGGCAACTTTAAGCTTCTCTTAACAGGCAACTTGCCCAGCCAAATTTAAGCCCCTTCAAATGTTATCTTTTCCAACATGTTGGCTGTCAATTAAAATATGGTTCAGAAAAATACCAATCTGAACCAGTTTTAATACATCAAGTTAGATGGGGTTACTGCGCACAAAAACTTATATAGCACTCCTCATAGGTCAAAAGACATTACAAAGTCCTTTACATTAAATTACACACAGCATGAGCAACCCAATTATGCATGAACATAGCATGACAGGTAATTCTTCTTCCCAAAATCATTTTAATATTATGAACAGCAGAGAATCCTGGAGTTCTCTTGTGGTTGCAGCCAGACACCAGTGGAAAAAATAGATTCCTTATCCTGAGAGCTTTCCTCTAGCCACAGCTCTCGAGGAAAATTATCAAATGACTCCGCATCAAAAGCCAGTTATGTTACAGCCTCAAATCACTCCAATGACATGACTCCTCTTCCACAAATTTGGGTCTGCTTTGAATTTTTGAGATTGCATTTCCAACTTATATCATGCTTTTCACACACACACACACACTGAGGATTAATTCTACAATAACCAATTAAAAGTTGTATGTTCAGAAGAGAAAGTTCCTGTCTGACTGAGCTCCATAACTTTTTTTTTTTGAGGAAATTACATCCCAAGTAGTCCGTGAAAAATCCTCAGTTGTCCCTGGGCGCATTGGGTTCTAAAATGCATTTAGCAAAGCTCCACAGGATAGGCTAATATTTAAGCTTAAAGCAGTAGGAGGGGGGCAGGATTCAAGATAAAACTTGCGAATAAAATCACTGAGGAGTCAAAAAACAGCAGGTAGTAGTTATAAAAATTGCGGGGTAGGAGGAGGAGTGAAGAAAGAGGAATCAAGTGCCAAAAGAATCCGAGGGATCTACTAATTTACATTAACAGCTGAATGCAAAATGGTCAAATTTGCTAATTTTAAAAATGTGTTCTCAGGATATGGCGTCGCTAACAAGGCCAGCATTTATTTCTCATCCCCTCTCGCCCTGGATAAGGTAGAGGGGATCTTGGAGGTAATGATGTTCCCATGCACCTGCTGCCCTTGTCCTTCAAAAGAGATGGATGTTGCGTGTTTGGGAGGTGCTGCTGAAGGAGCCTTGGTGAGTTGCTGTAGTGCATCTTGTAGATAGTACACACTGCAGTCATGTGCATCAGTAGTGGATGTTTAAGGTGCTGGAAGCGGTGTCCTAGTGTCGAGCTTCCTGAGCGTTGTTGCAGCTGTACCCATCGGAGCAAGTGGAGAGTATTCCATCTCACCCACGACTTGTGCCTTATAGGCGGTGGAGAGGCTTTGGGGAGTCAGGAGGCAAGCCACTCACCACAGAATACCCAGCCTCCGACCTGCCCTAGTAGCCACATCATTTATGTGGCAGGTCCAGTTGTGTTTCTGTTCAGTAGCAACCCCAGGATGTTGATGATGGGGATTCGATGACGGTAATGCCACTCAAATGTCATGGTTAGACTCTCTCTTGTTAGAGATGGTCATTGCCGAGCTCTTGTGTGGTGTGAATGTTACCTGCCACTTATCAGCCCAAGCCTGGATGCTGTCCAGGTCTTACTGCATGTGGCTATGGCCTGGTTCATTATCTGAGGAATTGTGAATGGAGAGGAACACTGCAATCATCAGCGAATATCCCCACTTCTGACCTTATGATGAAGGGAACGTCATTGATGAAGCAGCTGAAGATAGTTGGGCCTAGGATGCTGCTCTAAGCAACTCCTGCAGTGATGTCCTGGTGCTGAGATATTGGCCACCAATAACCATGGGGCAGTTGAATCTGAAAAAGCAGCTTGGGGACCACAAAACGAGTTAGGTAAAATATGTAAGTGGGCAGAAATAATGGCACAAAAAGAAAATACTGCAGATGCTGGAAATCTGAAATAAAAACAGAAAATGCTGGAAACACTCAGCAGGTCAGGCAGCATCTGTGAAGAGAGAAACAGAGTTAACGTTTCAGGCTGATGACCTTTCGTCAGAACTGGAAAAAAGCAGGAAATGGAACAGATTTTTAAGCAAGTGTAGTGGCTGGGAAATGGGGGAGGGGATGAAAGAACAAAAGGGAAGGTCTGTGATAGGATAGAAAGCAGGAGAGATTAAGAGACAGAGATATTCAAGGCAAAAGGGGATGGTAATGGGACAGGTTAAGGAACAAAGGATGGGTCTGGATGAAGTGTAAATTGTGCTGGCAGAATGAAAGACAGCTGCCATGTGGGAGAGAAGAACAGAAGGCCAAACAAAAAGTGTGGGAAAAAAATATATATGGTAGGGGCCGGGGTTATGATCTGAAATTGTTGAACTCAATGTTGAGTCCAGAGGGCTGTAAAGTGCCTAATCGAAAGATGAGGTGCTGTTCCTCGAGCTTACGCTGAGCTTCCGTGGAACAATGCAAGAGGCCGAGGACAGAGTGGGAGTGGAGCGGTGAATTAAAGTGACAGGCGACCGGGAGCTCGGGGTCCCCCTTACGGACTGAACAGAGGTGTTCCGCAAAGCGGTCAACCAATCTGCGTTTGGTTTCCCCAATGTAGAGGAGACCACATCGTGAGCAGCGAATACAGTATACAGGAAACTTTCGTTTATCCGGCATCGACGGGACCGGCGTGGTGCCGGTTTATCGAAAGTACCGGATAACAGAGAGTTATATCTACCGAGGCTATTTTTAACAAAGAGACTCCAAGCAGCACAGGAGAATCTACTCCTGCTACTGCAATGTTTCGGACTTGCGCCAGGAGGCCGAGTAGTGGCACTTTTGAAAAGTACCCCTACTGACTAAATCGGCGTTCTCGGACTCGGACTCGGGATCGGCAACATTGCCGGTTATTTGAGAGGATTTTTCGGAGCACTCGCCGTTCGCGGAGACTCGACTGCGACTCGGCAACATTGCCGGTTATTTGAGAGGAGTTTTCGGAGGATGATTTTTGCCGGTTAAGCGAGAATTCCGGATATTTGGGTGCCGGATAAACGAAAGTTTCCTGTACTAAATTGCAAGAAGTACAAGTAAATCGCTGTTTCACCTGGAAGGGGTGTTTGGGGCCCTGGACAGTGGGAAGTGGGGAGGTATAAGGGCATGTGTTGCATCTCCTGCGCTTGCACGGGAAGGTGCCGGGCGAAGGGGGTGATAGAGGAGTGGACTAGGGTGTCGCGGAGGGAGCGGTCCCTATGGAATGCTGAAAGGGGAGGTGAGAGGAAGTTGCGTTTGGTGGTGGGATCACGCTGGAGGTGGCGGAAGATGATCCGTTGAATGTGGAGGCTGGTGGGGTGAAAGGTGAGAACAAGGGGAACTCTATCGTGGTTCCGGGAGGGAGGGGCAGGGGTGAGGGCAGAAGTGCGGGAGATAGAATGGACACGGTTAAGGGCCGTGTCAACCACTGTAGAGGGGAATCCTCGGCTGAGGAAAAAGACATGTCGGAAGCACTGGTATGGAAGGTGGCATCGTCAGAGCAGATGCGGTGGAGACAGAGAAACTGGGAGAATGGAATAGAGTCCTTACAGGAGGCGGGGTGGGAGGAAGTGTAGTCCAGGTAGCTGTGGGAGTCAGTGGGCTTGTAGTGAATGTTTGTCAATAACCTATCCCCAGAGATGGAGACGGAGAAGTCGAGGAAGGGAAGGGAAGAGTCGGAGATGGACCATGTGAAGGTGAGGGAAAGGTGGAATTTGGAAGCAAAGTGAATGAAATTATCTAGTTCAGGGCGAGAGCAGGAAACAGCACCGATAGTCATCAATGTAACGGGAAAAAAAAAGAGGCGAGGGAGGGGACCTGAGTAGGACTGGAACAAAGAGTGTTCCACATATCCCACAAAAAGGCAGGCATAGCTAGGACCCATGCGGGTTCCCATAGCAACACCTTTAATTTGGAGGAAGTGAGTGGAGTTAAAAGGAGAAGTTGTTCAATGTGAGAACAAGTTCAGCCAGGCGGAGGAGGGTGGTGCTGGATGGGGACTGGTTGGGCCGCTGTTCAAGGAAGAAGCGGAGCACCCTCAGGCCATCCTGGTGGGGGATGGAGGTGTAGAGGGATTGTACGTCCAGTGAAAAGGAGGCGGTTGGGGCCGGGAAACTGGAAACTGTTAAGTGGCGGAGGGTGTCGGAAGAGTCGCGGATGTAGGTGGGAAGGGACTGGACAAGGGGAGAAAAAAAAAAAGTCGAGATAGGAAGAGATAAGTACCGCGGGGCAAGAACAGGCTGAAACGATGGGTCTACCAGGGAAGTCCTGTTTGTGGATCTTGGGAAGGAGGTAGAAGCGGGCTGTGCGGAGTTGGGGAACTATGAGGTTGGCGGCCGTGGGGGAAGATCTCCAGAGGAGATGAGGTCAGTGACGGTCTTGGAAACGGTGGCTTGATGTTCGGTAGTGGGGTCATGGTCCAGGCGGAGGTAGGAGGAGGTGTTGGAGAGTTGGTCTGCTAGGTAGAGGTCAGTTCGCCAACAACAGCACCACCCTTGACAGCCGGTTTAATGACAATGTTGGGATTGGATCTGAGAGAGAATGGAGTGCTGCAAGTTCAGAGGGAGGTTGGAGTGAGTGAGGGGAGCAGAGAAATGGAATCGGCTGATGTCACGCAATTCTGCCAGCGCAATTTACACTTCATCTAGAGCCACCATTTGTTCCTTAACCTGTCCCATTACCATCCCCTTTTGTCTTGAATATCTCTTAATGTCTCTTAATCTCTCCTGCTTTCTATCCTACCACAGACCTTCCCTTTTGTTCTTTCATCCCCTCCTCCATTTCCCAGCCACTACACTTGCTTAAAAATCTGTTCCATTTCCTGCTTTTTTCCACTTCCGACGAAAGGTCATCGACCTGAAACATTAACTCTGTTTCTCTCTTCACAGATGCTGCCTGACCTGTCTCCAGAAATAATGGCAGCTGAGAATGTAATACAGTGCAGTACTGCCGGTGAAAAGAATAAATGGACAACACAAGCACTCCATGAGTGGTGTCAAAATAGCTACGGGTGAAGTTGAAAGATCTGTGGATTTTAATACATTCAATGCTGAACGTATCTAATCACTGAGAACAGCCATCAAAAAAAAAACACTGAACCACGTCAAAACTGTAGAGTACAAGTTGTAAGGTGTCATGCTTGAATGGCAAAGATCAGAAAACACCATACCCAGTCATGACCACTGAGACAATGAATTCCTGGAGGTGCAAAGAGCCACAAGATTGTACCCTAGCATCAGAGAGCTGAATTTTGAAGATTGGAGAATTTTTCAGCCTAGAAAGGTGACAGAGGCGGGAGGCGATACAATACAATTAAATGGCACAGAAGAGGTAAACTCAGAAGTTCAAACTGAACTATGACAAAAGGACAGTAAGAAAAAATGAGAGATGAAGCAGTGAGGTGACATAAGCAGTAATAAAGGTTTCTGTAATGATGAGGGTGAGGGTGGAGTAGAGTAAGCGATATTATGGCAGAAGGTGGCATTTTTGGTGATGTGCAGATGTGGTGTTTGAAGCTCAAAGCAGAGCATGGTGATCACACATTGTTGGGTTTAACACAAAAGAGCAGCCAGCTGAGCACTGGAATGGATGCCGGAGGCAGAAAGCTCCTGGCAGATGCTGAACAAGATCACTATTTTGAGCTGGAGTTCTGGCTTATCCAAGATATCAAGTTCAACAGGCCAAGTTCACTGCAAAGAGCACTCCGTTTATTAAAGTATATGTAAAATGCATCAGTCTCACTGAAAAGTTTATCAGTCAGCCTTCCAGCAGATTGGAAAAAGTGCATGTGGGAGCATGTGCAAGATTACAGTCTCTAGTTCACATAAAGGAGGGAGAGTGAAAACAGGGAACTACAGGCCAGTTAGCCTGACATCAGTCATCAGGAAAATGCTGGAATCCCTTATTAAGGAAGTGGTAACAGGTCACTTAGAAAATCAAACTATGATTAGGCAGATTCAACATGGTTTTAAGGGAAATCATGTTTAACAAATTTATGAGAGGTTTTTGAGGATGTAACTAGCAGGGTAGATAAAGGGGGGGAACCAGTGGATGTAGTATATTTGGATTTCCAAAAGGCATTCGATAAGGTGCCACATAAAAGGTTGCTACGCAAGATAAGGGCTCATAGGGTTGGGGATAATATATTAGCATGGAGAGGGGATTGGTTAACAGGCAGAAAACAGAGATGGGATAAACGGGTCATTTTCCATTTGGCAGGCTGTAACTAGTGGGGTGCTGCAAGGATCAATGCTTAGGCCTCAGCTATTTACAATCTATTAGTCCTGTTCGCCCATCTCCCCTGTGCTCACTGACCTACATTGGCTCCCGGTCAAGCAACGCCTCGTATTCAAAATTCTCATCCTAGTTTTCAAATCCCTCCATGGCCTCGCCCCTTCCTATCTCTGTAATCTCCTCCAGCCCCACAACCCACGCCGCAGAGATATCGGCGCTCCTCTAATTCTACCCTCGAGCATCCCTGATTATAATCACTCAGCCATCGGTGGCCGCGCCTTCTGTTGCCGAGGCCCTAAGCTCTGGAATTCCCTGCCTAAACCTCTCCGCCTCGCTACCTCTCTTTCCTCCTTTAAGACGCTCCTTAAAACCTACCTCTTTGACCAAGCTTTTGGGCACCTGCCCTAATTTCTCCTTATGTGGCTTGGTGTCAAATTTTTTTTGTCCTTGAATACTCCTGTGAAGCGCCTTGGGACGTTTTACTATGTTAAAGGCGCTATATAAATACAAGTTGCTGTCGTTGTTGTAGTACTGAAGGCACTGCAACCATAAATGCATTTTATCTTAAATATACACCAAGCCAGATAATTACTGTAATTTTGAATTACAGTCAGATCCAAGAATAACTGGTTATTATATTGAAGCTCCCATCTTACAGGTGATTTGTTCATTTCCAGCTGATTCTTTTTAAAGATCAGAGAAACTAAATATGAATTTCACACGTACATTTTCTTCCTCACTCTACCTTCCTCATGAGCACTAGTGTCTGGGATCGAGGCAGAAGATAACACACAACACATTCACAGGCAGGATCAGTGTCTCTCCCCTCACTGGCCAACAAAGTGGTTCACAGAATCATAGAAATTTACAGCACAGGAGGCCGCCATTCAGCCCATCGTGTCTGCACAGGGACTTGATCAGTGTCTGGAAGAGCTTTTCCTTGGCCAAAAATGTGTCATTATTTGACCTAGAAGACCCAAATAATAAATGACAAACACCCCCACCAGGAAAAGCTGGAGCTCAGACACCATCGAAGGCAAGTTGAAAGCCCAGTATACTTACATTGTTACTACAAGGGCACCCTTGTAATAAACCATGCCTGAATTTACTCACTCAAAATACAGATATTTTAATTTCAAATTGTGGTTAATTGGGATGCATGAAGTTACTAAATATCTAGAAGAGGAGAAAATTCGAAGATCATATTCGGTAAACCTGACAGTTGAGGTGGTGACAGATATGGTGAAAGGGAGAAATGCAGTGGGTTTAGTGTACATGGACTGTCAGAAATCCTTTGACAAGGTACCACACAAGTAACTACTGGAGAAGATCAAGGGGCATGGAATTAAAAGAACAAACTGGATCAAAAACCTGCTAAAGAAAAAAAAAGAGTTAAGGCCAGTTTTGCAGAGTGTTTGGAAGTGGGTAGCGGTAGGGCTAGAGGACGTGGGGTCCAAATTTGCCGATGATACTAAAGTAGGAAACATAGTAAATTACTGAGGGCTAAAGGAAGCTGCAGGGGGATATTGATAAGATGGAGGAATAGGCAAAAAAGTGGCAGATGGAATTCAAAGTCTGTAATTGTGAAGTGGTACATATTGGTTAAAAAAAAAAGTAATTTTACTTTGAACAGGGGAAGGTTGAGTGATAAGAAAGAACAGTGAAATTTGGGGGTTTAGGCTCACATTGCATTAAAAGCAGCATCTCCAGTGTATAAGGCCATACAAAAAGCTAATGGAATAATGGGCATTATGGCAAGAGGCATAGGATATAAAAGTCAAAATGTAATGGTGAATCTACGTAAAACCTTAGTAAGACTCCAGTTTGAGCACGGTGTGCAGTTTTGCCCCCTCCCAATATTGGAAGGATGATACGACAACGGAGAGGGTGCAGTGCACACGGAATCATTAGGATGCTGCCTGGCATGATGAAATACAAATACAAAGACTTGAAAAATTGGATGTGTTTTTGTTAGAACTGAGCAGATTACAGAATGATTTGACAGAGGTGTTTAAAATTAAGAAGGGATGGAACACAGCAGATTGAAAAAGACTGTTTCTAGTGATTGTCCCAAGTTTCATTCTCCATTCCTCAGAGAGCAGGAAACAAATTGTCTACACAGGAGGTTGAGGTTGAGACATTCACTACTGGAGTTAGTGATAGAAGCAGAGACCATGCCAAAATGTAATAGGTTAGCTAAGTGGTAGAAAGAAAGGGGCATAAAGTGATATGGGAACAGGGCAGGCATATGCGTTTAAGATCACCGATTGTGGACAATAAACACCAACACAAACTGATAGAGCTGAATGGCCGGTTTCTGTGCTGCAATTTGTATAAATATAAAGTGAATAAAGGGAATTAATCACACAAAAAGAATAAAAACTTGAGATACACCCGATGGTTCCCTGAATTTTGCCGTGATGCCATTTTAAAACAGTTGGTTTAATATTAGAAACTTTAACCAACCAATAGGAAACAAAAGAATTGGCCTTAGTTTACTGCCCCCAGATATTGTTTTAAAAAGTTAAAACAGGGGAAAACATTGCTGAAATATAGCACAATTCTGTGCACCCAGCACACCTGCTTAAACTAGAGGTTTCCCAATGAACTATGTTTAGTCTTGTTCAAAAAAGCATTAAATCTTAAAAAATTTGGCTGTACAGTGTGTTCATATCAGCATGACTGGAAAAACCTGTCCAGAGCAAAGTTTGTGTATTTTGAGGAAGTTTAAAATAAATATCTCTACATTTTGAATAAATGACACTGAAACAGAATAGCTACTAGAAGCTGTTAAAAAGATTTCAAATTATTTTAAAATGAAAACAATTCAAAATTCTGTCCAATATAGTAAAATTCCACATCATATTGACTGTGACCAACAAGGGCATACGGTTACTTGCAACATCAGTAATCTGATGCAACAACTTGCATCCATAGATTTATGGGACCAATTTTTAATGATATTACTTTATATGAAACAGTGTGTTTTTACAGTTTGTTTAATCTACAGACTTAGCCCCTCAGCAAGCTTACAATACTGGTTTACATTTCAAATCGGCATTAATTTATAAGCGTTTTTTCTCCAATAAAGAAAAAATGGTGCCAAAAATATCAGTTACCAATATTAACAAAAATACAAGTCTGTCAATATAAAATATTACCTTATGCAGTACACTGGTATCAGTGCATGGATACAACACGGATGTCTAGGTGGAACTAGTGTTCCATCCTTTGTAAAGAAAAATTAACATGCACCTAATGCCCTGCCCAGACGCATTCCAACACCGATACTCAATAGGAAAACCATGAAGCATTCAACACCTCAAGCTATTACAATTTTTATTTACCATCTAAGAAAATCAACGCTGAAAATCTTAAATATTTATCTTCGTCTCCCTCATCGCCAGACAATAACAGGGGTTCTGGTAAACAACCGGCTTCCCTTCAACCCAACGCGAACACCCGTGTGCTCTTACCGTCAGAATGCTCCAATTCATCGTCGCTGCGGACCAAGCTACCAGAGAGGGAAGAAAGCACCACAACAAGCTAAAAGCTCCCATTACTAGCAGGGCTAGGCGGTAAAGAGTTTGCTGGTGGCCACTGCTGGAGCTGCCAGGCGTCCATTGCTCGCACACTGGTTCATTTTACCGTGTTTCTGTGGCGAGCCGCCTCACTCTGCATTGTGCCACTGCCCCGCTCGACGCACTTCTACTGCGCTAGAATCGGCAACGACCCCCCCATACGGACGGCCGCCGATTTTTTTACTGGCACCAGCGGTTCCACCACTGCAGAAACCTTGCGGCCACTTTCACCAAGTCGACAGGCTTCAAATAATAAGGGAGAAGCGACTGGTCGTCAATGTCGGCTGCATTTATTCCCATAGCTCCAGCGATGCTGCTTTGTTCCTAGCACGGCGGGGTCCGGCTGATAATGAGTCGAAGTCAACAAGCGCTCCGCTGTCGCAGTGAAGGGGGAGGAGGCGGAGCGCGCGCCGCGTCATCTCATCCTCGGAACCTTCCGGCCAACATTCGGCTCCCAATGAGAGGCTGCAGCCTGCGCTCCCAGCTAGCACTGAGCGGCTGCACACTGACACTGCCTTAACTTCCCTGTAACATTGAAACCGTTTTGTACCGGCTGGAGGAGAAATATCTTCAAATATGGAGAAGAAACTAAGGAAGTGCCGTTTCATTCGATTTCAGATTGTTTCTGTTCTGTACTCGTCGATGTCGTGTGGCGTTGCTCACATTTGAAAGCCTGTTCAGTTAGGACGGGAGAGTTTTATAATCTACTGCATAATGTATTACTCTGTTCGTGTGGGAGTGAAATTTAATTTGGGGCTGCAACTTTGAAAGGAGGAGTATAACCTTAAGGCAGGGGCAGGACAGAGATTCCACACTATTCCATCATTCAATGAGATCATGGGTAATCTGTATCTCAAATCCATTTTCCCACCTTTGCTCCATATCCCTTGATACCCTGACCGAACAAAAATCTATCCCAATCTTGAAAGCCCCGATTGGCCCAGAATCCACAGCCGTTTGGGGGAGATATTTCCAGATTTCTACTACACTTTGGACAGAATTTTCCAGGGGGTCAGTGGACGGTGGCGGGTTGGGTGGAAAATTAGATTTTTTTGACAGCGGGTCCCGCCGCAACGCGCCTTTCTCACAGGCGCGTGTGTGATCTCCGATCTGACCCGCAGAGGCGGGCGACCCAATTATTGGGTTGTTGACAGACCCTTAATAATTGCTTCTAACCTTACCTTTTCACTTTAACTGCTCGCCCACGGGATCCACGTTGCTCGGGGACTACGTCTGTGAACCTGAGGCGGGAGTTGAATGGCCATTGCTCCAGCTGATTACTTGACAGCTCCAAATGTGCATTAAAAGCTCCCACCTGATAGATCATCACTTTCTTCAGCCACAAGCTATTTCTCAGTCCATTTTCAGCACCGATTCTGCAGGCTTTCCACTCTCCATCCACTCTTACCTCTTTGGAAGAACTCTCTCACCATTGACAGATCTCTACTTCACCTGCCATCTATTCCATCAACATGGGTGCCCTTTATACTGTTTCACCTTGGTCCTCAGAATCCGACCACGAGCAGCCCCAACACCAGCAGCACCAGGCACACCAGTAGCGCCAACAACAACACCAACCTTCTCCACAATCATCTGATGCTGCACAGGACAGAGGGCATCAGAACCTGAGCACATTGCTGCCCGGGAGGCCAGGGATGGCCTCACCATGGCCAGATTTACTTTACTTGATGCTGTACACCCTGGCTGCCACATGATGTGCCAGGTTGACACCACCCCACACCAACACCATAAAGCATCCCTACAATGTCCAAGCCATTCCTTTCACACTCACCATCATTGCAGGGGGTACCGTTATGTCTCACCATTCACTGAAACTCACTAAGCCACTTCCAAAGGTGCACACAAATCTGTCCAAGAACAGAAAGTGTTGAAAATAAAGATTTCAATGTTTGACAGTACATTAACAGAAACTTTACATGATATTGGATAAAACACCCAAGTGGCTACCCTTGTGTGTTGTTAGTTGGTATGGCTGCACTAGGTTGAGGGCGAGTGTGAGGGGTGGCTAGTGAGATGTGGATGTGATAATGTAGATAGAGAGGGATGGGTGGAGGTGCAAGGTAAGTGGGTGTGAGTAAGGATGTGCAGGAGTTTTGATCTCCTGGGGAGGTCTCTTCTGCCCATCGGAAGGGAAGAGGACCTCCCTGCGTGCTCTGACTCCCTCCATAAGCATATGGAGGGAGTCATGGGAGAACCTGGGTGCAGCCGTGTGCATCTGTGCAGTCATTGTCAGTGTTTGCAGCTCTTCAATGCTGTAGAACACTGACAGCACAAATGTCAAAATAAAGTTGGCTATGGTCCCTTTAAGGAAACCGGCTGATGACGCGCCATGAATGACGTCACCAGACCCACTTCCTCTAATTGGAACGGGAAACGCACTGGGCCGGCTTAACAAGCCCCATCAACGTAAATTCATTTTCCAAAGCAGGATGGAGCCAGCAGCAGGGCCGCGACCCGCCACCTGCCACTGCCCACCCTGGACCCGTCGAGGTAAGGAAAATCCCGGCCAGTATGTGAAAAAAGGCTTCCTGATTTTGCTCCTGAATGTTCCACCTAAATTTTAAGATTATGTCTCCTCGTTCTTGATTCCCCCACCAGAGGAAATAGTTTCTCTGTATCTACCCTATCAAATCCCTTTAACATTTTAAACATCCCTATCAAATCACCCAAATCTTCTATACTCAAGGGAGGACAAGCCAAGATTTTGCAACCTGTTCTCATAATTTAACCGTCTAAGCCCCATTATCATTCTGGTGAATCTGCGCTGTACCCCTCCAAGGCCAACATATCTTTCCTGAGGTGCGGTGCCCAAAATTGAGCACAGTACTCCAGATGGGGTCTGACCAAGGCCTATACCTTGATAGACACAGCGGGACTTTCGCCTGCTGAGAGCACGTGCAGGTCCCATTCTGAGATTAGTGAAAACCCTGCAGCCTACAATAAAACCCAGAGGGATTGATTACCATTGACGAGATGGCTAGAAGTTTGGCAAGAAGATTTAGAACTTTTTATTTTCCTCTTCCTTTGTCTCCAGTCAGGCTTCAAGTGTCAGTCGAAGTTCCAACACCTCATCAGGCAATTTTTATCAGAACCTTTCTTAGCGATTCTACAGGAAGTCCTGCCCACCATACCTCTGCCCCCTCAGTGGGGTCTGTGGAAATTTTAGGCTCTTGTATCTATTGCGCAATGTTCACATTAAAAGCATCACATTTGAAAGAGTGGCACATGGAAAGTTACATCGCACTTGCACCCTAATGACTCATCAATCAGTCATATAAAAGCAACAAGTCATAATTTAATGGGTAGTGAACCAATCAATAAACAAGAACCAAGCAGGTATGAAAACGATCAATCAAGAATTAGTAGTCACAAACATTTATCAATAAAACAACTTGTAAAAAGAAACACAAGACGGAAGCCAAACTGGGCAGACCAGGAGCATCCTCAGATATACCCCAAAGTTGTCCTTCAATTTAAAGGGCGGAAGGTTTAAGCAGTCCCAAACCCTCTGAGGAGAAGATGTAATAGGTAAAAAAAACCAGAAGACCAAGGTTGTGATAGAAATTGCGCCCCCTCCTCTGCCAGGCTTGCACACAGTTCCTCCCGCCCCAGAATAGAATTTTTAGCCTTAGACTTTTAATTATATATATAGATAGATAGATTAGGGCTATTTCATCATAATCTTGTTTTTCCATTTATCTTGGTATATGTGCAGAGGAATGAGGATAAGCATCATGGGAGGAAAACAATTTCAGAAACTATCTAGAAATATCCACATTTTTATAGATAAGCTGGTTCCCTGCAGTGATGTTGTTGTCTGTATTCATAAGTGAATTGCATTAGAATTCTTTTTATTTCAACAAGGCAACACAACAATTCAAAGTGTTGATCTCAATATTTCCAGCAGTGGTGACTGTGTTAATATTATGATATTAATAATGCTATTATGGTACACAAAACAAGCCCAAAATCAAAGCTTATTTTTCATGGAATTAAGCCTTTTATTTTTGTAGTATATACATAATTTTATACAAAATCAATATCAATAAAATAGATATGTTTAACTTGTTTTAAAAAAGCAAAATTAAAATTTTTAAAACAGTGATGAGCAACAAGTCAAGAATAATGCCAAACTATTATAGATATATTTTTTTTAAACATCTGTGAAAAATCAAAGGAACAATCTTACAAATTTAGGTGCAATCATTACATTTACAATTCAGTCAAAACAGACTCATTCATCCGCATATGGAAAGACTGCATGCCCTAATGATGCCCTCATGTAATTTCCTATATTAATTAAAAATTGAGACATCAACAACATCTTTGAAGTTTGTGCTGTCGGCAGGGAGACTTGCCAGCAGGTTGCATGCATGTATCGGGAAATGATAAACACACTGCCCATGGTGTCCCACTAAGTGTGACCATCAGGCAAGGCTCCCTGCCAGCAGCATGAACTTGGAAAACTGGCCTATTATTCTGCAATAGAAGCTTGACCCCTCCCCAGCGTTTAAGAAATACACTTGTTATAAGGGCCAATTCCACACTTCCAGTGGTATTTTCTTCCCAGTAAAATTAATTGATTGAAAATCACAGACTGTGTGCTTGCAATTTCCCACCCTGCACTCCGTAGCAGCATGGAATCAGCCCTTTAGTTTTACTTAAAGGGTTATATATTCCACAATGTGCCAGAGTTTGACTCTAATATGATAATGGATGTTAATAGCCTCTGGTGCAATTTCATATCCACTTAGGATGGATCACTCTATAAGAGCTGCAGCATTGTCAGGTATTTTATTCTCCACCCCCTTTCCTGGCTTGATAAATCTCCAGTGGTAAGCCAATCCAAGTGAGGAGCTTGCTCTACATCTCTAATTAGGGCCAACCAACAAAGCTTGTATCACGCCACTCCGACAGCTCAAGTGCTAGAGCTGCAAAATGATAGCATAAATAAAAAACACTTTAGAAGTGAGATGTTGCCCATTCCTTGAAATACTTTTAAGGAACCTTACAGTCAATAAAATTCTAGTCTTCAATATGCTTTTCAGAGCTTGAAACTACTGATTTTTAGTGAAATTTATGCATTTTTAGTGTCACGACTTTAAATAGATTTTTTACAAGTGGAACCTTAAAGACTTTGTGAAATAAGTCAATTACCTTTCTGAACAGCTGTCAAGCTCTATCAGGCAAAAGCATGTTAATTTGGGATTTCACTGTTCCAAGGTTAACAAATCAGAAGTTTGAGGCTCTGATTTCTGGAACAGAAATACAAATCATCTTGCAACTACAGGATATGTTTTGTTTTCCTCTTATTTTATTTGTGATGATTTCTATTTGCCAGGTACCGGCTTAGCTAACACCTTCATTTTCAAGGAAATAATGTACATTCTGTACTTCAGCTCATGAGAGCAAATTAGGTTATTGCTATTGTACATCTAAATGTAATGTAACCACTGTGCCAATGACTCACAACTGAACACAGTAATTCACATTGCCAATCCACTAAGTGTAATTGAAACCCTGAGTACTGGCATCCCTCTTTTTGTAAATCATGAATGACATTTTCTGCAACTATGACCTTGGTATATTATCTATCCACATCCTCCTCACTACAGCCTTTGTCCACACCATTCACCTCCAATGCCTCATCTTCATTGTCCAGCTGACCTACATTGGCTCCCAGTCCCCCCATGCTTCAAATTTAAAATTCTCAGTCTTCATTTTAAATCCCTTCGTGACCTTGCCCCTCCCTGTCTCTGCAACCTGCATTGGTGCTATAACCCCTCCCCTCCCCACCAATATTCAGCCACTAGGTCCCATGCTCTGGAATTTCCTCCCTAAACTCTTCAGTCTTTCCACCTTGGTCTCCTCTTTTAAGTTGGGGAACACTTCAGCAGTCAAGGACATTCAGCCTCGGATCTGCGGGTTAGCGTTCTCCAAGGCGGCCTTCAAGACACACGACAACGCAAAATCATCGAGCAAAAACTGATAGCCAAGTTCCGCACCCATGAGGACGGCCTCAATAGGGATCCCGGGTTCATGTCACGCTACAGAACGTGACTCGACATCGTTGTCTGTCTTTCCAGTTTTTAAAAAAACACAAAAAAAAAAGTTAAAAGCTCAACTGCAGACGGCAGCATTTGACACGTTGGACCCCCTGTGACCCACCTCATTGTCTTACCTGTACTTTGATGTGTCTTTGATGTAATGCCTCCCTAACAGATTGTATCTCTGCAGACAAATTGCTCTCTGTGTATATATACTGTGTAATAGATTCCCTCACTGTACCTTTACCTGACGAAGGGGCAGCAGCTCCGAAAGCTCGTGATTTTAAATAAAACTGTTGGACTATAACCTGGTGTTGTGCGACTTCTCATTTTTGTCCTCTTGTAAGACCCTCCTTAAAACCCACTCTTTGACCAAGTTTTGGTCACTCTCTTGCTTTGGCTCAGAGTCCATTTTTCTTCACACGTCTATGAAGTGCCTTGTATGTTTTTCTACATTAAAGGCACCATGTAAATGGAAATTTTTGTCATCAGACATTGGCCTTTCCTTTTTGGAATGACTAGAGATTTCAAAACAAGTTTATCACAAACAATGTGGTAAATTTTCCAGGTATTACCAGCAACTTTGCCCGCTGCTAACACATACTCAGAAAATTTCCTCCTATTTCCATAATGACTTCAAAATTATGTTTTTTATTGCAATTATATTTGGTTAGAACACATTGATGTATATTAAAACTATAAATTCTTAATGTAGGGGTAAGGTAGCATAGTGGTTATGTTACTGGACTAGTAATCCAGAGGCCTAGATGAGTTCAAATCCCACCATGACAGCTGGGGAATTTAAATTCAAATAAAATGCTAGAAATGGTGACTACAAAAGGAGCCCTACTTTCTAGACAGTGTACGAGGCCCAACCTTCTTCAGCTGCTTCAGCAATGACCAATGGTGGGGATGTTTGCTGATGATTGCACAGTGTTCAGTTCCATTCGCAACTCCTCAGATAATGAAGCAGTCTATGTTCGCATACAGCAAGACCTGGACCACATTCAGGTTTGGGCTGATAAGTGGCAAATGCCACGGAAGTGCCAGGCAATGACCATCTCCAACAAGAGAAATTATTGACATTCAATGACATTACCATTGTCGAATCCCCCACCATCAACATCCTGGTGGTCACCATTGACCAGAAACTTAACTGGACCAGCCACATAAATACTGTGGTTACAAGGGCAGCTCAGAGAGTGACTTACCTCCTAACTCCCCAAAGCCTTTCCACCATCTACAAGGCACAAGTCAGGAGTGCAATGGAATACTTGCCTGGATGAGTGCAGCTTCAACAACACTCAAGAAACTCGACACCATCCAGGACAAAGCAGCCCGCTTGATTGGCATCCCATCCACCACCTTAAACAGTCACTCCCTCCACCACTGTGGCTGCAGTGTGTACCATCTATAAGATGTACTGCAGCAACTCATCAACAGCACCTCACAAACCCGTAACCTCAACCACCTAGGTGCATGGGAACCCCTCCAAGTCACACACCATCCTGACTTAGAAGTATATCGCCGTTCCTTCATTGTCGCTGGCTCAAAATCCTGGAACTCCCTACCTAACAGCACTGTGGGAGTACCTTCACCACACGGACTGCAGCAGTTCAAGAAGGCAGCTCACCACCACCTTCTCAAGGACAATTAGGGATGGGCAATAAATGCTGGCCTTGCCAGCGATGCCCACATTCCCTGATTGAATAAAAAAAATACACAAAGGCTGATTTCACAAAATCATATTCATGGGGGGAACATATCAGGAAATCAGCGACACACTTCCCAAAGTTTGCCATCCATTAATTTTAATGGACAGAAAATCGTGGAAATGCAACCACGATCTTCTGATATGCAGACTTGGTCGATGAACTCTTGGCTCATCACTGGGAATGTGATTTCATTTCAATGTAACTAGCATAGTAAACATGGTAGATTGTGGTAGTTAGTGAGCTCTACTGAGGGGCTGGAGTTGTGTACGATTGACAGGACAGATTCCAGATCGTGGCAATGATGATAGCATATACCACTAATGATTTGATAGATAGTTTGTTTGTGTGGGATGGAGGTGCTCCAGATGCATGGTGTTTGGCTTAGGTCATGGATGCCAGCAGTTGGCATTGGGCCAGGTAAAGGGATCAGATTTTGAAGAATTTTTCTTGTTCAGGGAATATATGTTTCTCTAAAACTGGGCTATCATCTATCATGCCTTGGTCCACAGTGACCAGGTTTGAGGGGGAGGGGGTGGGGTGTTCCTTAGTTGGATACACAAATGTGTTCCAATTATGAGGAAACCCAAAAGTGTCAGAAGAAACTCAGGAGCAACCCATGTTCAGATTCAGGGAGAGGGTCACAATGAGGAGGCCCAGGTGGTAGTGTACTAGTTCTGGTTCAACTGGTTGCTTGGTGATTCTATGGCTGTCACATGGCATCTTCTGTCAGTAGAGCTTGATCTTTGGGCATGATAAAAAAAATTGTCCAGAACTATGGTTACATATGTGTCACTCACTTGCCTTGGATGACAGTGTGACTAATTATAAAAGAATGTTATTGGGCATTTTTTGGTGCAATTGCATCACAGTCCATTATAGGAAGAGACAATTGTTTTCGTGTATCAATTGTTTTTGTGCCTTTGTGACAACACCAAGCATGCAATTAATTTGTATTTTTGCATGTCCTCAGGCGCTAAAGAACAATTGCCCTTTAAATCTAAAGGTCACAAACTCAGCAGTTACACTGTGATCGCACCTGCTAGTGCCTTCCAGTGCTGCTCTCGCCAGAGCTTATGAGGTCAGTGAGAAAGCATTTTACTTCCAAGGGACCAGCAGTAAACTGAGCCATTACTGGTGCACCTGGGATGCCTGCCTGCCCATGCTGCTGGGGTGGACAAAAGTGAGAAGTCGCACAACACCAGGTTATAGTCCAAGGGGGAAAAATTCAGTTGGTTGCGCCTCCCGTTAGCGCCTTAAGAGGGCGCTAATGGGGCGCAAAGCATCTAGCGCCCAGGCGCGGCGAAGTTTGCGCCGCTCGCGAAATTAACTAGACATTTTGCGGCGGCGCTAAACACTACCGCCACGATCTCCTGCGCCGGCAGATCATGACGTCACTCGAGTGCGCAACGCCCCGGTATCGCCCCGGAGCGGATATTGAGTGGCGCCCCCTGCCTTACCGCCTGACGCTAGCAACGACAGGTTGAGGGGAGCGTTCTGCAGTCATGAAGGGAAAAGGGGAGCGCTATTTAAAGGTGACCGCTTCCTGCCTTTTATTGTTGGTGCCATTTTTGAACTACGCATTCTGAGAGAGAGAGGGAGAGACTTCTGGAGAGATTCAACGTTGTGTGAAGGAGTTTTGGGTACTGAGCAGCACTTTGCAGGTTCATTTTGATTTGCCATTCCTTGTATCGATTTAGCAGAGACTGTGGGGGCTGCACTCTGAGCTCTTTGCCTGGTACTCTCCATTGTTCTTTCCAGCACATTTGATGTGCAGGTCTCTCCAGGCCGAGATTCAAGGCTGCAATGAGCAGGATGTGGATGGAAAGCAAGATTAACCATTCCCTTTAAGAACTGGCCCGTGCCATTGTGTGTGTGTTCCATTGCTGACTGACATTACATGAGCTTCGCCAGCGCTCTGAGGTAGCGCCTCGCTCCTCGGCATTTGCGCCTTAAGACAGGTGTGAAGCGCCTGATATAGTGCTGCAATCACCTCCAGGGGTGATAAAAGTCAAGTTTGCAGTCGGTGGCGATAATTAGCGCCAGGCGCTAATCTTTGCGCCCCAAATGGGGCGATACTGAATTTCTCCCCCCAACAGTTTTATTTGAAATCACAAGCTTTCGGAGCGGCTGCTCCTTCGTCAGGTGAAGTCTTCACCTGACGAAGGAGCAGCCGCTCCGAAAGCTTGTGATTTCAAATGAAACTGTTGACTATAACCTGGTGTTATGCGACGTCTCACTTTTGGGTAACAGGACACTTAGAAAATCATAATATGATTAGGCAGAGTCAACATGGTATTTTGCAAGGGAAATTGTGTTTGACAATTTATTAGAGTTTTTTGAGGATGTAACTAGCAGGGTAGATAAAGGGGAACCAGTGGATGTAATATATTTGGATTTCCAAAAGGCATTCGATAAAACACCACATAAAAAAAAGAAAGACTTGCATTTATATAGCGCCTTTCATGACCACCGGACGTCTCAAAGCGCTTTACAGCCAAAAAAGTACTTTTGAAGTAGAGTCACTGTTGTAATGTGGGAGGTTGTTAATAAGAGGTTGTTATGCAAGATAAGGACTCATGGGGTTGGGAGTAATGTATTAGCATGGATAGAGGATTGGTTAATGGACAGAAAACAGAGAGTAGGGATAAACGGGTCATTTTCATGTTGGCAGGCTGTAAGTAGTGTGGTGCCGCAAGGATCAGTGCTTGGGCCTCAGCTATTTACAATCTATATTAATGACTTAGATGAAGGGACCGAGTGCAATGTATCCAAGTTTGCTGATGATACAAAGCTAGGTGGGAAAGTAAGCTGTGAGGAGCAGAGCCTGCAAAGGGATATAGACAGGTTAAGTGAATGGACAATAAGGTGGCAGATGGAGTATAATGTGAGGAAATGTGAGGTTATTCACTTTGGTCGGAAGAATAGGAAAACAGAATGGCCTAGAAATTCCTTACCTGAGCGCCACCCATTAGCGCTGGAATCATGGCAAAAAATGGCAGCCGCGACTCTCACACCTTATTCTGGCACGGGACTTGGCGGCCGTCATTTTGGTGAGGGCATTAGTGCTGCCAGTAGCAGTGCTGGCCCTGGAGATGTAAATTAAGAGAGAGTGACGCATGCTGACGTAATGTCACCTCAGCGAAATTCGACACGAGAGCTGAGTTCAGCGCTGGGTCTTAGAAAATCGAATGTTCAGCAGACTGACAGAGATGCTGTCAGCACCTCTTAAAGGGACACACACATCTTTCAGGTAAGTTTGTATTTCAGCTTTTGGACTGGATTTTTACAATTTTATTGGAGTACTGGCTTGGTGCAATACATGTTAAAAGTTTGTAAGTGTGCAGGGAGTGCTGCTGGCTGCTTGCAAGGCCTCGGATGGTAAAGGAAGGCCTCTGAGAAGACAGAAAATGCTGGAAATACTCAGCAGGTCAGGCAGCATCCATGGAGAGAGAAACAGAGTTCATGTCTCAGGTCGAGATGCTGCCTGACCTGCTGAGTATTTCCAGCATTTCCTGCTTTTATTTCAAATTTACAGCATCTGTTCGCAGAGGGAAGAATACGCAGAAGAGGAAGACACAGTAGAGGAAAACGCAAAGGAGGAATATGCGGAAGAGGACGAAGCAGAAGAGGAGGAAGCAGAAGGAAGGATGCAATCCAAACAGCCCCTTTCTGGCTGGGATATCCAGGATGGAATCATTCGCCTGCGATACCAGTGACTACAACCCCAATTCCCCTTTCAACATTTGTCCCACACCTTACCTTTCCTCTGTTATTGACCATCGCAGCGTGCTCTTGGCCACAATGTTGAAATAAAAGCCACCACAAAGTAAACTTTCCAATTCAAGTTTATACATCTATCCATCCAATATGACATCAAAAAATCAACTAATCACACTTGTGCATTCCCTTAGTGATTGTCTTGTGTGTGCCTTTGCCTATCCTACTGATGTCACGCAGTGCTACCCCAGTGGCTGCAGCATGGCTGGTGGAAGGCTGCTGACTTTCAGTGGGGGACACTGCAAATGGCCTTTCTGGTCAATCTTGAGGAGCTGGTGGCTGGGAGTATCAAATCAATCTTCTTCTTCTTGTTCTTCTTCACTCTCCTTTTCTTCTTGGTCAACCACTAACTGGGCAGGGTGCATTTCTTAGGTGCGTGAAATGAGGAAGGCACAAGGGTGGAGTTGTGGTGAGGGGAGGGCGGGAAAACAAGATGTGCATATGAGAAAGAGGATAACATATGAGGACACCAGCATCTTGTATCCGTTCAGCCATGCCCTGCCAAGAAAGGCCAGCATCGTCTCCTCCAAGGGGTTGAGGTGAAGCTAGGAATGGAAGGTGTGCCTCATGTTTAGTACAGATTGTTGGTAGGTGAGTGATTGGGGGAGGGGCAGTCATGCATTGAGAAGTGTGTGAAGCTTGTGATGCAGTTGGTAGGAGACGGCTTTTGAAGATGCATTCACTGACCTTCACCACTGGTCTGAGGTCATGAAGCTTAAGAACATAAGAACATAAGACATAGGAGCAGGAGTAGGCCATTTGGCCCTTAGAGCCTGCTCCACCATTCAATAAGATCATGACTGATCTTCTACCTCATCTCAACTTTCCTGCACTATCCCCATATCTCTTGATTCCCTTAATATTCAAAAATCTATCGATCTCTGTCTTGAATATACTCAACGACTGAGCCTCCACAGCCCTCTGGGGTAGAGAATTCCAACGATTCACCATCCTCTGAGTGAAGAAATTTCTCCTCATCTCAGTCCTAAATGGCCGACCCCTTATTCTGAGACTGTGACCCCTGGTTCTAGACTCCCCAGCCAGGGGAAACATCCTCCCTGCATTTACCCTGTCAAGTCCTGTAAGAATTTTGTATGTTTCAATGAGATCACCTCTCATTCTTCTAAACTCTAGAGAATATAGGCCTAGTCTACTCAATCGAGGGGACATAATCTTAGAATAAGGGGCTCCTCTTTCAAAACTGCGATGAGGAGAAACTTTTTCACTCAGAGGGTAGTGGGTCTGTGGAATTTGCTACCCCAGGAAGCTGTGGAAGCTACTTCATTAAATAAATTTAAAGCAGAAATAGACCGTTTCCTAGAAGTAAAGGGTATCAGGGGTTACGGGGAGCGGGCTGGAAATTGGACATGAGTTTGAGTTCGGATCGGTCAAGGCCCTGTGGGTGGCAGAGCGGGCCCAGGGGCCGAGTGGCCTGGTCCTGCTCCTGCTTCTTGTGTTCTTTAGAGTTGAGGTTGGATCAGATCAGCCATGATCTCATTGAATGGCGGAGCAGGCTCGAGGGGCCGATTGGTCTACTCCTGCTCCAATTTCTTATGTTCTAATCTCTCCTCATAGGACAAACCCCCATCCCAGAAATCAGTATGGTGAACCTTTGTTGCACTCCCTCTATGGCAAGTATATCCTTCCTTAGGTAAGGAGACCAAAACTGTACACAGTACTCCAGGTGTGGTCTCACCAGGGCCCTATATAATTGCAGTAAGATGTCTTTACTCTTATACTCAAATCCTCTTCTAATAAAGGCCAACATACCATTTGCTTTCCTAATTGCTCGCTGTACCTGCATGTTAACTTTCAGTGATTCTTGTAGAAAGGACACCCAAGTCCCTCTGAACACCAACATTTCTCAATCTCTCACCATTTAAAAAATACTCTGCTTTTTTATTTTTCCTACATTCTCCACATTATATTCCATTTGCCATGTTCTTGCCCACTCACTTAGTCTGTCTATATCCCCTTGAAGTCTCCTTGCATCCTCCTCACAACTTACATTCCCACCCAGCTTTGTATCAGCAGCAAATTTGGATATATTACATTTGGTCCCCTTATCCAAATCATTGATGTAGATTGTGAATAGCTGAGGCCCAAGCACTGATCCTTGCGGTACACCACTAGTTACAGCCTGCCAACCTGAAAATGAAGCTTCTTTGGGCACTGGAGCCAGGTGGTGGGGGCAACACTGCTGGCAGTGACGGCCTCAGTGATGTGGTCCCGCATCCTTCTTTCTGGAAGGCCTCTTGGCCCCTGTGGCTAGAGGACATCTCTTGCAGTGTTGACCCCCTGCACAAAGCTGGAGTGTTGTGTGCAAGACCCTAGGTGTCCCTTCCCTAGCTTGCTGAGCCAGTTGTGTTAGTGTTGAAGCACTTCTCCCATTTTTTTAGGCAAGGAAGGGAATTCAACTTTAAGAGCTGAAGACACCTATTTGGGAATTCTTTTTATTGTTAATTTTTTTCAGAAGGCAGTTGAGCTGTAAGGGCTAAAAATTGCCTATTTTTACATGATTTTTATTTTTTCGTTTCAGAAGGCATTGTCCCTTTAAGAGACCAACAATACTTTCTGAAATGACAGCCTCGCTTTCAGAGCAGGCTGTTCTAGCTGCAATGACACTTCAGCCACACTACATTGGGTCCTCCTGCCGGGACTAACGCCACCAGAACAGCGTTACTCAGTGAGTTTAGCACTGGGCTATTAATAATTCGTCCCCAGCGCCAATTTTTTGGTCCTGCCAGCGCCACCATTTTCGTCGGCCATTAACAACCACAGCTTTTGTGGCATTCACGAATATCTAGGTGAAAATAAATGATGAGAATCTATTAAATGTTGGTGTTCAGAGAAATTTAGGTGTCCTAGTACAAGAATCATAGAGAGTTAGCATGCAGGTACAGCAAGCAATTAGGAAGGCAAATGGCATGTTGGCCTTTATTGCAAGGGGCTTGGAGTACAAGAGTAAAGAAGTCTTACTGCAATTGTACAGGACTTTGGTGAGACCACACCTGGAGTACTGTGCACAGTTTTGGTCTCCTTATCTAAGGAAGGACCTACTTGCCTTAGAAGCAGTGCAGCAAAGGTTCACCAGACTGATTCCTGGGATGGGGGATTTTCCTATGAGGAGAGATTGAGTAGATTGGGCCTATACTCTCTGGAGTTTAGAAGAATGAGAGGTGATCTCATTGAAATATATAAGATTCTGAGGGGGATTGACAGGATAGATGCTGAGAGGTTGTTTCACCTGGCTGGAGAGTCATAGAGTCATAAAGTCATACGGCACAGAAGGAGGCCATTCAGCCCATCGAGTTCGTGCCGGGCCAACATACCATTTGCCGAGTCTCGAACTAGGGGAATAGTCTCAGGATAAGGAGTCGGCCTTTTAAGACTGAGCTGAGGAGGAATTTCTTCACTCAGAGGGTTGTGAATCTTTCAAATTCTCTACCCCAAAGGGCTGTGAATGCTCAGTCGTTGAGTATATTCAAGGCTGAGATAGCTAGATTTTTGGACTCTAAGGGAACCAAGGGATATGGGGCTCGGGCAGGAAAGTGGAGTTGTGTTCAAAGATCAGCCATGATCTTATTGAATGGCAGAGCAGGCTTGAGGGGCCGTATGGCCTACTTCTGCTCCTAATTCTTATGTTCTTATATTTTTATCAAGAGGCCCCAGCACATCCCCCGTCCCCTACCTGGAGACTCCATACAGTCATCTCCTCAGCCCTTTGTGAAACAGATCCAATACGATGAAGCCACTAACCATTTCCACAACCTTTTGCTGCCAAGGAGCATTTGAGCCTTTTGTCTCAAGATATGGGTCAGCAGAAATGCAGATGCCGAGGTGTGCCATCTGCTGCAAGGACATCTGCAGTGACCAGCACAGGGCTGGCACATGCAGAAACAATGGTCAGTTTAGGCCTGAAACTTGATTGTATCTCCTTACAGGCATGCTGTAATGCTTAGCTATGGGGATGGTATAGTGGGATGGTATGGAGGGTATAAGCAGCTCATGCAGCACCAACTTGATATCAGCAGACATTAAACAGGGGGTCATGTGTTGGGCTGCTCAGTGCTCATGTGGCTTATCTGTAAACATATCCCTGCATGTAAGTTTCCCTTTCCTTTCATTTGGCTTTTGAATTCTTACTTGCCTTCCCCTTCAACCATGGCACAGCATGAGTTGAGATGCCTTTTGAGGCTCTTCAAAAACTGTTGACATTTTTGTCCTCCTATTGTGACATTCCTCTTTAATTCTTTTCTTCCCTACAAGTTTGACTTTTAGACAATTTTCCTCTTCCCTAGACCCTAGAGTCTGCATGAGTTGCTGTGAATAATTACGTAAATGAGTTTAGACCAGAGAATTAAAGGTTATTTGTACTTGACCTTATGAGCAGAATTTGTGCCAGTTCTAAACCATTTAGGAGTGACTTAGACTGGAAGAAGAATATCGGTCCCCTTAAGTACAAATATGCAGACAATTATGGAATTCAAGTGTGAAAATATCACCAATATCCCACAATATTCAATAATAAAAGTTTAATCACTGTAAATAACTGGCGCTGAAAACATATTGCACATTACACAGGATAAAACAGTATATCCTCTGACTCACCATGAGCAATACAGTGGGATATCCTCTGTTAATATATTAATGCACACTTAACATAAGTATAACCCTTATTTTCTGCAACACTTTCTTGTCACTCTGTTGCTTGTTTCAAAGTAAGGGGGCATTTCAACTGAGCAAAAGAGATGGTGAGCCGGTGTGAGTCCCATTGAAACCTCAAAACAGGCCCAAACATCCTTCAACAAGAGGCTATTGATCCCAGAATAGATTGATTAACCTCAGCAATAGCCCCGCCAATGGCTTCACCTCATAACAGAGCTGAAGAGTCCCTTACCTTTAATACCATTAGGTCCTTCCCATTCTCTACCTTATCCTCGGAACGCGCGCTGACTTTCCTGGTGAGTCAGTGGGGTGGGCACTACTGATGTGCCTTTACTGGCATGATGCGCCTGCCCCATGTCTGCTAATAATCCTGTCCCCGCAATTTGGGATGGGGTCTGGGCCTGTCCACTCGAGAAGATTTCGGGTTCGCTCTGCCAGTCTTTCACCGGCACATCAGGTCTAAGGTTTCTAACATAAAGGGCTGGATTTTGAAGTTGGAGTCGGGTTGGGGTCGGGAATCACACATTCTGGCTTGTGAACCCGCCTCCATCGAGATGTGGCCAACCCACTGTATTTTCCCTTGATTGACCTTGTTGAGCCCGCCCAGTGGGCTCAGCAGGCCAATTAAGGGCCACCCGGCAACAGGTGACGTCACAGATTGACATTTCATCTGTCAAGAGCTTTTGACAGATGAAATATCAGCGTTTGACAGCTCTGTGAAGCTGTCAAACACTCACAATATGATTTCTAACTTCAGTCCTTCCTCTCAGACTGAGTTAGAAATCATTCCAGCACAAAACAGAAGGTTGCAGTTTTTGACAGAACCACGGCTTTCCTGCTTTCTGTGCCAGTGAGATTTCTGACTCCCGAGAACTGAAGGGCTGACACCTGCAGGAGGAAGTTAAGGTAAGTAAAACTTTTTTCAACACTTAGCACTTACCTTACACACTTACCTCTGCACACATGCACCCATCACTCACCTGCCCACCGGACATATCGACCCCTCCAACCCCTGCAGACCCACCCCGATAACTTGGAGTGGTTGCCACCTGTCGGGAAGCCCACACTTTTCTTTTGAAAATAGGGATTATGCAAAAAACTGCCTGTTAACTACCTGTTAACAGGCAGTTAATTGTCACTAATCCCTTCCCGCCTCGGAGAGTCGGGTCTCAGAACAGGTCGGGTACCCGCCGCCAGAGAAACTGGCATGGAGGTGGGTTGGAGGCGGGATGGGGTCAGGACCCCCGAATCTGCAACTTTAACCCCCCCCGCCACCCGCCTCCAAACCCGACTCCACGGGTCATTGAAAATCCAGCCCAATAAGTTTATTGAAAAAGTAGACATTTCATATTACTATGATTACATTTACTATAAAGTCCTCTTTTGTGTGCTTGAGTAGCTTCATTAATATTTTAATGTAAGGGCGTCAATCTCTGAAGTTGATCATTTGACCAATAGCTATTGCATTGGGAGATGACATGGTCTGAGCATGTGCAGAATTTTCCATGCATCAGTAGGATTTTGTCAAGGCTAGTGGCAGACTGATTCACAAGTGGGAGGTCGTACATCATTGAGGTATAAAAAGGATTTTTGTGTTTCTCTGAGTTTTTCCAAATAATTTGAAAACAATCTGCAGAGTAAATGTTTTTGGGAAAGTTCATATTTTATTAACTGGCAATTTTTTAGCTGAGAGAGATATCATAGTCTTGATTCTAAGAATCAGGCAAGAATGCACTTGAGCTGGCCCATAATGCGGGTTCACCTGCATTAACAACTCAGGGGAGACGCAGCACTGAAACTTGGATATAAGTTCGAGTGCCTCATTTGAATAGGCTACTAGCAGATGAACCGCATGCCCAGAGAGCTTGGTCTGTAGCATATCTGGCTGGGGAGAAAAAATTCAACTAGGCATCAGCTCTTATAGGACTGCAGTTTTCCATTGAAGGGCAAGTTGTGGGGTGAGCAGAAAAATTGACTAATTATTCTCTAAAGACACAGCAGAGACATGTGGGCAACACTGCTCCCTTTGATGCTGAAAAGTTAATGGTCTTGCTCTGGTTGTGCAACAAAATATGGTGACTTATTTGGAGCTGAGGGCCGCCCTCCAGTACAAGCACAGGCATAAGCTGCATCAAGAAAGGTTACCGACTGAATCAGTGCAGTCACTCAGCTCCCTTGTACCTGGCTCCAAATTAAGAACAAGTTTTCTGTGATCGGGAAAGGTAAAGGTGAGTATGCTTCTCATTTTTGAACACATTTCTAGTGGAGGTCCATCAGTCATGGCCCATACCCCAGCTGGGGACTGCCACACTCCACTGAATGTACCATTTAAAGCATTATAGGACCCTGCTGTGTGTAAATTGGCTGCCGCATTTCCCCACATTATAACACTGATTACATTTCAAAAGCACTGTAGGATGTCTTGATGATGCAAGTTATTCCTTTCTTCTATGACACACAATCATTTCCTTTTTTGCAAACACTGTTCCTGTGCCTGTGTCAGTTGCATCACTTGGCACGGCGCAAAGAGGAAGATCGGCTAGGGAGAATTGCATGCCCGAAAGGGAACCAACCCTGGCATAGGAACAAGAAAATCTGCCCTAGGAACAAGAAAATCTGCCCTAATACTTATTGCCACAGAACTGGGCGGCACACTTTTCTTGCTTTTGGAAATGGCAGCCGAGGAACAATTGACAGATGTTGTAGCTTTTAACTGATGGTGGGATTGTCATGGCATCAGCAATTATAAATAGAGTTTAGCCCTGGCTGCTTCCTAGAATATGGCCACTGATATGCATAATGATATCTCTGTGGTCAGATACCATTTGAATATTAATTGAGTGCCAATCCTTTCTGTTCAATAGGCCATGGCATTGACATGAGGAGCTCTGGTGAGCACATTGATGCAATCTTTCATACCTTGCACTCGAGAGCGCCTGGTGCCCTGTGCAGCTGATGCTTCCTTTCCACCGAGAAAGTGATGACAGTCAAACATAGCATTTGTCATTTGCTTGATACGTGTGTGCACTGCAGACTGTCTGATGTGACAGTTGTTTCCTGGTGTGGCTTGGAAGGAGTAAACAGCATGGTAGCTTCGTGCTGTGGTAATCTTCACTTCTACAAAGCCTTCCTTGTTCCAAATGTTGTTTACAGGTCATTGTGCAGCAGGTGGCACAACTCTACGACATCCTCTCTTGTGAAGTGGAGGTGGTGAAGACAGATCTGTTCTGACATGTCCAAGTACATGTGGAGGGCTATATAAAAGTGGGTCCTGGGGTAACACGTCAGTAGTCATCATCTAGAAAGCAGCCACAATGCCTTGACTGAGGGATTGCATGATGCCTGCATTGTTTGAAGGAGAAGGAACAGTAATTTGATGGCTCTTTGAAGATCAGGGCTATCCCCTGCATCCATGGCTGCCGGCCCACTGAGAAACCCCTTAACAGCAGAGGACCACATCAGCTTAGATTCCTCAGCAGCCAATTAAACATTACACTGCCAATGCTGGAATCCAACTTAAGAACAGGAACTGATGGAATTCACAGTCACAAACAAGAAGGGAAAATGATTACAATGATGGTGAACAGGATGAAAGAGACAAATAGAAATCGGGACAAAGAGAGGAAAATTGGCAGTAAACAAAATAGTACAAATAAAAAGAAAACACTGCAAATGTTGGACATCTAAAAATGCTGAAATTACAGCAGTAGTCAGCATCTGCAAAGAGAAAGATAGGTTTTGATGTTTCGGGTGTGTATCTTTCATCAGAACTAACAACCCTTGGCTCTGTTTGCTGTTCCTTGGCTGCTTTTGTGCACAGTACCTCACAGAGGGTGCAGGATTGATTCAGTCAGTGTCCACCATCTGTACAGCTTGCACCTGATCTTTTACTGGTGGGGTCCTTCAGCTCCAAGTAAGACAACACTCCTTTGGTATGCCACTTGCAGTAGGACCTCCAATACTTCAGCATCAAAAGTAGAAGCAAAGCCCACACATCTCCATTGTACGATTGTGAACAATTAATCAATATTTGGGTCACTATCACTAGTCCTTTAATGGCAAACTGCAACCCCTAAAAAATTGCTCCCTTGTTGGATTTCCTGCTACCCAGTCAAGTGTGCTGCAGGCCAAGCTTTCTGGGCAAGCATTTCACGTGCCGGTAGCCTATTTAAATTAGGACTTGGGACTCTCATCAGAAAGTTCAGCACTGCTCACCCCAAGCTACTACCGCAAGCGAGCCTGTAGCATGAGTCAACTCATGCCATTTTTGCTGGGCTGTTAAAATTGAGGTTCACATGTCGACTCAAATCTTCCCCATGATAGTGTGGCCGAGCAGGTGGTGCCTTCCAGGCAGGACCCCATATTCCAGCACAGCTCATTGGCACTCCAGTCACTGAACCACCTCAATGATTTTGTACCCTGTTTATATTATGGCATTGCCTCTGGAGCCAGCTCTTGCTTCAGATGCAGTGGTGCAATATGAAGAGGCAGCACTAAAGACCTCAACAGACACCCTGGCCATCTCATGAGGTAGGCTTCCATGTCTCTTCTGGAGATAAAGTACTACCACAAGTAAGATAATTAACTTCTACCAGTGACAATGGAGACCAGCAGGTCAAAGCATCGTCCCACCAGAGCAGCTCAGTAATGTGATATTTACTTTACTCTTCTGTATAAAAGATATTCAGCTGGAAACTTCAAGTTGGAATTGCTTCAATGTGAACACCTATAATTTCAATCTGCCTGCAATATATAAAGAGGGTGATTTCAGAGTGTGAATAGCTTTCTACACATTGCAAAACATTTTGTAATGTAAGCGCTCCCTTAGTTTGGGAAAATAAAGATTATCCTACCAGATGTACAAGTTAACCCTTCATATTCTTAATTCCCAGTTTTCTGTATCAATATTGATCTGGTACATCCATAGCAGATTTAACAAATTATGTGACACATCAGCAGTGACCAACACGGCAGTTGGTTCAGGCAACAGGCTTGTCTTCAGTTACAAGTCTGTATCATTATGTAAAGGGTGCCCCCATGTGGACTTCATTAGTTACATGCAACTCTTTCCAAGTTATCCGATGGAATTGTCATTTATTTAAAATAAGCTGTTTATTAATTGTTTGATTCCTTTCCAAAAATTCTGGGCTCAAATCCTTTTTAAAAAATAGTTCTTAATGTTAGTTTCAGATGTTCCCAAAGAATTTTGTCTGTTTGCGTTTTCAGAATATTTGCAGAAGAGTTTCGAAATATATCTGACTCAGTTCAACAGGAAACATTACATAATGTCCTAAATTAAATAGAGATTTAGATAGTGTAATACAGGAAACTCTTTATTAACCAGCACCGACGGGACCGGCGTGGTGCCGGTTTATCGAAAGTACCGGATAACGGAGAGTTATATCTACCGAGGCTATTTTTAACAAAGAAAAATAAATAAATCAAGAAATGTGCAGTATACAGTATTTGGGTACTTTTGAAAACTACCCCTGCTGACTAAATCGGCGTTCGCGGACTCGGACTCGGACTCGGGATCGGCAACATTGCCAGTTATTTGAGAGGAGTTTTCGGAGTACTCGGCGTTCGCGGAGACTCGACTGCGACTCGGCAACATTGCCGGTTATTTGAGAGGCGTTTTCGGAGGATGATTTTTGCCGGTTAAGCGAGAATTCCGGATATTTGGGTGCCGGATAAACAAAAGTTTCCTGTATGTTCTTTTAGGAATGGAAACCAAAGAGAGACAGGTAGTACCAGGGAGGAGGAAAGGCTTGTGGCGAGGTGACTATATACATCCGGGTGCCCAGGGCTGAGAAAGAAGACCAAGTTGGCAAAAAGTCAAGTTTTGGAGTGGCGATAACCACAAACAGGACTCAGACTGGGAGAGCTGAGGTCAGGGAGGAAGCAAGAGTAGGTATGATGACATCAGAACAGCAAGGACAGGAGAAGAAATTAGAGTGGTTGGCTGAGAGGTAGACAGGGCTAGCCAGAAGCCATAGCCCAAACTGAGGGGACAAAATAAAGTCTAAAATTTGAAATTGAATTTAAATTGTAAAATGTTAGAGGGAAATTGGACCTGAAGATGGCATATAGAGGCACAACAACACCACCTAATGGTTGGATGCCTACAAGGTTAGTAATAATGGCAATGTATATTATTTTACTCAGCTAACATCTCTTACCCAGTTCACAATAATCCATTATATAGTCTGTGAAACATAAGTAATAAAATTAACTGGGCCAGAAATTCGGCTCTCCGGCTTCCTGCGGGTGCAAGCATCGCGCGCGTACTTACCTACCGCACCTGCTGTTGTGCTTCGGGCCCATGAGGAATTCGGGTCCTGGGCCTCCTGCAGCTGCCGGCGCGCAGTGCTTGCGTATCCCAGGGGTGCAGTTAGTTTGAAGCGTCCCCATGGATCACGTGGGCCATGGAGAGCCAATCCTAGCAGGGAATTTTCATTCATAGATTTGACAGGAAGACCTGTCAAATCTATGAATAGAGATCAGCCCCAAAACCACACTAAAACTTCAAATAAATTTTTTTAAAAACCATCACATTTTTTAAAATAACTAAATTACATAAATTAACTATTTTAAACAAAAATTTAAATTTTTGAAAAAATTAATTAAACTTTTTAACGGTGCTAAAAATAAACTTACCTTTCTTTAAAGTATGTAAAAAAGATAAACCTGTTGAAATTTTTTTAAAATTGTACTTAATTAACCACTTACCTTGTTAAAAACAGGCCTTGCGCCTCCTTTTTAAATGTGCAGCTTCTCCATACTTACCCTCACGGAGAAACCTGAAAAAAAAACGAAGTTCGCTGCGTGCGCGCTGCCTCTCCCACGCACGCGTTCGACTTCTGAACCCCTTCCTTCAGGGGAACGGAAGTTCCGGTTTCCCGCGCATGCGCAGTGCATGCATGAAACCGGCACTTCAGGTGGCCTTACGGGTGAGTACACAGCGCGTAGTCACCCGCGGAGACCCGAATTTCTGGCCCAATATAATTTTTTGTCTATGTAATCCAAAGTGTGCGGTGATGGGGAGACTCAGTTCAAAGTATTCTTTTATAGTGATGGCTGATTTTGATTTATAATCTTCAAACAAATCTTGAAAGGATTAACAACTGCACCTGACTTTGCATTTTTTTAAATTTGGAGTTAAAAGTAAATTTATAGCATAAATGTCGGTAATTAGCTGCAGATTACTTCTCTATAAAACTGTAAGACACAAAAACACGGTTGATACCTTCCTTTGAATTAGATTATACTCAGTTGCCAGTTTATCATAGAGCCCGCAAAGGACTAAACAGCAGCAATTAAAAGATAATAGATCCAGAAGTACCTTTATTACAGTTTCTATCAGCTTTGTTTTATCACTAGCTCTCTCTCCCAACCTCCCCTCCAGCCCACCACAACCCCCACTCAACAGGGTGTCTCTCTTTTCCTGCCTCTCTCTCGGAATCAATTGAAAATTTAATGAATGTGATATTTGGTAATGCTATTTAAAATAGGACGCAAAGAAAGTACACCACATTCATTAATCTCATTGTTTTTTGAAGCATTTAACCAGTGCAGTGCTTGGTTAGAAGGCAATTTCACGATTAAATGTTAACATAAAAGCATGACCAAAAATAACGACAAATGAAAGTTGGACAGAAAGTGTGAGCATACATAAAATTGTTAAGAATATACCAGTCAATCTCCCATGGCATTGCACAAGGCAAATCAAGACCAAAGGGCCTATCTCAACTTCCGGTGGAGGAGGCATGGCATATTTTATCTGCCAGGCCTATTTGAATGTCGCTGATCAGCTGCTAAATCATTTCTGGCAGAAAGCAGCTTCTGGCCGGCGGAGGAAGGACAAAAATTGGGCAGCCCATCAATATCAGAAGACTGCCGGGGAGCGAGGCAAGTCCCGGGAAGGGGGCTGTTGCAAGGGTGTCATGGCTAAGGAAGTGGTGGGGAGCCTGGGACAGCAGAGACCTGGACTTAACTTGTGGGGCGTGGAGCAGCTCTCCTACTCCTCAGAGCCCCATTAAGAAAAGTGTTTTACCTTAGCAGGCCTTGCTGGCTTCTTGACAGAGTCACCTGGCGGGGCAGCATGGCTGGTGCCTGGGGTCATTTAAATCCTGGTGTCATTTAAATAGTGAGAAGTGGGTGCTCATGACTGTGGCAATGCAACAGGGGCATCCACCCCAAGGAGGCAGCCAAGACTCGGAGAACCACTCTACCACAATGAGAGGGGACACCAGGCATGGATCAGATTAAAGAAACAGGGCCAATAAATATTTTTAAATCTTCAATCCCATGTTGTCTGGTCTCCGAGTAACAGCAGTCAATCCTTCTCAACAGATGTAGTGGTTGCTGGGGCACATCTGGTGGGATTCCCAGCGCCTGGGAATCCTCCAAAACACGCCCCAAATTGCTGGTTCAATGTAACAAGAATGGGCAGAAGAAGCATCCACCTGCCACCCCCAAGCACAATTTGCACGGCATTGTAAGAAGGGCGGAAACCCAATGGATCTAGGTTCTGCCACAAATTCCGATCCCCTCCTCGCCAGAATTGCCACAAAATTGTGCAAACCTGATTGCACAATTTCAAAGCTTGTCTCTGGAATTGCACCTCCAACTTGGTGATTGCAAAGGACATAGGGAGCCTTTCATTCAGTGCATCCTGGCACATTTTCTCAATAATTCACTCTGGTTCCTATAATTACTTGCATGCTCATCATTCATCCTTGTTATGACAAGGAATGCTTTACCAGAAACAGAAATGGAAACAAATACCATTTAAAAGGAAAGTTGATCAGTATTTGAACAAGAAAAAGTTAAAAGGATATGGGGAAATGACAGGGGAATGGGACTAAGTAGAGAGCTCTTTCAGAGAGCTGGCACAGTGGTAATGGGCTAAATGGCCTCTTTCTCTACTGTATGATGAGAACTCTATGCCCTGACAATTTTTGCAGGAACCATGGCAAAAACATGTTTCTTTTCTCTTTTCATAGGGGTTTCCCAAGATGGTGTACCTGGTATTAGAGGGCATAAAGAAGCTAGTCCATCACATTTGCATCCCACTACTCACACAAGTACCAGCTCAAATAGATCTGCCTCAAAAGATTCATTTATTCAGGGTCAGGAGGGAATACCTGGTGAAACACTCAGCACAAATGAGCAGAAGCAAGTAGAAATACAGGCCCCCAGATTGTTATCTTACGGGGACTGCCTATAATGAAGCATTCATTAATGAATAAAAGCATTACATGCATCCTTTTGAGAATATTCAGAGCACCCACAATTTGTGTCAGAGAGTCTACAGAACACCAAATTCCTGTTGCAGTGCCTGAGAAATTTATAAACCTACAGCCTGTAGGGGGTGGTGGTGGTAGGGGTCAGCCTTACCCCTGACTCAGTGAGCGGTTCGAATCGCTCCCACACCCCAGGTTCAAAACTTGGACTTATTTAGGGGTTGTGAATAAAGATGCAGTAAACAACAGGTTCCGATGAAAGAATTTTGGCTTTTATTAAAAGTAAAAGGTAGCAAACTTAAAACACACTTCACACTTAAACAGGTTGGGGAACACACGGTTACAGGCGAGGGAGAATAACAATACACAAAAACCCTTATCCCGCCCAAAAATCCCACTATCTAGCTAGGTTTCGGTTTCAGGAGATCAGGGATAATGCTCACCAAACAGGGGTTTTAACAGTGTGAAATCCAGCCAGGTAAGTTGATAGTGGTTCTGGTCATCGAGTGTCTTCCTTTAACATGCTGCTTCTGGACAGAGCTGAGAGGGAGAGCTGTTCCAGCGTTGTCGGCGAGTCAAAAGAGAGCGAGTCTTGTGACAGGCTGCAATTATAGTCCTTTTCGCGCCCAAAACTCCTCACTAAAACTGGTTTCGTGATGAAGCGATTGGTTTCAGGTGAGGCCTGTTCATTGTCTTGTTAAGTTTTGATGGGCCTTCAACTATGCTAAACCAAATCAAATCCTGGTCAATTGAAAAAGCTCGTTACCAGTAACGGCTTTTTACTGAGTCAAATGGCTTGCATCCTGTCGATCTGTTGTTGTATTGAAGTTTGCATTGTCCTCATGTTTTGGGTTTCTTGCTGGGCCTAGCATTCCTATCTTTATGCGTCTCCTTTAATGGGTTCTGTGTTTTGGGTGGGGCGGCCTTCTCCCAGGGCCTATTGTTCAAATGTTACTGTTTGCTGGGGCTTGAATTCCCAGACAATGCAATCCTCAAAACTGCTATTTACAGAGGTTGATCCCACGTGCTGTGCATGTCCAGACATGTTCCTTTAAAGTTCCAAAGTCCTTATTTTTTTCCCTTAGATTTTTGGGGATCTGCAAATTTTGGAAACTTTACAAGCCCACCAAGGAGTGAATGGTAACTCCACAGACATGTACAGGCAGCCCTTGAGGACAGACACAGTTTCTTGTGAAAGGGCCCTTACAACAATTATATCTTGGAGTCCTGAATCATCATTCGGTTAAGTTGTTTATTTCTAATAGCTTACAGTTAAGAAATAGCTTTTGGCATACGTATTCAAGGTTTGAAACTTATTACACCACAAAAACCCACAGGTTTTGAGACCCAGCTTTGAAAACCTTTACAACACCGAATCTTCCATCCAAAAAGTAACTAGCTCCTAACATGAGCATTACACACATCAGGAGCTCACGTGCTCAGTGTTAATGAGGCAGGCTGTGGAAGTATGAATGCGGCCCAGATCCAACCAAATCAGTGGGTGCGAAGCATGCAGCACCCACGTTTCTCCCAGTCCACACCCAGATCAGAAAACCCATACTGATGTGTGCAAATAGTTGCGATCTGGTTCACAATTCCAAAGATCTCGCCCCTTCCCCTCCAAAGTACTCAACGTTTAAAATCTTGGCACATCAAATTGAATGCATCACAGCTTAGATTTATTAGTGTCAATATTAAACAGCACCTGCCCAATTAAAGCATTTTGCAAGTACATAAACAATTTAAAGTCAATGTCCGTCCGCTTGTCGGCTTTGGTCAGACATATAGGTCTAGAAATTCGATCATGCCAGAAAACAGGCGCACAGCAGGGCGGGGCGCATACTGCACATGCCTGTTGGTGTTGCCCCAGGTGGCAAGTAATATTCATTAGCTGCAATACTGTTTGGGGAGCTGGAAAGCGGATCTCTCTGACACCACTTAAGACAGCCAGCTCCTTGAAAAGGGAGGTGCACTCTGGCTGCAGACACCAGGGAAACACTGGTTTGGAGGCCCTGGTTGAGGCGGTGGACAGGAGGAGATAGATTCTCTTCCCCCAGGGGGCAGAATGCTCTCCAGGCAACAAATCCGCTGCCATCGAAAACATCGCAGAGGAGCTCAATGCTAGAACCTTAGCTCCCAGGACATGGCTGCAATGCCAAAAGACGTACAATTGAAGGGATAATTACTAGTCCTAGCCCCTTTAGGGCTACCCCGGATCAGGCGTATTTCTCAGACGTTCACTTTCAACTAAAGTTTGAGGTAGCCGAATCCTAAAGACGCTTAATTGGGTCTAAAGGTCTGGACTATCTCTCCCGAAAGGAAAGGAACAACCTGAGAATGTTACCGTCCTCCAGATAGCACTTTTAATAAGTTTAGCTAGACTGTAACGTTCCGGATATTATGAGGGTCTGGAAAACTCCCCCAGAATTCTGCAACTCCTCACCAAAGAGTGTACAGAGACTGAGTTTGATACAGACATCTTATGCGAGACAATTCTAAAAATATATAGATTTATTAAAGAACCGACATGTAATTTACAGTTGGTGAGTCAATCGCAACATTAACAGTTCCAAAAAGAGAAAACTTACGATCTTATTATCAGAGAATCTTACTTTTAAATCTTAACTTCACTACAGTATTACAGTTCTTAAAGTGTTCGACAGGATATCCACCAAAATCAAATACCTTTGATCCCTGAGGTACAAAGAGTTGGAGACTACAGAGCTGCCTCTGAAGCCGAGAATCGCTTTGCCCGATTAAAGCGAGTCTGTTATCCCATTTGAGAGTTCAATATTTATACCCTTTTCCAGTGGTATTTCCTTTAAGGTTTTCTGCTGATGCAAGCTAATTATCTCTAGTCATTATTCTGCCGACCTCTGCAACTCTTACAGCCACCTCAGCCAGAATCATGTCTCCTCTCTCGGTGTTCTAAGTTTACCATATAAAAACGGTGTGACGGCAGGTGTTCCTTACTTGATGTCATCTTTATGAGGGCAGATGTTCCTTATCTTATGTGCCTCTTTACAAAGTGTAAATTAGAACACCTTATCCATGGTGAACCATTGTTTTTGTTCCCAAAGGTCAGCCTGTCGGAGCCCTTCACCTTCTGTTTCAATAAGGTTATTTATTCAGGGTCAACAACTGTCTTATCTCAGTAGCCAGAATGCTTTCACAGCTATTTCATAGTTAAGTTTCTAAATTTCCAAACCCAGTTTGTCATGTTTTAATAAGGCCAGAATTCTTTCATAAGATAGCGTATTTTTCTGAATAGGTTATATGGCTTATTCCTTCACACAATGACCTCACCAGATTTGTCAAAGTAAGAATACTGCTCTCTTACTCTCTGCTCACAGCTCTAGCCTCACAACAGTCATAACACTTCCTCTCCCACTTCCCTTCACACTGCACCGCACTTCACTACACCTCCTTCTCCTCATACTCACACACTCACTCCTTTTGCAACCCTCACTTCCCCACACCTCATATCTGATAGGCACATTCTCTAAACACCTCATATGACTGTCATTAACACACATCCTTTTTTCTTGCAGGACAAGGTCGCCCATAACTTCAGACAGTAGGCTAGCACCAGAGCCCGCCTGCACACTCTCTCCCCCCTCGAATAAAGCATGCTGGCCATCATGGGCGTGGCAGGGACATGACCAATGCGACTGGCAATGCTGGAGGAGACCTCGCACAGGGTTTCTTCACAACTTATACTCTTTTTCCCTTATTACTTCTATTTCACCCTACACACTCTTCATGCCAAATTGCAGATGCTTTCATTGGCCACGTCTCTCTCTGCTCTCCATTCACAATAAAAGCTAACCCTTGTCCCTCTTTTCCATTTCAAGTGCTGAAGATATGGAGACACCACAGCCACTTCTGGAAGAGGAGGTCAGCCTTCCTGGTGATACAGCATCACTCAATCTGACCCTACAAGCACCAATTCAGAGATCGGCAACACACGTATTTTAGAGGCTGGGCTAGAGGACGGGTCTTCATGTGATGAATCACCGGGCAAAAGTGTGCAGGACCTAGGGCAGGGGTTAGGATGCCTCAGGTGCCAGTTCGCTGGAGGGCAACATCACATACTAACTCTGCTGCAGAGGACTCAGAAGCTGACTTCAAGCATTCAGACTACTGAAGGCCAGAAAACTGGTAAATGCTTGGTGCAGACTGCCCTGGCTCACACAGAGATGCTGCAGTCTGAAGCTGGGCCCTCGTAACCCAGAGGTGCTCGAGGTCACACACCACGGCCATCTGAAGTGTCCTCAGTAGAAGTTCAACAGCTTTCCACCTCCCAAGCTGTAGCCACTGAGGAAACACTTCATAGGAACACTAGGAAATGTAAACGAGCACAGAAGACAGACACAAAGGGGGGAGAATTGGCTCGTGCCCCCTTTGGGGTGCTAACTTCACAGGGGCGCTACTTTTAGTGTCCCGGAAAAAGTTAGCGCCCCCACGCCCGAAATTCAATGGTAGCACCCCAAGCAGGAGGCGGGGCGCTACTGGAAGCGCTCCCCCTCCCTTTTGGGGCGCTCCCATGGAATATCGCTGTGGTACTGCAGGCCTCCCTTTCCTGATTAAAGGGGAGGGGCCTAGCGCAGCACACACCGGGGCCCTGCTGGGCCACCAGGGAGCAAGGTGCCGTATCGCGGCCGGCACCCCGCAGCAAGAGGCCAGAGGGGGCAGGTGCTGGCAGGCGAGCCATAGAAAAAATGGCCGCCCAGCACCTGCCCTTTAATTATCGCCGCCCCGGCCGCAAGAACGCCCCCCTGACCCTGTCGGACATCGCGTCCGTTGGTAGGTCAGGGGGCGCGAGCCAGGTTTGCGGCTGGGGCGCGAGCGGGGTGCTGCGCACGGTAATGACGTCATCGCCGGAGGCGCAGTGCCACAGGGCGCTACCGGCTACCGCCACCACTAACCTCCCGCTGAATTACGCGGGAGGCGTTAGCGGCGCCGTGCCCGGGCACTTGGGGTGCTAACGGGAGGCGCAAAGCAACCGAATATTTCCCCCTAAGAGCTTGCACAAGGATGATTCTTAATTATTTCTGTTAATTGTTAGTTGTTTGTTTGTTATTCTGGATTTGATGTTGGTATTTATATTTGTAGTGAAGTGAGGGCAAGATCCTTAAGGCTGGACTGAAGGAAGGCAATCGGATGGTGGTAGTTAGGACAGTGGTGATATGGATTGTGGAATTGTTGATGCATTGGGGATCGGAGGGATGGTTTAAGTGAAATGCTCTTCAATGAGCTGTTCTCTGAGCTCTGGCAGCTAGGGGCACTGGTGATTGATGCCTTTCCTGCTCTTCCTTCTCTTCAAGCTCCTCCTATTCCTCCTCCTGCCCAGTAGTGGTAAGGGCTGGTCCGTCATTATCTCAAAGCTATGCAGCATGCAGCAGATGACCATAAATCTGGATACCTGCTCTGGTGGTATTTTGCAAAGCTCCTCGGAATGGTCCAGGCAGCAGAAACATTGCTTGAGCATGTCAATGGTTTGTTCAATGTTCTTGTGGCGGCATAGCTCTTGTAGGCCAGTTCAACAGCTGTGCTCGGGCTCATGAGCCATGCCTGGAAGGGATAGCCCTTGTCACTCAGTAGCCAACCTGTAACCTGACAGCTTGGCTGGAATAAAGGCAGCACAGAGGAGTGGTGCAAGATGAATGAGTCATGACGGCTACCACTATAGCGGGCGCAAGCCTGCAAGTTGCGCTGCCTGTGGTCGCAAACTAGCTGCACATTGAGGGAGTGAAATCCCTTTCAATTGATAAAGATGCCAGGCTGGTTATGGGGAGCACATAAGGCAATGTGTCTGCAGTCTATGGCACCTTGCACCCTGGGGAGGCCTGCCATGCGGACTAGACCTAGTGCTCTCTCGTCCTGCTTTGTTCTGTCCATGTGGAAAGTAATATAGGTGTTTCTTCTGGTGTAGAGAGACTTGGTGACCTCCCTGATACAGGGGCGGACTGTGATATGTTGCTGATGTCATCAGCTGCAGCCTGAAAGGAGCCTGTGACATAAAAGTTAATACCCACGGTGACCGAGCCAGCCGCAGGCAGTGCTGCCCATGCCCTGGTATGAGGTTCAGGTTGTGGCTGCAGCGGATGACACAGCTCAGTGACAGCCTCCTTCGTGAAGCGACGGGACCTCATATATTTCTCCTGCGCAAAGTTCATGTCGGAGAATTGCTCCCTGGATAACCCCTGTGAGTATGGTCTCCTGCGCAGTATCCTCCTCCTGCCTCTTGCAGCAGCTGGTCCTGCTCTCTGCTGTCTTCCTTGCTGCTCCCTCTCTACCTTTAGCCCCAAAGGCAGCCCTACCAGACCACCTATGACTGCAATCAAACTGTTTGGATGGCAGACAACAACAGTGCAACCCCAGAAAAATCTTATTCTCAGCAATCGAAACGTGTCCCTGGGGTCATAAATTGACATACAGTACAGGCAAGTAAAAAATGCATTCGAAGGAAAAATATGAATAAATATATAATATGGTATATATTTTTAAATTTTTCATTCATGAACAATGTCATGGATCAACAACTAGTTTCATTTACATCCCTCTAGCGCACAAAGAGATCATTTTTTCTTTTCCACTCCATTCACTGAGCTGCCAATAAGTTACCTCATCAGTCCCATAGGATTTCGGAATGTCAGCCTGATAAAAAGACATCAAAGTTTGACCTGTTTGCTTCCAAATACACGAGCAGGTTCAACGTTAATGTTAACTTTTCTGACTGTCTGAAATAAATGAACTTTGAAACTGAATTTTAGCCAGGGAGAGATCAAATTTTATTTTTTAGGATCCAAAGTTCAAAATAAATGGCAGGATGACTAAAGCACAAAAATCAATTAAGTTTATTTATTTACACAAATAAGCAAGAAATAAAGTAAAAGAAAAGTTAAAATGGCACAATGGCACACCTATAAGGAGAAAATAAAGAACTTGAGAGTACAAGAAAAGTCATAGAAAAGAGCCATCTCACCTATCGAAGCTTATCCTTTGAGTACACTGAACATTTGATTTATTAATTCATGGGATGTGAGTGTCACTGGCAAGGCCAGCATTTATTGCCCATCCCCAATTGACCTTGAGAAGGTGGTGGTGAGCCGCCTTCTTGAACCGCTGCAGTCCGTGTGGTGAAGGTACTCCCCACAGTGCTATTAGGGAGGGAGTTCCAGGATTTTGACCCAGCGACGATGAAGGAACGGCAATATATTTCCACGTCAGGATGGTGTGTAACTTGGAGGGGAACTTGGAGGTGGTGGTGTTCCCATGTGCCTGCTACCCTTGTCCTTCTAGGTGGTAGAGTTCATGGGTTTCGGAGGTGCTGTCGAAGAAGCCTTGGCGAGTTGCTGCAGTGCATCTTGTAGATGGTACACACTGCAGCCACGGTGCGCTGGTGGTGGAGGATGTGAATGTTTAAGGTGGTGGATGGGGTGCCGATCAAGCGGGCTGCTTTATCCTGAATGGTGTTGAGATTCTTGAGTGTTGTTGAAGCAGCTCTCATCCAGGCAAGTGGAGAGTATTCCAACACACTCCTGACTTGCACCTTGTAGGTGGTGGAAAGGCTTTGGGGAGTAAGGAGGTGAGTAACTCGCCATAGCATACCCAGCCTCTGACCTGCTCTTGTAGCCACAGTATTTATATGGCTGGTCAATGGTGACCCGCAGGATGTTGATGGTGGATGATTCGACGATGGCAATGCCAATGAATTTCAAGGGTAGGAGGTTAGACTCTCTCTTATTGGAGATGGTCATTGCCTGGCACTTGTATGGCGTGAATATTACTTGCCACTTATCAGCCCAAACCTGGATGTCATCCAGGTCTTGCTGCATGCGGGCATGGATTTCATTATCTGAGGAATTATGAATGGAACTGAACACTGTGTAATCATCAGTGAACATTCCCATTTCTGACCTTATGATGGAGGGAAGGTCATTGATGAAGCAGCTGAAGATGGTTGGGCCTCAGACACTGCCCTGAGGAACTCCTGCAGCAATGTCCTGGGGCTGAGATGATCCGCCTCCAACAAGAACAACCATCTTCCTTTGTGCTATGTATGATTCCAGCCAGTGGAGAGTTTTCCCCTGATCCCCATTGACTTCAATTTTACTAGGGTTCCTTGATGCCACACTCGGTCAAATGCTGCCTTGGTGTCAAGGGCAGTCATTCTCACCTCATCTCTGGAATTCAGCTCTTTTGTCCATGTTTGGACCAAGGCTGTAATGAGGTCTGGAGTCAAGTGGTCCTGGCGGAACCCAAACTGAGCATCGGTTATCAGGTTATTGGTGAGTAAATGCCGCTTGATAGCACTGTCGACAACATGCCCATCACTTTGCAGATGATTGAGAGTAGGCTGATGGCCGGATTGGATTTGTCCTCCATTTTGTGGACAGCACATACCTGGGCAGTTTTCCACTTTATTGGGTAGAGTCCAGTGTTGTATCTGTACGAGAACAGCTTATTTGGAGGTGCAGCTAGTCTGGAGCACAAGTCTTCAGCAATACAGCCGGGATGTTTTTGGGGCCCACAGCCTTTGTTGTATCCAGTGCGCTCAGCTGTTTCTTGATATCACGTGGAGTGGATTGCTTTGGCTGAAAACTGGCATCTATGATGGTGGGGACCTCAGGAGGAGGCCGATATGGACCATCCATTTTGCACTTTTGGCTTACGATGGTTGCAAACGCTTCAGCCTTGTCTTCTGCACTCACGTGCTGGGCTCCGCCATCGTTGAGAATGAAGATGTTCCTGGATCCTCCTCCTCCCATTTAATTGTCCACCATCATTCATGTCTGGATGTGACTGGACTGCAGAACTTTGATCTGATCCATTGGTTGTAGGATCACTTAGCTCTTTCTATAGCATGCTGCTTCCGCTGTTTAGCATGCATGTAGTCTTGTGTTGTACCTTCACCAGGTTGACGCCTCATTTTCAGGTACGCCTGGTGCTGCTCCTGGCATGCTCTTCTGCACCCCTCATTGAAGCAGGGTTGGTCCCCTGGCTTGATGGTAATGGTAGAGTGAGGGATATACTGGGCCATGAGGTTATAGATTGTAATGGAATACAGTTCTGCTGCTGTTGATTGCCCACAGCGCCTCATGGATGCCCAGTTTTGAGCTGCTAGATCTGATCTGAATCTATCCCATTTGGCACGGTGGTAGTGCCACACAACCAATGTTCCCTGTAAGCTGCGTGGCCATGTGACTGCGCATCTCTCCAAGGACCCCGCGCAGCCAGCTGAGAAAAACTGCTCATGCATGGTATTTTGAAGGGGCCGCACAGTGCCAAACAAAATTACAGGGAACATTGCACACAACACGATGGAGGGTGTCCTCAGTGTGAAGATGGGAATTAGTCTCCACAAGGACTGTACGGTGGTCACTCCTACTAATGCTGTCATGGACAGATGCATCTGCGACAGGTGGATTGGTGAGGACGAAGTCAAGTAGATTTTTCCCCCCGTGTTGGTTCTCTCACTACCTACCACAAGCCTAGTCTGGCAACTATGTCCTTCCTGACTCGCAGAAGCAGACCTATCAGCTCTCTCAATTTTGGCTCAATCCCCAGATGTTAGTGATGAGGACTTTGCAGGGTTGACTGGGCTGGGTGTGCCGTTGTCGTGTCCGAATCGGGTGCCTAGGTCGATGCCAGGTGGTTCATCCAGTTTTATTCTTATTATACCTTCTTATAGCGGTTTGATACAACTGAGTGGCTTGCTATGCCATTTCAGAGGGCAGTTAAGAGTCAACCACATTGCTGAAGTCCCATATAGGCCAGACTGGGTAAGGACGACAGGTTTCCTTCCCGAAAGGACATTAGTGAACCAGTTGGGATTTTACGACAATCATGGTCACCATTACAGATACTAACTTTTGATTCCAAATTTATTTAATTGAATTCAAATTTACAAATTGCCATGGTGAGATTTTAACTCACACCTCTGGATTATCAGTCCAGGCCTCTGGATTACTAGTCCAGTAACATAACCACCATGCTACCGTACCCACTAATTTTTTCTGTCTCAACAATTTCACAGCAATTCTTGTAGCGGAGCTTGTTCTTTAGGATCTGGAACTATGCTGTTGATGTTGTCTATTCTTGAAGAGTTGCAAGACTCAAGGGATTAACAATTGCCCTGATGATAGAAGCTTACTCAGAAGGCCGTTTGTAAGATTCTGTCTCTGTGCTAGAGCAATCAAAAACTTATTCCACAGCTCTGCTCTATCCCCACATCCTTGTATCGTCCTCTGCTTCAAATATTTATTTAATTTTACCATAAAAATGTAACAGTCTCTGCCTTTCCCTGTGGCAAAGCATTCCATACGCCAACAAAGTCCTTTTGCGTAAAGAAGTTCCTCCTAATCTCTCTCTTCGCTCTCTTAATAATAATTTTTTTAATTGATGAACCCCCTCATCACTGATCCCCCCCCCCCAACCAGAGGAAAATAGTATTTTCTAATTTACTCTGTTAGAAGCCTTTATGATTTTAAAAACCTCTATTAAATCTCTTCAGCCTTATCCGCTCCAGTGGAAATGGTCTCAGTATCTCAAGTTTCTCCTCATAACTATCATTTCCCATCCCTGGCATCATCCGAACCAATTTATATTATACACCCTCCATTGCTTTCATGCCCTTTCTAAAGTGGGAACCCAACACCGTACAGCGTGATCTAATCAATGTTTTTAAATTCACCATTCCTTCCTCAGGAATGCCAACCGCACCATCTCATAAATCATGAGATAAACTCTTAAAAATCATGGCCCGGATATTCCGATCCCTACGGGTGGGTACGCGCTGTGTACACACCCGTAGGGACATCGGAAATGCCGGTTTCAGGCATGCACTGAAAACCGGCATTTCCGATCTGTCAAGAATGCTCTTAACAGATCAGACGCCTGCCATAGAAACATAGAAGATAGGAGCAGGAGTCGGCCATTCGGCCCCTCGAGCCTGCTCCGCCATTTAATGAGATCATGGCTGATCATCCAAATTCAGTACCCTGTCCCTGCTTTCTCCCCATATCCCTTGATCCCTTTAGCTTTAAGAAATATATCGAACTCATTCTTGAATATATTTAATGACTTGGCCTCAACTACCATCTGTGGTAGAAAATTCCACAGGTTCACCACTCTCTGGGTGAAGAAATTCTTCCTCATTTCTGTCCTAAATGGCTTACCCGTTATCCTTAGACTGTGACCCCTGGTTCTGGACTCTCCGACCATCGGGAACATTCTTCCTGCATCTAGTTTGTCCAGACCTGTCAGAATTTTATATGTTTCGATGAGATCCCCTCTCATTCTTCTATACTCCAGCGAGTATAAGCCCAATCGACCCAATCTCTCCTCATATGTCATTCCTGCCATCCCAGGTATCAGCCTTGTGAATCTTTGCTGAACTCCTTCCATGGCAAGAACATCCTTCCTCAGATAAGGCGACCAAAACTGCACACAGTACTCAAGGTGTGGTCTCACCAAGGCCCTGTACAACTGCAGCAGGACATCCCTGTTCCTATACTCAAACCCTTTCGCTATGAAGGCCAACATACCATTTGCCTTCTTCACCGCCTGCTGCACCTGCATGCTTACTTTCAGCGACTGGTGCACAAGGACACCCAGGTCTCGTTGCACTTCCCCTTCTCCCAATCTATTGCCATTCAGATAATAGTCTGCCTTTCTGTTTTTGACACCAAAGTGGATAACCTCGCACTATCCACGTTATATTGCATCTGCCACGCTTCTGCCCACTCACCCAACCTGTCCAAATCATCCTGGAGTTTCTCGGTATCCTCCTCGCAGCACACACTCCCACCCAGTTTTGTGTCATCTGCAAACTTGGAGATATTACATTTAGTTCCCTTATCTAGATCATTAATGTATATTGTGAATAGCTGGGGTCCAAGGACCGATCCCTGCGGTACCCCACTAGTCACTGCTTGCCACTCGGAAAAAGACCCAGAGACCTAGAGAAGTGGCCTCTGCGGGCGGATAGTTCCACTTTCTGGAGACCCTCCGCCCTCAAAAAACCCTTAAAATTCTTACGCCTGGTAAAAGCAGGCGTAAGGCCTGCTTTTACCAGGATAAGGGTTGAAAAACGTTTTAAAAAAATTCATTCATTTATCATTTACAAATACTTTAAAAATAGGTAAGTTTATTTTTAGCCCCGTAAAAAACTTTAATTACTTTTTCAAAATTTTTTATTTTTGTTTAAAATATTTAATTTATTGTAATTTCAACTAATTTTAAAAAGGTGACTTAAAAAAAAATTTATTTAAAGTTTTACTATGTTTTTTCATTGATCTCTATTCATATATTTGACAGGTCTATTTGTCAAGTGTATGAAGGGAGATTCCCTTCTTTGATTGGCTCCCCATGGCCCACGTGATCCCAGGGACGCTTGCGAACTGCATGCGCCCCTGGGATACGTGGGCCCTGCGCACTTGGAGTTCGAGAGGCCCAGCATCGGAACTATACGCACCTCGAGAGCCCTCAGGTAAGTGCGTAGATTTTTTCCAGATTGGAGACTTCCGCACGCGGGAAGCCTCTGATCGGAAAATACGGCCCCATGAGATTTGGTAAGAAATCATGAGTTGCTTTTTTTTCCAAACATAAACCAATATAGATTGACAGTTAGTTCTTTCACACACTTGGCACATATAGAGAAGTAAAGATTAGCCAAATGGATGCTGCAGGAATTCCTTTTGGTTAGATGGGCTAAGAGTGGCTTTCCTTGCCTGTATTTTATGTTGCAATTAATGCAGCCCATGTGATAGGCACGGTTTTCTGCTTTTAACCACGTTTATGTCCCTGGCCTCAGGTTGGACAGAATTTAAAACTAATGTTTAATATTCTAAAGTAATCCTGAGTATGTGACCAAATGAACTGAGTGCAGCAGAGAATGAGATTTAACCCAGTGCTGAGTATCAGTAACATTACCTGGGAATCAATTACAATCATTCAGCCCCAATACAAAAGTAAAATACTGCGAATGCTGGAAATCTGAAATGAAAACAGAAAATGCTGGAAATACTCAGCAGCTCAGGCAGCATCTGTGGAGAGAGAAACAGAGTTAACGTTTCAGGTCGATGACCCTTATTCAGCCTGTGGGTTTAAACCGGACACTGGTCCATGGGTTTAGTTTACCGCTGGTCCTGCTTCAATTATAACTTGATCCCGAGAATATATTTTGGGGCATTTTTAAACTTTGGAAACTTATGTTCAAACCAATTTAAAACACAGCAGAGCCGCTGTACTGACGCCATGTGCCCTCACTGCGGCCTTTCACCTTTAACTCCAAGATGGCAACGCCTGTTGAGAGGAGGATTTTAAAAAAGATTTCCAGGTTTTAATCTCTGGATGAAATCCTTCAGCGGTGAAGCGAGCCCGACACCAAAGCTATTTCCATTCTACGCTGCCGCAGCGCGACTCGTTCAAGCCTCTCGGTGTCAAATACCAATTGCTCCTGTCCCATGTGCCGAGGTCACTGCCCTCCCCGGAGGTGCTGCAGCCAGAAACCAAACCAAAGCGCGTCCTGTGTTCACAGTGAGGAGAGTTTAATGGGTTGTTTCAGTCGTTAATGCGCTGCTTTGGATTCACCAACTGATTGATTATTTTTCCATAAAAGTCGCGGAAGGTTGGATCCTACTGATAGAAAACCAATGGGAGACAGTACTATGGGACTAACCAACTCGCGGACCCCTGAAATCTTCTCGCGGACCCTCACCCCCGCCACTGTTGAGAACCCCTGACTCAACCCATGTGTCCCCAGCAGCCAATCACAGAAGGCGATGATGAAGATTAATACAGCCGAAGAAAAATCACGACTTATCTGAGTGGAATCGCGAGATCGTGAGTTGGGCTGAATTTTCATTAAAAATCGGGTGTCTCGTGATTAAATCGCGAGAGTTGGCAATGCTGCTTCCTTGTACTCAATGCTGCTTCATTGTACTCAATTATAAAACCCAAAATTCTATTGGCCTTTTTAATTGTTTTATCTACCTACACTGACTCTTTCATTGAACCCCTTGGTCTCTCTGTTCATCCACACCTTTCAGTGTCTTTCTATTAAGTGTATACTCCCATTCCTTCAAAAGCAAAACACTGCAGATGCTGGAAATCTGAAATAAAAATCCTGAAAGCTGAAACTATGGGCTGGATTTTCCAAGCCCCGAGGAGGCGGGCATGGAGGCGGGACTGCCGGTAAAGTAGCAGAAAGTGGGGGCGGATGGCAAACCCGCCCCCATCCCCACCTCCGTGCCCTTTTGCCAGGAGGCGGGAAGATGTGCTGCTTCAGGTCCCGTCTCCTGGAGGCGGGAAAGGGATTAAATCCTTTTAACTGCCTGTTTACAGGTAGTTAACACGCAGAAAAAAGGATTAGTGCCATTTTACCTTCTCAGGTGAAGGCTTCCCGACCTCGGAGAACCCCGCCGGGTTGGAGGAGATGTGAAGGAGGTCTGCGGGGGTCAGAGGGACCTGGAAGTAAGATGTAGAGGTGAGTGATGGATGCAAGTGTGGAGTGGTAAGTATGGAAAGTGAGTGTTAAGTGTTAAAAAATGTTCACTTACCTTGTTTTCTGCTTACAGCCTTCATCCACCCTGGATCGGGAGACCCGACATCTTCCTTGTCGATTTCACAGACTGGCTGTTGGATCCTCTGAACCAACAGCCATCTGAAATCTACAAAATTGAAAGGTTTGATGAGTCCTGAACACAAGGGCTCATCAAACTACAGAGAATGTCAGTGTTTGACAGCTTCACAGAGCTGTGAAACGCTGACATTTCTTCTTTCAAGAAGTCTTGACAGATAACACGTCAGACGTTGACTTGCTCTGTCAGTGACTTCCCCCCGAATTAGCCTGCTGAGCCCGCAGGGTGGGCTTAACAAGGTCAATCAGGGGAAAATCACACTGGTTGGCCAGAAGATGATGGAGGTGGGACATTGACCCGACAAGCAGCAGTCCTGCCTCCAACTCGTCTCCATTGAGAAAATCCAGCCCATTAACTCTGTTTCTCTCTCTACAGATGCTGCCTGACCTGCTGAGTATTTCCAGCATTTTCTGTACTCCCATTCCTTGTTTTTCTCCCAAAATGTATTACCTCATACTTATCCACATTAAACCTGTCTGTCTGTTCCAGTAATCCATGTCTTTCTGAAGTTCTTTATAGGCCTTCTCACTATTTGCAAACCTCCCACTTCTGCATCGTCAGCAAATTTCAAGGTTGTATCCCCTATACCCAAAATACAGGAATACAATGACACAAATCCTGGAGATAGAAGTGCAGCTTTACATTTATTACTGTAGATGGCGCTGTGGAAGAAAAAACAAACGAAGACAGCAGAAATTGATATTTCGCACCATCGAGTAAATCTTGCTCTCTTATACTGACTCCCCATCTGACAAGAAATTATTTTTGCACTGTGGGTTATGTTTATTAAATTGCTGCATATTTCTTTAATCCTATTTGTTAATGCCTATTTATTATAAGCAGAATCATCCATTGTGAGGATTCTAGTGATTTTGGAACAAAAATGGGGAAAATAATTGTTACCGTCCCTTACTAGCAAGCAGAATATTGCAGGCGAGGCATTCACATATTTTGCATCGTATTCATTTCACTCCACATATCCAGTTTAGTAGTAAACAGTACTGGTGAGCTAAAAAATTTAATTTAGTCAATTATTAAGGAGCAGATCGAATAAACTTAAATAATGCTGAAAGTTCTGACAGATAGCACGTCTGACGTTGATGTGCTCTGTCAGTGACTTCCTCCCTAATTGGCCTGCTGAGCCCGCAGGGCGGGCTTAACAAGGTAAATCAGGGGAAAATCCCTCTGGTTGGTCAAATGAGGATGGAGGCGGGACATTGACATGACAAGCAGCAGTCCCGCCTCCAACTCGTCTCCATTGAGAAAATCCAGCCCATAGAGTACAAAAGCCAGGAAGTTATGCTAAACCTATATAAAACACTAGTTCGGCCCCAGCTGGAGTATTGTGTCCAACTTCTTGGTATCACACTTTAGGAAGGAAATGAAGACTTTGGAGAGAGTACAGAAGAGATTTACTAGAATGGTTCCAGGGATGAGGGAATACAGTTTCGTGGATAGACTGGAGAAGCTGGGATTGTTCTCCTTGGAGCACAGAAGGCTAAGTGGAGATTTGATAGAGGTGTTTAAAATCATGACAGGTTTAGATTGAGTAAATAAAGAGAAACTGTTTCCAATGGCTGAAGAGTCGATAACCAGAGGGCACAGATTTAAGGTGATTGGCAAAAGAACCAGAGGCGACATGAGGAAAAACTTTTTTACGCAACAAGTGGTTAGGATTTGGAATGCACTGCCTGATAGGGTGGTGGAAACAGATTCAACAGTAGCTTTCAAAAGGGATTTGGATAAATACTTGAAGCAGAAAAAATTGCAGGGATATGGGGAAAGAGTGGGGTAGTGGGACTAACTGGATTGCTCTTCGAAAGAGTCGGTGCAGAATTGATGGGCCGAATGGCCTCCTTCTGTGCTGTACTATTCTAAGATTCCATAATGAAGTGAAAGGCATTATGAGGAAACATTAATTATTTTCTGCTCAGTCCAACATGGACAACAAAACAGTTTATATCACATCAGTTAAGTGAATTGGCTCAGGAGGTAGTTCGGAAAAAATTGCATGCGTAGGATTTATGCAGAATAAATAATTTATATATTTCCATTGGCACCAGCCATCTTCTGTATGAATACATTAACAACAGTAGAATCTACAGGATCAAAAATGGGACATATGACAGAACATTCCAGAAATAGAGTTACATACAGGAGAGTGGACAAGCAGCTTGGTGCAGGTGCCACAACTGCTTATGAAATTGGAAGAAAGAAATAGGGCCAATGTTCCTTACCTTTTTGCCTCAAGTGTATTTCAGGGGTGCAACAAACAGGAAAAATGGACAGAAGCTGGGTCTCTGCCCGAATACGCAGTCCACTGTCTTTCTGTCGTGGTTCAGGTGGGGCTGCATAGCTGTGCCTCTAAGAGGCATTGCTGTTTAAATTTCATTAAAGTCACCCTCCAGTGACATCATCCTTTGCTTTCGCTGATTGTAGGCCGGTTGTTGGCTGCGCCCATTTAAACTGCAGCTGCAGGGCTGGCCTGGTGATCCCAGTGACCATCAAACTCACCATGGCCTTGATTTTTTTTGCCTTGTGTGTGTGGGGTGGGATGAGGCACTGGCAAGATTGCTAGTATTAATCAGTCAACAGCAAAAATGCCATTCAGCAAACAACCAGTGCACTGTTCATCGCAGTCAATCAGTAAATCAACTTGCTCATGGAGCACCAGGCCCGAGTCTTAGCCTTTGCTTTACTGTGACTGGATTTCCCAAAGTACAGGGAGTAATAGATGGCAACAACAACAAATTGTATTTATATAGAGCCTTTAATGTAGTAAAATATCCCAAGGCGCTTCACAGGAGTGTTATCATACAAAATTTGACACCGAGCCACATAAGGAGAAATTAGGAGAAAAGATGGTCAAAGAGGGAGGTTTTAAGGAGCATCTTAAAGGAGGAAAGAGACGAAGAGAGTTGGAGAGGTTTAGGGAGGGAATTCCAGAGCTTAGGGCCTTGGCAGCTGAAGGCACGGCCACCAATGGTTGAGTGATTATAATCAGGGATGGTCAAGAGGGCAGAATTAGAGGAGTGCAGATATCTCAGAGGGATGTAGGGCTGGAGCAGATTACAGAGATAGGGAGGGGCGAGGCCATGGAGGGATTTGAAAACAAGGATGAGAATTTTAAAATCGAGGCGTTGCTTAACAGGGAGCGAATATAGGTCAGCGAGCACAGGGGTGATGGGTGAGCGGGACTTGGTGCGAGTTAGGACACAGGCAGCAGAGTTTTAGATGAGCTCAAGTTTATGGAGGGTAGAACGTGGGAGGCCAGCCAGGAGTGCGTTGGAATAGTCAAGTCTAGAGGTAACAAAGGCATGGGTGAGGGTTTCAGCAGCAGATGAGATGAGGAAGGGGTGGAGTCAGGTGATGTTACGGAGGTGGAAATAGGCGGTCTAGTGATGGAGCGGATATGTGGTCGGAAGCTCATCTCGGGGTCAAATATGACACCAAGGTTGCGAACAGTCTGGTTCAGCCTCAGACTGCTGCCAGGGAGAGGGATGGAGTTGGTGGCGAGGGAACGGAGTTTGTGGAGGGGAGCAAAGACAATGGCTGTGGTCTTCCCAATATTTAGTTGGAGGAAATTTCTGCTCATCCAGTACTGGATGTCGGACAAGCAGTCCGACAATTTAGAGACCATGGAGGGGTCTAGAGGTGGTGGTGAGGTAAAGCTGGGTGACAAATAAGAGGGGGTCAAAGATAGATCCTTGAGGGACACCAGAGGTAACCGTGCAGGAGCGGGAAGAGAAGCCATTGCAGGTGCTTCTTTGGCTACGACTGGATAGATAAGAATGGAACCAGGCGAGTGCTGTCCCACTCCGCTGGACGGCGGTGGAGAGATGTTGGAAGAGGATGGTGTGGTCAACTATATCAAAGGCTACAGACAGGTCGAGAAGGATGAGGAGGGATAGTTTACCTTTGTCACAGTCACATAGGATGTCATTTGTGACTTTGATGAGCCGTTTCGGTACTGTAGCAAGGGCGGAAACCTGATTGGAGGGATTCAAACATGGAATTGCAGGAAAGATGGGCACGGATTTGGGAGGCAACAGTACATTCAAGGACTTTGGAGAGGAAAGAGAGGTTGGAGGTGGGGGTAGTTTGCAAGGATGGAGGGGTCAAGGGTTGTTTTTTTGAGGAGGGGGTGATGATGGCAGATTCGAAGGAAAGAGAGACAGTACCTGAGGAGAGCGAACCGTTAACAATGTCAGCTAACATGGGAGCCAGGAAGGGAAGTTCGGTGGTCAACAATTTAGTGGGAATAGGGTCGAGGGAGCAGAAGGTGTGTCTCATGGACAAGATGAGCTCAGAGAGTGTATGAGGGTAGATAGGAGCGAAACTAGAGAAAGATGCGAGTTCAGGGCTAGGGCAGGGGGGAACTTTAGAGGAAGTTTGGCCCGGTGGGCTCGAGGAAGGGAGGGAAAAGGCAGAGACAGCTGATCGAATGGTCTTAATCTTAGAGACAAAGGAATCCATGAGCTCCTCGCACTTGTTGTTGGAGGTGAGTGTGGAGGAGACAGGTGAGGGGTTTAAGAAGACGGTTTGCAGTAGAGAAAAGAAACAGGGGTTTATCTTTGCATTCCAGGATGACCCTGGAATAGTGACCAGTTTTGGCAAAGGAGAGCAGGACCTGATAGTGCTTTATGTGGTCCAGCCAGATCTGGCGGTGAATGGCTAAACCAGTTGTTCACCATATCCGTTCAAGTCTGCGTCCCTTGGACTTAAAGGAGTGGAGAGGAGGGCCGTACCAGGGGGAGTGGCCAGGGTGATAGAGAGTAATGGTTTCAAAGGTGGAGGTGAGGATTTAGTTGAGCAGATCGGTAGCTGCAGAAATGTGGTGGTGAATGGAGGGCCAAAGGCTAGACAGTTGGGAGTGAGTTGGGAGAGAGTTATTTCCAGTGGCAGACACAGGATTGGGAAGGGGCAGGGGGATGTGGGTGGAGAACGATACAAGGAAGTGGTCAGACATGGCCTTATCTGTAATTGACACGATGGGAGTATCGAGGCCATGGGAGATGGCAAGGTCGAGGGGGTGGCCGTGAATATGGTTTGGGGAGTTCACATGGAGGGAGAGATTAAGGGAGGAGAGGAGGGCAGTGAACTCAGAGGAGAGGGAGCATGATGAATTGAGATGGAGGTTGAAATCACTGAGGATGAGAAGTTGCTCAGTGCAGAGGCTGAGGGAGGAAAGCAGTGAAGATATCTCGGTGAGAACATTTTTATGGTACTTGGGTGGGTGGTAGAGAGCGAGGATTTTAAATGAGAGGCAAGAGGGGTGGAACAAGGTGAGATGCTCAAAGGAGGAGAAAGTGTCAGAGGAGTAGGGGGACAGGCCAAGGTGTGATTTGGTGATAAGAGCCACTGCGATGGTCTGGGTGGGGCAAATGATGGAAGGTATAACCAGGTGGGGAGGCATCTTTTAGGGGAAGGTGTCATTACCCCTCAGCCAGGTTTCCGTCAAGGCCATGATGTCAGTGCAAACATCCACAATGAGTTCATGGATGGCAAGGGCCTTGTTCACAAGTGAACGGACAGTCTGGAGGGAGACCACAAGAGGGGCGGTGATAGCTGATCCACTGGCAGAGTCCACAGGGTCAGCACTGGGAGGGGTGAGTTGGATGGGAAAGAGATTGGCAAGATTAATCCCTAAGATTAGTCAGCGGAAAGGTCGGCGAGAGAGTAGGATGGGGCATTTGGGGTTGCTGCTTGTAAGGAGGCAGCAACGAGTGCCTTATGGACCCTTTGGAGGATGCCAAGAGATGCACAGAGGGAAGCTGTAGGCTTATTTTAATCTATAACAGGTGACTCACTGTAGGCTTATCCAAGAGGGAGTCAAGCCTGGGACAGCGGCAGGAGAGTCGGAAGGTCGAGGAGCGCTGAAGGATTGGGGTAGGGATTTGGGAGGGCAGAGTACCCAAGAGGAGAGAAATAATAGGAGGCATGACGACAGGAGGAGTCTAGGGGAGGTAAAGAGAAAAGAAGTAAAAAAGGGGGAAAAAAAAGTGGAAATGGAAGTGATGGGCTCGGGTCTGGAACGGCAGCCAAAACGCGCACACGAATGGCCACTGGGAAAACTCACGTTACATAGCAATTATGAGGATACATACACCCTGGCCCTTCATTCACCGACTCTCAGTCCCCCCTCACTCACCGACTCTCAGTCCCCCCTCACTCACCGACTCTCAGTCCCCCTCACTCACCGACTCTCAGTCCCCTCTCACTCACTGACTCTCAGTCCCCCTCTCACTCACCGACTCTCAGTCCCCCCTCACTCACCGACTCTCAGTCCCCCCTCAGTCACCGACTCTCAACCCCTCTCACTCACCGACTCTCAGTCCCCCGTCACTCACCGACTCTCAGTCCCCCCTCACTCACCGACTCTCAGTCCCTCCTTACTCACCGACTCTCAGTCCCCCGTCACTCACCGACTCTCAGTCCCCCTCACTCACCGACTCTCAGTCCCCCCTCACTCATCGACTCTCAGTCCCCCCTCACTCACCGACTCTCAGTCCCCCCTCACTCACCGACTCTCAGTCCCCCCTCACTCACCGACTCTCAGTCCCCCCTCACTCACCGACTCTCAGTCCCCCTCACTCACCGACTCTCAGTCCCCCCTCACTCACCGACTCTCAGTCCCCCCTCACTCACCGACTCTCATTCCCCCCTCATTCACCGACTCTCAGTCCTCCCTCACTCACCGATTCTCAGTCCCCCTCACTCACCGACTCTCAGACCTCCCTCACTCACCGACTCTCAGTCCCCCTCACTCACCGACTCTCAGTCCCCCCTCACTCACTTACTTATAGGGCTGACAGTGAGCTGCTGAGCAGGTCTGTGGCTGTCATTCTAGGGACAGGCCTGTGTACTGAGCCCACAGTGGCCTGAGCCCAGATATCAGCCACTGTCAGACCCCATTTCAATATCTTTGGCACTGCTATATGGCTTGCTGAGCCTTTGAAAAACCGGGCATTACAAAGTCTTCGGTTTTGTTTAGAATACAATAATTTTGCGCTTAACTGATACTGAAAAATCACCCGCCTGAAATTTAAGAGGAGTACCCAAACATAGCAATGCGGTGATCATGGGTCGGATTTTTAAAAAGATTTTAGTAAAGCATTTTCAGATGCTGTAATATAGTTTTTGTAAAGAGCTGTGATCTGTTAAAGATTAAATAAAGCCACTAATGAGGTTTATAAACCAACTGTCAATCTATATTGGTTTATTTTTGACAAAAATAGCTACTCATGATTTCAATACCAAATCACATGAATTTTAAGAGTTTGTCTCCTGATTTCTGAGGCGGTGGGGTTGGCAATACTGCAACAGAGCAGCAGATCAGAGACACAGCAGCTGAGTCTTCCGGTGCAGTCTGGTATAGTCCAGTGCAGAAGCATAGGGCCGAAACTTGATCCCGGGACGCGAGAGTACGCACTGCGTACTCTCGCGTATTCCCACTCCAATTGCCGGTTTTCTGCATGCCCTGCACATGCGCTGAAAACTGGCAATTGCTCTTCTGAAAAGGGGGCGGGTCTTGGGTGCATCGCGTGCGCGCTACAGGCTGCGCGCACGCTGTGCACTTCATGCTTTGGACGCGCAGGTAAGTAGGGAAGATTTTGGAAATGTAAAAAGGAGGAGTAAGACCCGCTTTTAAGAAGGTAAGTAGTGAATTAAGTATTTTTTTGAATTTTTTTTTACAGGTATATCTTTTTTATAGACTTTAAAGACAGGTAAGTTTATTTTTATAACTTTTTAAAAGATTTTAAATTTTTTCAAAAATTTAATTTTTTATTTAAAATGGTTAATTTAATTAACTATACTTATTTTATTAATGTGATGGTTTTTTTTTATTTAATTGAGGTTTAGCTGTTATTTTGGGGGGGTGTAAGATTCATAGATTTCACAGCAGGTCTGTGAAACTTATGAATGGAAGATGGTGTGCTGCCATTGGCTCTAACTGAGTCACGTGATCCCACAGCTCGCACGAATTAACTGCGCCGCTGGGATACGCAAGCCCAGCACAGCTGATGTCTGGAACATCAAGTTCGTGCGAGCTGGATCTGAAAAAGCACAAGCGAGGTGAGACATCGCGGGGAAGGCTTACCCCCGCGGGAACAGAGCGAGATCAATTTCTGGGCCATAGTCTTGATGTCCAGAGAAGTCCAGGAATTTGGAAGCCAAATTTGAGAAAAGATCCAGTGCTCACTGAGGAAAGCAAAGAGCAGGCATGGTCGGGAGATGGGCAGTATCAGTTTCAGCTAGCAGTTAACTTGTAGTTAGGGCGAAAATACACCCTATATTCGAGCCAGGGGAACTTAAACAGTGGAAGAGAGGAGACTGGGGGAGAAAGGGCAAAGGATGGCAGCGGATGGCCAAGGATGGAGGTGCATAGCAAGGAGCTCCTGAGGGTGCTGCCTGCCCAGGAGCCATCTTGAAACTCCTATTCCTCTATTCCGCTCAGCGTACGCCATCATAATCCATCTGAAAGGTCCAGCTTGCGCGTGTGTGAAACCCGGAACTTGCGATCTGTCAAGGTTCGCCTTGACAGATCATTGGCACCAACTGGAAACTGAGTATTGCTGGCGCAGAGTTGGGCTATTTGCCCAACAACTGCCCAGCAATTGCCCACAAAACTCTGATGGCTGGTAAAAGCAGGCATTGGGCCTGCTTTCATCAGCGTAAGGGTATATATAAGCATTAAAATATACATTTAAAAATAAAAAAATGATGCGGATACACAATAAATTAGTTTATGCAAATATTGGCCCAGATTAAGATGTTTAAAATTATTTAACAAAAAGTTACATTTTTATTGAGGTTGGTGTAATGAAGGGACTTATGAATAAAACTTAAATTCAGTACATTTACATTTCTTAGAATTGTGTAAATTGTTTAATTATTTGGGGATTCCATTGCATGTCATTAGGAGATTCCCTTCGTAAATTATTTCAATGGAATCCTCCTTTGCGATTGAAGGACTGGGCCCACGTGATCCCAGGGACGTTTCCGAACCGCATGCGTTCCTGGGCTCCGTGGGCTTTTAAGCAAACGTACGCCTGGAGGCCTGAGACCTGAACTCTCCGCAGCCTGGACGCCTGGAGGTAGGTGTGGAAATGTTTCGCGGGTCAGAGGTGTACTCCGGAGGTACACCTCTGACCGCAATTTCTAGCTCATTGGCTTCAGGTCTTCCAGTGTCCATTCGGAGGAAATTGTAGTTTATTTGATATTGGATGTTGGACAAGCAGTCTGACAATGCAAAGGCAGTGGAGGGGTCGAGACAGATGTGGAGAGGTGGGGCTCAGTGCTGTCACTGAGAAGCTGACCCCATATCTGCGGATGATGTCGCCAAGGGGCAGCATGTAGATGAGGAAGACGAGGAGTTCAAATATAGATCCTTGAGACTCCAGAGGTAATGGTTCCCTCACCACCGATTCCAATCCACTGTCCAGCCATGATCTCAGGTTGAACCAGACTCTTTGCAACCTTGGAAGCCTATTTGACCCCAAGCGGAGCTTCCGGCCCCATATTCTCTCCATCACAAAGATCGCCTATGTCCACCTCCATAACATCTCTCCCCTCTGTACTCTGCTGCCAAAACCTTCCTCCATGCTTTTGTCACCTCCAGACTCAACTATTCCAATGCTCTCCCATTTTCCACTCTCCATAAGCTTCAGCTCATCCAAAACTCTGGTGCCCAAATTTTATCCTGCACACCAGTGCTCGTTGACTTGCATTGGTTCCCAGTCCCCTAGTGTCTCAAATTTTAATTTTTCAACCTTGTGTTTAAATCCATTAATTGCCTCAACCCTCATTATCTCTGTAACCTCCTCCAGCCTTACAACCCTCCAAGCACTCGAAATTCCTCCAAATCAGAGCTATTGCGCATGTCCCACTCCATTCGCTCTACCATTGGCCGCCATGCCTTTGGCCATCTAGACCCCATGCTCTGGAAATGGGCACGTCTATTTGCAACACCAGATTTCTGATTGATCCCCTTAGAGGACAAGACACACCCAGAAGTTTATCTGGAATGTGAAATTAGATCCTGCCTGCCTAAGTATACAAGTACTTTGCAATGTGTAATTCGAGCCATTCATTCTGACTGCCAGGCTTCAGACAGAGCTCACAGAGAACAGGCAGGGTTCACCCTCGAGGGTTAGGACCGTCACCCCACCCCCCCAACAAGTTCCTGACCCCCCCCCAACAAGTTCCTAACCGTCCCCCCACCACCCGAGTTCCTGACCTTTTCCCTCCCAAACAAGTTCCTGACCTTCCCCCCGCCACCCTAAGTTCCTGACCTTCTCCCCCTGCCTGAGTTCCTAACCTTCTCCCCCTCCCCCGGCAAGTTCCTGACCTCCTCCCCCTGCCCAAGTTCCTTCCCCCGCCCCACTGAGTCCTGATCTCCTTCTCCCCCTGCCCAAGTTCCACCTCTTGCAACGTCCGCACTTATTAGGCAGTCGACTATATTGGGTAAATGGCGCTAACCATTTGCCATTCAAATACATTCTTCAAGGGAGAACCAGACCAAATACAATAAGTTGAGGGGGAAGTGAAGATAAAGATAAGATTGGCAAAGAGAGAATATGAGAGTAGAATGGCGGTTAACATAAAAGGGAACCCAAAAATCTTCTACCGGCATATAAACAGTAAGCGGGTAGTAAGTGGCGGGGTGGGGCCTATTAGCGACAAAGAAGGTGATATATGCTTAGAGGCGCAATGCAAAGCTAGTATACTCAATGGGTACTTTGTATCGGTGTTTACTAAGGAGGTGGATGCTGACAAAATATCGGTCGCAGTGGACAAGGTAGAAGCAATGGAAGGGGTGAAAATTGATAGGCAGGATGTACTAGAATGGCTGGGTATGCTTAGAGTGGACAAGTCGCCTGGTCCAGATGGATTGCATCCCAGATTGCTAAGGGAACTGGGGGAGGAAATAGCGGAAGGGCTTGCCATAATTTTCCAATCTTCCCTAGATGCGGGGGAGGTGCCTGAGGATTGGAAAGTGGCAAAAGTGACACCATTCTTAAAGAAAGGGTGTAAGGACAATCCTAGTAACTACAGGCCAGTCAGTTTAACATCAGTGGTGGGTAAAGTTTTAGAAACAATAATCAAGGACAAAATTAACGGTCACTTGGAGAGGTTTAAGCTAATTAAGGAGAGCCAACATGAATTTGTAAAAGGCAGATCGTGTTTGACTAATCTAGTTGAATTTTTTGATGATGTAACAGGGAGGATTGATGAAGGGAATGCAATGGATGTTGTCTACATGGATTTTAGGAAGGCGTTTGACAAAGTACCACATAGAAGGCTGGTTAGCAAAATTAAGGCTCATGGAATAGGTGGGTCAGTGGCAGCTTAGGTAAGGAATTAGCTGAAGGACAGAAAACAGCAAGTTGTGATAAATGGCTGTTTTTCAGACAGGAGGATGGTAGGCAGTGGTGTTCCCCAAGGGTCAGTGCTGGGGCCACTGCTTTTTTTGATACATATAAATGACCTGGATATTAGAAAACAGAGTAGAATTTCTAAATTTGCCAATGACACCAAACTTGGGGGTGCGGCAAACAATGAGGATGATACTAATTGACTGCAACAGGACATAGAAAGGCTAGCAGAATGGGCAGACAAGTGGCAGATGGAATTTAATACAGAGAAGTGTGAGGTGATGCATTTTGGCAGAAGGAACAGGGAGAGGCAATATACACTTAATGGCACTGTTTTAAAGAGTGTGCAGGGACAGAGGGACCTGGGAGTTAATGTGTATAGCTCTCTGAAGGTGGCAGGACATATTGAGAGAGTGGTTAGCAAAGCATATGGGATCTTGGGTTTCATAAATAGAGGTATTGAGTACAAAAGTAGAGAAGTTATGCTGAACCTTTATAAAGCACTGGTTAGGCCACAACTGGAGTATTGCATCCAGTTCTAGTCACCACACTTTAGAAGGGATGTGAAGGCCCTTGAGAGGGTGCAGAGGAGATTTACCAGAATGGTTCCGGGGATGGGGGATCTTAGCTACAAGGACAGGTTGGAGAAGTTGGATTTGTTTTCATTAGAGCAAAGCAGGTTGAGGGGTGATTTGATAGAGGTGTACAAGATTATGACGGGTTTGGATAGGCTAGACGGGGAAAGGCTGTTCCCACTAGTTGATGGTACAAGGACTAGGGGACACAGATTAAAGGTTTTGGGCAAGAGATACAGGGGGGACGTGAGCAAAATCTTTTTTACTCAGCGAGTGGTGAGGACCTGGAACTCGCTGCCGACAGAAGTGGTGGAAGCGGACACACTCAATGTTTTCAAGGGGAGACTGGATAGGCACTAGAGGGAAATAAACTTGCAGGGCTATGGGGATAGAGCGGGGGAATGGGACTGATTGGATTGCTCTACAGAGAGCCGGCAAGGACTCGATGGGCTGAATGGCCTCCTTCTGTGCCGTTATGACTCTATGACTCACAGACTCGATGTCAAATATAAAGTTGCCGCTTATAACATATTTATATACTTATACCATCGACTATTTCAGGCCGTTCAATAAGTACTTACCCTGTACTTACCGATTTAAAATACTCCTGCCAATTTCAGACATTGCTGGGTCTTCAAGCAATTTCAATCAGCTGTTCACACCTCATTAATCCCCTGTATTGTGTTTAACGATTAAAAAGGCTGTGCTGATTTCGGTCAAACTGGGTCTTCAAGCAGTTTCAATCAGCTGTTTGCACCTTATTAAAGTGAGTTGGTTATGAGATTCTGGATGCATCTGTTAACAATTAGGAGAGGCAGTTGCTAAATGGCAATTTCCTGTTTTTTTAAAAATATGTTGGTTACTTCACTTTTTGGTTTTAATTTCCACTGCGTATTGTGGGTAAATCACGTTAACACCAAAGCGCCCGCTGTATGCAGTGGGGAGGGTATCTCCTCCTTTGGCTTGGTGTTGATTTTTGTCAGATTACACTTTTGCGAAGAGCCTTGGGATATTTTTCTATCTTAAAGGTGTTGTATAAAATATAAGTTGTTGTTGTTGTTGATGCCAATTGTAAACCAACAAGCTGGTTTATGTTACACGTGAACCACGAGCAAACACAATACACTTTTTAGTAAATTTCAATAAAGTTCCTGGGAGGCGCGAATATTGGGAAGATGACAGACTGTCACACAATAAATGGATTATGACAGCTGCTTGGATACCTTGCACAAATTTGCAAGATCCTGTTTCTGTGATCGGACACTACTTATACATTAATGCCACATAATAGGCTTACCAGTAAAGTTGAAGCCCATGGAATAAAAGGGACAGTGGCAGCATGGATACAAAATTGGCTCAGTGACAGGAAACAGAGAGCAGTAGTGAACGGTTGTTTTTCAGACTGGAGGAAGGTATACAGTGGTGTTCCCCGGGGTCGGTTCAAGGACCACTGCTTTTCTTGATATATATTAATGACTTGGACTTGGGTGTACAGGGCACAATTTCAAAATCTGCAGATGACACAAAACTTGGAAGTATAGTGAACAGTGAGGAGGATAGTGATAGACTTCAGGAAGACAGACAGGCTGGTGAAATGGGCGGACACATGGCAGATGAAATTTAACGTAGAAAAGTGTGAAGTGATACATTTTGGTAGGAAGAACGAGGAGAGGCAATATAAACTAAAAGGTACAATCCTAAAGCGGGTGCATGAACAGAGAGACCTGGAGATATATGTGCAGAAATCATTGAAGGTGGCAGGGCAGGTTGAAAAAGCAGTTAAAAAAACTTTCAGGATCCTGGGCTTTATGAATAGAATTGAGAGGTCGCACAACACCAGGTTATAGTCCAACAGTTTTATTTGAAATCACAAGCTTTCGGAGCTATCGATTGCCCCTTCCTCAGGTGAAGTAAATTAGATACAGAATCGCCAAAGCATATATAGATAGAGAACAAAGCATGTGTACCTTACAATTGCAGACCACTAAATTAAATCATCCTGACTATCTGCCGAGGTGTGATAAAGTTAATCAAGTCAGCCAGGAAGGTACCACATCAAAGACATAGCAAGATACAACTGAGACAATGAGGTGTAGTTGCAGGGGTTCTAACGTGTCAAAAGCTGCCGTCTGTATGTAAAACGAAAAGCTTTAAAATTTTTACTTTTTTACTGGGAAAATTTTTACTTTTTTACTGGGAATCACATCTGTGAACAAGCCAACGACGACTCGAGTCCGGATCACGTCATGTATCGTGACATAAACCCAAGATCCCGGTTGAGCCCCTGCGTTAGAACCCCTGCGACTACACCTCATTGTTGTGGCGTGTGTCATTTCGCGAATGGGACTTCCACATCGAGGGCTTAGGATTACTTGCAATTGTCAGTATGGTGTTCAAATTGCTAGGAATCCGCTGGTTCTTGGCCATTGTCGATGCTCAGGTAAGAAGCTGTGAGGCAAAAGTACTTGATTGGCTAGGCTAAGCAAATCTGGCCAAGATGAGTGCCTTCCTTATATCCCGGGCAGCAATGTTCTCGCGTACTGCTGCCGCTGGCTGATGGGCCTCTGCAAGATGTTCGTTTTCGCTCTCCTCCTCCTCCTCCTCCTCATCTGAGGAGGATATGCGACGAGCCACTTGGTCCTCAGGAATCTGCAAGCCACGATGCTGTGCCATGTTGTGAAGTGCACAGCAAACCCCGATGATTCTGGAGATCCTGGCTGCTGAGTACTGCAGGGCTCCACCTGATCTATCCAGGCATCTGAAGCGCATCTTCAGCAAACCGATGGTTTGCTCGATTATGGCTCTGGTGGACATGTGGCTGGAGTTGTTGCTCTCCTCAGCTTCGTTGGATGGACTCCTCAACGGCGTCATTAGCCACGTCTTCAGGGGATAGCCCTTGTCTCCAAGTAGCCATCCGTTAAGTTGGTCTGGCGGACTGAATAGCGGAGGCACACTAGACTGGCACAGTATGAAGGAGTCATGGCAACTGCCAGGGTACTTGGCACAAACATGCAAAATTTCCTTCTTGTGGTCACACACCAGCTGAACGTTAAGGGAGTGGAAGCCCTTGCGGTTGACAAAAATACCTGGATTGCGATGGGGTGCCTTAAGGGCCACATGTGTGCAGTCAACGACGCCCTGCACCCTTGGAAAGCCTGCCAGATTAGCTAATCCAAACGCACGCGCCGTGACACTTGCTTGATCCTTGGTGAAATGGATGAGTGTGTGCGCTGCGCGATGGCAAAGAGGGCATCGGTTACCTGCGTCATGCAAGTGTGTGCGCCCGCCTGGGAGATGCCGCTGATGTCTGCTGCTGATCCCTGGAATGACCCGGAGGCAAAAAAGTTGAGTGCGGTGGTGACTTTGACGGCCACTGGTAAGGGTTGTCCACCTGGTCCTCTGGGCTCCAGGTCTTGTTGCAGCATTGCGCAGATGTCACCCACTACCTCTCGCGAAAGTCAGAGCCACCTTTGGCACTGCTGCTCAGACATGTTGAGGTAGCTGATCCTGTGTCTGTAGACCCTGTTTGCGGGGTATCTCCTCCGCCGACGTGCTTCCATGCGCTGGCCCCTTCTGGCCTGTGCAGCTTCAGGTGGGTGAGCAGCAGCTTGGTGCTCCAGTTGTTGCTGCTGCTGTTGGTGCTGCTGCTGTTGGTGCTACTGTTGTTCATGGTTCTGCTGGTGCCGCGGCTGGTCTTCGACCTCATATGATGTCCAGAAGGGAAGGAAATAAATGGCTCCCATGCTTCTGGTATATGCCTCAGTTGAGGAAGCGCTCAGTCAAGGTGGCAAGAGGGGTTTCCCAGGAGGTCACACTGGAGATGGGTGTCAGGCTCCAAACTTCCACAGCTGTGGTTATGCCTTCTAAAAGTTCCCCCAGACCTGAGACAGCAAAGTCCTGCCACCTGCAAATGATGGCTGATCAAATCTCCTATTTAATGGTTGAGCTGCAGCTGATAGTCAGCAATCCAATTGTGCTACCGCCAGGTTTCACCGTCGTGTTTCAGAACAGGCGTGCTTCACGTGGGAAAAGGGTTAAAATCACAAAGGCCTCTCAAAATGGCATTATAGAGGCAATTTAGTGCTTGTTAAGGGCTTTAACGGCCTATCCCGCCTCTTGGAGGCGGGACGGAGACGGGACCAGTAGACACGATTTAATGAAAATTGCGTGGAGGCAGGATGGAAGCGGCGTTGGGCCCCGCCCGCCAGTTTTTGCAATTTTAACCACCCACACGCCTCCAAACCCGCCTCAACGGCCCGATGAAAATCCAGCCCATAGAGTACAAAAGCAAGGAAGTTATGATGAACCTTTATAAAACACTGGTTCAGCCTCAGCTGGAGTAATGTGTCCAATTCTGGGCACCGCACTTTCGGAAGGATGTGAAGGCCTTAGAGAGGGGGCAGAAAAGATTTACGAGAATGATTCCAGGAATGAGGGACATCAGTTACGTGGATAGACTGGAGAAGCTGGGGTTGTTCTCCTTCGAGCACAGAAGGTTGAGAGGAGATTTGATAGATGTATTCAAAATCATGAGGGGTCTAGACAGAGTAGATAGAGAGAAACTGTTCTCATTGGCGGAGGAGTCGAAAACCAGAGGACACAGATTCAAGGTGATTGGCAAAAGAACCAAAGGCGACATGAGGAAAAACTTTTTTATGCAGCGAGTGGTTAAGATCTGGAATGCACTGCCTGAAAGGGTGGTGTCGGCAGACTCAATCGTGGCTTTCAAAAGGGAATTGGATAAGTACCTGAGGGGAAAAAATTTGCAGGGTTACGGGAAAAGGGCGGGGGAATGGAACTACCTGAAGTGCTCTTGCAGAGAGCAGGCACGGGCTCAATGGCCGAATGGCCTCCTTCTGTGCTGTAACCATTCTATAATTCTAATGGCGTGGTTGCCTTATCTGTTGGAGAATGTTGTTGGCTAGTGTTCTGCTGCCCTGAAAGCAACATGTGAGCAGGCAATGATGCCCTGGACGTGAGGGAAGCCAACAACTGCTGCAAATCCCCAAGCTCTCTGATGGTGACTGTTGAGGTCAACGGGAAGGTGACATACTGGTCAGTCCTAGTGACCTGCTTAATGCCGCTGTGTACTGCAGACTGGGAGATGTCCCCTGTAGCAAACTGAAAAGAGTCATTGGCAAAGAAGTTAAGGGTTGTGGTGACTTTCACAGCCATTGGCAAAGCATGATGCCCTGGTCCAGCAGGCAGCGGTCCTGTTGCAGGAGGCAGCAAAGGGCTACAACAGCCTGCCTGGAGAAGCACAGCCTCCTGAAGCACTGCTCTTCAGATAGATCCAAGAAAATAACTCTTGGCCTGTGCACCCTGCATGCTGGGTACGGCCTCCCATGGGTACCGCCCCCGCCACCCCCACCCTCGCCTACTCTCTTCTGATAGGCTCAGCTGCTGCTGGGGCTGGATGCTGAGATTTTATTGCTATTGCTTCTCTTCACCCAAGTGTTCCTCCATCCAAATGCATTTAGCAATAATAGCACCCATGATAAGCAGTCTGCCACCCTCCCTCAGCTCTCTGAGTCCAGGGATTGGCCAATCAATCCTGCAACCCATGGCTTCCCCTGTCCCCACTAGGCTCAAATGAAGTCCGTAAGGGTGACCCCGAGCTTCCGGTCGCCTGTCACTTTAATTCTCCGCTCCACTCCCACTCTGATCTCTCCATCCTCGGCTTCTTACACTGTTCCAACGAAGCTCAACGTAAGCTCGAGGCGCTTTACAGCCTTCTGAACTCAACATCGAGTTCAACAATTTCAGGCTATAACCTCAGCCCCCATGTTCTCTTTTCTCTCTCACATGGCAGCTGTTGATGATTCTGCCATTGTCATTTACACCTCATCTAGACCCATCTTTTGTTTCTTAACTTGTTCCATTAGCATCTCCATTTGTCTTGCACCATCATCCCTTTTGTCTTTCAATCTCTCCTGCCTTCCAGCCTATCACAGACCTTCCCTTTGTTCTTTCCTCCCCTCCTCCCTTTCCCTGCCCCACTTGCTTAAATATCTGTTACTTCTACAACTTTTTCCAGTTCTGATGAAGGGTCATCGACCTGAAACGTTGCCTCTGTTTCGCTCTCCACGATGCTACCTGACCTGCTGAGAATTTCCAGCATTTTCTGTTGTTGTTTCAAATGAATGGGGCTATTCCAATTTATTAGGTGTGAATGTTATTGGAATGTCCTAATGAACCCTTTTGTCTCAAGTCAACACAGTATGTGGGAAAACCCATTTCTCCAGCTTCTTGGTCTGGGTCTAATCTGCATTCCCTGAAACCTGTGTGTTCTGTGAATTTAACCTCTTGTGATCTGAATTTAACTTAATAGCAACAGCTTAATATTCCATAGAAACACATAGACCTAGAAATTCGTTTCGGGCAGTGGCGCAAAACGGGTGGCATTGGATCGGCTGCCCGTTATACACAGCGCCTGATATTCAGTTCCATTGTAGTTCCAAAGAATTTTACAGCACAGAAACCGGCCATTCGGCTCAGGCCGGTGTTTATGCTCCAAACAAGACTCCTCTCACCTTATTTCATCTCATCCTATCAACATTCCTTTCTCCCTCATGTACTTATTTAGCTTTCCCTTAAATGCATCTATGATATTTGCCTCAACCACTCCATATATAAAGTAAATTAATCCAGAACCCTTTTAGACCTAATAGTCAAAAAAATTGTGACAATACATTTTAGTAAAATGAGCCAACATGGGAAATGTAGCTGGATATTTGGGACTGCAGGTGGAGCACACTACCAATGCACCCTGCATTAGAGTGTGAGTGTGGGGGGCCGGGAAAATTGGCTCCTGAGTAGTGAGAGTACGTGATAACTGCACTGGGCACAATGCTGCACTCTTAGTAGCTCCAAGAGATAATCTTGGGCTTTGGAGGAGAAATGTCCTAAGAATTGCATACAGAATTAGACACAATACTCCAGCTCAACTGGACTATTGTGTCCAATTCTGGGCATCACACTTTCGGAATGATGTGAAGGCCTTAGAGAGGGTGCAGAAAAGATTTACAAGAATGTTTCCAGGGATGAGGGACTTCAGTTACGTGGATAGACTGGAGAAGCTGGGGTTCTTCTCCTTTGAGCAGAGAAGGTTGAGAGGAGATTTGATAGAGGTGTTCAAAATCATGAGGTGTCTGGAGAGTAGATAGAGAGAATCTGTTCCCATTGGTGGAAGGTTTGAGAATCAGAGGACACAGATTTAAGGTGATTGGCAGAAGAACCAAAGGTGACATGAGGAAAAACTTTTTTACGCAGCGAGCACTGCCTGAAAGGGTGGTGGAGGCAGATTCAATCGTGGCTTTCAAAAGGGAGTTGGATAAGTACCTAAAGGAAAAAAAATTGCACGGCTAAGGGGAAAGGGCGGGGAAGTGGGACTAGCTGAAGTGCTCTTGCAGAGAGCCGGCATGGGCTTGACGGGACGAATGGCCTCCTTCTGTGCTGTAACCATTCTGTGATTCTATGAATTGCCTTAAATGTTTCCTCAAAGTGGAGTCGTTAGTCAGACTGAATGCTAGGAAAGGAGAGGGCTAATGCTAATTAAACAAAGAAAGCTGACACAAACAAAAGATTCTTTAACGGAGATAGAAGAAAAGCCATCAAGAACATAGGCCCAGAGATGCTGGTTAAGGAGGACGTAAGGATGTCCTGTCTTATCAGGACCTGTGTGAGGCCTTTTGTTAGCAAAGACTAGAGAAGCCAGGGAGTAAAAGAATGACCTGGCATGTGAAAGGAAAAACATCTTTATAATTCATGCCCTTTAGCTTCTATTCATCAGGCCATTCTGTACAGAATTGGATAGAGCTTTGTAAATAATGCTTACATATATGACGCCAGAGACTTTGGAGGAGAAATCGAACTTTTGTGCCATTGAAAGTGTGACAGGGCAGAATGTTCATCAGCTACTTCCACCCAGCGGGAGCCTGCCATTCTGCTCCCGCCCAATGGCTACCAACCACTTCCGGGCCAGTTTCAGCAACTGACTGGGAGCATTCAGATGAGGTTCAGGAGTTAAAATTGCCCAGGCCTCACACTGTCAGGATGGTTTGCCGCCTTCCTTGGCCCTCACTAGCCCGATTCCTGACCCGTATTAAAATCAGAGCTATTCTTTCATGATTGTTTTTGCCATCAATCTTTATTATATTATATTTAGCATCAAATCAACAATAGTGTCTTGCCCTATTACAATAAACCACATTGGAACCTCATTCTGACAGCAACCATGGTGACAAATGTCTGTTTCCAGCTGTTAATTCCCAGAGGCTGGAGTAATCATCATCTGCTATTGCTGCATGAAATGTTCTTGTCTGGAAACTAACATTTAAAAATACCCTTTCTGATGAAAGGTAATTGACCTGAAACATTGGGCTGGATTTTGTCTTGGGGTCGGGTTGGGGTCGTGTAATCCGCATTTCGTGTTTCCCCCCCGACTCCAGATTAATGTGGATGCCTGATGCAATTTTCACTTAATTGGGCAATTGAGTTGGAACATGTGGGAACCCATGAACTAATTAGTGTTTTCAGTCTGAAAGCCGCCTCTGATGATGTCATCATTGCTGACGGGCTAGTCTCAGAGACTGTTGGTGAGAGAGGACCTGCCTGGCTTTTGATGTGGGTGGACCTGGATGCAAAAATGGGGGTGGGGGTGGTGTAGGAGGGAGAGAGAGAGAGAGAATTTTCTTGCCAAGCAAGTCCTCCCAGGCAGTCTCTCAAGACATTCAATGCAGCAGCATCAGAGGCGGCGTTCACACCTACTACTACTACCTTCATCACATCTCCGTTGTAATAGTGGACCTGCAGCCGATAGTCAGCTATCCACTTGTGCTCCTGCCAGCTTTCACTGGAGTGTTTCACACCAGGCGTGCTTCACGTCAGAAGAGGGTTAAACTAGCTACAGCATTTCAAAATGGCATTACAGAGCCAATTTAGAGCTTGTTAAGGGCTTTAATGGCCTCTCCCGCCTCTTGAAGGCGGCACGGAGTCGGGAACCCCGCGACTGATTATGTCAAAATTGCGTGGAGGCGGGATGGAGTCGGGATGGGGTCGGAAACCCCGAGCCCGCAAATTTAACCCCCCACACGCTTCCAAACCCGACTCCATGGGTCATTCAAAATCCAGCCCATTAACTCTGTTTCTCTCTCCACATATGCTGCCTGACCTGCTGAATATTTCCAGCATTTTTTGTTTTCATTTAAAATACCCTTCCCCTTCAAAGATAACTTTAGACTAATTTTTGATCAAAGCTTTCTGTCGCACTGATACAGGTAGACTGTAGCGGTTCTTTTCAGTTTTCAATACAAAGCCTGGAAACCAGTTTTGAACTGGGCTGCCACTGCTTTAAAAAAATGTAATTTTTGTCACAATGTCATGCTCGAGCCAAAATTCCTCGTGACACTGCACCTTTCAACGAGATTGCTGATTTGAGCAAAGATGGGAATTCGTATTTTCTGGAGTGTTGTAGTACAAACTCAACTGCAAAGTCATTCCTATCTGTTCTTGTATTTCACTTTGTATAAAATCTGGGCACTGAAATGGGGTGGGAGGAAAATAGTTGAAATTAAATCACAATCTCAAAAAATAAATCAGAAGGCAAATTTTTCTCTTTTCACTTAGGAATGTAAAGGATCACCAGGGTAAAGGAAATCTAATGGGAAGATTACACACGTGTAACAGAGCCTGCCTGATTTTCCATCCTTCAAAATTTGGCAGAAAATTGAGTGGACTGCTCCTCCCTGCCCAGTGTACTTTTATGTGTCGCTCCCAGACAATGCAACATGTTCAAATGCTACAATGGAAAAATCAGCCCCAAATCTTCTGGTATAAAATGCATGTGATGGAGTTTGACACTCATTTATATTTTATTTCTTTATATGGCTCGTTACCTATTTCTCTTCTGCAAGCTTTAGTTTGCCTTCTTGCTGCGCAGGATGTATGTCATGGCAGCTGCCAGGGAACTTGGCGCACACGTGCATGATGCTCTTCCTATGGTTGCACACCAGCTGCACGTTAAGGGAGTGGAAGCCCTTGTGGTTGACAAATGCTGCTGGGTGATGATGGGGTGCCCTGATAGCCACATGTGTGCAGTCGATGATGCCTTGCACCTGTGGGAAGCTAGCCAGATTGACAAATCCGAGCGCCCGCTCAGTAACACTGGCTTCATCAGTGGAAAAGTGGATGTAATTGGCAGACTTGTCAAAGAGGGCATCGGTGACTGTGTGATGCATCTGTGGGTGGCCGCTGATGTCTTCTGCTGATCCCTGGAAGGAACCTGATGCAAAGAAGTTGAGGGCAGTGGTGACTTTGACAGCTACTGGTAAGGAGTGTCCACCCGCTCCTCTGGGCTGCAGGTCTTGATCGAGCAATGTACAAATGTCTGCGACTACCTGTCACAAAAGTCTCAGCCTCCTTTGGCACTGCTGCTCAGTCATGTTGAGGAAGCTCATCCTCTGCCGGTAAACCCTGTGTTTGGGGTATCTCCTGCGGCACGGTGCAGCCCGGTTATGGGATACCAGTAACATAGGATTAAATGTGAGAGCATATCAGTGCACCTTACTGCCGGTCTCTTAACATTACACATCCACCTTGAAAAGGACATTAAAAATTAAGTTTTCCATAAATTGCTTCCAGAACCTTATTTGCAGAGTTTCCTAACATGGCCTGGACCACCTGTAGCTTGCTGCTCATAAGTGTGCCAAAACACAGCAAACCATCTCCCATTGTTTATCCAAGTTAATTTCAGCAAATGAAGAGTAACAAATGTGCACAAGCATAGCATTCTCAGTTGCTAATCACTATTGCTGCAGCAATATAGAATTTTTTCTTGTAAATGCAGCTTCTGTTAATGTAATGCAATTACTGTTAAAAACTAAACAAAAATTAAAAGTTCTATCTTGGATCACCAACACAGTATGCCACGTACCCATACCCATGACTATCAAACAGTTAGGCCGCAATTTTGCCAGTGCTCAGAGGGCGGGTTCGGAGGCAGGTCCGCTGTCAAAATCAGAATGATTGACGGCAGGTTGGGAACCCGCTGTGAACCCGCCTCCATGTAAGTTTCCAAAGTGTCGGGTCTGCGATTTCAGAACAGACCCGACACCAAGTGGCGGGGGAGGCATTTAGGATAGTTAACTGCTTATTAACTGCTTGTTAAATACTATTTTGCCAGCCTTTTTGTATTTTCCCACATTTTCAACGGGGTTCACATCGTTCAGAGATCACGTAAGTATGTCGGGAGTTCAATCGAGCTGAATAGTTCACAGCTGCAACTGCAGTATAAAATCTAAGCTTTCACATCGGTTCAGTTTGTAATGTCAGAAGTTGCTGATTTCAGGATTGGGAATACACATTTGATCTGTATAGAGGCTATAAGTGTGTGGTGTAAACTCGAGGTGGACTGTCACCTCCTTGGAATAACCTCTCTCCCCATTGACTGATTGCTTCTAACATCTCATCCTCAACTACCATACATAACAACAGAATGGGAACGATTTATACTCTCGCACCCTGGACCTCAGATTCGGAAGATGATCATTCGCAACAGCAGCCGCAGAACCAGGCACACCAGCAGCACCAACAAGAGCGCCAACCTTCTCCTCAACCACCTGATGCTGCACAGGGCAGAGGCTGCACTGCGCCGCAGGAGATCCCCCCAACACAGGGTTTACAGGCAGAGGATGAGCTTCCTCAACATGAGCAGTGCCAAAGGAGGCGGAGACTTTTGTGACAGGCAGTCGCAGACATTTGCACAATGCTGGACCAAGATTTGCAGCCCAGAGGAGTGGGTGGACACGCCTTACCAGTGGCTGTCAAAGTCACCACCGCCCTCAACTTCTTTGTGTCAGGTTCCTTCCAGGGATCAGCAGTAGACATTAGCAGCATCTCCCAGTCGGCCGTCCACAGATGCATCACGCAGGTCACCGATGCCCTCTTTGACAAGTCCATCAATTACATCCACCTTTCCACTGATGAAGCCAGTGTTACTGAGCGGGCGCTCGAATTTGTCAATCTGTTTGGCTTCCCACGGGTGCAGGGCGTCATCGACTGCACACATGTGGCCATCAGGGCATCCCAACTGAACCCAGCAGCATTTTTCAACCGCAAGGGCTTCCACTCCCTTAACGTGCAGCTGGTGTACAACCATAGGAAGAGCATCATGCATGTGTGCGCCAAGTTCCCTGGCAGCTGCCATGACTCTTACATCCTGCGCCAGTCCACTGTCCCTCAGCTCTTCGCACCGCCAAATGAACTTTCCGGCTGGCTCCTTGGAGACAAGGGCTATTCCCGAAGATGTGGCTAATGACATCATTGAGGAGGCCATCAAACGAGTCTGAGGAGTGTTACAATCAAAGCCACATTTCCACCAGAAGTCTCATAGAGCAAACAACAGGGTTGCTCAAAATGCGCTTCAGATGCCTGGACAGATCTGGTGGAGCCCTTCAGTATGCACCAGCCAGGGTCTCCAGAATCGTTGTTGTGTGCTGTGCCTTGCACAACATTGCACTGCAGCGAGGATTAGCGCTGCATGAGCAAGAAGGCGCAGAGCGCACAGCCACCTCAGAGGAGGAGGAGGAGGAGGAGGAGGATGAGGTTCAGCAAGAGGAAGACCTGGAGGAGGCGGCTGACCCAGTGCGACTAGCCGCAAGCACATTGCAGCCTGTGATGCCAGGGATGGCCTAATCAATGCCAGATTCACTTAACTTTATGCAGCACAGACATGTGGCTGCCACATGCACATGAAAGTTGGCATGACCACACTGCAACACCATAGAGCATCTTACAATGAACTATTCAATCCTTGCACTGTCACCACCATTGCTGGACATTAAAGACACCCTTACCCTTGTCTGTGCCACTTCAATTTGTGACCACACATATGGCAACAAATTCAAACATTCAGAAAACATTATTTTATTGCAACAAAATAAAGAACAGAAACTTAACATTCATTTATAGCAAATCACCCAAGTGACTACCCTTGTGACTATTGTGGAGCTTTCTTTTACGCATGCTTCTATGTGGAGATACCCCTGTGGCTTCACCAGACGTAGAGGCAGCCTGCTCATTTCCCTGCTGTGCCTGCTTAGAGGCCTTTGGCAGTCGTCCTCTGGGTTTTGGAGCCTTTGAGGGCCCCGCCAAAGTCTGCTCCTCCTGCGGCTGTGCAGGGGCAGACTTGGCCATCACTTTTCGGGGAGGCATCTGGGGCTCTGACCAAGGGGTTGGCAAGGGGGGCGAGTTTGAGCGCTTCGAGAGGAGCCCCCACTTCCACGTCCCCTCCCACCATCATCCCTCTCATGGGCCACCCGCACTTCTCTGCTAGCAAGTAGCTGGAGAGTGCCTTGCTGCACATCAGTGGGGCCATGAGGACCCATGTCTGTACTGACATTCCTCATAACAAGGACGTCCATGAACCTCTGGTTTCTCTCCTCAATAGATGACCATCTATCCTCCATAGATGACTATCTATTTACAAGTGTTACCATGTTCTCCTGAGTCTGGCGATTTATGTCCTCCATGGAGGTTGCCATCCTTTCCATGGCAGAACCTACAGTTGCCAGTGCGTGCGCCATGGCGTTGCTCATATTTGAGATGGACTCCTCCATTCTCCGCACACTCGCAGTCACCGTGTTTGCAAACCCTGTCAGAGCCTCCTGCACTTGTTCCTGAAGCTCCAGGATCGCCCTCTTCCTGGATGGCCTGCGAGGCTCAGCGTCTGCATGCAGCTCAGCAAAGCTAGGAGAGTCCTGCGGCCTCTAACGAGGAGTCTCCACTGCTGTTCCTGTCTCCACCATCTGATCTTGCTCACTTGTGAGTTGTGAGACACCAGGTGACAACATTACTCTATCTCGCATAGGACCCACCGTGGTGTGCGTCTTTGCGCTGGTGCAGGGTGCACTCATTTCTGCTGACACTGCTCCCTCAGAGGCTGGAGGATCCTCTGAGGAATGCTCCTGCTCTTCCTCCTGGACAGTGCGGGGCCAGGCTCTTGACGGTCCTGTGGGAGAGTAAAGACATGAGTTAGACATGTGATATGTAGATTGCAGACACATCCCATAATGCACATGATGAGCATTAAATTTCAATTGACATCAGATCCCAAATGAGTCACTCATGAATGCAAAATAAGATGTCTGGAAAATAATTCTGTCACCAGGTTGCTCTAATGAGCCCCTCTCTCCGTCCCCCACTTCAGGCTGGTCAACTACTCCTGCGAAGTCCAGAGCTGCCTCCTCAGTGTTGATGAGCCCACCCAATGATGGTGGTCCTCCTCCTGTTCTCTTCCTCTCCCTCTTATTGTGGGCTCTCTTTTCCTGCAATGTGGAAAAGAAGTGCAATTTTAATGAGAGTGATGGAATGAGTGTAAAGAATGGATAGGATAGATGTTTAGAGGGAGACTTGAATGGAGTGGGGTGCCAATACCAAGTTGACTCATTTTGAGTTGTTAGTTGTTGTCATTGCATAATGTTGAGGGTGAGTGTGAGGGTGCATAGTAAGATGGAGATATGATTCTGTACACAGGGAGAGAGGGATGGGTGATGGTGCAAGGGATGTTGGGTGAGTTAGGATGTACAGGAGTAAGGATGGCAATGCAGAGTGAAGGGGATGTGATGACAGGCACAGCCGAATGAAGGTAAGTGTGCTTTTATACTCACTTTGCTCCCAGGTGCGAGCAACCACAGACCTTGCATTCACCTCCTCAACTATTTGCAGCCAGGCTGCCTTTGTCTGGTGAGAAGGTTTCCTCCTTCCATCTCCAGGGAATAGAGCCTCCCAGCATCCTCTGACTCCCCCCACAAGTACATGGACGGAGTCATCACTGAATCGTGGCACAGCCCTTTGTCTCTCGGCAGTCATATTTCAAACAAGCAGCACTCATGATTATTTTTTTCTTCGTTTATGGGATGTGGGCGTCGCTGGCAAGGCCAGCATTTATTGCCCATCCCTAATTGCCCTTGAGAAGGTGGTGGTGGGCCGCCTTCTTGAACCGCTGCAGTCCGTGTGGTGAAGGTACTCCCACAGTGCTGTTAGGGAGGGAGTTCCAGGATTTTGACCCAGCGACGATGAAGGAACGGCGATATACTTCCAAGTCAGGATGGTGTGTGACTTGGAGGGGAACTTGGAGGTGATGGTGTTCCCATGTGCCTGCTGCCCTTGTCCTTCTAGGTGGAAGAGGTCACGGGTTTGGGAGGTGTTGCCGAAGAAGCCTTGGCGAGTTGCTGCAGTGCATCTTGTAGATGGTACACACTGCAGCCACGGTACGCCAGAGGTGGAGGGGGTGAATGTTTAAGATGGTGGATGGGATGCCAATCAAGCGGGCTGATTTGTTCTGGATGGTGTCGAGCTTCTTGAGTGTTGTTGGAGCTGCACTCATCCAGGCAAGTGGAGAGTATTACATCACACTCCTTACTTGTGCCTTGTAGATAGTGGAAAGGCTTTGGGGAGTCAGCAGGTGAGACACTCGCCACAGAATACCTAGCCTCTGACCTGCTCTTGTTGCCACAGTATTTATGTGGCTGGTCCAGTTAAGTTTCTGGTCAATGGTGACCCCCAGGATGTTGATGGTGGGAGATTCGGCGATGGCAATGCCATTGAATGTCAAGGGGCGGTGGTTAGACTCTCGCTTGTTGGAGATAGTCATTGCCTGGCACTTCTGTGGCGCGAATGTTACTTGCCACTTATCAGCCCAAGCCTGAACATCGTCCAGGTCTTGTTGCATGCGGGCATGAACTGTTTCATTATCTGAGGAGTTGTGAATGGCACTGAACACTGTGCAGTCATCAGCGAACATCCCCACTTCTGACCTTATGATGGAGGGAAGTTCATTGATGAAGCAGCTGAAGATGGTTGGGCCTAGGACACTGCCCTGAGGAACTCCTGCAGCGATGTCCTGGGGCTGTGATGATTGACCTCCAACAACCATCTCTCTTTGTGTTAGGTATGACTCCAGCCAGTGGAGTGTTTTCCCCCGATTCCCATTGACTTCAGTTTTATCAGGGCTCCTTGGTGCCACACTTGGTCAAATGCTGCCTTGATGTCAAGGGCAGTCACTCTCACCTCACCTCTGGAATTCAGCTTTTTTGTCCATGTTTGGACCAAGGCTGTAATGAGGTCTAAAGCCGACAAGTGTTATTGTGAACAAGACCCCAGAAAGAAAGTATTTCCTTCAAAACAACAGATGCCAACTTGTTTTTCATCTTGTCTTCATTGTCTCACTTCTTATCTCAAAACTGTCTAGGCTACCTCGTTGCACAATATGGCCATGAAAATAAGTCAAGAAACACGAATCTTACACAATCTGTAGTTTCAGCAAACAAGTGTCAGCTAAATTTTACCCTGATACATTAAACCCTAAAGCATCCTGGGAATGAACAACTTTTAACCATTTTATTATTTCGAACTACAGTACAAATCTACAAGCTATCTATAAGTGAAAAGAAACCAAAAACTTTAATCATATGAAATTAAACCAAATCCTAATCCTCCGCATATATATATACACAACTAGGGTATCTTGCACACTAGCTAAGCCATTCAGACCAGATTGTTGTAACTTTGATTGCTGGCCTTTTCTGACTTACCTGGTCATCAAGCAATTTGAAGACAAAAACATTTTTCTTTAATAGCCAGACATCTCCAGAAGTCGTCATGACAGATTCATGAAATCCTGGAGCATTCCCTTAAGGTCAAATGGAGTTATATTTAATAAACAGAATATTTTCAAATTATTTAACTTTCAAATTTAACCTCTTGAGTAAAACAAATTGTTCTGAACACCGTGGAAGAGGATGTGGTAGGAGTTAAAACTCAGACTTCTCACAATTCATGGGCAAATTTAAAAAAAACCATGAAAGGCAAGAATCATCAAATCTCATTTCCTAAACTTAGAACAGCTTTCACCAGATGCCATCTGGATTTAATGGAATCAGCAGTTACTAAAGGAAAGAGTCTGGTTTTTGTGAGAGAGAAATGAAAGTACTAGATATTTAAACTAAGACTGAGGATACAGAACATTATACCTTGGAATGTACATTTAATGCAGCACTTAGAAAGAATTGAATTTACTTGGTGCCTTACCACACCTCTCAGAAGTATAAAAACACTTCAAGCACAATTAAATACTTTGAAGTTTGCAGTAACTGATGTTATGTTGGTACTTAGGCAAAATGACCCTTTTGTCCCTTATGCAGGGAACTTCATTAAAGTGTGAAATTTTGTTTTTAATGCAAGGTGAAGCAGGGAGGTAAAGGTAACTGTTATTGCTTTTACGCTGGTTGCCCAGATGAGAATTCAAAGCCTATGCTACACAGGAAAGTGATACCAGGAATTTAATTGCAGCTGGGAAATACAGACTGTTGGGTAAAATCTTAGAAAAACATCTCACTTCTTCATGGATGTGAATAGTCTAACACTGGACCAGAGTACAAGAAGTTATATTATCTGTAAATTATTCACAGAATTACTGGGTTTCACTGAACACTTAACTGCAGAGACAGAATTTGAATATAAATGTCATTATGCTCCTAGTCAAACTCATGTGGTGTAAAGAGTAAGAGCAGTCTTCAGGTCAAGCAGTGTGGGGAATAATTAGACTGGGGAGGGAAATAGGGAGCAGGGCAGGGGGAGAAATGAGAAAGTAGGGGTGCGGAAGAGGGAAAGGTGAGGAGGGGCAAAGGAGCAGAAGGGGAGGGAGAGTAAGGAAAAAAGGAGAGAAGGGGTAGATTGGGGAAGGAGGGGAGGAGGTAGAAAAGGTGAGGAGAGGGTTGTTAAAGGAGGGGAAGGGAGGTGAGAGGGAGGAAAGGGAGGATGATGGGGTCAGGGGAGTGGTGAGGGGTAAAATTTACATTCCTGGGAGGGGGATCTCAGTGGGAGGGCGGGGAGGGGGATTACACTACAAGTCCAGATTGTACTCGGTTGGGGGAGGGACAGTTAAACTGACAACCTAAGTATATATTTCAACGAGAGGATAGTACATAATGAATCCAGGATTGCACCTTCATGATGTGAGGGAGGGAATTGCAATGGAATGTTGTCCTGGTTACAATTAGAAAGGTGTGGTTGTTGCCATGTTTGGGAAAAAAGTTGGGGGAAGAGAGATTGAAAATGGGTGAGCGTTGGTGGGGGCGGGTGTGAGAACATATTTAGATCAAAATCTCTATTCCCTGATGTGTGTTGGGATAAACTGAACATCAACAATAGCATGTAACTTTTAATTTTCAAAGGACTAAAATCTCACCTTCAGCAAAATGACAATTGGAGGAGTTAGAGAATCCAAATGAATGTAGAGCCACTGGATGGCCAGAGTGTGGAACTGCAGGTAGACTCAAACCGAGCATTTTAACAGGGAATGGCAAGCCTTTGTGACTATAAAAACATAACAAAGTCTGGGAAAAGCCCTATTACAGCACCAACTTGACAGGCGACAGGACATATTAATGTTAATGCTATATATAGATACATGCTTATATAGCTATTGTTTTTTAATGTATTTGTTTTGGATGTTTTGTCCTCATCCTTCTGGACCTGTCTGCAGCCTTTGACACGGTTAACCACACCATCCTCTTCCAATGCCTCTCCACCGTCATCTAGCTGGGTGGGACTGCCCACACCTGGTTCCATTCTTATCTATCCAATCGTAGCCAGAGAATCACCTGCAATGGCTTCTCTTCCCGCTCCTGCACCGTTACCTTTGGAGTTACCTTTGGAATCCCCCAAGGATCTATCCTTGGCGCCCTCCTATTTCTCATCTACATTTGCCCCTCGGCGACATCATCCGAAAACATGTCAGGTTCCACATGTACACTGACAACACCCAGCTCGACCTCACCACCATCTCTCTCGACACCTCCACTGTCTCTAAATTGTCAGACTGCTTGTTTGACACCCAGTACTGGAAGAGTAGAAATTTCCTCCAACTAAATATTGGGAAGACCAAAGCCATTGTCTTTGCTCCCCTCCACAAACTCCGTTCTCTAGCCACCAACTCCATCCCTCTCTCTGGCAACTGCCTGAGGCTGAACCAGAACAGTTGCAACCTTGGTGTCTCATTTGACCCTGAGATGAGCTTCCGAACACATATCCGCTCCATCACCAAGACCACCTACTTCCACTTCTGCAGGTGGCGTGTCAGCCCTGGCTCAGTGGGTCGCACTATCGCATCGGAGTCAGAAGGTTTCTGGGTTCACAGTCCCACTCCAGAGACTTGAGCACAAACCTAGGCTGCCACTCCAGTGCAGTATTGAAGGAGTGCTGCACTGTCGGAGGTGCCGTCCTTTGGATGAGATGTTAAACCGAGGCCCCGTCTGCCCTCTCAGGAGGATGTAAAAGATCCCATGGCACTATTTCAAAGAAGAGCAGGGGAGTTATCCCTGGAGTCCTGGCCAATATTTATCCCTCAATCAACATCACTGAAAAAAAATTATCTGGTCATCGTTACATTGCTGTTTGTGGGAGCTTGCTGTGCGCAAATTGGTTGCTGCGTTTCCTACGTTACAGGAGCGACTACACTTCAAAAAGTACTTCATTTTCTGTAAAGCGCTTTGGGACGTCCTGAGGTTGTAAAAGGCGCTATGTAAATGCAAGTCTTTCTTTCAACAATGCCCGTCTCCGCCCCTGCCTCGGCTCATCTGCTGCTGAAACCCACATCTATTCCTTTTTTACCTCTAGACTTCACTATTCCAATGCTCTCCTACCCGGCCTCCCATTTTCCTACCTACATAAACATGAGCTCATCCAAAACTCTGCTGCCTGTATCCTAATTTTCACCACGTCCCGTTCACCCATCACGCCTGTGCTCGCTGACCTACATTGGCTCCCGGTTCGGCAATGCCTCGATTTTAAAATTCTCATCCTTGTTTTGAAATCCCTCCGTGGCATCGCCCCTCTCTATCGCTGTAACCTCCTCCAGCCCTACAACTCTCTGAGATCTCTGCGCTCCTCCAATTCTGGCCTCTTGCACATCTTCAATTTTAATTGCTTCACCTTCACAGCCTTCAGCTGCCTGGGCCCTAAACTCTGGAATTACCTCCCTGAACCTCTTTCCTTCTCTCCTCCTTTAAGACACTCCTTAAAATATACCTTTGACCAAGCTTTTGGTCACCTGTCCTAATATCTCCTGACGTGGCACAGTCAAATTTTGTTTGATAACGCTCCTGTGAAGTGCCTTGGCATGTTTTACTACATTAAAGGCGCTATAAGTTGTTGTAGCAAGAGGTGGAATGTAAATAAAATAATCATAATCACTTCTGACACTATTGGGAAGTCTCAGTCTTGGGGCTATCTTCGTAATCTCGCTGTAAGTATCCAGTATTTCGCCACTTAAAACCCTTGAAATTATGTACAGCTACAAATTATTTGAGAAGTGAATTATGTTCCTTACTTTTTTAAGAATTGCATCTCTGTGAATTCACACGTTGCAGTTTATGTTAATTATGCGTTGCTGAGCGATCATAAAATGTCCACGGACGTTTTTAAAGCGCCACTGTTTATAGAAAATTGTTTCGCAAATCTTTTTTCTGTATTTGCAAACAAAACCACATGATGGCATCATTTGCATCTCAATTATATCCTCACGTCACCAAATTACTCCCAGGCGCTGCGGCTCACTGCAATTATGCAAATCATTTGGTGTTGTTTGCAAACACAAGAGAAAAGTTTTGCAGAAACAATTTGCAACAAATATAAAGTGCTCGTTTAACAGATTTGAAGTGTTGAAAGCCGTATCTGTGATTATTACATTGTGTATGACATCGTTAGGCATTAATAGTTTAAAAATCGCCCGTCTTCTGTGGAGATCGAAATTCAACAGAGGAGCAGCATGGAAAAAAAAAAGCCGAACCTCAGCTTCGGGGGTTCGCGCCGCGATTTAACAAAAAATGCAAAAACGGCATCCAACAGGACAACGTAAGTGGAGACTTGGGCCAGCTTCTCTCCCTCATCCCCGCCTTTCGGCTGGAGCAGTGCAGCCTGTGGCTGGCGCCCGGTGCTGTCAATCACCTCACTCCCTGTGCGCGGCCGGGCGGGGACAAGGAAGGAAAGGGGGGGGGCGGCTCGAGCCATTCCCCCTCCTCCCAACCCCGGCTCCAGGGAGCGGACTGCGGGCGGGTGGCCGATGCTGCGATTGGGTCGGGCCGGCCGGCTGTGATCGCTCCTCCCCGAGCCGAGCAGCAACAGGTTTGCAGTTGGCTTAGTTTCCTCCCCCTGAATGGACGGCGCCGCCTGCGGATAACGAGCCAGGAAGGAGATTGAGAAGAGACCGCCGCCAGGCGCCAGCAGCCATGGGTGAGAGCACGGGATTTGGTGGTGGGGGGGGGTAAAGGGTCGGGGAGGTTGTGGGTGGTCCCGGGCTCTTTCCTCCACATAACTTGTGCGGGGTAGGGAAGGGAAGCCGAGGCTGGCTGTCTGGGGCAGGAGCGGGAGGTTCGGTGGAGGGGCTGCGGGTTTGTGGCTCGGGCTGACTGCAAGGTGATGTCTGACCTGCTTTGCCAGGTAATCCTGAGCAGCAGCAGCTCCTCCCCGGAGCGCAGCCTCTGAATTATTCACAGCCTGATCCTGCACTCCGCCGGTTTCCTGAGTAACTCATCCAACTACATTGAAGCTGTTCAACTCTTCTTCCTCCTTCAACCCCACCAGTTTTCCAGCTCCCCCTTTTTCTTTGTCTTCTCCAGGATTTTGCGGCGGGCCGGGCTAGGGGCGAAGTGTCGCTCAACTCCTGGAGCAGGCGGCCACAATACTTGGGCAAATCGTTTTAATTAAAGGGAGGAGGAGGAGACTCACTGGGGGAAGGGGAAATCTTAGCTTTTTACTAACCGGGAAGTGGACGGATTTCCGCTGGCATTAACTTGGTTTGAACATTAACTGCCCTGAACCGAACTTTTATTTGACCTTCATTTATTTTTATGCTACAGTGATAATGGAGTTTCCCTGTTAATGATCTACTTTGATAACGAGTGGTTGCAGTCCACACCTACAATTGAGTCATTGTGGAAGAGAATGGCCACATAGCTCCCTGTCCTAAAGACAAATGTATATTAATGTGTGTAACTCCAAATTTACAATGGATGAAAAGGCCCAAACAAATGTATGTACGATTTCAGGTGGAAATGTAGGGTGGGTTCATTTTTAAACCATTTTATGAGGGAAATGTTTGCAGTGATTGTAGAAATCTCCCTTTTCTAAGTTGGATGGACAGAGCTATGTTTTTGGAAGATGGTGATTAAGGATAGAGGGAATGATGGTCCGTCCTTTTTTGGTTACAATCGGGTTGGTCACCATCAGATAGATGTACGTTCATCAGATAGATGTATGTTGCTCGCATAGAAAGATGCCTCAAAGAGCATTCTAGGGCAGTGGACAGAGAATAGAGACCAAGCAGGAGGGGGAAAATTTGGAGTTGGATGGGTCAAAGCACTGTCGAGAAGGAGGGTCTTGAGGCTTTTGAAGTCAAGGAGGGAAGAGGAAAAAGTAGGGGTACTGGGGTGTGGTTAGAGCAGCTGAAGGAGTAACAACGGATGGAATAGTAGTGGGGAAACGAGGAAAATAGGCCTGAGGAACAGATGGTGCATGCAGGGCTCAAATGGTCTGAGAAGATCAGTGAGTTGGGGTGAGGGGAGGCCACAGAAGAATTTGAAGTAGAGAAGAAGAATATCCAATTCACCTGATGCTTAAGGACAGAGATGATTGGTATAGGGAACAAAGAATTCCTGATGATTACCAGTGTGGGAACCAGTAATGCAATGTGTGGAAGAATGGAGTATTGAAGTAATGCCTCCTGTTTTGGGCAGCAGCAGGGAGCTTGTCTCTGAGTGCAGGAACTTGGAACAGTACTGCATTAAACATCAAAGTGCTCTCCAGGTCCTAGACTAATCGTAAGCAATGTCATAGGAGATCTCGTAATATAATTGCTAATTTTGATTTGATGATTTGTAAATAGGTTTTGTTGTTGAATGACATTTGCTGATTCATGTTTGTTACTTAGTACTCTTCAACTGTTTTGTACATAGTTAGATTGATTACTATCCCATCCTCTTGAGAATATCAGTGTCTGTTAAGCGAGAAATCTGATTTCAGCTAATGCACTTTGAAGTTAACAGACTCGTCAATATGAGTTTGCTTCTGTTCTGTCTTCCTGCTTCAGCTACACATTGCAGATGGGTTGATGGTTGTCTTTTCCTCAGTATACCATTAAACGGTATCTCATGCCAACAGTTACATTTTGGGTGGGGATAAGTTAATGATGCAAAAGCTTTTTGCTGAGAATTTACAAAATTAAGTTCTCTTTCCTCTCCCCATCTTCACTGGGAAATTGTATTTTTTGACTCTGACTTGAGTTTTGCCTGGATTTAATGTTTTTAAATAAAAAAAAAAACAGCCCTTCTGATGGTCCAATGAGTGAACGCAGCACGTGGTGTAGTACACGGCCACATATAAAAACATACAATTCTGAAGAATTTTTTTGTTCATAGCTGGAAGTTAAGAACCCAAATGAGTCCTGGTCTTGATTACAGAATAGAGGTAAATTAGATCACATGAGTTTTTATAATTCTGGAATTTGCAATAATTTGTATTTTATCTGAATCCTTCTGTTGAAGTTCTTTAACTTGAAATGTCAGACTTCGCTCAGTGGTAGCACTTGTGCCTGTGAGTCACTGGGATTCAAGCTCCAATCCAGATATTTGAGCACATAATGTAGGTAGGCACTTCAGTTTAATACTGAGGGTGTGCCTCCCTGTTGGTTGAGATAATCTGAGGTCCTGCTGTCCCCTTGGGTTGATGTAAAAGATCCCAAGGCAGGGGCACTATTCGAAGAAGAGCAGGGGAGTTCAGAGTGTCGTGGCTAACATTCATCCCTCAACTAACACCACCAAAAACAGATTAACTGGTCATTTATCTCATTGCTGTTTGTGGGACCTTGCTGTGTGCAAATTGACTGATTTCTTCTAACTTTCACACCTATGGGCTCAAACACAATTGCCAGGCAGTTGAAGTTTAAATTGCTATGCTTTGTTGTCATTGTGATTGTTTGTAGTCCCAAGATTATTTATAAACCTCACTATTTACAAATCTTTCCCATTACTGTCACCTGGCTCTCAATCAGGAATGTTTAGTACCATTACTTAATAGAGAGTAAATATATATTCTTGCTACTGCATGTTTACTTTTGCAAAGATGGTGATTAGGAGAATCTGCTTTTATACTATCAGAAATTAGTAGTCCTTTTATGTTCACAGGCCAAAGCCGTGGTGAGTTCTGTTGAAATAAATCCTGTAAAGTAGTTCCTATATTTCTCAGTCAGCTGTCGGACCAATACAATACAGTAAGATTACTTTGCCATTACTGTGATTTGACGGTACAGATATACTTGAGGCTGACTAAGTGTCTCTGATTTAAAAATGTAAATTAACTTTCTGTTCCCACCCCCTCTACCCCTCCTCACCCTCATAGTTTAGCTTTCATTGTGTAATCAGATTCTTATTTTCCCCTCCACTATCATGTCGCATTCTGTAGTCAAGCAGAGTCCATACTTGCCTTTTTATCTCTTTACCTGCCCCAACCTGGTGCATTTTGATGGTTTATTGTGATTATTCAGACTTCAAAGGGCTTGTGGACTTGCTTAGCCAAGTTTTAGTCTCCTCTACATATTGTGCAATCTAAAGCTGCTTTTGCTATGTCTATTTGCACGTGCATCTTGGCTGCCATTCTTCACCAAAGCTTCCTTCCCATTCTGGCAACTCCCGGCCTTCTCTGCTCTGCATCGCTGCCCTGTGTCTAACCTATACTCTTAACTCCATTTTCTTTCTGCTTTCTGCAAAATGCTTCCACCCCCCCCCCCCCCCCCCCCCCCCGGCCAAAATCCCAGGCAGCCCATATTTCTCTTGCTCAACCCTAAGCATCCTCTGTCATGCCCACCCTAGCACCTGTCACCGTCTCTCCCAGACAGCAGCCCATCCTGCATCAGCATTTTTTTTCTGGCGAGAGTTCTGCTTCGTCGATTTACGAGGGGTAAATCTCAGTCGCCTTCTCCTTGACTGCTCATTCGGGCTGAACTAGACAGCATGCAATCTCTGTGTGCTCTTTGATCCTGAGCTGAGTTTCGAACCTCCTCTTCACCAATGCAGCATACGTCCACATCGGCAACATTTCCCATCTACACTCCTATCTCACCCTTCCACTGCTGAAACCCTTATCCCTGCTTTTAATGCCTCAAAAATCAACTTCTCCAGCACCTTCTTTGCTTACCTCCCCAGCTCCTCTCTCTACTCCAATTTATCCAAAACTCAGCTGCCAGCATCCTGTCCAGCCCAAAGTCAAGCTCACCCGTCACTCCTGTTTTCCCTGATGTTCACTGGTTCTCTCTCTATCTCAATACACCAAATTCAACATTCCGCTTAGTTTATAAATTCTCCCCAATACAACCTTGTGCCCCCCCCCCCCGAACCCCTGCAATCACCGCCACACTGTGTCCCATTGTCCGCTGACTACCCCACTCTCGGCGTTCATCATTGGATACCAAATTTTATTTTAAAATAAAGACAGTCCTGATGCAGTTGGGAGCATGCTAACTTTTTTTTTGTAAAAAGTACTGAATTTGAAGCTTTCGAGCAGAGACCTGTACCCAGTGTCACTCCGAATGCTTGCTAAGTTGTACAGTCCAATTGACATTTCTGGCCCTGCAGTTGGAGCCACAAGGCCCAGGGAGCTCTGATCTTTGTATACTTCTATTTCTGACTTGCTGGTTTATCCTACTTTTGAGTTTCGGAAAGCCAGAGGTTTGCAAAAGGCTGTGCTTTATGCTGTTGCTGCCTTGGTGAATAAATCCGAAAACAGAATAGTAAGATCTGTTTGTATCCATGTCTTCAAATATATACAAATTAATGGAAGCCTCAAGAAGTTAGTTACAATGCTTGATACATAAGTATCTTGTTTCAAAAGTTCATTGCTTATGGTAGGAAAGGGCATTTGGTATTTGACCGAGCAGCTACAACTGCTGTATTGGATCCGGCTTCTCAGTTCCTTTTAAAATTGTTTTAGATGTGCTTTTTCTGTCCTGTGTTGAAGTTATCACATGCCTGTAAAATGTTTGATCATAGTTAAGTCTATATTCTATCCCTGTTAATACAAAGTTGAGTTTGTTTTGTCTGGGGGGGTGGGAAATGGAATTATTCAATAGTTTGAATTAAATCATTTTTAATGAAATAGCACAGCAAAGCACTAAACATCGTAAAACATGAAAGCAACTATGACACTTGGTTGAAACTTGCAAGCTTGGCAATGCACATTTCCGTCATTCCACAAAATACCCTGATGGTTTGTTTCGTGCCGCAGTGCAGCAAAAAGTTCCGTCAGGACATCTGGCTTAGTTGTGGGCACTTTTCTTAGCAATTGGACACCACCACTGTGTCGTAAGTTGGTTCCTTTACCTCCATCTCTTTGCTGGATCCAACCACTTGGGGGTGGTCTTCCTCACTCTCATTCCAACTAGCAGCATTCCTCATAGAATCAACAATTCCCATGTTGGTCACCAATCTGAACATCAGCATTTCCTCATCGACACCAGCAATGGATTCAAACTTCATTTTTATTGGTAGTCATCACAGAGAACTCAAGTGCTCAGAGGTTTGCTGCTTCGGAGTTGTCTTTTGGCATCATAAGAAATAGGAGCAGGAATAGGCCACTTGGCCCCTCGAGCCTGCTCCGCATGGGTTCCTCGACTGCATCAGTTACAGCTGCGTCCTCTGCTGGGGGGATGAATTTACAGCGCTGAAAGCAGGTTCCGATGAATTCTGCTTTTCGACGCAGATATTTCAGTGAGCCCCAGAGTTGCCAATTATTGAGCCAACTTTTCTGCCTTGTGATTTCACGCTTCGGTCGAAGAGACACAGACACTCTTCGGAAAGAGCGTCTGTCATCCAGGCCTTTCATCTATTTCTGTAGATTACAGACAGAGTGACAAAACCACAAACAACAGTGGAGGGTTTTGGAATTTCCAATCACCGGCTGCTTATCAACAAAAACTTGTATTTATATATCCTTTTACCCACCACAGTATCTTTTCATTGAACGTGTACATTCCGTTTGGGTGCACCTTTTCAAAAAGGTCAGTTTCAGCTGCATTTTGGATGTGTTGAGGTTTATCATGAGCGAATATTTCAGGAATTTTATCTCGCACTCCGTGTCAACTCTTGCTGTGGGAATGTTGCTTGGCTCCCCATATGTGGACCTAGACTGGATTGTGTGGTTGTTTTTGAAGTGGCTGATCCATGATGCAGAAACAGTCGGTCCTAAATTCTTTGCCAAATTAATTTGTCTTTACTGGCACGATAAGGTTGGATAGCCAAAGAATGTTGGCTTCTCTGGCCTACTTGAATCAGGTTAAGTTTGCTTTAAGCACCAAGTCAAGATCCATTTGGTGTGGGATCAACCAGTAATTTGAATTAAGAGCTTTGAATTATGCAACAAATTTTCAAGAAAGAAACAATGCCGAGCTTGGCTTAAAAGTAGCACTCACGCCTGAGTCTCAAAGTCATGGCTTCAAGCCCCAGACGAGAGACTTGAACATATAATCTAAGCTAACAATTCACGTTCATTTCTTTTTCAATGGGAAATAACTTGCATCTAGAAAGAAAGAACTTGCATTTATATAGCGCCTTTCACAACCTCAGGATGTCCCAAAGCTCTTCATAACCAATGAAGTACTACATCTGGTAACTGTAGCATGCTTGGGAGGAACATGTGACTTTGGACCTGTGGTTTCCAAAGCTTTCCGCTACCGTGAGTATTCCTCACCTCATGTCTGGATCTGTTGCAGAGATTGATTGTCACAGTTAGTCAGCAACTCCATTATTGTTGCATCATGTGACTAACAGGACAGTAGAAAGTGAACTTTAAAAAAAAAAATTCATTCACGGGATGTGGGTGTTGCTGGCAAGGCCAGCATTTATTGCCCTTGAGAAGGTGATAGTGAGCCGCCGCCTTGAACCGCTGCAGTCCGTGTGGTGAAGGTACTCCCACGGTGCTATTAGGTAGGGAGTTCCAGGATTTTGACCCAGCGACAATGAATATTTCCGAGTCAGGATGGTGTGCAACTTGGAGAGGATCTTGAAGGTGGTGGTGTTCCCATGTGCCTTGTCCTTCTCGGTGGGAGAGGTCGTGGGTTTGGGAGGTGCTGTCATAGAACCGTTGGCAAGTTGTTGCAGTGCATCTTGTAGATGGTACACACTGCAGCCACGGTGCGCCGGTGGTGCAGGAAGTGAATGTTTAAGGTGGTGGATGGGGTGCCATTCAAGCGGGCTGCTTTGTCCTGGATGGTGTTGAGCTTCTTGCGTGTTGTTGGAGCTGCACTCATCCAGGCAAATGAAGAGTATTCCATTGCACTCCTAACTTGTACCTTGTAGATAGTGGAAAGACATTGGGGAGTCAGGAGGTGAGTCACTGAGCCTTGGAATACCCAGCATATAACCTGCTATTGTAGCCACAGTATTATGTGGCTCGTCCAGTTAAGTTTCTTGTCAGTGATGACCCCCATTAGGTAGATCTTGGTCTAGCAATTCCTATGTTCACAATATCCTCGTGCAAGAAACACAGAAAGCTAGCATGCAGGGTACAGCAAGCAATAAGGAAGGCAAATGGCATGTTGGCTGTTATTGCAAGGGGGTTGGAGTATAAGAGTAAGGAAGTCTTGCTACAATTGTACAGGGCCTTGGTGAGACCACACCTGGAGTACTGTACACAGTTTTGGTCTCCTTATCTAAGGAAGGATATACTTGCCTTGGAGGCAGTGCAACAAAGGTTCACTAGATTGATTCCTGGGATATGAGAGCTGTCCTAGGATGAAAGATTGTGTAGAATGGGCCTATACTCTCTGGAGTTTAGAAGAATGAGAGGTGATCTCATTGAAACATCCAAGATTCTGAAGGGGATTGACAGGGTAGATGCTGAGAGGTTGTTTCCACTGGCTGGAGTGTCTAGAACTAGGGGGCATAGTCTCAGGATAAGGGGTCGGCCATTTAGGACTGAGATGAGGAGGAATTTCTTCACCATGAGGGTTGTGAATCTTTGGAATTTTCTGCCCCAGAGGGCTGTGAATGCTGAGTGATTGAATATAGTCAAAGCTGAGATAGATAGATTTTTGGAATCAAGGGATATGGAGATCGGGCAGGAAAGTGGCGTTGAGGTCGATGATCAGCCATGATCTTATTGAATGGCTGATCATATTGAATGGCAGGCTCGAGGGGCCGTATGGCCTACCCCTGCTCCTATTTCTCATGTTTTAGGATATCCTAAAGCGCTTCACAGCTAATTAAGTACTTTGAGATCGTAGTCACTGTTGTAATGTAGGGAGAAGTTCCCTGTTTTTTTTTGAATTGCGCCATGGGATCCTTTATGCTCACCTGAGAAGGCAGATGGGGCTTCGCTTTAACGTCTCATCTGAATACAGCACTGCCCACAGTGCAGCAGTCCCTCATTACTGAGGTGCTGCAGGGAAGAGCAAGTCTCTATTATGTGCTGGAGCCTTTGGAGTGGAGCTTGAACCCATGACCACCTTCTTGAGTGCTACCACTGAGCAAAGGCTGATATCTGATGATGATTACACTGTATTTCATCTCAAAAGCCCAGCAGTAAAAAGCTAATCTTAAATGATTATTGCCTGATGTTTACTTTGTGCCATTACTGATGCAAAAGCAAGGAAGATTGGGTACGAGGGAAATTTCTGTTGCTTAAGGTTGTATTTTTTTATAAGGCCTATTGAAAAGCGCAACTCTGCAAGAGAAACTGCTTTATTTTTACATTGGCTTTGGGAAGGAGGAATGCAGAGAGTCGACCCGGAGGAAAAGCACTACAATAATTAAGGGCACGCAACACCCACACCTCATCTGTTATTTGTAAAAAAAGATATTAGCTCTTAGTTGGGGGACACAAGGCAGACATTCATTGTGCATTGAGGACTAAAGCATGTCGAAAGAATTTTGTCTGATTTGAGTGGGCTGTGTTTTTTCTTGATTGCTAACCTTTGCTTTAGAGGGGGTGGGGGAAATGGTATTCCCAGTGTGCTGTTTTGCTAGATTAAAAGCCAGTACAATGACTTAGGATATATGTTCTTTTGCCCACATGTATTTAAGGAGGATGGGAACAAACTTGGGGAAATAAACGAGATTGGATGCAATGCATCTGATCACGTGACATTTTGTAAATGGACTGAGAAATATAATGCAATCAGTTTTGTTTTCCTTTATGACTAAATGATAAATTATACAGTGTGTTATGTTGTTTAAATTCTCGTGGAGTACAAAAAAAGTTCCCAGCCAAATGGGGGTGCTATTTTTACTTTTGTTATGTGTAACGAACCCAAGTTCTGAGATGCCACATGCTGAGATAAGAATGTTGTAGGGTAACCAATCTAGTGTTTTTGGTCCTTTAATCATTTTTTTTGCCCTCCTATTTTCTGTTCTTCCCTTTTATAAATGTTCTATTATTTTAACTTCAACTTTATCTGAAGAAGCATGCCTTTTATAATAAATAAAAAGACTACAAACACCGGAATTCTGAAATAAACTGGAAATACACAGCAGAATGCACAGAAGAGAAGATGGGATACTGTTCATGAAGCTTGTACTGAGGCAGTGTAGGAGGCCAAAGACTAAGATTAGAGTGAGCATGGAATGGAGAATTAAGTGGCGATCTACAGGTGGTAGGTAAGAGTCACACTTGTGGATGGAAAGGGGTGTTCAGCAAATGTATTTGGTTTCCCCACTGTCCAAGCGACAACACTGTAAGCAAAGGATACAGTACACTAGATTGGAGGAAATGCACATAAATTGTTGTCTCACGTAGGATTGTGAGGAATGCCTGTTATATTTAATTCTAATGCCTTTATTTTTAACATTCAAGATACCAGCTTTCTGTAGCTTAGAATCCCCACCCATGTCTGCTTTGGAGATGGTAGCAATATCCAACAACAATTGATGGAAAATTGGGGTTCAAAAGCTATCTTTAGCTAATCGCCACAAATTTAAAGATGGCTCCAATGAGTCCTCAATGCAGCTTGTATTTATTCAGCGCCTCACGGAGACATAATTAAAAATGGAAGCTGAGCCAAAGAAGGAGAGATTAGAAGAGATGAGCAAAGGTTTGGTAAAAGAAGTGGGTTTTAAAGGAGGTGAGGGAGGAATATAGGGAATTTATCATTGGATAAATCTTAAATCAGAATACAAAGATCTGTTACTATCTGGAGCTTGAGGTGTATGAAAATTTAAGGGGAAGATTAATTTAACTCTGTGTGCCCCACAAAGCTGTATAGCATACACCTTCATGGTCCATCAAGACAAGAAGAAAGCGTGGGCACTCGCGTTGTTGATGTACTCAATGCAGCAGTGTTATGTGCCCTAGTATGCACAATTGGTGCATTGTTGGGATCTGCCAGTTCATAAGATCACAAAACAAGTTTGAAGAAACAGCTACTTTGGCCTATTGATTTCATCTTTCAAACCGACTGTTTTTCGATTATAGCAGCTAACAGTGTCTTATCTGAGACCAATGTCCTGGCCTGAACAACCCTTCGTCACAATCTGTTCCTGCTGGAGATCAAGCTCTGTGTAAATAAGTAGTTTCTGGTGTACCTACGTTAAAAGTGTTGTATAAATGCAAGTTGTTGCCTGTTATAAACGTGCCCTTCACATCCTTGTGCCCTCTTGTCTGCTGCCTTGGCTTATATACAAATATTTTGTTCGATTTTACTTTCTCTATCTCGCTATGTATCTTTTATATAACTTTTTTCTACTTCCGAGGTAGTGAGCCTTCGCTTATCTGGTTCCTCACAATTTATCTCTCACACTAGGGGTTAGCCTAGTTGCTCTCTCTGACATCACCTGGGTGTTCCCATTAATTATGGCCATCCCATCCAGAGCTGTAGACAGCAGTGTAACTATGGCCTGACTAGGGCGCTATGCAGCTTCAGCATCATTTCTGGGAGATTTAAACTCAACTGATTTCGAAGCATTATACGCATCCTATTTGCATTGTTTACTGTTGTCTCATGGCCATGCTGAGTGATGAGCCAACTTGCATCCCTCTTTCCTTGGCAAGTTTCATCTTGCCTGTGAAATGTACATGCCTCCTATTTTTACAAGAATTTCTTGTAGTAGCAAATGAGTGTAGTGTTTTTCTTCTATTGAAACTGTCCTGCAGTATAACTTAGTTTCTGTGGGAGAAACTCCAAATGTGGCAGTAAGTGTTTTAGGTTTCAGTGAGTATAGTAGGTGCTCAACACTTTTATTTGTTATTGGCAATTGTTTTGAGGAAGATGATAAAAGATATATAAACGAGTTGGTTGTTTTCCAGTTATAGTCCTCATGTAAGATTCAGCTCTGATGGCTTAATTCTAATTATTTCAAGGTAAAGTAACTTCACAAAAGTGGTGGCCATTGAAGTGAATTGTAGTGGCTGTTTGATGTAATGAGAACAAGTGAATTGTGGGTATATAAGCACAGTACGGAACCGTAGAAAAATAATTTTTGATGTGCACATTTGTTGATATTTTCAACCACTATAAGGGATGAAAAGTTTTCAGTGTAAAATGAAATGTATTTCTTATTAAATTACTGCAATAAGGATTATACACTATAAAAGATGATAAAACACTTGGATGTGGTTAGACACTGGCCTTTCACCTCTTAGAGCTGGGTGCAAATTCAGCTCAAACTGATGGAATGAAAATCTCTGTCTGCTTGCATTAAGGGTCCTATGTGAAATAAGTTGGGGCAGTCTCAATGTCATTGCTAGTGGGCATGGGTTTACTGCTCAAAACCGGCCTTAATTTGGCACTAATTGGTAATCTTACTCTGGCTACAAGATAGGTGGTGTGGGAAATTTAAAATAAACTGTCACACTGGTATATAAAATATTGCATGGTGGGAAAGTGATAGGATAGTAGTAGTTCAGTGTTAGGATAATGTGTGATACGTGGTTGTCGTTCTGACAAAAATCCCATAGTAATATTCCTAGAGCAGAAACAAAGATGTTTTGCTATATTGTCTTGAAGGCACATGTCATTACTTGTTATCTGTATTTTGCTGACTTATGACCTCTGTTAGTTTAGCATGAAATGAGCCTTAACTTCGGGACACTGCAAAAATTCATGTTTCAACTTGCTGCTTTCGAACCATTTGCCGTTTGTTAACTTAAGAAATTTGGATTGCGAAAACTAACTTGTCGAACTGAAATAGATTTCAGAATATTTTTTCCTGTTCTTTTCTAACCACATGCCGTAACCTTGGAAGATTTAGATAGCTTTTAGTTACACCAAAAATGAATATCTTTATGTATTCAAGAAACAGAGAAACAATTGTGCAGTAATATAAATGCAGAAATGAGACTTATTTACTAAAATTGCCAACAAGGAAGTTGTTACTTTCTGCGGGTGTTTATATTTAAAGAAACTGTTGTATAACAGTAAAAGGGAACCCAACTTCTAAGTGAGCAACAGAACATAAGGAAGGAAAATGTGTGTTTTTGCTGCAGTAAAATAACTTTTTCTAAAAGGTGGTTATGTGTGCTAAAGCAGGAATTATGTTTTTACCAAAGTGACCGACTTCGGTTGAACACCGAATTATGTAGCATTACTTGGAAATTACAACATGGAAAAGGCTTTCACTCTAACCAGTCTGTGTTCATGTTTATTCTCTACAGAAAATGGCCTGCCCTGTTTCCATATCCTTTTATCTCCCATTCCTTCAACCACCTAAGTTATTCTTGCGTGTTGTCTTTGCTTCAGTCACTGACTCTGGTGGTGCATTCCACAACCTCACGCCCTATGTGTAAAAACATTTCTCCAGCTCTCTGTGCTAAATCTCTTGCATTTAATCCTCTCATTCTGGACCCCTCAACCACTAGAGACAGTCTGCTTTTATCTTCTGTGTCCCATCCCGTCATCTTTTTATACACCTATCAGATCACTCCAGAATCTCTTCTGTTCTAAGAAAACAGCCCTAATTCTTAGTCTTTTCTCATTTGTATTCCTTCATACCAAGCAGCATCCCAGTGACTCTGTGCTGTACCCCTGCATCGACATCTTTCCTGTAGTGTGGAGCCCAAAACTGCACACACTAATGCAACTGTGGCCCACTAAGGGCTTGTATAGACTCACCAGTACATCTCAACTTTTATATTCTATACCTCTTGCCATAAAACACAGTATTCCATTAGCTTTTCTATGACCGTATCCATTTGAGGCATTGCTTTTAATGGGTTTTATGGATGATATGAGCTCGGAGAGGGCATGAAGGAAGATAGAAGTGAAACGAGAGAACGGTGTGGGTTCAGGGCTAGGGTTTGAGGGATGTGAAGTTTAGACACAATTTGGTAAACTGGGAAGCAGCAGAGGCAGCTAAATGGATGGCCTCAATCTTTTTGTTGCAAAGAAGTCCACAAGCTCCATACACTTGTTGGAGGTGAGCTGATAATTAACAATTTGGGAATGGGAAGAATTGTTAATTGGGTAGCGTGTCACTTGGCAGTTTAATTTCTCCAGTATAAAACACAGCCTTCAAGAAGCTCATAAACACATTACTAGTATTTTGTTTGACCTTCAAGTGCCATCCAGCCTTCATTCCACGTCCTGTACATACCATTTGTAAATTAAAATCACCAACTGAGAGAACTGGCAAGACAATATCCTCTTAAGATGTTTTGATATCTGGCAACAGGAATTCTCACATCCTTTCCTGTACCTTGTGTATTGATTGTTGCCTCAGATGTCTTCTTTTGCTATTGCCCGCTTCAGAAGCAAACGTGTATCCCACATGCACTGCGAAGTGTGAAGAATTAGAAATGCTGAAAAGGCAGAGTCTGTTGACCTCAAATGTTAGTGTGGTGTGACAACTGTGAAAATGAAGAGACGAGTGTATGACAAGGTGTCGATTTTGAGATCTTTGCCAATTTGGCCTTGGAAGGATTTCAGTTGACTTTCTATTAAGATGTTGCTATGAAGTTAAATTCGGCTCATGGGGGGTTAACTCCCTATCTATCCAGTTGTAGCCAGAGACTCGCCTGCAATGGCTTCTCTTCCCACTCCTGCACCGTTATCTCTGGAGTACCCCCAAGGATCTATTTCTCATCTACATACTACCCCTTGGCAACATAATCCGAAACCTCACCACCACCTTTCTCGACCCTCACCTGCTTCTGATTTGTCACACTACTTGTCTAACATCCAGTCTTGGATGAGCAGAAATTTCCTCCATTTAAATATTGGGAAGACCAAAGCCATTGTCTTTGGACCCACCACAAATTCGGTTCCCTAGCCACCTCCATTGCTTGTCCTGGCCACTGTCTGAGGCTGAACAAAACCGTTCACAACCTTGGTGTCCTATTTGACAATGAGATGAGCTTCCGACCATATATCCGCTCTATCACCAAGACCGCCTATCTCCACCTCCGTAACATTGCCCGTCTCTGCCCCTGCCTCCGCTCATCTGCTGCAGAAACCCTCATCCATGCCTTTCTTACCTCCTAGACGCGACTATTCTAATATTCCCCTGGCCGGCCTCCCACCTTGTATCCACCGTAAACTTGAGCTCATCCAAAAGGCTGCTGCCCATATCCTAACTCGCACCCAGTCCCATTCACCCATCGCCCTGTGCTCGCTGACCTACATTGGCTCCCGGTCCAGCAATGCCTCGCTTAAAAAATTTTCATCCTTGTTTTCAAATCCCTAAATGGCCTTGCCCCTCCCTATCTCTGTACCTCCTCCAGCTCTACAACCCTCTGCTCCTTCAATTCTGACCTCAAGCACATTACCAATTTTCATTGCTCCACCATTGGCAGCCATGCTTTTAGTTGCGTAGGCCCGAAGCTCTGAATTTCCCGACCTAAACCCCTCTTCCTTGCTCTCCTCCTTTAAGACATTTTTTAAAGCCTACCTCTTTGACCAAGCTTTTGGCCACCTGTCCGAATCACCTTATGGGACTTGGTGTCAAAGTTTATCTGCTAACGCTCCTGTGAAGTGCCTTGGGATGCTTTACTACATTAAAGGTGCTACACAAATGTAAAGTCGCACAACACCAGGTTATAGTCCAACAGTTTTATTTAAAATTACGAGCTTTCGGAGCGCTGCTCCTTCTTCAGGTACAAGTACAGTGAGGGAATTCCCTCACTGTACTTGTACCTGAAGAAGGAGCAGCGCTCCGAAAGCTCGTAATTTTAAATAAAACTGTTGGACTATAACCTGGTGTTGTGCGACTTCTCATTTTTGTCCACCCCAGTCCAACACCGGCATCTCCGCATCATAAATGTAAGTTGTGGTACACATGAGCTATCTAAAATGCAGATTAGATCCAGTAGTTGGGACCAGATGAAGTAACAAACAGTATTGTGTTTCTTGCATACCCCTCAACCTCCTTTGCTCTAATGAAAACAAATCCAACTTCTCCAACCTGTCCTTGTAGCTAAGATCCCCCATCCCTGGAACCATTCTGGTAAATCTCCTCTGCACCCTCTCAAGGGCCTTCATATCCTTCCTAAAGTGTGGTGACCAGAATTGGATGCAATACTCCAGTTGTGGCCCAATGAGCGCTTTATAAAGGTTCAGCATAACTTCTCTACTTTTGTACTCAATACCTCTATTTATGAAACCCAAGATCCCATATGCTTTGCTCACCACTCTCTCAATATGTCCTGCCACCTTCAGGGACCTATGCACATTAACTCCCAGGTCCCTCTGTCCCTGCACACTCTTTAAAACTGTGCCATTAAGTGTATATTGCCTCTCCCTGTTCTTTCTGCCAAAATGCATCACCTCACACTTCTCTATTAAATTCCATCTGCCACTTGTCTGCCCATTCTGCTAGCCTATCTATGTCCTGTTGCAGTCGATTGGTATCATCATCACTGTTTGCCACACCCCCAAGTTTGGTGTCATTGGCAAATTTAGAAATTCTACTCTATTCCAATATCCAGGTTATTTCAAAAAAGCAGTGGCCCCAGTACTGACCCTTGGAGAACACCACTGTCTATCATCCTCCAGTCTGGAAAAACAGTCATTTACCACAATTCGCTGTTTTCTGTCCTTAAGCCAATTCCTTATCCAAGCTGACACTGACCCACCTGTTCCATGAGCCTCAATTTCGTTAACCAGCCTTCTATGTGGTTCTTTGTCAAACGCCTTTAGAAAATCCATGTAGACAACATCCATTGCATTCCCTTCATCAATCCTCTCTGTTACTTCATCAAAAAATTAAATTAGATTGTCAAACAACGATCTGCCTTTTACAAATCATGTTGGCTCTCCTTAATTAGCTTAAACCTCTCCAAGTGCCTGTTAATTTTTTCCTTGATTATTGTTTCTAAAACCTTACCCACCACTGATGTTAAACTGACCGGCCTATAGTTACTAGGATTGGCATTATACCCTTTCTTGAAGAATGGTGTCACATTTGCCACTTTTCAATCCTCAGGCACCTCCCCCGCATCTAGGGAAGATTGGAAAATTATGGCAAGCCCTTCCGCTATCTCCTCCTGCAATTCCCTTAGCAACCTGGGATGCAAGCCATCTGGACCAGGCGACTTACCCACTCTAAGCATATCCAGCCTTTCTAGTACATCCTGTCTTATCAATTTTCACCCCTTCCATTGCTTCTACCATTTCCACTTCAACCGATATTTTTTCAGCATCCATCTCTGTAGTAAACACCGATACTAAGTACTCATTGAGTATTCTAGCCTTGCCCTGCGCCTCTAAGCATATATCACCTTCTTTGTCCCAAATAGGCCCCACCCCGCCTCTTACTACCCGCTTACTGTTTACATGCCGGTAGAAGATTTTTGTGTTCCCTTTTATGTTAACAGCCATTCTACTCTCATATCATCTCTTTGCCAATCTTATTTTCATCTTCACATCCCCTCTCAACTTATTGTATTTGGTCTGGTTCTCCCTTGAAGAATTCACCTGACATGCATCATACACCTTTTTTTTGTTTCATATTCTCTATCTCCCTCGTCATCCAAGGAGCCCTTGCTTTGGTTTCCTTACCCTTTCCCCTTGTTGGAATGTACCTAGCCTGTACTTGGAACATCTCCTTAAAGATCACCCATTGTTCCGTTACAGATTTTCCTGTCAGCCTTTGGTTCCATTTTACCCTGGGAGTTCCTTTCGCATCCCATTGAAGTTAGCCCTATTCCAGTTTAGAAGTTCCACTCTAGATTGTTCCTTGCTCCTCTCCATTGCTAATCTAAATCTTATGATACGATGATCATTCGTACCCAAGTGTTCTCCCACAGACACTTGGTCGACCTGGCCCACCTCAGTCCCCAGCACCAGATCCAGCAAAGCCTCCTTCCCAGTTGGGCCAAGAACATAGAGGTCAAGGAAATTCTCCTGAACACATTTCAGAAATTCCTCCCCCTCCTTTACCCTAGCATTATCCCAATTGATATTTGGGTCATTAAAGTCCCCCAATATCACCACGTTATAGCGCTTGCATATCTCTGCGATTTCCCTGCAGATTTGCTCCTCTACCTCCCTCTCACTATTTGGAGGCCTGCAGAATACCCCCAATAGCGTGATCATACCCTTTTTGCTCCTCCACTCTAGCCAAATGAATTCTGTCCTTGTCCCCTCAAGAACATCCACCCTTTCCAAGACTACAATGTCTTCTTAATGAGCACTGCTACCCCACCTCCCTTTTTTCCTTCCCTATCTTTTCTGAACACCTTGTACCCTTGAAAATTAAGTGCCCAGTCCTCACCATTTTTAAGCCACATTTACGATATTGCCACACGACTAATTGTGCTTGTAACTCACCAACCTTATTCACCACACTTTGTGCGTTTACGTACATGCATTCTAAACCTATTTTAGAATTTTTCGTAGTCTTATAGTCTGCTCCTATCTAATGTTACTACTTCTGCCTCTAGTACTACTTTCTTCTCTAGTACTATCCAATACACTCACTCTTTTATGCACCTTATTCCTCTTTTCTACTCCTATATGCTGGTGGCCATCCCCCCGCCAAGCTCGTTTAAACCCTCCCCAACAGTACTAGCAAACCTCCCCGCAAGAATATTGGTCCTGGATCTATTGAGGTGTAACCCGTTCGGCTTGTACAGGTCCCACCTCCCCCAGAAACGGTCCCAATGCCTGAGGAATCTAAAGCCCTCTGCCTTCCCCCCCACCGCCCCCCCCCCCCCCCCCCACCCGCACCATCTATCCAGCCACGCATTCATCTGTTCTGTCCTCCTATTCCTGTGCTCACTAGCACGTGACACCGGGAGTAATCCGCAGATTACTACCTTTGAGTAAACTAGATTGAATGATACCGATAACTGTAACTCCAATTAAATATTGGGAAGACCGAAGCCATTATTTTCAGTCCCCGCCACAAACTCCGTTGCCGAGCCACCGACTCCATCCCTCTCCCTGTCTGAGGCTGAACCAGACTGTTCGCAACCTTTGTGTCATATTTGACCCTGAAATGAGCTTCCAACCACACATCTGTGGCATAACTAAGACTGCCTATTTCCACCTCTGTAACATCGCCTGTCTCCGCCCTTGCATCAACTCATCTGCTGAAACCCTCATCCATGCCTTTGTTACCTCCAGACTCAACTATTCTAATATTCCCCTAGCTGGCCTTCCACATTCTACCCTACACAAACTTGAGATCATCCAAAACTCGGCTGCCTGTGTCCTAACTCGTACCAAGTCCCGTTCCCCAATCACCCTGTGCTCGCTGACCTACATTGGCTCCCGGTTAAGCAACTGCTCGATTTCAAAATTCTCATCCTTGTTTTCAAATCCCTCCATGGCCACGCCCCTCCCTAGCTCTGTAATTTCCTTCAGCCCCACAACCCCCTGAGAGATCTGCGCTCCTCAAATTCTGCGATCTTGAGCATCCCTGATTATAATCGCTCAACCATCAGTGGTTGTGCCTTCAGCTGCCTAGGCCCGAAGCTCTGGAACTCCCTCCCTAAACCTGTGTGCCTCTCTACCTCTCTTTCCTCCTTTTAAGACGCTCCTTAAAACCTACCTCTTTGACCAAGCTTTTGGTCACCTGCCCTAATTTCTTATGTGGCTCGATGTCAATTTTTTTTCTTAACACTCCTGTGAAGCGCCTTGGGATGTTTTACTACGTTAAAGGCGCTATATAAATACAAGTTGTTGTTGTTGTATCCTGTTTATTCATCTATCGCAAGTAAAATAAACTGATCTTTTGGTTTACAGTTGGCCTTGTCTCATGAGTGCTTATCAATCTGCCTTCTGGAAGATGGGAGGCATGCATGTGGATCACATGTAAGATAACAGTATCCAGTACACACAAAAGGGACTTATTGTTACGGACCCCTGGTCACTAGATATTGGTCATGATGCGGAGATGCCGGTGTTGGACTGGGGTGGACAAAATTGAGAGGTCGCACACACCAGGTTATAGTCCAACAGTTTTATTTGAAATCACAAGCTTTCGGAGCTATCGATTGCCCCTTCTTCAGGTGAAGTGAATTAGATACAGAATCGCCAAAGCATATATAGATAGAGAACACAAGGTACAAATGCTTTGTTCTCTATCTATATATGCTTTGGCGATTCTGTATCTAATTCACTTCACCTGAAGAAGGGGCAATCGATAGCTCCGAAAGCTTGTGATTTCAAATAAAACTGTTGGACTATAACCTGGTGTTGTGCGACCTCTCACTAGATATTGAGCAGTAAAGGTAAACTGATGATGGCAGATGTGGGCTCTGCTTACAGGAGCATCCACTGACACTGAACCTAAGGTGCTATCGAGTGCAGGCCTGAGATTTGTAACACTCGCATTGTTTTATTTTTAAATGTTTGTCCTGCAAATCTCACCTGGGAAAGAATCATTGCACAATATCTATCGGTGCAGTACCTATCTGTTTACCTAGTGATTCACCTCTGCAGCAATTGCAAAGCCGTCTCCTTTGTAGCAAAATAGTCTCTGCTTAAATTGTGCAAAAAACATGGCCAAAAATGTAAGTTGACTTCTGCACGGGGCCTTTTTTTCCTTCTTAGTTTTTTTTCTCTCTTTAAGCCACACTCCTTTCCTGACAGCATTGACTCATTGCCAAGTTATGGTTCCACAATTCTGATTGCCCTCTGGTGCCTCACAGTACCTGCATCTAAATGTGTGTGGTTTCAAAAGGAAGGACTTCCACTTTATATTTTTTTATTCGTTCCTGGGATGTGGGCATTGCTGGCAAGGCCAGCATTTACTACCCATCCCTAATTGTCCTTGAGAAGGTGGTGGTGAGCCACCTTCTTGAACCGCTGCAGTCCTTGTGGTGAAGATACTCCCACAGTGCTGCTAGGGAGTGAGTTCCAAGATTTTGATCCAGCAACGATGAAGGAACAGTGATATATTTCCAAGTCAGGATGGTGTGTAACTTGGAGGGGAGCGTGTGCAGGTGATGGTGTTCCCATGCGCCTGCTGCCCTTGTCCTTCTAAGTGGTAGAGGTCGCGGGTTTGGGAGGTGCTGCCGAAGAAGCCTTGGTGAGTTGCTGCAGTGCATCTTGTAGATGGTGCACACTGCAGCCACAGTACGCCGGTGGTGGAGGGAGTGAATGTTTAATGTGGTGGATGGGGTGCCAGTCAGGCGGGCTGCTTTGTCCTGGATGGTGTCAAGCTTCTTGGGTGTTGTTGGAGCTGCACTCATCCAGGTAAGTGGAGAGTATTCCATCACACTCCTGACTTGTGCCTTTGTAGATGGTGGAAAGGCTTTAGGGAGTGAGGAGGTGACACTCGCTGCAGAGTACACAGCCTCTGACCTGCTCTTGTTGCCACAGTATTTATGTGGCTGGTCCAGTTAAGTTTCTGGTCAATGGTGACCCCCAGGATGTTGATGGTGGGGATTCGGCGATGGTAATGCCGTTGAATGTCCAGGGCAGTGGTTAGATTCTCGCTTGTTGGAGATAGTCATTGCCTGGCACTTGTGCGACACGAATGTTACTTGCCACTTATCAGCCCAAGCCTGAATGTCATCCAGGTCTTGCTGTATTAGGGCATGGACTGCTTCATTATCTGAGGAGTTGCGAATGGCACTGAACACTCTGCAATCATCAGCGAACATCCCCACTTCTGACCTTATGATGGAGCGAAGGTCGTTGACGAAGCAGCTGAAGATAGTTGGGCCTAGGACACTGCCCTGAGGAACTCCTGTAGCGATATCCTGGGGCTGAGATGATTGACCTCCAACAACTACAACCATCTTCCTTTTGTGCTAGGTATGACTCCAGCTCATGGAGAGTCTTTCCCCCTGATTCCCATTGACTTCAATTTTACTAGGGCTCCTTGATGCCACACTGTCAAATGCTGCCTTGATGTCAAGGGCAGTCACTCTCCCCTCATCTCTGGAACTCAGCTCTTTTGTCCATGTTTGGACCAAGGCTATCATGAGCTCTGGAGCCGAGTGGTCCTGGCGGAACCCAAACTGAGCATCGGTGAGCAGGTTATTGGTGAATAAGTGCCACTTGATAGCACTGTTGATGACGCCTTCCGTCACTTTACTGATTGAGAGTAGACTGACCGAGCCACTCTTGGTGATGGACATTGAAGTCCCCCACCCAGAGTACATTCTGTGCCTTTGCTTCCCTCCGTGCTTTTTCCAAGTTGTATTCAACATGGATGAACAGTCCAAAAATGTGCGGGTTAGGTTGATTTGGCTATGATAAATTGACCCTTAGTGTTAGGGGGGGATTAAATATGTGGGGTTACGGGAATAGGATGGGATATGTTAGGGGGAATTAAATACGTGGGGTTATGGGGATAGGGTGTGATATGTGTCGGTGCAGGCTCGATGGGGATTCTGTGTGGGAAAGCAGGGACAGGGTACTGGATTTGGATGATCAGCCATGATCGTATTGAATGGTGGAGCAGGCTCGACGGGCCGAATGGCCTACTCCTGCTCCTAGTTTCTATGTTTCTATGTTTCTATGAGTACTGATTCATCAGGTGAGGGAGGGCGGTAGGTGGTAATCAGTAGGAGGTTTCCTTGCCTATGCTTGACCTGAAGCCGTGAGACTTCATGGGGTCTGGAGTCAATGTTGAGGACTCCCAGGGCCACTCCCTCCCAACATATACCACTGCGCCGCCTCCTCCGGTGGGACAGAACATACCCAGGGATGGTGATGGAGGAATCTGGGAGATTGACTGGGGGGCAGCTCTCCCAATTTTGGCATAAGTCCCCAGATGTTAGTGAGGAGGACTTTGCAGGGTCGACTGGGCTGGGTGTACCGTTGTCGTGTCTGATGCTGAGGTTGATGCCGGGTGGTCCGTCCGGTTTTATAATTTTTCGTAGCGGTTGTGTACAACTGAGTGGCTTGCTCGACCATTTCAGAGGGCAGTTAAGAGTCAACCACATTGCTGTGGGTCTGGAGTCACATATAGGCCAGACCAGGTAAGGACGGCAGATTTCCTTCCCTAATGGACATTAGTGAACCAGATGGGTTTTTAACGACAATCCGATAGTTTCATTGTTACCATTACTGATACTAGCGCTTTATTCCAGATTTATTTAATTAACTGAATTTAAATTCCCCAGCTGTCATGGTGGGAGTTGAAATCGTATCTCTGGATCATTAGTGCAGGCATCTGGATTACTGGCCCAGTAACATAACTGCTATGCTACCTTTCACATCTTCAGATGTCCCAAAGAGCTTTACAGCCAATGAAGTAATTTTGAAATGTAGTCACTATAGTAATGATGGAAATGCGGCAGCCAATTTGTGTATAGGAAGGTCCCACTATCCGCTATGAGTTAATGACCAGATTATCTGTTTTAGTGATGTTAATAGAGGGATAAATATTAACCAGGACACTGGGAGAATGATCCTGTTATTCTTTGAATTTGCCATGGGATCTTTTACATCAACCCAAGAGGTATGCTTTAATGTCTCATCCGAAAGATGACACCTCCGACAGTGCAGCATTCCCTCAGTACCGCACTGAAGGTCAGCCCAGATCATGTGCTTGAGTCTCTGGAGTGGAACTTGAACCAATAACCATCTGACTCAGGTGAGTGCAACATTGAGCCAAGGATTCTCAGTAAGTGTTGGCAGGCTATTTGACCACAGGTGGCATTACAGCCACCCCGGATTCCATTCTTCTGTGATCCCCAAACACACGCACATAATTGAGCAGGAACTCTGGCTTGTTTTAACCCCTCTAAATCAGAGGAGGCTAATTGTAGTGCTACTACTGCTGTCCAGCTGTAATTTGCAAGTCACACTTCCATTGCCTGGATAGGTTGGGGGTGGCACCCTACAATGAAGTCCAGCAAGGATGTTGAGAATTGTAGTGGCTTATTGTATGCTCGATAATTTGGCAGTTAAGAATGGATTGGACCATAGAACCTCAGAGATGAGGACAAAAGTAGAGGGAGGGACGCACGAGAGAAAGAGAAGGAGACGCATGAGCGAGAGGGGGACGGGACGGACAGACGAGAACGAGAGAACGAGGACGTGGGCCGGGCGCGAGAGAGAGAGGACGTGGGCCGGGCGCGCGAGAGAGGGGACGTGGGCCGGGCATGAGAGAGAGAGAGGGGACGTGGGCCGGGCACGAGAGAGAGAGAGGGGACGTGGGCCGGGCACGAGAGAGAGAGAGAGGGGACGTGGGCCGGGCACGAGAGAGAGAGAGAGGGGGGGACGTGGGCCGGGCACACACGAGAGAGGGGGACGTGGGCCGGGCGCACACGAGAGAGAGAGAGAGAGAGAGAGAGAGGGGGACGTGGGCCGGGCGCACACGAGAGAGAGAGAGAGAGAGAGAGAGAGAGGGGGACGTGGGCCGGGCACGAGAGAGAGGGAGAGAGAGGGGACGTGGGCCGGGCACGAGAGAGAGTGAGAGTGAGAGTCGGACGTGGGCCGGGCACGACGAGAGGGATAGAGGGGGACACGAGAGAGAGAGGGAGATGTGGGGGATGAGAGAGGACAACCTGCTGTCAGCAGCACCATGAAATCAGGCAGGAAATCGTCACCAACTTTTGCCAGCAGAAAGGCTTGCACTCCTGTAGAAAACAACATTTCACTTTTGATCCCTTGCATTAGTCTCAGGAAGCAATTATTCACCTCTTAATACATTTAGCATCCTCTCTGGGAAATGTCACTTGCAAATTTTCCTCACTAAATAAGAATGAACAGGTGGCCTCCATGAAAATGATACACAAACGCCCAATGTGCCACAAATTTCCTCATTTACTGATTGTTACTCCATTCTGCCCTATTGGTATTGCTGATCACGATACCTTTGTGCCTAAAACTCTTCACACATGAACCTAACAGTTTACTCCTATGTGGTGCCACCTCCGTGTCCAGAAGCTGTGAGGTTGGGTGGCTGGGACTGTGCCCATGGAGACATCGAAGACTGAAGTGGCATTTGTCTCAGTGATGCCCTTGCAGGACTTGCTTCTGGTGTCATGTCGCTTGCACATCCAGTGCTTCGTGGGCCCAAACCTGACTCCCTGTGCTGGCATTGGTGGGGGCTACATTGATGCAGAAGCAGTGTCATTATCATGAGAAACAGCAACGCCTGTGACCACTTTTTTCAGCTCAGTTGGGCTAATGGTCTGCACAACAACAGACAAAATAGTCTAAATTGAGTGAAATCCTGAGGCCATGTGCTCTTGAGAGTGTTGAACAAGGAAGAAATTGTGGCTATCACCCTAGAAATACCGATTACCCTTTCAATCTCCTCCTGACGTCTTGTTGCTGCAAAAGTATTCAGGACTGTCAATTCTTCGGGGTGCTTTGCATACCTTGACATACTTCCTTCACTGCAGATGTGAGTTGTAGACACCTCCAATATACCATTATCTCCAACTGGAGAGGAGGCTGTCTCCACAGTCTGTACATGTGATCTATGCTTCTGAATCATTGATTTTTGGTAATCAGGGCCCCATGATATCTAATTCCTCAGTGATGGCAGAGGGAAGAGATGGTTGGTCCCTCTCCAGCTCCTCCTGCTCAATGGTGCCCCATGATATACCCTCTCTCTCACTATTTGCATCCTCTTGAGTCTTTGTATCTAGGACTGTGCTTGAATAAATGTATCTGACAAAGTTGGTGAATCAAATGCAGGATTGGGCAGTGTGGAGCTGCCTGCCAGTTCCTCCTTTCTCAATGTCAGCCCCTGTGGGGGATACCAAGCTTGTTCACTTAGGATGGTGCACTCTTGCTTGTGATTCAGAAGTGACTGAGCAATAATATTCAGAAGGTCTGAAAACTCTTAAGCAGCCTGAACCTAACCACTCGCCCCAACTTCTCCATCTCCTACCATTTCCCTGGTGTGTCTCCTGAGTAATTCTAGAGCTTGCTTCTTGTGCCTACTTAATGGTTGATGGTTGCCATTTCCCCATCCACAGCACAGTTTTGCTGCTGTCTATGGGTGATAAGTCAAGATTGAGTTTCACCCAAGTGTTTGCAGACATTGCACTGTGATTCTTTCAGGTGTAGCTCTTCAGAAATCTTGTCACGTTTCACTCAAACACTCAAGTAGGATCACTGGTAAGTTGGGAGAGGGATGTGTGATTAGGAGAAATGATGAGGTCTCATGTTCATATTAGTTCCATCATTCATCTTTTCATCTATATTGTGTAGACAGGGATGGTGTGGAGGTGAGTCATCCTTCCAGCATTATTTCAGGATCTGCCGGAGTACTGACAAAGGGTTGTCGACCTGAAACGATAACTGTTTCTCTCTCCATGATGCTGCCTGACCTGCTGAGTATTTCCAGCATTTTCTGTTATTTCTGCAGGAGTACTTGTGGCTTCATTTACCTCTGCCAACCACATGAGGTCATTAAAATGTTTCTGGCACTGTATTGCTATTCATGGGTGGTTGAGGTGGCATTGAGTGCCTAAACAGTGTATGGTGGCCATTTCTGTTCTTGCCTTATCCTATTCAGCTGGAAATAATTTGGCAATATTTCATCAAAATGGATGTCCAACATTTGTTCAATGCCAACTCATTGTTATGGCAAATCATTTCTTAAGGCTGGGGTGGGGAGGACCAAAATAATTTTCATAAAGTTGACCGTTACCAGTGATTTCATTACTAGTTGCACTGAACTTGAGTGGAAAGCTGAGTTTATATATCAGTCTCACCGTATGTTGTCATGTTTAATTGTGCTCTTAATTGGCAAAACCTATCTTAGTGCTGCTGTAGTAAATGTAGTTGAAGCCCCCATAGTACAGCAAAACCTGATGCAAACATGACATTGCACATGGAACTCTAATTTTCTTTTTTGTTGAGACTAATAACAGCACCCATTGATGTATGTTTTGGTATTCTGCCCCTACTCTCTGTCTTGTTTTCAATCATGTGAAAGCATTATCGCTGTAATTATTTGGTCAAAAGTTGCTGTGATGTTTTGGAATGAGTTGTGAACCACTTTATTGATGGTAAAACAAATTTGCATATCCTCTTCAGTGGTTCGATGACTTACTATAAAGTCTTTGTGGATTTAAGCTACAGCAGAGGTGGCTGTACTAACCATGTGTTTTGAGACATTGTGGCCTGTTTTGCAATAACTAACTGAAGGAGCGTCTCAATGATTTGCTTATTGAAGCATCCATCATGCTAACTGGACCTCACAAGAGGACTTGACTAGAAACTTGATTCAGTAAATTGACTTCTAAGCAAAGGGATTTTGGGGAAGGTCAAAATAAATTTCATCCAGAAAAAATACTTTGTCTTCACATCACAAATAGTGGATCTTTTTTAAAAAGAAGTTTCCATTCCATCACCTGAAACTATGTTTCATTACATTTATGAAACAATTGCTTTTGATCTACAATTGATGTTGGCTACATAACACTTTTTAATGCAGTCTGCAAAAACAGTCCCGTACAATAAACAACACAATTTGACTCTCCGATGTGCTCCCCGCTGAGTTACATGGAGATGTCTTTGCAAGTGTTTCTCATCTTAACCATAAAATTCTACTGCATGACTTGTGTCCTACTGTGCATTACTGCAGGTTGGATTGTTGCCAGTGACAAAGTGTGCTTGTATTTTAGGCTGTAACAAAGTTTGTTCGTTTTGTTTGAGGTAGCATTCTCATTGTATATCAGATGCCAGATGGGGACTTTTTTTCAGAAATTCATTGTCTATTTAAAAAGGGATGGTAACAATTGCCAGATTTGTTTTAGATTCTAATATCCTATCCGCTTCTGTTCCATCCTCCATCTTAAGGGGGAAAAAATGATGCATTATAGTATTTTCCTATCGCACTCTCCTGTGTCCTTTTGCTTTCTACTGTTTTTCAGGAGTTTTGCTTGAGGGAATAAGTACCTGAAGGGAAAAAAGGTGCAAGGCTTCGGGGAAAGGGTGGGGGAGTGGGACTAGCTGAAGTGCTCTTGCAGAGAGCTGGCACGGGCTCGACCGGCCGAAAGGCGGCCTTCTGCACTGTAACATTGTGATTCTGATTCCAATGTCTACTTCACTTACACTTGCCCCCAATAGCAGCTATAATGGCCCAGAAATTGATCTCGCTCTGTTCCCGCGGGGGTAAGCCTTTCCCGCGATGTCTCACCTCGCTTATGCTTTTTCTGATCCAGCTCGCACGAAATTGATGTTCCAGACATCAGCTGTGCTGGGCTTGCGTATCCCAGCGGCGTAGTTAATTCGTGCGAGCTGTGGGATCACGTGACTCAGTTAGAGCCAATGGCAGCACACCATCTTCCATTCATAAGTCTCACAGCATGGCTGAGAGACTTATGAATTTTACACCCCCCCAAAATAACAGCTAAACCTCAATTAAATTAAAAAAAAAAACCATCACATTAATAAAATAAGTATAGTTAATTAAATTAACCATTTTAAATAAAAAATTAAATTTTTGAAAAAATTTAAAATCTTTTAAAAAGTTATAAAAATAAACTTACCTGTCTTTAAAGTCTATAAAAAAGATATACCTGTAAAAAAAAAAATTCAAAAAAATACTTAATTCACTACTTACCTTCTTAAAAGCGGGTCTTACTCCTCCTTTTTACATTTCCAAAATCTTCCCTACTTACCTGCGCGTCCAAAGCATGAAGTGCACAGCGTGCGCGCAGCCTGTAGCGCGCACGCGATGCAATCAGGCCCCGCCCCCTTTTCGGAAGAGCAATTGCCGGTTTTCAGCGCATGCGCAGGACATGCAGAAAACCGGCAATTGGAGTGGGAATACGCGAGAGTATGCAGTGCGTACTCTCGCGTCCCGGGATCAATTTTCGGCCCAATGTTATTGGTAAACTGGCAATGTAAATAAAGAGGCAGACCATCAAAAGAGATGGTTCTGCTTGACCTCTCTGATGGCAACCTGAATATTTGTGGCTGCTAAGTTCCACAAACCTCCCTGCAAAGAAGCAGCTTTGTTGTCATCAGCCCATATAGACCGTTGCTTCCCCCCCCCCCCCCCCCAAACAAAACAATGGGGAAAGCAGCGGTCTTTGGGGAACAGTTAACATTTGCAGTCTTAAAACAGCTGTCAAGTTGTTTAACTGGGGCTCTGCATTCTTTTGAAATCTTGACAGTTTAAGGGAACTACAGCCAATACTGTAGTTCAATCTACTCCTTGCATAGCAATGTTAATACGGAATAAATGTTAATTCCTTATGTGTAACCTTTTGATTTCTGGTTTTGCGATTGGGTTCCAGGTGAGATGTAGATTCATGTTCCGGATGTCTTCTGAAAAAATTTTAATGGTTGCACCTTGTTGCTTCTTGGAGCTCTAACTTTGCTCTCGGTACTATTTTCTTTCTTATGTTGGCATTTGTTTAGGTCTGACCTAATTCCTGATGTCAAACATCTCTGAGCCAGTTCCCAATGTTTACATTACTAAATCCACCTCCTTTATCTCGGCAGCAGGCAATCTCTTTTTGCTGGGAACTGGATTTAATGGTGTCAAAGCTGGGAGCTGGCTCATGGATGCCGTAGTTTGACCTAAACGAGCACCAGTATAAAAGCTGCTTATAATGCATATAGGACAATTTAAAATTCCGGTTCTTGGCGAATTACACAGTGATCCAGGGAACCGAGTCAGTGACACAATTGTTTTAGCCACTTTAGTGATTGCTAATTATTGATTACTTGATTAGAATTGCAAACATGAGCTGAGTCATGCTCTTGTTTGCTGGTATAAATGTTGCAAATTAAGCTATTTGGAATGATTAAAATATAAAATCTCCCCCCACCCCCCCCCCCCCCAACCAACCAATTATCTAAATGTGAAATTCCTAACTGAATAGACACTTGTGCTCCACAGCATAGCATTTTGAATTGTTTTACCAACATGAGGGGGATGAAATACATGAGTACTCCAAACCTAGCCTGCCTTTTAGCTGGGTCACTTTGTAAGTGGTTTTAATGACTTTATTTCAATTAGGCTTCCCTTCACATGATTGCAAAATAGAGCTGGAGAAAGCGACTAATGGAAGCTGCATAGGTGGTTTTGGACTATTGTATTACTTTTCCAGCTCCATTTTGGAATGATGCAAAGGTGAGCAGCTTTGAAGGTATAATCTGGAAGCAGACTGGCCACATCTGTATTTCTCTTTTTGCTACTGCAGCCATAGTTTTGTTCTTGTGACTCCCCACACCCACAGTATAAATGTAACACTTTTATCGGTCCTGACAGTTCACTGAGATGTGTTAAATTTGCCTTCCCCCCCCCCCCCCCCCATGCTGGTACAAGGAGTTCCACTGTGCTGTGGAATGGACCACAAGGTCACAGGCTAAGTAGCTTGTAGTCACAAATGGAATCTGATTATCAACTGAGGGAAAGCAAGAATTAAAATCCATTAACCATTGTTAATATTTTACTATTCTGAATTACTTGGGGAAAGTAGCTGACAATTGACGTTCAGACTAATGGATACCACGTAATTAAAATTGGAGCGACCCAACTAATGGACATCTCTCTAACTTAATAATATGCTCCATGATGATGATACAGTGTGAAAATGCACCAGTTGGAATATCCGAGCCGTACAGATCTGAAAAATTCCAACTTCAATTGCTAGTTGATGCTGAGTTTGCTGACTTCAGCAACTGAGGACTTTGCTCTCGGTACTATTTTCTGTGGGGCAGAAAAAGCATTTGTGGCTCTGGCTTCCGACTACTTTGGATAATTCCTGCTATAATGATGACCATTAGGTGAGGACAGAATTAGGTTTGGCTGAGTTTTTTTTTAGTCACTACTCCCTCCCCTCCCATGGTTGAATAAGCTGTTGGCAGGGGCTCACGTATGTGACTATTTAGGTGAGGTACTTAGAGATGGAATGTACCTGGAATGTACACAGGGCAAGTCATCACCTTAGGGAGAAGTGACATAGATTGCACAATAAGTGTGTTTACTTTAGAATTATAATGCATTAGCCATTTCAGAATTTTGTATTGACATCTGGTAAACAGTACGTTGTATCCTCCGCGCCCCCCCCCTCCATGAACTATTAATTTAAATGATTTTTCACCACAAGGACAAAAACCTTTAACATTCATTCTAAATAGGAATGGCTGTTTCTGATTTGACTAACTGTGCATTTTTGTTCTCTTTCAGTCGAGGCTACTGTGGAATATGATTATGAAGCTGTGCACGAGGACGAACTTACACTAAGGGTTGGTGATCTCATCAGGAATGTAAGAAAACTTGAAGAAGAAGGGTGGTGTGAAGGAGAGTTAAATGGGAAGAGGGGGTTGTTCCCTGATAATTTTGTCAAAGTGAGTAAGGAAATTAATGCTGTGGCAAATCTATGGTATTTTTTCTTGATACTTTATGGGACAGAATACGAGAGCATGAACATATTTTTGTACAGTGACTTTGTCAAACAGTTTTAAGAGAACACATAATCAGCAACATGATAACCACTCGCATCCAGTTTGAAAGGACGGAAGCTTTTCCCCAGTTTGATTTTATTCCAATTTTGGATACAAAGTATATGTGACAGCAAATGATGGGTTAGAAAAAATAATTGTTTGAGCTATGTAGTATGTTTGCTAGTTACAGTGAAGATATTGAATATTTTACTTCATTTTTCACTGTGTTCTTGCATAATAAATTTTGGCTTATTCTGTGAACCTGGACATTGGTTTGCATTGGGTGGGGATGGTTGCAGGGTCGGTGAAGATAAATAGTTTTTTTTTTAAACTTCCTTTCTGATGCCGTGATATTAAAAATGTTGTTCTCGTGATCTCTTTTGTTGATTAACCCAGGCATTGTTGAAAGATAGTCCACTTCAAAGTCACATGTGAGATCTGAGAAGTTGGTATGGACAGACCAGAGGTGGAATGTTGATCTTCACTCATGGGTTTTGCCCAATCCCACAATCCACTGACTTAATATAAAAATCTATAGTACCACTTCATGTGCACATTTGTCTCCAGTTCAAGTACATATTACGTACTTTGCAACCAGTGGGCATTGTATGATTATTGTTTAGTTGCATCTAATTTAACTATTGTAGTTGAAGTTGCTGCTTTTTGTTTAAAATGGAATATTTTCAGTTTGGGTAGCCCTCCCAATCTCACTAACTGTAGATTTAACCAGAATATATTTAGAGCTACATGAAAATTTATGTGCTATTTTTAGCCCATTTGATTTAATTTTTCAAATGCTGTTCCCCCCCTCCCATAATAGTCACCAGACCACGATGCTTGGTATTATTAGCAAATTTTGTACTGAAATGCTTCACATGTGGAACTTGAATTGACATTTGAGTAATTCTATATCAACTGGAAAGCCTGCATCCACTAGCTCAGTTATTTCCACAAGGAATTTTAATAGGCCGATGAGGCATGACATGTTGCTTTTAAATCTGTGCGGACAGTTCCTTGTGACCTCAGCTCTTCGGAAGAGTGTTGATAGCATCCCACATATTGGGCTGGATCTTGCTGGAGCAGGGCATCTCCCAGTGAATGCTGTTAGTTAGACAATTTTCTGCACACATCAGCTCTTTTTTGCGCTGTAACTTGCTGGAAGTGTAAGCTGATAACGAGGGCATCCGAGACCTTAGTTAATGGCGGGACCAACAGTATATCTCCTTAACCATTGAAATTTAAGGATTGAAAAAGAAACAGGAATTAGTCAAATCAGGTACAGTAACAGAAATAGAGGGGGGAAAGAAAGATTGAATTGAGGGAGAGGGGGGGAAAAAAAGACAAGGGGAAAAGTAATTTGATATTGGATCTGGAATTTATCCATATTTTTAACTTTTTAACATTTCTACTTGTAGGAGCTGGAGTATGCCATTCAGCCCCTCAAGGCTGATCCACCATTCAGTGAGATGAGATCATGGCTGATCTGTACCGTAACTCAATTTACTTGAATTTGATCTGTATCCCTTGATAAGCTTACCTAACAAAAATGTATTGCTGTCAGTCTTCAAAGGGCCCAATTGCCCCAGCATCCACAGCCTTTTGGGGGAAGAGTTTCAGATTTCTGCTTCACTTTGTTTTGAAAAAGCTTCCTGATTTCACTCCTGAATGGCTTAGCTCTAATTTTAAGATTGTGCTCCCTTATTCTGGATTCCCCCACCAGAAGAAATATTTTCTCTGTATCTACTGTATTGAATCCCTTTATCATTTTAAACATCTGTTAGATCACCCCATAACCTTTGAAACTGAAGGGGAAACAAGCCAAGTTTCTGCAACCTGTCCTCATAAATTAAACCTTTCAGACCTGGTATAATTCTGCGGAATCTGCTCTGTACCCCCTCCAAGGCCAGTATACCCTTCCTGAGGTTCAGTACCCAAAATTAAGCTCTATTCCAGATGGGATTTAATCAAGGCTCTACAATGGAAGCACCACTTCCTCCCCTTTGTTCTTGTAGCCCCCTTGCGATAAAGCCCAACATTCCATTTTGATTACTTTTTGTACCTGTGCACTGAACTTTAGTGATTTCTGTACATGGATACCTAAATCCCTTTGCCATTAAGAAAATATTCTGATTTGTCTTTCTAGGATGACCTCACACTTGCCCACATTGATCTCCAACTGCCACAGTTTTGCTTACTCACTCAGTCTGTCTATGTCTCTTTAACTTCCTGCTCCTATCTACTCAATTTATGCCTTAAATGACCCATCTGGTCTTTAACACTCAACAGTTAATTGGATTACTTTTGATTGCTCCTTCAATACACCTTTAGTTGACTTAATTTGGTTATTGGATAATTCCTAGTCCTTGTTTAGTTTGACATTAAAATTAGTTCTAACCCCCCTTAATTACCAATTGCACTTTAGGCTTTGCAGTGTTAATTTTGTTTTGTAGGGGTGTATTTTCTTTCTGCATCTCTTTTTTAAAAATATATAATATATTTGGTTTTAGCACTTAATGCAGTGTCAAATTTTGCTGTACAATGATCATCAAACCTGGAAGTGGGTGAAAAGCTGAACACTAAAAGTAACCAAGTATACACTCTATTCTTCGGCTTCACATGTTGGGCAGTAAGCATTTTCAACACTTCAGATGTTACACTAATTGTCTTATGTCCACTTTTGTCTTGCTCCTTCTGAATATTAGGATAATGTTTTAATACCTTACAGTCTCTGGTACTAATGCAAAATTTACTTTACTTTCAAATCCTTTGATTTTGCAAGAGCTCATTTGTGTTTTTTCATTATCTTTTCCAGCCATGCTCTTGGATTGCCCCCTTGTGCCTTGATTTATAAAGTGTTTGAAAATCTCTCTGAAATGTAATACAAAATGGTCTTCCTCAGGGCCTATAATCTGGTTCTTAGTAATTTGGTGTACTCTTTTGAGCACCAGAGTTTTTGTGACCTCAAATTGCTAGTATGGAAAATTAAATTGCTGGCCATCTTGGTTTCAGTTGGAAGAATGAGTGAGCTACAGATTTTATTAGAAGTTTGTTCTTGGGTAGATTTTTTTAGTTCCGTTGCGTCTTTCTATCCTTCACCTTGTCTTTTGAAGCTGCCATTTCCCTTGTGTGGATGCCATAGAAAGATTAAATTCTGTTGTAGCTTCTTGTCCTCCTTTGGCAAGAAAAACTAGCTCCAAGGAGAGTCTAACTAAATGGATGATGGGTGGAATAGTTCAGTTACTACCTTGCAGGTGGGATTGAACATCATTCTAAGACATCTATTGTGATGAGTTTGGTGAGGATCTGTGTAAGATTGTTGATTGTGATGTCCATTAAATGCAGTGGGAATATTGATGTTGGGAAGCTTCTTTTAATGCCATGGTAATTTGATCTTTGCATCTCAGGCAACTCATTTATGCTTACTTTTCTTATTTGGGGATTCTGTTTGGATTTTGTTGCCTTGGTGGTTTGGGGAAAAAGGCTATTTTTAACGCTCTTGCATCATTGATGGCTAAATCCTAAATTAGAATAATTAGACTGATTGCAAAAATGCATTATTCATGTATCTATTGCATTAATTCATGTTTACTTAAGTTCAACGCAAACTATTTTATGTCTTCATTTGTTTGTGTTTGTGTGAGAGCATAACTTCTAACAACTTGAATGAAATGTTACATTCTAGTGAAGATTGAAATAGTACAGTTTAGGGCTAAAATGTAAAGGTTTTGTGGTCCTACAGTTCAGTGTAAAATATAAGCACTTACATACATCTTAAACATTGGCCTAGTTTCAAATGTATGGCTATTTTTGAAAATATTCAAATTCAGCAACATACTTTCCCTCCTTTCGTACACAACCTAAGGCAAAATCAGACATTTTTCATGGGAGGAATCTTGAGCATGGTCTACTGCTAATGGTGTTGTCTCCTCCTAGCACAGTTCCTTCTCTACCTTATGGTTATGACCCTTAAAACAAGACTGTTTCAGTAATGCACTGCACATAACTTTTTTTCTTTATTCTGTCACAGTATAGCAGCTGATGAGACTGTTTCCTTTCATTATAAACAACATATAGGTGGCCTACTATATGGTCATTCAGCTTTTGATTTGTAAGAGCTGACAGTCAGAGGGATGTACATGGCCAGTACAAGAGGCTGTTAAATTGCACTTGGCGTATGTTTGTTTGAGCTGCAGTGCAGAGTTTAATTTGCCACGTCCACAGAGTAATTGCAGTAGCAGAAAATGTAATTGGTAAATGTTCTGCACAGCTGTTAAGTAGAATTTTGTTTGTGAAACTGAAAAAATTGTCAATAGTTAGGAAGAGTGTGCATTTAATAAAAATAAAAGTTCTTCATTTGGAGGAGACCCTCGTACTGCTAATCCTGATTATGCAATCCCCTTTCAGCCTGTCTTGGAAATGCAAGTTTTGCCGCTTTTAACCAGCTGCACAAGCCTGGCTGTGTTTTATGTAGCTCGTGCACTGTAAGAATGATTTATGACAGGGTGCCAGCAACCCAAGCACCTGGTTGCCATAGGAAACATTAAAATTTAATTTGGATTATTTTGATTGTAGTGGCCAAATTGGACCTACTCAGCAGAAAACAATGAGGCTTCATTTGGGGCCTACTAATTATTTTAGAAAATGTGCTGAACTTTCCTCACAGCATTGGCACTTGCTGCATTTCAAACATAATGCATTTTTGAGTTATTTAACAAGCTGTTCCCCCCCCCCTCCCTCTCCACTTTGGAAGGGGGATGGGTGGATACAAGTGGAAAATGAATTGTGACTCAGTGGGAAAGAATGCAGATGTGCTAATGCATCAGGAAAAATTTGTTAAAATAAAATATGCTATGTTTACATTCTTCAACTTGTCACAAGACCTCACCGATTACAAAGCACTTGCAGATAAATCCATTTAGAATCTTGCATTATTATGTACAACTGGAAAGCACAATGCATTGATAAAGCTAAAGGCAGAGGAAATAGGAAGACTAGTGGCATCATGGCCTCCAGGACCCATGTCTAGAAGGACAGAGGAATGGTCAACTTAGAGCATGTTTCTTCTTGGCGGCAGGAAAGCCTTTTTTTTGATGCAAGGGCAGAGTGATGCTACGGACCAAGAGCTGGAAAGTGGGTTTAAAACAGAAGAATCAGTGAAAATATACTTGAACAAGATAATGAGTCTTTGAAGCAATTTTGCTTGCATTTCAGTTCATTTTTATGCATTTAATTGTATCAGAATGTTTATTGTGACTAATTCCAATCTGTCCACTGAGTTTGGTCTGTATTGCCACTTGGAGGGAGAAAAAGATGGAGGGCTGTTTGCAAGGCATTCAGTGTCAGCATAGCCCAGTTGGTAGCACTTTGCCATTCGGTCAGAAGGTTGTAGGTTTCAGTTCCACACCGGATTAAAGTCTATAACCTAGAGCCGATTTTCTAATATGTGAGACCCGTATTGACTGTTTCTGATGAGCATGCCTTGCTCATGTGATTGCAACCCAAAGGTAAATGTGCCAGGTTTACCTGTTCAGGCTGATGTTCCCGTGCAGTCAGTGTGCTTGGGGGGTGCGAGTGGAAGAAGGTAAGCAGTTTGTGGAGGGACAAGAGAGAAATCATTTAAACTCTTAAAATTGGCTTATGGTTTGAATAAAATGTCAGATCAGTGGTTTAACCAGAATGCCATTGCAACTTGTATATGTCAGCTGTCATCAATTGAAGTAAATGACTGCTTCCTCACTGCTCGTTAAATTAATTGGGCTGCTGTGAGGTGGGAGCGAAGCAGTTTACTAGCCAAGGTAATAATCTCTGGATTGTTACCTTTGCCATGTGCAAATTGGCATAGGGACAAGCAGATCAGAGAGTTAAATGCATGGCTCAAAGAGTGGTGTGGGAGGAAGGGGTTTCGATTCATGGGGCATTGGCACCAGTACTGGGGAAAGAAGGAGCTGTTCCGTTGGGATGGGCTCCACTCAAACCGGACTGGGACTGGTGTCCTGGTGAATCGAATAAGTAGGGCTGTAGATAGGGCTTTAAATTAACGAGGGCTGGGGGAGGGGGCAGGTGAGGGGAAATTGAGAAATCTAAAGCAAAACGTCAAGGCGATGGAGCAGTGTAGGGATTTGGGTAAAGATGAGCAGAGTGGGACAGGAAGGGAAAGAGAGTTTAATGGTAATAGTGCCTCAGCGAATAAGGTGAAAGCAGGGAATAATAGTAATGAGTTAAAATTAAAGATTCTTTATCTGAATGCATGAAGCATTCATAACAAGATAGATAAATTAGTGGCACAAATAAAGATAAATGGATTTGGTCTAATAACCATTACAGAGATGTAGTTGCAAGGTGACCAAGGTTGGGAATTAAATATTCAGGGGTACTTGACGTTTTGAAAAGACGGGCAGAATTGAAAAGGAGGGGGGTGGGTAGCTCTGATAAAGGATGACATAAGGACAGTAGCGAAAAAGGATCTTTGCTCGGAAGATCAGGAAGTAGACTCCGTATGGGTAGTAGACTCCGTATGGGTAGAGATAAGAAATAACAAAGGGCAGAAAACACTGGCGGGAATAGTTTATAGGCCCCCAAACAGTAGCTATACCTGTTGGACAGAGTATTAATTAACAAATAATAAGAGCTTGTAACAAAGGTAATATAATAACCATGGGGGACTTTAACCTTCATATACAATAGCATTTTCTGTTGTTTAACCTTCATAGACTGGGCAAATCAAATTGGCAATGCTAGTCTGGAGGACGAGTTAATGGAAAGCTTTCGAGACAGTTTTGTAGAACAATACTTCATGGAACCAACCAGGGAACAGACTATTTTAGATCTTGTTTTGTGTAATGAAACAGGGTTAATTAATAATCTCATAGTAAAGGATCCTTGGGGAAGAGTGATCATAATATAAGTATTTCGCTCTCAAACTCAATGTGGAATTCTAAGTCCAAAACGAGAGTCTTAGACTTAAATAAAGCCAATTATATGGTTGAGGGGCGAGTTGGCTAAGGTAGATTGGGAAATTAGATTAAAAGGTATGACGGTAGATAAGCAGTGGCAAGAATTTAAAGAAATATTCCAAAATTCTTAAACAATATACATTCATTGAGAAATAAAAACACTGGGGGGAAAAGTGATCCATCCGTGGCTAACTAAAGAAGTTAAGGATAGTATTAGATTAAAAGTGAGGCTCATATGTTGTGAAGAATAGTGGTAAGTCTGAGGATTGGGAGAGCTTTAGAAACCAGCAAAGGATGACCAAAAAGTTGATAAGTGAGAAAAAAGAATGAGTAAACTAGCAAGAAATATAATGAAAGGAAGAGAGTAGCAAATGTAAGAGTTGGTCCCTTAGAGGCTGAGACAGGTGAAATTATAATGGGAAATAAGGAAATGGCAGAGACATTAAACAAATATTTTGTATCTGTCTTCACAGTAGAAGACACAAAAAGCATACCAAAAATATTGGGGAGCTAAGGGGCTAATAAGAGTGAGGAACTTAAAGTAATTAATATCAGTAGAGAAAAAGTACTTGAGAAACTTATGAGACTAAAAGCTGACATCCCCTGGACCTGATGGCGTACATCCGAGGGTTCTAAAAGAGGTGGCTGCAGAGATAGTGGATGCATTGGTTGTGATCTTCCAAAATGCCCTAGATTCTAGAATGGTCCCAGTGGATTGGAAGGGAGCAAATATAACCCCACTATTCATGAAAGGAGGGAGAGAGAAAACGGGGAACTACAGGCCAGTTAGCCTGACATCAGTCGTCGGGGAAAATGCTGGAATCCATTATTAAGGAAGTGGTAACAGGGCACTTTGCCTAATCATATTATGATTTTCTGAGTCAACATGGTTTTATGAAAGGGAAATCTTATTTAATATATTAAAGTTTTTTGAGGCTGTAACTAGCCGGGTAGATACAGGGGAACCAGTGGATGTAGTATATTTGGATTTCCAAAAGGCTTTCGATAAGGTGCCACATAAAAGGTTGCGATGCAGGATATGGGGTTGGGGGTAATGTATGAGCATGGATAGAGGATTGGATAATGGACAGAAAACAGAGAGTAGGGAAAAACAGGTCATTTTTCGATTGGCAGGCTGTAACTATTGGGTGCCGCAAGGATTGGTGCTTGGGCCTCAGCTATTTACAATCTATATTTATGACTTGGATGAAGAGACCGAGTGCAATGTATTCAAGTTTGCTGATGATACAAAGCTGGGTGGGAAAGTAAGCTGTGAGGAGGACAAAGAGCCTGCAAAGGGATATAGACAGGTTAAGTGAGTGGGCAATAAGGTGGCAGATGGAGTGTAATGTGGGGAAATGTGAGGTTATTCACTTTGATCGGAAAATAGGAAAACAGAATATTTTTTAAATGATAAACTATTAAATGTTCATGTTCAGAAAGATTTAGGTGTCCTCATACAGGAAACACAAAGTTAGCATGCAGGTACAGCAAGCAATTAGGAAGGCAAATGGCATGTTGGCCTTTATTGCAAGGGGGTTGGAGTACAAGAGTAAGGAAGTCTTACTACAATTGTTCAGGGCTGCACCTGGAGTACTGTGCACAGTTTTGGTCTCTTTATCTGAGGAAGGACATACTTGCCTTGGAGGCAGTGCAACAAAGGTTCACTAGATTGATTCCTGGGATATGAGAGCTGTCCTATGATGAGAGATTGTGTAGAATGGGCCTATACTCGCTGGAGTTTAGAAGAATGAGAGGTGATCTCATTGAAAAATACGATTCTGAGGGGAATTGACAGGGTAGATACTGAGAGGTTGTTTCCCCTGGCTGGAGAGTCTAGAACTAGGGAGCATAGTCTCCGGATAAGGGGTCAGCCATTTAAGACTGAGATGAGGAGGAATTTCTTCACTCGAGGGTTATGAATCTTGGGAATTGTATACTTGAAAGTACTGTGGATGTTCAGTTGTTGAGTATATTCAAAGCTGAGATATAGATTTTTGGACTGTAGGGGAATCGAGGGATATGGAGATCGGGCGGGAAAGTGGAGTTGAGGTCGAAGATCAGCCATGTTCTTATTGAATGATGGGGCAGGCTTGAGGGGCTGTATGACCTACTCCTGCTCCTAATTCTGATCTTGAGGCTTTTTTTTTTAAAAGGGAAGCATATGTAGTGAGGTTGTAGAAGTTGCATAGTATTTAAATTGGGATTATTTGATCCCTTTGATACAAGAGCTTTAAAAAAAAAAGCTATAACAGTGTTTCTTGTACTTAGTCATTATTGTGTTTCATGAATTATCACAGTGGGGAAACAATAGACTGTACAGTTATCATGCACTCAGTTATGGTGTTATGATTTTTAAAATTCCTGTATAGAAATGGGTAAGCGTCTCAAACGCATTGGAATATTCAGACTGGCTCCATTAACACAAACCGTAAATTAAGTGCTTTCATAATTTTGTTTTATGTACCCTGTAGTTATGTTTTCGTTTGATTAGCTTCAAATTTTTAATTTGAAAATATGTGGTTTTGCCTGTAGTGTACCATTTTTCACATTTTTGCTGGTTAAAAAGTGTAGTTAAAATTATTTCAAATAATGTGCTACAATAGTTATTTAAACAATAAGGATTTAGCTGGTGGTGTGGCTTTCTTGTAGACATTCTCAATCAAGTATCCAGTATTGTGCAAATGGGAACCAGTTTAACTGCAGAGCTACTTGAATCCAGATTCAATCAAGTAATTGTTTAGGTGGTCAAAAATAATCAAATTCCGTATAATTTGCATTGAAAAAATCATTGTGCGACCTGACGCTAACCTTTGCAGCACGGCAGGTTATCAATTGTTTAAGTGACAAAAATGACCAAATTGTAATTTGGACTCCCTTGTCTACATGCTTAGTTTGTATGTGCTTTCTACTTTTTTTTAATTAGTGGAGGGGGCACTTGTAGTTCAGAAAGAGAAGGCAAACCTCTGCCTTTAAACTAGTGTGTATATAAGGGGTAGTGCCCAGTTCAATGTTCAGTGCGTAAGCAGAAAGAGAGACTGGTGGGCATTTGAATCAAAGCTTTTTATAGCTGCTAGCCAGATTGGAATTGAGTTTTGTTTTTATCCAAACATTAGGAATTGAATTTTCTTTTTATCTTCATGTTGCATTGTAGTATTTTTGTGTTTTTGTTTAAAATAACACACGCATATTTCTGACCATGTAACTAGCTGGGCAAGCTTGTGCAACAGTAAATTTCCTTTGTGTTGATCTAATATTTTATTTGAGCCTAGACTGTTGGAAGAATATTTGAACCTTTACTGCCTATCCTTCACATTGGTGAGCACTCCTAACTGGAAAGCAAGTAGGAGCAGGAACACTGGCCAATTCAATATGCTGAATCTAGTCGAATAGAACCCATCACTCCATCCGCCTGAGATTGGCTAACTCCGCTGCGACCTTCTGGGTTCTTTTTATGGCACAGCTGCTCACTGCCTCAATCAGCTGAGCCACCGTGTGAGGTTTTATTCCGTTAGTGTAAAACCGTTTTAATTTTATTTCAAAATGGTGGAGGGTTCCAGATATTTGAGCTGTTTCCATTTTTGGCTTAAGAATTGGACAATTTTAAGTATTAACCATTTCGTTTTTTAAAAGTACTCTTTTTTTTGCCAACAGTCTAAGTTTTACATTTTCAAATATCAGGAAGTTCATCTAGAAAGATAGGAAACTAGTGATTTTTATTTAAATGCACCTGAAACTTTTTTTTGGAAAGATTTGCCACAATGGTTTTGCCAAATGTACTCAAATTACAGGCTTTGAATCCTGGATATCATGCAGATTGGCTGTAGTGCTAACCTGATAGGGAGCTAATGGTGCACCATGAATGTCTTGTTTCCCAGAGATCCATTCTGATATTTGGTTTACCTCACCTTAACACTCTGTTAATATTGCACTGGAGTGGCAGCTGAGATTGTGTACTTAAGTCCCGGAGTGAGGCTTGAACCCATGACTGTGACTCGACGCAAGGTGTAACTGATGCAACGGTAATGCTGTTCAGAGTTACAGCAGTTTGTTCTTTAACATGGAAGTATCAAGTTTGAACCCATGCTTACAGCATTGTTTTCAACACAGCGCGTGACGTGGTGTTTTTGAAATAAAACTTGTGGATAATCACTGTTTTAGTTTCTAACCAAAAGGTCTTTTGAGGATGCACTCACGTATATTATGAGGTTTGACAGATGTTGGGTGTGGTTAGCTTGTGTTTAAACTGTAAGCCAATTTACTTGAAAGCTTCAAGACTGGGTATGTATATTCCAACATCGGCATGGCTAGCATTAAATACTCATTTGGGGTTGGAAAGTAAAGAACATTTATCACAAAAGGGAGTTATTCAGTAATGGTTCTACAAGTTTTTGTTTAAAAGAGCATTTCATTTCAGTTAGATGAAATATTTCTGTTTTGGTTTGTTGTAGTAATCTTGCCTTATTTTAACCTAATCTCTATTCTGTAAAGGTTCTGTTAAAGTCTATCTTTATTTGAAGAGTTTCGAAAGGTACACTGTCAGCCCACATAGGTGAGATCCAATTGTCAACACGGCAGCTGGGAATCAAACATCTAATTATTCTCCTGATCATCACTTGTGTTGTGCTGACCATGTACAAGTTATGCCCAACTTTGTTGAGTTGGCTGATTGCTATTGGGATGTTGGGTGGGGTGGTAAGAATCTCACTTGTGGGTTAGGCAGTGGGGGAAATCAACCAACATTGCTGCTCGTCAGCACTCCTTAATGACTCCTACTGCAAAAGACCCTAGTGTGTAGAAGTTGGGTGATGACAGGTGTGGGGTGTAGCTGTCAAGTAGCCTGCTAGCACTCGCTGTCTAGGCTAATACTGAATAGAAGTCAATTGAGCAAGGTACAGAAAACACCTGACGCACATGCAACTTTAACCCATCATTCTTTCACGAGTAGGAGAGACAATTAGAGGTGTTCTATGCTTGATCTTGATGGAAATCACCGTATCCAAGATAAACACATGGGTATTACTGAGTTTTGTGTCTATAATTTTTTTTTAAAAAAACAGCACATTGTAAAGCAGCTAAGCAGATGTAGATGATGTGGCTCTGATTTTCAGGGTTTATCCTACCACTTTTTGGTGAGTCAGATGCCGAAATGCCATTTTCAGGTAGCTGATGAAGGAATGTCTCATCTCGCACAGCAACTTCCTGATTTCCGTGTTTAACTGCGCATGTGCGGTCGCCAGAAGTTGCTGTCTGATTTGCACAAAAATAACTGAGTGCTGTTGGCCTCATCATTATTTTCACAGGAAAACCAGGCTCAATATATAAATAAAATTCAATATGTAGGCTGCATGTTTCATAACACAAGAACTAGGAATAGGCCATGCGTCCCCTCAAGTCAGCCATTCAGTAAGATCATGGCTGAACTTCTACATGCACACGTGCGCCAGAGGGTGCACAGGTGCACCTCGTAGGGGAAAAGTTGATGCTGCGCGTGTCACAGGTTGAAAAGTTTCAGATTCAACTCATGAATGTTGGAATTGGTTGCAGGTTTTGCCGTACTTATTCCAGAGTGAAGCGGAGTATTTTTGGCTTTGGGCAGTCTGCACTGTCGATTAGCTGCTCATGCCAAGCAATGCCAGTGTTGTCAGAGTGGAGAAGTACACTCGCCTCTGAGTCATAAGGTGGTTGTTTCAAGTCCCACTCCAAAGATTTCAGCTGATACTCCCAGTGCAGTAGTGAGGGAATGCTGCACTGTCGGAGAAGCCGCTTATCAGATGAGGCATTAAATCGAAGCCCCGTCTGCCCTCTCAATTAGACATAAAAGATCCCATAGCACTATTTTGAAGAAAAGGGGAATTTTCCCTGGCGTCCTGGCAAATATCTATCCCTCAACTAACATCACTCAAACAGATTGTAATTGCTTTTCTTGGGGCCTTGTGAGCAAATTGGCTGCCGCATTTCCTACATTACAACAGTGACTACACTTCAAAAGTACTTCATTGGCTGTAAAGCGTTTTGGGATGCCCTGAGGTAGTGAAAGGCCTGCCATGAATGCGATTCTTTCTCTGTAATTTAGGAGTGCTTATGTGTCTGACAATAGATGGAGGCTATCTTTTTGAGTACGTCTGCATCGCAGAACCAATGAGGGAGTACAGTTGGATAGTCATGTAAAGTTACTTCACCCCACTGTACTAAAGAGTCACATAACGGGACCCCCACAGAGGGACTTGGAGGCATGTTACGGATGGCATGTTGTGACCACTCACCGTTTATCATGTATTGGATGTAGTGGATTTGGATAAAATGTTTAAACTGGATGAGGGTTAGTAAGATGAGAAGGAATATAGGAACATGAGTAGGCCATTTAGCCCCTCGAGCCTGTTCTGCTATTCAATGAGATCAAGGCTGATCTGTGACCTAACTCCATATACCCGCCTCTGCCCCATATCCCTTAATACCTTTGGTTAACAAAATTAAAATTAACAATTGACCTAGCATCAATTGCCGTTTGTGGAAGAGTTCCAAACTTCTACCACCCTTTGTGCGTAGAAGTGTTTCCTAACTTCACCCTGAAAGGCCTGGCTCTAATTTTTAGACTATGCCTTCTAGTCAGAGATTCCCCAACCAGCAGAAATAGTTTCTCTCTATCTACCCTATCTGTTCCCCTTAATAGCTTGAAAACTTTGATCAAATCACCCCAGAGAAGCCATGTCTTTTAAATCTGTAAAGAAAGAGGATGGATGCCAAGAAATGGAACAGACTATCTGTGGCTGTAGTGAGTATTTTATGGGTGCACTGAAGTCATTTTAAGAAGGGGCTTAATGTCGAACACTGTGGCATATTGGTTTGGAGGGGGTTAGTTAAGATCATTTAATATCTCTCGGGCAACTGTGGTTTACTGATTGCTTGATTGCCTTGTGGAGTCACAGAACTTTCACATAATCTTTCCTTAAATTGGCCATTGTGTTTTTGATTGCTTCCCCAGGGCTTGGAGTTATAAGTGGCATGCAGGGTGGTCCATGAGGTTGCATGATCTAGTAGATGCAGGAAGCACGGATAAGCCAAGAGTTGATGGGCCCAATGGTCTTTTTTCACCATTTTTGTTTGTTTATAAGTGTAACATACAATATTTAAGACACTATTATAGAATTTATTAATGTTAAAAAGCAAATTGCAGATTAGAGTTCGTGCACTAAGCCTGAATCACTAGTAGTAAATCTTAATTTCAGTCTCAGATAATGGCAGATGAAGGTAAGTGTTATCATTTATACCTACTACATTCTCGTACTTCTTCAAAGGATGAAGCTGAAAGAAACCTTGCAGTCTTATTAGATTCACTGTTAAATGTGTCCAACCAATGTACAGCAGAAATCAACAGACACCACAGAATGCAGAACTACTAACTAACTCTTGTGAATGCAAGTTCCTTAAATAGGAGGCTCTTGCTTTGGTGGTTTGGGTATGACAAGTCAGCAAACTCTATCGCTAGTTGTCAAGTAGTCAGGTAATACCCCTCAGTTTTGAATTTTTTTTCCCCTAATTTCAGCAAATTATTTTTGGTTCAAAGGTTTTGAATATTTTTGACATTCCACCATGTATAGTGAAGATTGCGGTACTATATAAACTTTGGTTAGTTGTAGAACACCAACTTTGAATTGTCAATTTTTATCAGTTAAAACGCAGTGGATGAGTTTGCTTATTCATGTGAACTCTTTGGACTGCCGCTGAGTTTACTTGGCTATCAGCCCCCCTTCCTTTTTGAACGTTGAAAAATGCATCAAAGATTGACTTGATTGTGGAGGTTGCTCTTTAATTTTTAGCTTAAAAAATGCTGTTGCAGCCAGCTTTTAGTCAATTAAATGGCAATTTTATCAAAGTTGCTCCCACCTCCAAAATGGACAGAAGAATTAAGAAGGTGGAAGAAACAAAACTAAGCTATTTAAAACTTAAAATTGGTGATGGGCTGAAATATATTGTGATTGGTTATATTAGAGAAAGGGAAAAAGTGAAATGGGTCAAGTGAATAGATACAAATTTAAAGAAATATTTAAAAAATTATTGGTGTTTTAATTATATAATTAAAAATTCTACTCCTGATTGAGTAATGTTATTACTGTGATGGTGTTTTTCTGCATTACAGCATAGGGCACCTTCCACCCTTTGTAAACTTTAGCTCAACAAAACTCTGCTGCCTGTATCCAAACTTGCACTAAGTACCATTCACCCATCACCCCTATGCTCGCTGACCTAAATTGGCTCCCGGTCCAGCAACCCATCATCCTTGTGTTCGAATCCCTCCATGGCCTTGCCCCACCCTATCTGTAACCTCCACCCGCCCGACAACCCTCCGAGAACTCTGTTCTTCCAAATCTGGCATCTTACACATCTCCAATTTCTATCGCCTAACTATTGGCGGCCGTCCCTTCAACTGCCTTGGCACTAAGTTCTGGAATTCCCTCCCTAAACCTCTCTGTCTCTCTACCTCTCTCTCCTTCTTGAAGACACTCTGAAGCCTACCTCTCTTGGTTTTCCTTTTGGTCACCTGTCCGAATATCTCCTTATGTGGCTCCCTGCCAAATTTTGTTAACGCTAAAGGCACTATATAATTTGTTGTTGTAGCAGCAAACTAGGCAACCCAGGGAAATAAGAACTTGCCTCAAGTTGCTGGCAGTCTAAGCATTAAAGTATGGTCGGTGTAGTTAATAGATTACTGTACTTGTTCATCCTGCATGAAATACAATAACATTCTTAACTAGAAATGTGCATCTTTTTTGGCTTGAAGTTCTGGACATAATCCACTCCAAAGCTTTGAAATTTTAGCTACTTATGTATTTGAAAGAACTTGGCAAAGGTAGCATGATCTGACCTGTGGGAGCAGGAATTGGGTTCCATAACGAAACTTCAGACTGGATATATGAGTTTCAAAGCCAGGTTTTGAACCAAGTTTTGTTATAGTCCTGATTTTAAAACTATTCTATTGTAGGATCCACAGATCTATGCAGTCGAAGCTAGATGCACTTGGGATGGTGCCAGATTTTCAGGTCTCTTAATATCTTTGGCATGAGTCAAATCCTTCAGTTGATGATTACTATGTCTGGAATTATTTAATTGTTAGTGAAGTAACCTACCTGTTTTATGTTTTTAAGTGCAACAATTTGTGGATCTCATTCAAATGAATCCAATCCAATCCATGAAGGAGGCAAGTGATTGTAGAAGAGAGTATTGTTGAAAATCTGCATTATATGCAAAATGGTGGTGGTTTTTAAATTTATACTTTGGCCTTAATTTAAATTATTATATAATGTCCAAATTGAATTAAACCCCTAAATTAGTTTGATTTATCACTAGTTTATAATCTGTAATGAAGAAAGTTCAATTTAAAAAAAAAAAAAAAAGAGGATATATAGTAGGATGGGAAGGGACTAACACAGCCACTGTCAAGAATTTGAACATTTTTTTTCAGCAATTTGGTTGCTTCTGTGGTAGTTGTTGACTTGGGTGTGGGGGTGGGGAAGCAGCCAATGAGCATTCACTAATATGCAGGCCACAAGCAAATGAGATTGTGCATTTTCTTTTTGACAGACAATGGGAGATACGTTAGTTTGTTTTGTAAAAAGTATAGGTATTGTGTGATGACTTACATAACAGACCAGTTCTTTTCAGCAATCATACCTCTAATTACTGTAAAATAAAGTTATACTGTGGAGGGAGTTACAAGTGTCTATAAGTATCTTGTATAAATAGATCTTGTGTTTGCCACATGTTTGTATGGTGTGGGCAAATATCTTGGAGCACAGGAATTTTTTTGTGTTTCCATAGTGCATGAAACATTAATTTGGTTTACACCTCCCATTGTCTGTCTTTTAAAAAAGAAAATGCATGAACTCATTTTCTTGTGGCCTGCATATTAGTGAATGCTCATTGGCTGCTTTTTTTCCAGTCAACAACCACCACAGGAACAAACAAATTGCTGAAAAAAATGTTCAAATTCTTTAGTGGCTGTGTTAGTTCCTTCCCATCCTACAAGGGCAGCAGGCACATGGGAACACCATCACCTCCACATTCCTCTCCAAGTCACACACCATCCTGACTTGGAAATATATCGCTGTTCCTTCATCATCGCTGGGTCAAATTCCTGGAACTCCCTCCCTAACAGCACTGTGGGAGTAACTTCCCCACGGACTGCAGCGGTTCAAGAAGGCAGCTCACCACCACCTTCTCGAGGGCAATTGGGGATGGGCAATAAATGCTGGCCTTGCCAGTGACGCCCACATTCCAGGAACTAATTAAAAAAAAAATACAGCCTAAAAGTTTAATTTATTAAATAGTATGTACATAAGAGTTTGGTTCTGCTTTTCTTAAATTGCAAGACGTGGTGATCCCATGTTCTAATACCAGCAAAGGCCTTGCCTCCCTTCGGGCCGTTCACTTACTTTTTCCTGTTAGCAGAGCTTCGATCCTTAAGCTGGGTCTTGAATACTCCTATAATCGAGATTGAAAGATTTAACAGTATGTTTCTACAATGTTCCCAGGTTCAAATGCCAGAGAGACACGAGCAGGAGCATTTATTTCCAGTGTGATAGATTTGATTTGCTCAACTGTTTACATATGTACAGTTCCAATGGCCATAGTAGTGGGGAACTCTTGGCTTTGCAGAACTGGCCAAATGAACTGATAGTGGATTTATATATCTAACCTGTGAGGAGAGACTTGTGAATGTTTGCATAGGAGAAAAGATTGCTCATGGATGACCCTACATTTTAAGATTCTAGAGAAGCGGAACTCTAATGTTCTACATTAGAATGTTCTACATTCTACATTGTGTAACTACAGGGCATGGATTCAAGCTCGAGATAAGGTGAACAGATAGTTTAGAAATAACTGCTTTTCGCAATGCTGTAAACACATGGAACAGACAATTCGGGAAGACAGTAAAGGAGAATTGTGTTGGCAAATTCTAGAGAGAGCTGGCTATTTGATCAATTATTGATATGAGAGTGTGTATATGTTTTTTTAAGTTGGGAATGGGCTTGTTTTTCATGGACTTCCAACGGTCCTTCCTAATCCTGCATATTTCTATTTTGCTATTCATAAGATCACAAGATAATTATTGATGAGGAAGCCTATTCAGCCTATCATAGGTTTTTCATCCGGAAAGACCCTATATTCCCCATAGTTGCATCTAATTAAACAATTCCATGGCAGTCCATTCCGTATTCTATAGGAAGAACTTGTTCCTGATATCTCAAATTAACCATTTACTAGTTTTTAACCTGGGTCCCCTTGTGTTGCAATCTAATTTAAAGCAGCATTCCTGATTTACCGTTTTTTTAATACTCTTAACTATCTTGCATACTTGTACAAGATTATTTCTTGGGTGCTTACTTTCCAGGCTGAAAAGCCCAAGTTACTCCATCTGTTTTTCATTACTCAGACCATTGATACTAGAGTTGAGCATCATGACTCTCCTGCACTGCCTACAATCCTAAATATCTCTCTTGTTTCTTGGTGACCAGACTAGGCACTGTACTCTAGGTGTGGCTGACCAGAACACTCTACAGTTTAATCACCACCACCTTTTTTTTGCTCTCATATTTTGTCGAATTCATTCTATAATTTCTGAGCTGCTTCCTTTGATTCCACTGCCCACTCCAGTTTGACACATTTGCTTTGATTTTCTCAATCTAAATCATTCGTACAACTTAAACAGCAGTGATCCCAATACTTAGCCCTAGGGCACCGAGCCAGTAAACCTCTGCCCCACCCACGCCACCACCACCACCCAACGTAACACATCTAACAAGTATCTGTTGTTTTCTACCCTTCAGCCAATTTAAAAAAAATCTTTTATCCTGGATCTTCACAGCTTTGGACTTAACTAATAGCCTTTCATGTGGAACTTTGCCAACTGCCTTTTGGAAATTAAGGTACACCCATATAGTAGGATTTTCCACAATCCACCTGAACTGTCCTTCCACAAAGAAGTCAAGATGATAGGTCAGGCAGGATCTTCCTCTTTTAAAATCTGTGCCGAATGTTGTTTACATAGAGAAACATAGAGACTAGGAGCAGGAGTAGGCCATTCGGCCCGTCGAGCCTGCTCCACCATTCAATACGATCATGGCTGATCATCCAAATCCAGCACCCTGTCCCTGCCTTCTCACACAGAATCCCCATCGAGCCTGCACCGACACATATCCCACCCTATCCCCGTAACCCCACGTATTTAATTCCCCCTAACATATCCCATCCTATCCCCGTAACCCCACATATTTAATCCCCCCCTAACACTAAGGGTCAATTTATCATAGCCAAATCAACCTAACCCGCACATTTTTGGACTGTGGGAGGAAACCGGAGCACCCGGAGGAAACCCACGCAGACACGGGGAGAATGTGCAAACTCCACACAGACAGTCACCCGAGGCCAGATTCGAACCCGGGTCCCTGGCGCTGTGAGGCACCAGTGCTAACCACTATGCCACCGTGTTGCCCGTGTTTAATTAGCTTGTTGTTCCTCCAGTTTGCACCTGATAATTGATTCTATTATTTTTACAAGAAATGAGAGTAAGACTAATGGGTCTGTAGTTGCCTGTGTCTATTTTGTACCACTTTTTGAATACAGGCACCACATTAGTTTATTTCCAATCTACTGGTAATCCCCAGTTTTCAACGATGCCCTAAGAATGATAATCAGTGCTTCACAAGTCCTTTCCCTCGTCTCTCTCAGCACTTTGGGATAAATACCATCTATCTATAGTGACTTACTGGTTTTGAGCCCTTTCAGCGTGTCTAGAAGTTGATGGTATCAGTTGACTAGTATTTTCTAAATGCTCTAATCTCCATGGTAGCTTTGGTTCTCATCTGGTCTATTTTATTTTGTTGGTCTGTTCCTTTTAAAGGTGCCCAAAGTAGGGAAAAGGCACATTTCAGAATACTTGATTAAAAGTTGCGTAAATAACCAGTGAGCTTTCATGTCCTCTAAGGTTTCTGATGTAGACAGTTTATTTTTGGCCCTGTAAATCAGGGGTTTTATTTACTGTGTATTTTGTGTCTATTATTGTCAAAATAATAAATAGAAACACTGACACCAGTTCAGTTCTATATCCATTCTTGGATATTAAGTAGGGAATGAGAATTAGTATGTATTGCATGCTGTTAATTATTAAACTGCACATATTCTACAGTTTGATTTCCGTGAGGTATTTGATTTCTTTGTGGTTTGTTGAAGTGCAACAGATGAGTTGCTGAGACTAGCAAAGAATGAAGTGTACATCGCCTTTGCTTGCACAAGTATGTAATTGTGCAGCTGCTAGCCAATCTCGTAAAAAGCCCAGAGGGCTTGTTTCAAAGTCTCCTATTGAACTTTGTTCTATGATGATTTATTTTGTCATTTAACCTGGGTGTGTTTCTGGCAAATATGTCTTCGATGTTGGTAAGTTTAAGCTGCTTCTTTACTAGTTATTAAGTTTGTTTTATGCATTGATTGTTAGTGCGAGTGTATAAATGTAAAATACTGACTTTCTGTGGCACTCCATATATATTAAGTACAATAAGGCGAGACTTTACTGGTGCCGTACTGTAGTCCATGTAAGGAGCCATTTATAGCTGGCGACTGCTCTATGTATATAGGCCAGTTGCAGCCCGTGAAGGTGTATTGTACTGGATCTGATAAGTAACACTACACTCAAAAAAAAAAAAAGGGGGCTCAAATTCCTTTCAGGTTTCAAATTATAATCATGGTTTCTTATTCGTTAAACTGTAAAAATGTTCTACAAGTGGTGTCTTGCTCTCTTAGAATATTAATGATAATTAGTCATTTTGTTACTTCACTTGTGTGACATTTTTCTTTCAATCTCCTTCAGCCCCCCCCCCCCCCCCCCTTCCCCCGGAGATATCTGTGCTCCTCTAATTCTGCCCTCTTGAGCATCACTGATTTTAATCGTTCCACCATTGGTGGCTGTGCCTTCTATTGCCTAGGCCCCAAGCTCTGGAATTCCCTGCCTAAACCTCTCTGCCTCTCTACCTCTCTTTCCTCCTTTTAAGACACTCCTTAAAACCTACCTCTTCATCTGCCCTAATTTCTCCTCAAGTGGCTCAGTGTCAAATTTTTTGTTTTTGATATTCCTGTTAAGTGCCTTGGGACGTTTTACTACGTTAAAGGCGCTATAGAAATACAAGGTGTTGGTGGTGTTCTCCAGCAACTACGGAAGCCACTAATTTATTTGCCTGCTTATTTTAAGTTTGGTTTCCACTAACTTACTAAAGACAATTGAAAGAATTGGTTTCTCGAACACTCATTATCATCTGCCAGGATGTTAAGGTTGTGGGTTCAAGTCCCACTCCAGAGACTTGAGCACAAAAATCTAGGCTGACGCTCCAGCGCAGTACTGAGGGAATGCTGCAATGTCAGAGGTGCCGTCTTTTGGATGAGACGTTAAACAAAGGCCCCGTAAAAGATCCCATGGCACAATTTCTAAGAGCAGGGGAGTTATCCCTGGTGTCCTGGCCAAAATTTATCCCTCAATCAACATCACTAAAAAAATAAATTATCTGGTCATTATCACATTGCTGCTTGTGGGAGCTTGCTGTGCGCAAAATTGGATGATGTGTTTCCTACATTACGACAGTGACTACACGTCAAAAGTACTTCAATGGCTGTAAAGTGGATGTCCTGAGGGAGTGAAAGGTGCTACATAAATGCAAGTCCTTTTTTTTGGTATATAGTTTCATCTAAGCAGGTCTGTTGTTGTACATGTTATTTCTTCTGCAGAAAACATTCACAATAGTGGAATTCTTCTCTTAGGCAGTCCCTCGGAACCGAGGATGACTTGCTTCCACACTAAAAATGAGTTCTCAGGTGACTGATGAGTCCAGTGCGGGTCCAACAGTCTCTCACAGGTGGGGCAGACGGTAGTTGAAGGGGCGGGTGGGTGGGGTGCTTGGGTTGATGTGCGCTCCTTCCGCTGTTTGCGCTTGGCTTCCGCTTGCTCCCGGAGAAGAGACTCGAGGTGTTTGACGCCTGCCCGGATGCTTCTCCTCCACTTTGTGCGGTCTTGGGCCAGGGATCTCAGATGTTGTTGGGGATGTTGCACTTTTTCAAGGAGGCTTTGAGGGTGTCCTTGAAGCGTTTCCTCTGCCCACCTGGGGCTCTTTTGCCGTGTCGGAGCTCCGAGTAGAGCGCTTGTTTTGGGAGTCTCGTATCGGGCATGCTGACTATGTGGCCCATCCATCGGAGCTGATCGAGCGTGGTCAAAACTTCATTGCTGGGAATGTTGGCCTGAGCGAGAACACTGACGTCGGTGCGCCTATCCTGCCAGTGGATTTGCAGGATCTTGCGGAGGCAGCGTTGGTGGTACCTCTCCAGTGCTTTGAGGTGCCTGCTGTACATGGTCCATGTCTCTGAAGCATACAGGAGGGTGGGTATCACTACTGCTCTGTAGACCATGAGCTTGGTGCTGGGTTTGAGGTCCCGGTCTTCAAACACACTCTTCCTCAGGCGACCGAAGGCTGCACTGGCACACTGAAGGCGGTGTTGGACTTCGTCATCGACATCTGCCCTTGTTGACAGTAGGCTCCCAAGGTATGGAAAGTGGTCCACGTTGTCCAAGGCCTTTTCATGGATTTTGATAATCGGGGAGCAGTACTGTGGTGGGGGCAGGTTGGTAGAGGAAGTTTCTGTTACGGATGTTTAGTGTAAGGCCCATGCTCTCGTACGCTTCGGTGAAGGTGTTGACGATGGTTTGGAGTTCAACCTCCGAGTGTGTGCAGACGCAAGCGTCGTCTGCATACTGTAATTCGATGACCGAGAATGGGACGACCTTGGATCTGGACTGGAGGCGACGGAAGTTGAACAGTTTCCTGTTTGTTCTGTAGATTAGCTCCACTCCAGCGGGGAGCTTACTGAGGGTGAGATGGAGCATTGCAGCCAGGAAGATCGAGAAGAGCGTTGGTGCAATGACACAGCCTTGCTTGACCCCGGTCTGTATGTGAATTGGGTCTGTGGTGGATCCGTTGGTTCGGATCACGGCTTGCATGTCGTCGTGAAGCAGGCGGAGGATGGTGACAAACTTTTGAGGGCAGCCGAATTTGAGGAGGACACTCCATAATCCCTCACGGTTGACAGGTGTCGACTCAACTTGAGATATAATTTTTGAGGCAAATATTTTTGGAAAAGGTACAAGTAATTTTAATTACTTTTGTTGAAACGATTGTACCAACTAAACACATTTCTAAACCCAGCATGATTTTGTTACGTGGCGTTCAGTAAATTTGGTTCTTGTGCTTTTGTCAGAAATGGGTGTTTGGGTTGAGGCAAAATTGGTGGAGGGTTTGGCATTTACATTCCACTAAGCGCGCCCTACAAAAATTGCCTACTCCTCTCCCATCACCAGTATGCACAATAGTTTTGAAGAGACATTTCCTGATAGTACCAAGTACTACATGCAGCGTTCTTTCTTAATGCATGCCTTTTGGGCAGCCTTTGGCTAACTTCAGCAAATTTTGTTTTTGTTTTGTTCTTCCTACCATTTTTTTTCCTCCCGCCTCTTGTCCTGCCCCATTCTTGCGTTCAGTCATTTCCAGTGAAGTTACAGGAACTTCGACTAAATTTGAAAAGCAGTGTACCATCAAATTGAGCTTGATGTTGCTAAGATTCAAAGTCCATTGTATCAATCTGCGCATGACAAAACAGAACACTTATTATTGGTTCCAAGGTTGTCAGGGTTAAGATTTTGGTTGATAATTAAAAATAATTTTGTGTCTTTGAAGCACATAAATAAAGTAAACTGCTTTAGACTGGTCAGCTTCAGTGGTATCCTACAAAGCGTCATCGTTGGCATGCCTACAAGAAAACTGCTTTGTCTTTTTGTAAGCATCTAAAAAAAAAAATGACATTACTGGTGGAAAGATGAGTTTATTTGAAAACTTACATTTTGTTTCATTCAGTGGGATGCCTCCTTCGAAGAGAGACAAAACCAGCTGAGTGGGATCAGTGATGCACTCTTTTATGTACTGTTGTGCGACAGCATAGTTTGAAAATTGGAATTTAATTCTTTTGTCTCGGTTGTTAAAAGTTGTTTACATTTTGTGCTGAGAAATGCATAGTTATACCAGCCTAGCTGTCGTATTGATAGAAAGATTATTACTTCATGGGCTGTATAAGACTAGACTTGTACAACCAACTTTGACACACCAGCAAAGTTGGCCATGTTGTGTCCATATGTTCTATATCTGAGACACCTGATCGTTATGTGGTACAGCCTTGTATTGAATTCAAGTGCTAAGAGATGTCAGCATTTCCATTATATAAAAGCTATGTAATTTGGGCAATTTAAAAATAAGATTTCAATTGAGTTAGTATGAAGGCAGAGTCATACAGTCTCTAGGCATAATATATCTGGATTAAAAATAATTTCATACTTGTGTGAACTTGAGCTTCAGTCCTTGGTACTGTAATATTTTAGAGCACTTGTGATATCTGCATTTTCTCAACTTGTTTGAAAATGTTTGCGTTTTCCGAAAATATTTAACAATTAGAAATGTATGATAGAATAGTTCTTAACCTTTTCTGAGTCAGCAATCCAGTTTTATTTTACAATTTTAAGGTGCATAAATGCTAATACTGTTGTGATAGTTCAGTTTTCCAATAAGTCTAATTCATTTCTGGGCTTTACACTTGATATCTTAATCTGGTTGTGTTTCAGACCACCTCTCATTTGTAGAGCCAAGGAATTAAACAGAAAACTATCACCATTGTATTTTGACTGGGTTCTGTCTGTCTGTGTTTGTCTCTCTCTCTCTCTCTCTCTCTCTCCTCTGCTCTTCCCACCCCTACCCCAGCTTTGTGTATCGCTCCAAAGACTAACATGGCTGCATTAGTAAGCTCCCATGAGCGCTACAGCAGCAGCTACCACTCACCTTTTGACAGGGAAGGTATTTTTGCAGTGATTGGGTGAGGGGTGATAGAGGTGGAGCAACTACTGAAATCGTCCAATAAGACCAGCAGAGCCTGCTGCTGTGTTGGAAGTGGGTGCGAAAAGGAGGATTTCTCGTCGGTGCCATCTTGCTCAACTGATGAGCTGCACTGAATCCCAGCTCAGCCGCAACTTTTTCATGGCACTACCCAAGTTCTTTCGAACGACATTTGTGTGCAGAGGCTCCCATTGAAGTTCCCTATGTACTGAGGCCACCTCGGGCCTCGCTTCAAGTACTTAGCGGGTTTTTCTTTTCCACCTGGGATCTGGACAGCCCAGTCTGCAGGAATTCAGTTTGGGGGAACCATCACTACACCTGCATGAATTCCAGAGACTGTCGAGAGTTACACTCCCATTTCACAAGTGCACCTTGAGATTCAGAAAGGGTCCAGCAGCTGTTCCAATCATAGCAGCATTGTCATTTGAGATAGACAAACCACTGGTGTCAGTGACCATGGCAAGAGTCTACCTTGATCAGGTGAGATAAGGTTTCTAATTGAGGTATATTGTAGTTTCCAGAATGATGGTCGCTTGCCCCATATTGTCCCCTGGACTCCAAAACCAATTCTTAAAACAGAAATTCACACTACCACAGATTATCCAGGTTGTGCGCTCTGGGGACTGATTAGCTGCAATTGATTATTCTGCCCCACGAGATCATCACTGGAAGTTTCTCGGTTTGTTTCAAGGGGCAATGCTGAGGGTGTCTCTTTAAATCCTCAAGACCCAGGGATGCTATGAAATGCCTGCAGTAGTCACTAAACATCTCCGGTTGCAGCTTCTCCATACATATTCATACCTGACCGACTCATCACAATCCATGCCTGAGGTCTATCAGCAGAGCCATATGGCAGAAACTCTGTACTATCCAAGGGCTGGAATGCATAGCCATCGATGAGAATTCTCAGCTGCAATTGAAATGGGCGCTCTTATTCTTGGGAGCGTTGTTTTAGAAAGCTCAGGCGGTTTTTGTTGCCTTCAAGCCGATTTGCAGTTTTGTATCTGATGCCCTCTTTTTACATTGAGTTCTAGATTCTATCAACAGCTGAGTTTTAAGGTTTTGTTTGTAATCATCTTTGTAATTTCCAACCCATGGCTGTTTATTCAACCACTGTAATTGAATCAGCTTGGTCATTGATCCTCAGAGGCTTCATTTCCCAACTGTTAAGGATTCACTGAACTTCAAATGGTGGAGACAGGAAAATAGTCCATATGACAGTTCCCGGTGATGGTCCGCCTCTCAATTGTCTGTAGTAATATGTCCCTGGCAAAATGCAGTGTGCAGCTGCAAGGGAACTAGTGGGCAATAAAGTAGTCCATTTGACATATTAATTGATTAGAGCTAATGGTAACAACATTAGCTTGGAATATTTCTGTGTCTTGGTACAGGGTAAACCAGCATGTGTGCAGCCAGACAACATTATGATGGGGCCATATATTAACAAGTGGAGGGAAAAATTGCTCTTACTGTAAAATAGATTAAATGTTAAATCCTGTAGATTACACAAGGAATGCAGTATCTAAAATCCTAGCAGTAATCAATATTAATCAAAGAAAATCAGCTGAGTTATTTCCTTGCTTTTCTAATGTGTACACATTAAAAAATTGGATTGGAATTTACCTTTTTTAAGGTTTACAAGATGCCTAAATTGGCTTACCTTTGGACCATCTTGCCTCCAAATTATGTTAGCAATTACACAAACCAAACCAAGCAAACAGAGGCTGAAGTGTAATTAACTCCTCCTTGCCAAAGGCATTGGAGATAAAGTTGGGCACAAAGTTACATCAACTGACACAACTTTATTTAAAACAATATCTATAATGACGTGGGTTCAAGTTCCACTCTCGAGTCTTCAGCACATAATCTAGCCTAACACTCCTGTGCAGTACTGAGGGAGTGCAGTACTGAGGGAGTGCTACACGGAGGTGCAGTCTTTCAGATGAGACGTTAAACTGAGGCCCTGTCTTCCCTCTCGGGTGGATGTAAAAGATCCCATGGCACTATTCCGAAGAAGAGAAGGGGACTTCTCTCCTTCTGGCCAATATTTATCCTTCAACCAACATCACTTTATAAAAAAAAAAATAATCACAGATGATCTCATTGCTGTTTGTGGGACCTTGCTGTGTGCAAATTGGCTGCCACATTTCCTACATTCCAACAGTGCCTACACTTCAAAAAGTACTTCATTGGCTTTGGACGTACTGAGGTGAAAGGCACTATATAAATGCAAGTCTGCTGGCATGTACTCGATGGGCCGAATGGCCTCCTTCTGTGCCATTATGACTCTGACTCTGACTTTCTTCTAACACAATTAAGCACCATTGAGTACTTCAAGTACTATATATTAATCAACTGCCTAAATCATTACGGACACAAGTGAATTTAAGTCTCTCCCAGTATCTCAATGTTAGATGGGTCTTCATATAACTGTAGAAGTTTACAGCACAGAAGGAGGCTATTCACCCCACCATGTCTGTGCTAGCATTTTGCTAGATCACTCTAAACTAATTGCATTGCCCTGTATCTTCCTCTGTTACAATTATTAATCCCCCCCCCCTCATAAAGCTATAATAGTCTCAGTCTCAAATACTTCCTGTGATAAAGTATTCTATAACATCCGTCCGAAAAAATACATTTTTCCTATCTTCATTTTTTTTTAAATCGTTTTAAATTGATGACCCCTTGTCACCAATTTCCAAACCAGAGGAAATAGTTTTCCCTATTCACCCAGTCAAAACCATTCCTAATTTTAAAAAGCTCTCTTAAATCTCCTTGACCTTCTGTTGCGACGTAAACAATCCCAGTATCTCAACTCTTTCCATATAATTATAGTTTCCCATCCCTGGCATCCTGGTGTATGGTCTCTATTCTATCCTTTCGATAATGAGTAGCTGAAAACCGCATGCAATGCTCTAACTCTGGCTTAACCGTTGTTTTCCACAGATGTATTATTTATTCACTTCTTGTACACACTTTTTATAAAATCTAAAATGTTACTGGCTTTTTTTGTACAGCATAATCCACCTCTCCTTGCATGTTCAAGGAATTATGTATTGGAACCAATGTTCCCTGTAATTTGTTTTTGGTGCACAGGTCCTTTAGTTGGCTGCACGGCCCATTCAATTTTTTGTGCATGCACGGTTATTTACATTGAAAGTCTGTGAGCGGCCTGCGCAGCTTAGCGAGAACATTGATTGGAACCCCTAGATGTCTCTCTGTACCCACACCCTTCAGTGTTTTTCTATTGTGTTTATACTTTAATTCCTTATTTTTCCCCCCAAAATGTATTGGCACACACTTACCAATGTTAAATTGCATCTGCCACTTATCTACCTGTTGTGCTAACATGCCCATATCAAGTCCTTTACAGTCTTCTTCACTCTACTTGTCTGTCATAAGGGAATTTCAAGATTGTGCTCCGTGTTGACAGCAAAAGTCCAGGGGGGAAAAATTCAGTTGGTTGCGCCTCCTGTTAGCGCCTTAAGAGGGCGCTAATGGGGCACAAAGCAACTCGCGCCCGGGTGCGCGATGTTTACGCCGCTCGCGAAATTAACTAGACATTTTGCGGCGGCGCTAAACACTACCTGCCACGATCTCTTGCGCCGGCAGACCGTGACGTCAGTCGAGTGCGCAATGCCCCGGTAGCGCCCCGGAGTGGATATTGAGTGGCGCCCCCTGCCTTACCGCCTGCCGCTAGCAACGACAGGTTGAGGGGAGCGTTTTGCAGTCAGGAAGGGACTGGGGGAGCGCTATTTAAAGGCGACCGCTTCTTGCCTTTTATTGTTGGTGACATTTTTGAACCACGCAGTCAGAGAGAGACTTCTGGAGAGATTCAATGCTGTGTGAAGGAGTTTTGGGTACTGAGCAGCACTTTGCAGGTTCATTTTGATTTGCCCTTGTATCGATTTAGAAGAGACTGTGGGGGCTGCACTTTGAGCTCTTTCCCTGGTTCTCTCCATTGTTCTTTCCCGCAGATTTGATGTACAGGTCTCTCCAGGCCGAGATTCAAGGCTGCAATGAGCAGGATGTGGATGGAAAGCAAGATCAACCCTCCCCTTTAAGAACTGGCCGGTGCCATTGTGTGTGTGTTCCATTGCTGACTGACATCACATGAGCTTCGCCAGCGCTCTGAGGTAGCGCCTCGCTCCTCGGCTTTTGCGCCTTAAGACAGGTGTGAAGCGCCTGATTTAGCGCTCCAATCCCCTCCAGGGGCGATAAGTCAAGTTTGCAGTCGGAGGCGATAATTAGCGCCAGGCGCTAATCTTTGCGCCTGACCGATATTTGCGCCCCAAATGGGGCAATACTGAATTTCTCCCCCCCAACCCTTTTCCAATCTGACCAACACCCATTTAACCTGAGCCATTGTTTCCTGTTAATCAACCAACTTTTTATCCATGCTGGTGTGCCTTTTTAAATCTCAACTGTCTGCTGGTGATTGGGTGTTGTAAATCATGATGCTTAGGCATCACAACTGTGGGGCAGGCTCAATTGACTAGCTAGTCCATCCATCATTTTCATATGTACGTATTTTTTTAACAAGCTTCTTGTAATACTTTATCAAATGCTTTCTAAAAAATCCATAACCATCATATGTACTGCTTTATCTATCCAGGTGGATGCTTCATGGAGCAGGCCTGGCCTACTCCTACTTATATTCTTCAAAATACTCTTATTTGTCAACATGACTTGCTTTAACATATGGGCTGTTCATAATTTAATGCATGCATTTCTTCATGCTCACTATCTCTATCTCATTATGGATTCTAATAGTTTTCCCACAATTGATGTTAGACTAACTGGTCTATAGTTACCCTTTTGGAGCAGAGGTGTGACATTGGGAACTTGGTCTCGCAGCAAAATTTGCATATGTAAAGGATTTTTAAAAAATTGTAATCCAAGCCTCTACCATCTCATCTGGCTTCATTTAACAGCTCAGGGTTGATGATTTACCAACCTTGAATTTTGCAAAACATTTTTCAGAATCCATATATTTTCTACAGTTAGCTTTAATAATTGTTACATATCTTTCTCTAGGACACGTATATTCTCACTTCCACTATCATTTGTAAAAACCAACACCAAATGTTATTTAATATCTCTGGGATACCTTCATCAATCTAATAGATTCATCCTTGAATGGTCATACTTTCTCTTGAACTCTTACTTTTTATGTAATTACAAAACCCCCTGACTATTTCCTTTTATATTTGCTAGCCTTTTTTCATATTCTTTAGTCCTTCTCATCTCCCATTTTACCCCCCTTACTGCACTTTTTGTATTCATAATTTTCTTTAGTACTGTTATGCTAGTTTTTATTATATAACTTTAAGTTTCATTTCAGTTTTATTCTATTTGTCCACCCAATTCTGCACCTGATGTTTGATGTATCCCCTTTTTTTCTAGGAATGTGTTTTCCCAGAATTCAGTATAATGGATCAGTAGGACCATTTTTCTACACACTTGCATCCTACTACTAAGGTGGTTGTCTGAATCATATGAGCTATGAGAATTTTATCTGGAGTAGACAACATAATCACATATTCTTGGTTGCCTCACAGTTCATGCTCAGAAGTGGAAAATTGACATGGAGATTGTTCAGGATGTTTTAGGAACATGCGTAGGCTATTTAGCCCCTTGAACCTGTTAAGCCATTCAGTGAGATCATGGCTGATCTGCGGCCTAATTCCATATATCCGCCTTTGCCCCATATCCCTCAATACCTTTAGTTAATTTAAATCCGAGATTGATAGATTTTTGTTAACAATTGATCTAGCATCAATTGCCATTTGCAGAAGAGAGTTCTGAACTTCTACCACCCTTTGTGTGTAGAAGTGTTTCCTAACTTTACTCCCTGGAAGGTCAAGCTCTAATTTTTAAACTTTTCCCCCCTAGTCCTAGAATCCCCAACCAGTGGAAATAGTTTCTCTCTCAATACCCTATTTGTTCCCCTTAATATCTTGAACACTTCGGTCAGATCACCCCTTAACCTTCTAAATTCCAGGGAATACAACCGTAGTTTGTGTAATCTCCTCGTAATTTAACCCCTGGAGTCCGGGTATCATTCTGGTAAACCTACGCTGCCCTCCCTCCAAGGCCTATATATCCTTCCTAAGCTGTGGTGCCCAGAACTGCTCACAGTACTCCAGGTGTGGTCTAACCAGGGCTTTGTATAGCTGTAGCATAACTTCTACCCCCTTGTATTCTAGTCCTCTTCAGGTGTTGTGGGCATTTGGCACCTGTTCCTTCCACTAGCACCCATGTTTCTGCCCAAGGACAAAGGCTGGATCATGTAACCTTTGCTTGAACACCAAAGTTGCGATGTGTGTTTCACCTGATCCCACAGATACTTCCAAGCAGACAGAGCAAAGGTTGTGGCTGCATAAATTGCTGACGATACACAAACCCCCTGCCTGCCTAGAGGGATCTCTTCACAATTTGGCGAGTGGGTCAAATGTAGCATCAAACCCAGATATTCTGGTTAATGGCTTGGTTGTTCAAAAATGAGATGTCAGATCAGGGTCCCTCTTTCCCAGTTACAGACACTTGGTTCTCAAGCCATCCATCAATAGAGTTTAAAACACAGAATAGAAACAATTTGTGCAGTGCTGTTCTAAGTGCGTTCGTCTCATCTCCTGTCATGTCCAGCATATTCTATAGAATTTCCAGCAACTTATTTCTGTTCAATTTCATGTTGAGCTTGTTTTAGGCTTTTGAGATTGTTTGCATTAGGGGATCATGTGTCGTCTCTCTTCTCTGTTGCCCTCTCTCTCTCTCTCTCTCTCTCTCTCTCTCTCTCTCTCTCTCTCTCTCTCTCTCTCCCTCTCTCTCTCTCTCTCTCTCTCGCCCCCCCTCTCCCTCTCGCCCCCCTCTGCCGCCCACCAAAACTAGTTCCCTTTATCCTGAAAGCAGAATTTTTGTACACAGGATATACAGCACCGAAACCGGCCATTTGGCCCAAACCGTCCATGCCGGTGTTCTGCTCCACTCGAGCCTCCTCCCGTCTTTCCTCATCGAACTCATCAGAAATTCCATTCTCCCTCATATATGCTTATCTAACTGCCCCTTAAATGCATTGATACTATTCGTTTTGACCACTCCCTGTGGGAGCAAGTTCCACATTTTCACCAGTCTCTGGGTAAAGAAGTTTCTTCTGAATTCCCTATTTGATTTCTTGGTGACTATCTTATATTGACGGCCTCTAGTTATGCTCTTCCCCACAAATGGGAACACTCTATCTACTCAGTCAAAACCTTTCATAATTTTAAAGACCTCTATTAGGTCACCCCTCAGAGAGACCCGGTCTGTTCATCCTTTCCTGATAGGTATACCCTCGCATTTCTGGTATCATCCTTGTAAATCTTCTCTGCACCCTTTGCAGTGCCACTACATCCTTTTTATAATATGGCAACCAGAATTACACGCAGTACTCCAAGTGTGGTCTAACCAAGGTTCGATACAGGTTTAGCATAACTTCACTACTTTTCAATTCTATCGCTCTAGAAATAAACCCTAGTGCTTGGTTTGCTTTTTTTATGATGTGGAGATGCCGGCGTTGGACTGGGGTGGACAAAAATGAGAAGTCGCACAACACCAGGTTATAGTCCAACAGATTTATTTAATTTTACAAGCTTTCGGAGCTGTCGCTCCTTCCTCAGGTAAGTTAGCAGTGAGAAATCTCCCAGAATTCACAATTTAAACACAGACAAAATCTATTCAAATATTTCCCTACATCAAAGACACACTAAGAGCACAGCCAAGACAATGAGATGTGTCCCAGGGGGTCCAACGTGTCAAACCACCTGCTGGCTGCATATCCTGTCAATTTGTGTTGGTTCTTGTGTTAGTCTTTTTTAAAAAAAAAACACCTGGGAAGACCGGCCATGATGTCAAGTCACGTTCTGTATCGTGACATGAACCCGATATCGCTGATTGAGGCCATCCTCATGAGTGCGGAACTTGGCTATCAGTTTCTGCTCTATGATTTTGCGCTGTCGTGTATCCGAAGGCCGCCCTGGAGAACGCTTACCCGCAGATCCGAGGCTGAATGCCCCTGACTGCTGAAGTGTTCCCCGACTGGGAGGGAACCCTCCTGCCTGGCGATTGTTGCGCGGTGTCCGTTCATACGTTGTCTCAGTGTCTGCATGGTCTCGCCGATGTACCATGCTCTGGGGCATCCTTTACTGCAACGTATCAGGTAGACAACGTTGGCCGAGTCACATGAGTATGTACCGTGTACCTGGTGGGTAGTGTCCTCACGTGTGATGATGGTATCTGTGTCCATGATTTTGCATGTCTTGCAGAGGTTGCCGTGGCAGGGTTGTGTGGTGTCTTGGTTGCTGTTCTCCTGAAAGATGGGTAATCTGCTGCGAACGACTAACACAAGAACCAACACAAATTGACAGGATATGCAGCCAGCAGGTGGTTTGACACGTTGGACCCCCTGGGACACATCTCATTGTCTTGGCTGTGCTCTTAGTGTGTCTTTGATGTAGGGAAATATTTGAATAGATTTTGTCTGTGTTTAAATTGTGAATTCTGGGAGATTCTCTCACTGCTAACTTACCTGAGGAAGGAGCGACAGCTCCGAAAGCTTGTAAAATTAAATAAATCTGTTGGACTATAACCTGGTGTTGTGCGACTTCTCATTTTTGCTTTTTTTATGGCATTGTTGACCTGTGTCGCTACTTTGTGATTTGTGTATTTGTACTCCAAGATCCCTTTGCTCCTCTACCCCGCCAGACTTGCACCCTCCAAATAATAAGTGACCTGCCCTATTCTTCCTACCAAAATATAATACCTCACATTTATCTGTGTTGAAATTCATTTGCCATTGTATGCCCATTCTGCATGTTTGTTTATTGTCTTGCTGTAATTTGTTGCAGTCCTCCTCGGTATTAACTATCTCTGTCTCCTCTTTCCCCCCCCCCCCCCTGCCCCCCTCTCTCCCCCACCCCAAAAATAAAAATTTGGTGTCATCTGCAAATTTAGAAATTGTGTAATAAAAACAGAAAATACTAGAAATACTCAGCAGGTCAGGCAGCATCTGTGGAGAGAGAAACATTTGTTTCAGATTTCCAGCATCCACAGCATTTTGCTTTTTTATAAATTGTGTTTTTGATTCCAGAGTCTAAATTGTGAACAATATTGGTCCCAGCACTGATCCTTGTGGTACACCACTTCCCACCTTCCGTCACTTTGAATAGCTACCCTTTACCGCTGCTTTCTGTCTTGAAGCCAGCTAGCTATCCATTCTGCTACTTGTCCCCTGACACTGCATTCTCTGACCTTATTAGTCTATTATGTGGTAGCTTATTGAAGGCCTTTTGAAAATTTAGATAAGTTACATCGACTGCATTACCCTTGTCTACTTTGAAATCCATGCTGACTATTCATTATTATATTTTTTGGTTTCTCGATCTTCTGTTTTCTCCTTTAGTAGGGATTCCATTATTTTTCCTACCACCAATGTTAAGCTGACTGGTCTATAGTTCCCTGGACATGTTCTATCTCCCTTCTTAAATATAGTTATTACAATAGCTATCCACCAGTCCTCTGGCACCTTGTTCTAATGAATTATTAACTATGTGTAGTAATGCCTCTGCTATCTCTTCCCTTGTTTCTTTTAAAATGTGCAGATGTAATCCATCCGGACCAGGGGTTTATCCTGAGTTTGATTTAGTTTATTTAATATATCTCCTTTTTATTTTAAATGCAGTTATCTCATTTATTAATCTCATCATCCAATGTCATGTCCACCTGTTCTATCTGCCTGGTAAATACTGAAGCAAAGTAATTATTTAATATTTCTGCCATCTCTCTATCGCTGCCTGTGGTATTATTCTGTCCATCCCGACCTTTTTTTATTCATGTGCCTGTAAATATTTTACTTTTTTTTAATGTTCCTTGATAACTTAATTTCATAGTTCCTCTTTGCCTTCCTAATTGTTTTTTTGACTTCTCTCCTAATCTCTTCGTTTTTCTCACTTCTTGTGCTCTCCCCTGCTGTCCATGTACTTAATGTATGCCTCTTTCCTTGCCCTCAATTTTTCCCTTATGGCTTTCTTCATCCATGGTGTCCCATTAGTGTTTAGCTTGTTCTTGTTTTTTAACAGAATATATTTTTCCTGCACTCTGTTGAAAACCATTTAAAATGTTTCCCATTGCTATTCTACATCATTGTTTGCCAATATTGTTGTCCATTTTATTTTCCCAAGTTCTATTCTCAGCCCTGCAAAATCAACTTTTCTCCAATCTATGACCCTGGTCTTCGTTATACTTATGTCCTTCTCAATTATTATCTTAAAGCATATTATATTATGGTCACTATTGTCTAGATATCCCCCTACTTTTACTTCTCTTATCTGCTCTGGTTCATTCCCCATTACTACATCCAATAGCAAATCCTCCCTTGTTGGGCGTTTTACATATTGGGTTAGAAAGGAGTCCTGTACACATTGTAGGAATGCCATTCCCCTTTACCTACCTCTTCTGTCCAATTAATATCTGGGTAGTTGAAATCTCCCATGATTATTCTGTTTTTTACTAATTTCAATAATTTGTTTGTATATTTCTTCCTCTACCTACCTTCCACTATTAGGTGGTCTGTAGACTAGCCCTATTAGTGTGTTTGATCCTTTATTATCTTTTATCTGTATCCACACGGATTCTAATTCTGTCTTGCTGACAGCTGCGTCACTTTTCTACTGCCATTATGTTATCCCTAATAAGTACAGTTACTCCACCTCCCCTTTTCCCCTCAATTGTTTCTATATATGTTATACCCTGCAATGTTTAATTCCCAGTCCTGATTTTTCTGTAGCCATGTCTCAGTAATCCCTATTTTGTTTGGTTCCTCGCAACACATGATTGCCTCCAGTTCCCCTGTTTTATTACGGACACTGTGCATTGCTGTATACAGTTTAACTCATTTTTAATAGCAGTTCCCCTCACTTTATTTTTAACCATCTTCTTAAACTCCTGTTTTTTTAACTCTATTTATTCCCTGGCCATTAATGTCCTCAATTTATTCTTTCCTATGCTCTCCTTTCCAGTTTTGTTTATATTTAGTCTGATTTCATTTCTTGTAGATCCCCCCCCCCCCCCCCCCCCCCCCCCCCCCGCGTCTTACTAGTTCAAAGCCTTTGCTACCTCCCTATTTACCCTTTCCGCTAGGACACGGGTCCCATCCCGGTTCAGGTAGAGCCCATCCCATTGTTACAGCTCCTTCCTGTGGGTCATTGATTCTGTCATCGGAATAATAGCCCCAAGCCAGCATGATGTGGATGTGCATCTCCCACTTTCCGAACTACATAGGTATTTTTAGAGAGAGATGGCTTCAATCTATCTTTAGAGCCACTCTGGACCTGCCTGACTTCAACACCTCAACAACCTGAAAATTAGACTTGGAGCTTGAGCATGGTTTCTCGGGTTGATGGATTTCGGATTGATTTGAAGTGGCGTTCCTCCCCAAAGACCTCCCCCCCCCCCCCCCCCGTCCCTTCGCCCACCACACCCACACCCAATCTACGTACCGTGGAGCAGTTCTGATGCGTGTTGAATGTGCCCTGTCAGTCGTGCCACCAGAGCGTCTTACCAGGAAGGGAAATCCGACTTTGACTTGAGAATCTCCACACTGAGAAGAGTTTCTTTTTAAAAGTCAAATCAGAATTTTTCCAAGACTAATATTTTCTTCAAAGAAAAGGAGAAGTACTTGCAGCAAAATGTACTCTCTGGATTTTCCTTCTGTTTCAATGTATTGACCCTGCCTTGGAACAACAGAGCTTTAACTAGAATATATGGTGTGTTTTTTTAAAAAAAGGAAGACTTGCCTTTTACAACCACCGGACATCTCACAGCACTTTACAGCCAATGAAGTACTTTTTGAAGTGTAGTCACTGTTGTAATGTGGGATATGCGGCAGCCAATTTGTGCACAGCAAGCTCCCACAAACAGCTATGTGATAATGACCAGATAATCTGTTTTAGTGATGTTGGTTGAGGGATAAATGATGGCCAGGACACCGGGGATAACTCCCCTGCTCCTCTTCGAAATAGTGCCATGGGATCTTTTACGTCCACCCGAGAGAGCAGACGGGGCCTCGATTTAACCTCTCATCCAAAAGACGGCACCTCCGACCGTGCAGCACTCCCTCAGCACTGCACTGGAGTGTCAGCCTAGCTTTATGTGCTCAAGTTGCATTCCTCCCCAAAACAAAGAGATTGCTGTAATACCAGATGAGTCATTGGCTTGCCGCCTTGACTCCTGCTGGTGATGAGGTGGCACAGGTTGTATCATGAATTTGTGCAGTCTAGTTACACAGCCAAATTCTCTCCATGCAAATTGCTTGGATTTACTTGAAACTTGATATGCATTGTAAGTTCAGATGAAGTAAAAAAAAAACAAGAGCTACATTTTTGAAATTCTTCATCATTAAGTGGAGGTTATGGAACATGAGACAGACCAAATATATAGCGGAAGTCCGACACAGTTGGAATACATTGTTTAACGCTGGCAGTTTCATGAGTCTGTATCAAAGACTTACAATTTGAGTTTTGCAGTAGGCATTTTACACCAGTAAAAACAGCTGGTACTTTCTAAAATGTGTAAAATAATTTCATCTGCAGGCCAACATTACTGGACTGAAAATGCTGTACGGCAATTGACAATAGCAAAAATTCTAAAGCTGTCATAAGTAAAGCACAAGTGAAGTAACTTATGTAGTTGCCAAAACCATGAATCAGTTATGAGACATAATATGCTCTGGTTGGCTTATTTCTAACCGAGAAGCAAATTCCGGGAAGGGTACTAAATCTTCGAGCTATTTCTCTATTGTGTAATTTTTAAAAATCAATTAAATTTCTCTTCCTCGTGGGAGACATGCCATGTTAACGTCTCTAGGCCAGCCTGGGAGCTGATCCAGAGCTACCAAACCTTGGGAGAAGGTGTGACAAACTGGTACTCATATGCATGTATGTTTTTAGAATATGTATAATGGGGTGTACTTTGAACATTTCAGTAAAGGGGAAGGATTTCTAGTCTACTTTTTTACTCAGCGAGTTATGATCGGGAATGCACTGCCTGAAAGGGTAGTAGAAGCAAATTCAATAGTAACTTTTGAAAGGGAGTTGGATCTCTCCTTAAAAGGAAACATTTGCAGGGCTATGGGGGAAGAGCAGAAGAGTGGGACTAATTGGTAGCTCTCTTCAGGAAGCCAACACAGGCGTGATGGGCTGAATGGCCTCCTTCTGTGCTGTATGATTCTGATTCTACTAATGTGGGATTACTTTCTTGTGAAAATGTAATCGGATGTTTTAAAAGTTGGCAAAGGATGCTAATTTGGCTTAACTTTCACAACCAGCTAAACATTTCAACATTTTTTTCCCATAATGCCATACTAAGTGGTTCAAGTTTTAAATGATCAAAAAGCAAGTAATATCAATGTGATTCAAATCAGTCACATCTTTGGGGATGGAGAAATTCAAAATGTTTTCTGTAATTATTTAGGTTTTTTGCCCACCCTATTATGTATCCCATAAAATTAGATGTACAGTGTAATTTTTTTAAAAATCAACCTAATTCAGATATTTGCCTCCATCTCTCCTCCATTTCCACAGTCACAGCTACAACCCAACCGTCCCTTTCACTGGTTGTTGGAGGAGGGTAAACAATATCCATGTACCAAGGAATTTTAATATGTAATATTTGTGGGTACTTTTTATTTTTATTACTAGTTCTGTAAAATGTATCAGTGCGTGGAGAACAGAGTATGCTACTTCTACTATCTAATAATATTGTATATCGCTCTCTAACACTCCAGCACAGAAGATGTTCTTGCATAATTGAAAGTTTTTCAAGATTGATGACTGAATATCTGTTGAGCCACAAGCTGCGTTTTGTTTTTGTCAACGACAACTTGTATTTATATAGCGCCTTTAACGTATTGAAAGGTCCCAAGGAGTATTATAAGACGAAAAAATGTTGATACTGAGCCACATAAGGAGAAATTAGGGCAGATGACCAAAAGCTTGGTCAAAGAGAGAGGTTTTAAGGAGTGTCTTAAAGGAGGAAAGAGGCGGAGAGGTTTAGGCAGGGAATTCCAGAGCTTATGGCCTAGGCAACGGAAGTGTTTCTTCTATCCTTCCTATTTGTACATTTTATGCACCATCCCTGAACTCAGCTCTTGTCATTAGAAGGCATGCATGAAAGGTTTGGGCATGAATTGTAGCCTCGTAGCAATTCCGACTGTGATGGTCAGGCTTGACTTTGTCTTTCCACAAAATCTCTATCTTTATTCCATTGATACTATGAAATGTCTGCTAATTGTGATTTGGAAGAAGTGGAAAAGGATAAGAAAATATAATGTTGAGGGATATTAGTGCCAGGAAATAGAACTTCCATTTTAATGAAAGGGACGGTTGGGTTGTAGCTGGAGTGCAGCTGCGACAGTGGAAATGGATGAGAGAGATGGAGGCAAATATCTGAATTAGGTTGATTCCATTTTGGGCACCTGGTAACAGGCTGTGTAGTGTCAGGTGCAAAGTAAAAGTTAATTCCTTCTGTTCTGCCCTCCTTCTGTTCTGCCCCATCAGTGTGCTTTAAACTCCCCCACCCAGTTGAAAATTCCATACTGGACCATTGACGCTGCTTGTTTCTCGTACCAAGGCATCCAGTGGCCTCAGGCTGTAAACTTAATGCCAAGTTAGAGGCAGTTCAGGGTTGTGGGCATGTTCTCTCAAGGTACTGGGTTAATATCCTTAAGTTTTCCATTCTAAGACATTTTCATTGGACCAGCAAATTATTCTTGCTGGAAAACCCTGTACTGAAATATTAGGTAAATGTTGAATATTCAAATGAATGCAGTTAACCTCACCTTATCTGACTGGAGCTAGTCATTTTAATGAGGGTAATATTTCCTCACTTCTTTTCTTCTCGTCTCTCTGTGAAAGGCATAAGTCACTACTAAGAGGGCAGGTGGGTGTTAAAAGATGGACTGATGCATTATCCAACAGTAGAAAATGTGCAAGGGTGTCATCATTCCTGCAGTAATATTTAACAGAAAGCCATGAAGCTTAAATGAAACAAAGTTATAATGATTCTATCTATTCATGACTTAGGCTTGTCATAATAGCGAGTAAGTACCTCAATCAAACAGGTTTGTAAAAAATAATCCAAAGAAAACTAATAACTTCGATCCCTTCCTTTCATGAAGGCACTGTATACAGTTTCGCAGGGACTTGGCAACTCACTGCTACCTTACCCAAGTGGCCATTTCTCTCAACGAGCCTCAACACTGTGTCCACAGCTATTCAACAATAGGGGTAGGATTGCAACTAAACTCCGTCTATGCCTCACTCAATGTGAAGGGAGGAGTGTTGGGGGGCGTGGTGTGGGGAGGCTGTATAGGAACTATAACCTGAATTGTCACTCAACATCCACATATATGCACTTCAGCAGGGGTCACTGAACAGCCATCAGGAGCTGGAATCCAGGTGTTTTTTTCTTTGCTTCTTCCTCTCGCCCATCTTAACCCAGGGACCATTGAGGCAACCCTGTGATGACCTTGCTGAGATCAGGCGAGAAGATTAAACCTGGGATATTCCTTGTATCTATGGCTCAGTACCATATCAGAGTGTGATGCTTTTACTCTGGGTTTTGGGAGGACTGGTCAAAAGTTTTCCAAATCATTAATAAATCAGTAACTTGCAGCATAAAACATCAATATGCTGGATAAAAATTATCACACTGATCGTACACTTGTGTGATGCAATCAATTCACTACCTCTGCTTGCTTACATGACAGTCACCATTAATGTTAGACCTGTAACCTGTAGGAACATGAGTAGACCATTTAGCCCCTCGAGCCTGTTCCGCAATTCAGTGAGATCATGGCTGATCTGCGACTTAACTCCATATACCCCCATATGCCTTAATACCTTTGGTTAACAAAAATCTATCAATCTCAGATTGAAAATTAACAATTGATCTAGCATCAGTTGCCATTTGCGGAAGAGTTCCAAACTTCTACCACCCTTTGTGCGTAGAAGTGTTTCCTAATTTCACTCCTGAAAAGTCTGGCTTTAATTTTTAGACTATGCCCCCCTAGTCCTAGACTGCCCAACCAGCAGAAATAGCTTCTCTCTATCTACCCTAAATATCTTAAACTTCAATCAGATCACCCCTTAACCTTCTAAATTCTAGGGAATCAACCCTAATTTGTACAATCTCTCCTCGTGAATTTAACCTTTGGCATCCGGATATCATTCTGGTAAACCTACGCTGTATCCCTCCAAGGCCAATATATCCTTCCTAAGGTGTGGTGCCCAGAACTGCTCACCGCACCGCCAGTTCTGTATCCCAGTGCTCATAGCTTAAACTGCTCTTTTGCTAGAAACAGCCCAGCTTTGGAAGGAAAAAAAAAAATCTGTAACCTGCTGAATATTTTTTACAGTGGATAAGTGGACATCATTACGTTTTATTGAAATCTTTGTGACTAAACTGAGTTTCCATAGATAGAGTTTAAAATTATCCAAATGACTGAGAAATATGAAAAGTACAGGAAGACAGCTAAATGGAAGAGGTGAAAAATTGTGTTAATATGGAAGAAGACTGGTAGACAATATAAAGAGGAATGACAATGGCTTATATAAGCACACAAGAATTAAAAGGATAGTTCAACTACCCCAAAATTAATTGGCCAGAAGCACAAGGTAAAGAGATTAAGGGAATGGAGTTCCTACAATGTGTAAAGGACTCCTTTCTAACCCAGTCGGTAAGAAGCCCAAGGGAGGATTCGCTACTGAATCTAGTAATGAGGATGGAACCAGAACCGCTAGGAGAAGGAAAAGTAGAGGAACATTTAGGCAATAGTGACCCAAATATAATACGCTTTAAGATAATAATTGAGAAGGACCTAAGCATGACAAAGATCAGGGTAATAGATTGGAGAAAAGCCGATTTTTTGAGAGGCTGAGAATAGAACTTGCGAAAATAAAATGGCCAACAATACTGGCAAATGATGTAGAGTAGCAATGGCAAAGGTTTAAAACGGTGTTCAACAGAGTCCAAGAAAAATGTATTCTGCTAAAAAACAATCAAACATTAATGAGACACCATGGATGAATAAAGACTTCAGGAAAAAATTGAAGGAAGAGGCATACACTAATTACATAGACAGCAGGTGAGAGCATGACTAAGGAGACTATGAAGAGATTAGGAGAGAAGTAAAAAAAACAATTGGGATGGCAAAGAGCAACTATGAAATTAAATTATCATGGAATATCTAACAAAATAGTAAAATATTCTGCAGGCACATGAATAAAAAAAAAAGACAGTTGGGATGGGAATAGCGTCACTAAGGGATGGACAGGATAAAATCGCAGGCAGCGATAGCGAAATGGCAGAAATATTAAATAATAATTACTTGGCTTCAGTATTTACCAGAGAGGCGGATCAGGTGGGCATGTCATTGGAAGATGAGATTAGAAATGATAGAACTGCATTTGAAATACAGGAGAAATATTAAATAAACTAATCCAACTCGGAGGATGAAACCCCTGGCTGGATTATTTCCCTGCATTTTAAAAGAATCTAGTGAAGAGCTAACAGAGGCACTATTACACATATTTAATCATTCGTTTAGAAAAAGGTGTAGTGCCAGAGGACTGGCAGGTAGCTAACATGATACCTATATTTAAGAAGGGAATTAGAACATTTTGATAGTGTTTCCACTTATGAGGCAGAGCAAAACTAGAGGCCATCAATATAAGATAGTCACCAAGAAATGTAATAGGGAATTCAGAAGAAACTTCTTTACCCAAAGAGTGGTGAGAATGTGGAACTCGCTACCACAAGGAGTGGTTGAAGCAAATAGTATAGATGCATTTAAGGGGAGGCTAGACAAGCATATGTGGGAGAAGGGAATAGAGGGTTCTGCTGATGACGTTAAATGAGGAAAGACAGGAGGAGGCTCGAGTGGAACATAAATGGACTGGTTGGGCTGAATTGCCTGTTTCTGTGCTGTATATTCGATGTAATTCTATCTACATATAACACCTTTTTAATGTAGAAAAACGTCCAAGGTGTGTAGCAGAATCAGCCAAAAGTTGACATTGAGCCAAAGCAGGAGATGTTATGAGGGGTGACTAAAAGCTTGATCAGAGGTTTTAACGTAGGACTTAGTGGAGAAGAGGGAGGTGGAAAGGCTGAGTGGTTTAGGAAGGGAATTCCAGCACTTGGAGCTCAGACCGTTGAAGGCACTTCTGCAAATGGTGGAACGAAGGGAGTGGGGAAATGCATAAGAGGCCAGAATTGGAGGAACACTGAGTTGTTGTTGGGCTGGAGGAGGTTGCAGAAATAGGGAGGGGCGAGGTCATTAAGGGATTTGAACACTAGGATGAGGATTTTAAATTGGCTGTGTTATGGGGCTGGGATCTAATGTAGGTCAGTGAGCTCAGGGTTGATCGGTGAGCGGGACTTGGTGCGGCAGATTTTTGTAAGAGCTGAAGTTTATGTAGTTAGAGGATGGGAGGCTGTCAGGAGAGCATCGGAATAGTGGAGTCTGCAGGTGACAGACATGGATGAGGGTTTCGGCAGCCGATGTATTTCAACAGTAGGGGTTTCTGTAGCTTGTCGCTATTTATAATTCAGAATTTTGCATGCAGAAAATGAAGTTCAAGGGATACTCTTGGGAAGCAGAGTACTGGGATGGTAACTTTGCATTTTGAATCTGCTTATTGAGATTGTACAAGTGACTGGATGCTGACTGGCAAAACTGATCTGGTGTTCTTGAATGCTTGCAGATGAAAAATGTAAATTACTCATTTGCTGCATTTCTTAATTTTGCACGTCACCTTTTTTAAACTTTCACATCATCCCTTAGCACTCCCATCCCCATGGAGAATAGAAGGACACCCAGTTGAATATTTTTTTGCTAAGGAAATGATGTAATACGATACTATCTTCAACTTTCTTGTGGCACTTCTTCGAGCCACATTGCAGTCTTTTATACCGATTACTGTTTTATGACTTAAAATTCATTATTAACAAATAAGGAACATTTTTCCCCCTTTTTTGCAGGAAATAAAAAAAGATGGAGAAATGAAAGAAGAAAACCCAGTGTTTAAACGAGAAAAATCTGGAAATGTCGCCAATCTGGTACAGCGCATGAGTACTTTCGGATTTCCAGTTGGTGGGTTCCCACCTCAACCCAAGTCTCTCAGAAGAAGTAAGTACATCACTTTTATTACTGATTGTGCTTTGAGTTACAGAATGAGTATTATACCAGAACGACTCTAGTAGTAGGCACTGTGCACAACGGTACTGCAGTCAATCTAAAAGTTATCTTGCATAATTGATAAATTGCATTTGGTAGTTTAAAGTTTATCAATTTTTGAATATCTAGTGTCCTGGAAATGGTTTTACACCTTTTTGTAGAGCTTTCATAGCTGTATTTACAGAATATAGAGAACCTTGCAAATGTTTTTAATTTGCTTCACGTTTTATGCACATTGTTCTTTTCAAAATAAGATACCACTTTTTCAACCCAAGCCCACCTTTAGCTGGAGGATACGACAATTTAGGATAAGAATATTGTTAGAGCAGCGCAGTGGCAGCTAAAAAGATTTTGCTTATTGAATATGTTGCTGCCATATGTATTTTCTTCATATAAGTTAACTGCTGAAATTGACCCAAGGGGAGGAGCAATGGCCCAATTCAAACTTATTGCTACTTGGTTAATCATACTGACATTCCTTATCTGTGATGCATTTTGTTTTATTATCCAATGAAGTTTTGATATGTTGCAATCATCTGGTAAATAACTGAATGCTAAAAACTAATTTTAAGCTCAAGTGTCATACTTTTTATTGAATTTTGGTCCCGTCACAACGTGAAACCTGACATGAGCAGTAATTGGTTTGAAAATCTGAAGACTATTTGACTTTTAAATTCATCCATTCCAGTTCAGGGTGGGGCAGTGGAATACATATGCTCAATTTAAGACCTTGTTCAACTGGAATAACAGTGCCTTTGTGCTGATTGGATTACACTGGCGCTGGTTTTAGAGGTCCATCCATCAACATTCCGCAGCAATCATCAGCGAGAAGCAGAAAGGATTTTGTCTTTTTTTAGAATTCTTCGCTCTGTTTTAAATTTCAGCAATTGAAGTGTGTGGTTGGCGTTTGGTAATGTACTTGAGGATGAGAACCATTCAAGTTCAGTTTCACCCCCAAGTACAGCACCTTTCACAACCTCAGGATGTCCCAAAGTACTCCACAGCCAATGAAGTACTTCTGAAGTGCAGTCACTATTGAAATGTAGGGAAACGTGGCTACCAATTTGCACACACCAAGGTCCCACAATTAGAATGGATAAACGACCAGATAATCTGTTTTAGTGGTGTTGGTTGATGGATAAATGTTAGCTGGGAGAATTTCCCTGCTGCTCTTCGAATACTGCCATGGGATCTTTTGCATACACCTGAGAGGGCAGATAGACTCTCAGTTTAATGTCTCATCTGAAAGATGGCGCCTCTGACAGTGCAATGCTCCCTCAGTACTGCATTAAAGTATTGTACTGAGTATTGGTGTGTGGTAGTACAAAATATTATTGTATGAAGGAAAGCTTGTATTTCAGGGCAAATCGCAGTCTGGAAAAAAGACATAGGTCCTTTGGAACAAAAAGGTCATCCTGTGTGTTCTTTATAGTTGTTGACTTACTGTAACATTGTCCTTGATGTAGACTGATAAAACTCTTCTGGAATTCTGGCCATGTTTAGCTTTGGGCCACTGACATTTTGTCTTTGGTGGAGGTCCCTGTCCTAACTTCCCAATGTGTCAATATTTGCATCAGGTCCCTCAGACTGTAAAGTTTGAAAATCACTGTTCTATAACTAGAGTGCAAAGTTGTTCCATCTTACGACACTGTCCTTAACCTTCTGCGAGGATAATTTCTGATGGGAATTCAGGGGCCAAGGAGAAAAAAAGTAGATGCAGAAGGCACTTTTGGGGTGAATTTCCTTGGGGGTTTTCCTGTAGAAATTCTCCCACCTTGTCTACCTTCCTACAGTGTGAAGGATTAAAGATTATCCTCATTAGTCATTATTGCTTCAGAGACCTTATTTGTAAAGGTTGATGATCTATGTGATCAAGAGAGTGTCTGAGCCAAAATAGTGAGGCTCTGGATCAAATTGACTCGATCATGGTTTCTCAGAGATGATGCAATAACTAATCACGTACCACATTACAGGAACATTGGGCATCTATAAAGTCTCAATTCTGGTCTGTGTTGGTTAATCTCATCTGATGTGCTGTAATTTTTTTTTATTCGTTTCTGGGATGTGGGTGTCGCTGGCAAGGCCAGCATTATTGCCCCCCTAATTGCTCTTGAAGATGGTGGTGAGCCGCCTTTTGAACCGCTGCAGTCCATGTGGTGGAGGTACTCCCACAGTGCTGTTAGGTAGGGAGTTCCAGGATTTTGACCCAGTGACTATGAAGGATCGGCGATATACTTCTAAGTCAGGAGGGTGTGTGACTTGGAGGTGGTGGTGTTCCCATGTGCCTGCTGCCCTTCTCCTTCTAGGTTGAAGAGGTCGCGGGTTTTGGAGGTGCTGCCGAAGAAGCTTTGGCGAGTTGCTGCAGTGCATCTTGTAGATGGTACACACTGCAGCCACGGTACGCTGGTGGTGGAAGGAGTGAATGTTTAAGGTGGTGGATGGGGTGCCAATCAAGAGGGCTGCTTTGTCCTGGATGGTGTCAAGCTTCAAGTGTTGTTGGAGCTGCACTCATCCAGGCAAGTTGAGAGTATTCCATCATACTCCTTACTTGTGCCTTGTAGATGGTGGAAAGGCTTTGGGGAGTCAGGAGGTGAGACACTCGCTGCAGAAGACCTAACCTTTGACCTGCTCTTGTTGCCACAGTATTTATGTGGCTGGTCCAGTTAAGTTTCTGGTCAATAGTGACCCCCAGGATGTTGATGGGGGATTCGGCGATGGTAATGCTGTTGAATGTCATGGGGAGGTGGTTAGACTCTCGCTTGTTGGAGATGGTCATTGCCTGGCACTTGTGTGGCGCGAATGTTACCTGCCACTTATCAGCCCAAGCCTGAACGTCGTCCAGGTTTTGTTGCATGCGGGCGTGAACTACTCCATTATCTGAGGAGCTGTGAATGACGCTGAACACTGTGCAGTCATCAGCGAACATCCCATTTCTGACCTTGTGTTGGAGGGAAGGTCATTGATGAAGCAGCTGAAGATGGTTGGGCCTAGGACACTGCCCTGAGGAACTCCTGCAGCGATGTCCTGGGGCTGTGATGATTGACCTTGAACCACCACAACCATCTTGCTTTGTGCTAGGTATGACTCCAGCCAGTGGAGAGTTTTCCCCCCGATTCCCATCGACTTCAGTTTTAATAGGGCTCCTTCATGCCACACTCGGTCAAATGCTGCCTTAATGTCAAGGGCAGTCACTCTCGCCTCACCTCTGGAATTCAGCTCCTTTGTCCATGTTTGGACCAAGGCTGTAATGAGGTCAGGAGCTGAGTGGTCTTGGTGGAACCCAAACTGGGCATCAGTGAGCAGGTTATTGGTGAGTAAGTGCCACTTAATAGCACGGTCGATGACACCTTCCATCGCTTTGATGATTGAGAGTAGACTGATGGGGCGGTAATTGGCCGGGTTGGATTTGTCCTGCCTTTTGTGGACAGGACATACCTGGGCAATTTTCCACATTGTCGGATAGATGCCAGTGTTGTAGCTGTACTGGAACAGCTTGGCTAGAGGCGCGGCTAGTATTGGAGCACAAATTTTCAGCACGATAGCCGGGATGTTGTCGGGGCCCATAGCCTTTGCTGTATCCAGTGCGCTCAGCCGTTTCTTGATATCACGTGGAGTGAATCAAATTGGCTGAAGACTGGCTTCTGTGATGGTGGGGACCTCCGGAGTAGGCCGATATGGATCATGCACTCGGCACTTCTGGCTGAAGATGGTTGCAAATGCTTCAGCCTTGTCTTTTGCACTCACGTGCTGGGCTCCGCCATCATTGAGGATGGGGATATTCATGGAGGAGCCTCCTCCCTTTAGTTGTTTAATGGTCCACCACCATTCACGACTGGATGTGGCATGACTGCAGAGCTTTGATCTGATCCATTGATTGTGGGATTGCTTAGCCCTGTCTATAGCATGCTGCCTGCGCTTATTAGCCTGTATGTAGTCCTGTGTTGCAGCTTCCCCAGGTTGGCACCTCATTTTTAGACAAGCTTGGTGCTGCTCCTGGCATGCTCTTCTACACTCTCTCTACTGAACCAGGGTTGGTCTCCTGGCTTGATGGTAATGGTGGAGTGAGGGATATGCCGGTCCATGAGGTTACAGATTGTGGTGGAATACAATTCTGCTGCTGATGGCCCACAGCGCCTCATGGATATGTTCTGAATGTATCCCATTTACCATGTTGGTAGTGTCAAACAACACGACGGAGGGTGCCTTAGTGTGAAGACGGGACTTCGTCTCCACAATGACTGTGCGGTGGTCACTGCTACCAATAATGTCATGGATAGATACATCTGCGACAGGTATATTGGTGAGGACGAGGTCAAGTAGGTTTTTCCCTCATGTTGCTTCTCTCTCCACCTGTCGCAGGCCCAGACTGGCAGTTATGTCCTTCGGGACTCGGCCAGCTCGGTCATTAGTGGTGCTACCGAGCCACTCTTGGTGATGGACATTGAAGTCCCCCACCCAGAGTACATTCTGTGCCCTTGCTAGTGCTGTTGGGGAGGATTTAAACTAATGTGGCAGGGGGTTGGGAACCTGAGCAGGGAGACAGAGGAAAGCATGTCAGGAAGGGACAGAAGGTATGGAGTAAAAGGTAAAGTGTTAAATAAGGAAAAAGCAGGAAGTAAGTGTCGCAAAACACATTTGAAAGTTCTTCATCTGAATGCACGTAGCATTCGTAACAAAATTGACGAGTTAACGGCACAAATAACTATGTATGGGTATGATCTTGTGGCCATTACAGAAACATGGCTGCAGGGTGACAACGTCTGGGAATTAAATATGCCAGGGTATTTAACAATCAGGAAGGACAGGCAGGAAGGAAGGGGAGGTGGGGTGGCTATGTTAATAAAGAAAGGAATCACTGTAATACAGAGAAATTATATTGGGTCAAAAGATCAGGATAATGAAACAGTTTGGGTAGAGATTAGGAATAATAAGGGGAAAAAAACACTGGTGGGCGTAGTATATAGGCCTCCTAATAGTTGCAACTCTGTTGGAAGAAGTATTAATCAGGAAATAGTTGGGGCATGTAATAAGGGAACAGCTATAATTATGGGGGATTTTAACTATCCTATTAACTGGACAAATCAAATTGGGCAGGGCAGCCTTGAGGAAGAGTTTATTGAGTGTCTTGGGGATGGATTTCTTGAGCAGTATGTAACTGATCCTACAAGGGGGCAAGCAACCTTGGACCTGGTACTGTGTAATGAGTCTGGATTAATTAATAATGTCCTAGTTAAGGATCCCCTTGGAATGAGTGACCATAACATGGTTGAATTCCATATCCAATTAGAGGGTGAGAAGGTTGGTTCTCAAACAAGCATACTGAGCTTGAATAAAGGAGACTGATGGCATGAGAGCAGAATTGATTAAAGTGGACTGGGAAAATAGATTAAAGGGTAAGATGGTACATGAGCAGTGGTGTTCATTCAAGGAGTTATTTTACAACTTTCAAAATAAATATATTCCACTGAGGGAAAAAAGGGTGTAAAAGAAATGACAGCCATCCATGGCTAATTAAAGAAAGTATCCAACTAAAAACAAGAACATATAAGGTAGCCAAAGTTAGTGGAAGTATAGAAGATTGGGAAGTCTTCAAAAGACAACAAAAAGTAACTAAAGGATTGATTAAGAAAGGGAAGATAGACTATGAAAATAAATTAGCAAAAAATATAAAAACAGATAGCAAGAGTTTCTATAGTTATATAAAAAGAAAAAGGGTGGTTAAGGCAAACGTAGGTCCCTTAGAGGATGAGACCGGGAAATTAATGGTGGGAGACATGGAGATGGCAAAAATGCTGAACAAATATTTTGTTTCAGTCTTTACGGTAGAGGACAATAAGAATATCCCAACACTGGACAAACAGGGGGCTCTAGTGGGGGAGGAGCTAAATACGATTAAAATCACTAAGGAATTGGTACTCAGTAAAATAATGGGACTCAAGGCGGATAAATCCCCTGGACCCGATGGCTTACATCCTAGGGTCTTGAGAGAAGTGGCAGTAAGAATTGTGGATGCTTTGGTAATTTTCCAAAACTCCCTGAACTCAGCAAGGGTCCCGGCAGATTGGAAAACTGCTAATGTAACACCCTTATTTAAAAAGGGTTGTAGGCAGAAGGCTGGAAATTATAGACCAGTTAGCCTAACATCTGTGGTGGGTAAAATTTTGGAGTCTATTATTAAGGAGACAGTAACGGAACATTTAGATAAACATAATTTAATAGGACAAAGTCAGCATGGCTTTATGAAGGGGAAGTCATGTCTGACAAATTTGCTCGCGTTCTTTGAGGACATAACGTACAGGGTGGATAAAGGGGAACCAGTGGACGTAGTGTATTTAGACTTCCAGAAGGCATTCGACAAGTTGCCACATAAAAGATTATTGCTCAAGATAAAAAATCACTGGATTGGGGGTAATATTCTGGCATGGGTGGAGGATTGGTTATCTAACAGGAAGCAGAGAGTTGGGATAAATGGTTCATTCTCGGACTGGCAACCAGTAGCCAGTGGTGTTCCGCAGGGGTCGGTGCTGGGTCCCCAACTCTTTACAATCTATATTAACGATTTGGAGGAGGGGACCGAGTGTAACATATCAAAGTTTGCAGATGATACAAAGATGGGAGGGAAAGTAGAAAGTGAGGAGGACATAAAACCTACAAGGGGATATAGACAGGCTGGGTGAGTGGGCAGAGATTTGGCAGATGCAATACAATATTGGAAAATGTGAGGTTATGCACTTTGGCAGGAAAAATCAGAGAGCAAGTTATTATCTTAATGGCGAGAAACTGGAAAGTACTGCAGTTCAAAGGGATCTGGGGGTCTTGGTGCAAGAAAATCAAAAAGTTAGTATGCAGGTGCAGCAGGTGATCAAGAAAGCCAATGGAATGTTGGCTTTTATTGCTAGGGGGATAGAATATAAAAACAGGGAGGTATTGCTGCAGTTGTATAGGGTATTGGTGAGACCGCACCTGGAGTACTGCATACAGTTTTGGTGTCCATACTTAAGAAAAGACATACTTGCTCTCGAGGCAGTACAAAAAGGTTCACTCGGTTAATTCCGGGGATGAGGGGGTGGACATACGAGGAGAGGTTGAGTAGATTGGGACTCTACTCATTGGGGTTCAAAAGAATGAGAGGCGATCTTATTGAAACATATAAGATTGTGAAGGGGCTTGATCGGGTGGACGCGGTGAAGATGTTCCCAATGATGGGTGAAACTAGAACTAGGGGACATTATCTTAGAATAAGGGGCTCCTCTTTCAAAACTGAGATGAGGAGAAACTTTTTCACTCAGAGGGTAGTGGGTCTGTGGAATTTGCTACCCCAGGAAGCTGTGGAAGCTACTTCATTAAATAAATTTAAAACAGAAATAGACCGTTTCCTAGAAGTAAAGGGTATCGGGGGTTACGGGGAGCGGGCTGGAAATTGGACATGAGTTTGAGTTCGGATCGGTCAAGGCCCTGTGGGTGGCGGAGCGGGCCCAGGGGCCGAGCGGCCTGGTCCTGCTCCTTCTTGTGTTCTTTAGAGTTGAGGCTGGATCAGATCAGCCATGATCTCATTGAATGGCGGAGCAGGCTCGAGGGGCCAATTGGTCTACTCCTGCTCCTATTTCTTATGTTCTTATGTTCTTCCAATTATGCTTAGTGCAACTTGGAAGGAGAAATCAGCAAGTGCATGTCATTTGAAATGCAAGAAAGAGGACTGTGTAAGGCTTAGATGGTGGTCAACAGTGGAAATAAATAACTGTCCATATATTAGAAATGAAAAGTAGAGTTGCAAACAGGACAATAAGTACTCGAAATGCTAGCTCCTAATTACAATGATATTTGCTGGTAGAACATGGGTGTGGATTCTCGTGAGGATAGGATTGGACTTGACTGTGATGCCCTCCACCGTTTAATAGCTTGCTGACTTAAACTATCTAGACTCTTCGAAGCATGAGCATTTGTGCAAGAAACTGGAAGGCTTCTGGTACCCGTGGAGCCGTACCCCAATAAAAGTCAATGCCTTTGGTGCGGGGGAGAGAGAGAAGGGTTTAAAAAAAAAAAGTGATTTTTGGAGGAATTGTTTGAAAATCAGCATCTCCGTATCACTGTACTGTCTCCAGTTGCCTTTGCTTTTCTGGGATGCAAAGCCCAAGCATTTAAAAGGAACTTTGGGTGGTGATTTCTGCCCTCCAGTTCAGCAAGGCTGAGGCTACTTAACCATACATTGAGTATTGCTCCATACTCCAAAAAAAAATCATGGAATCCGATACTCAGCATTTTGGAAGTAGCTTCATGTTGTATCAAGAATCCGATAGGTATCTGTATGTCGATAAAACTTGCCTGAGGGCATTGCCAGTACAGTTTTTAAGCAATTGCTTTCTTGGTAATGGGCTGATTTTGCTCACTGATAATTGCCTGTAATAATGAGGAGGGAAAGGTGTAGAGTGACCACGCTTTGCATCATAGACTTGCAACTGTAAGCTACATAATTGAATAAAATTGCACAAGCTCTTTGTTAGCGAAGCCTTAGAGCAAGCAATGGACAGCTTCTGTAGTGATAGCTTGTGGAACTGTCTTAGCTTCATTTTTACATGGAAAAAATAGTGGCTACTTTTACTAACTCCACCACCTCCTTCAAGGTCATGACTTGAATAGTAAATTCAATTTCCTTTTCTTAAGATGTTGTTGGTATTTGAGGGCAGTGAGATTATTGAGCATGGGAGCAGCTCCTCCTGTGGTATCTAACCTTTGCAAAAGTTTTACATCTCTTGATTGGTTAGTCTGGGATTCCTTATTTTTCATGTAAAAACATAAACCCTCTTGGCACCTTGTAACACTGTGGCTACCAATTCTATGTTAATAGCATAATGTTTTTCCCCCTTAACTACAAACTTAAAATGTTGAAGAATTCAAGCAACTAGATATTAAACCTCCACCTGTACTTGGACAACAGCTTACATTTATATAGCACCTTTAATGTAGTACAATGTCCCAAGTCAATTAGAATGATACAGCACAGGAGGAGGCCATTTGTCCCATTGTGCCTGTGTCGGCTCTTTGGTAGAGCTATCCGATTAGTCCCACTCCCTGCTCTTTTCCCATAGCCCTTTACAATGTTTCCTTTCAATTATTTATCCAATTCCCCTTGGGATGTTACTTTTGAAACTGCTTTCACTAGACTTTCAGACAGTGCATTCCAGATCATCATAAATCGCTACGTGAATTTTTTCCCCCTCATTTCATCTCTGGTTCTTTTGCCAATTACCTTAAATCTGTGTCCTCCGGTTACCGACCCTTCTGCCACTGGAAACAGTTTCTGTTTATTTATTCTATCAAAATCCTTTTTGATTTTGAACAGCTCTAAAATCTCCTCTTAACCTTCTCTGCTCTAAGGAGAACATTCTAGTAAATCTATTCTGCACCCTCTCTAAGACCTTGAAATCCTTCCGAAAGTGCGACGCCCAGAATTGAACACTGTACTCCAGCTGAAGCCTAGCCAGTGTTTTATAAAGGTTTAGAATAACTTCCTTGCCTCTATCAATAAAGCCAAGGGTCCGTATGCTTTTTTAATGGCCTTCTCAACTTGTCCTGCCCCCTTCCAAGATTAGTGTACATGCACCCCCAGGTCTCTCTGTTCTTGCACCCGCTTTAAAATTGTTATATTGCCTCTCCTGACTTGGGAGATACACTAAGTTAAGTGTTTCTGGGATGATCATTGGGGAGAGAAAGTCTGAAATTACAGTGGACCTATTGGAGCACCAAACAATCCTGACATGGGGAATAGTTGTTGGGTAACAATTATGATCTGGGGCAAAAACGTGTGCAGATTAATGGATAAAGATGCAACTCCACCTTAAGAATGATTCCAGGAAATCTCACATTTGGACTTGTCGACGTCGATGACAAAACATAGCAAAAGGTACGAAGGCGCTTCACAGGAGCGTTATCCAACAAAATCTGACACTGAACCACATAAGGAAATATTGGGGCAGGTGACCAAAACCTTGGTCAAAAAGGTAGGTTTTTAAGGAGTGTCTTTAAAGGAGGAGAGCGAGGCAGAGGGGTTTATGGAGGGGATTGGAGCTTGGGGCCTAGGCAGCTGAAGACACGGCCACTGATGGTCGAGCGAAGAGAATCATGGATGCGCAAGAGGCCAGAATTTGAGGAGCGCAGAGATCTCGGAGGGCTGGAGGACGTTCGCGATGGGAGGAGCGCGACCATGGAGGGATTTAAAAACCAGGATGCGAATTTTAAAATCGAAGTGTTGCTAGACCAGGAGCCAATGTAGGTCAGTGAGCACAGGGATGATGGGTGAATGGAACTTAGTGCGAGTTAGGATATGTGTAGCAGAGTTTTGGATGAACTCAAGTTTATGAAGGGTGCAAGATGGGAGGCTGGATACGAGAATATTGGAATAGTCGAGTCTAAGGGTAACAACGGCATGGAAGAGGGTTTCAGCAGCAAGTGAGCTGAGGCGGGACGGAGACGGGCGATGTTACGGAAGTGGAAGTAGATGTTCTTGGAGATGGAGAGAATATGGGGTTGGAAGCTCAGCTCAGGGTCAAATAGGACGGTAAGGTTGTGAACAGTCTGGTTCAGCCTCATACAGTTGCCAGGAAGAGGGATGGAGTCGGTGACAAGGGAACGGGGTTTGTGGCGGAGACAATCGCTTCGGTCTTCCCAATATTTAATGCAGAATTTCAAACATGAATTCAATATTGCATTTAAATTATTCTAGAATAAACCTCTTTGTACATCACAAGTGCATGTAGCCCATAACCAGCTTATTTTCCCCCTTATGTTACATAGTATTTACAGCACAGAAACAGGCCATTTGCCCCAACAGGTCCATGCTGGTGGTTATGCCCCACAGGCGTCTCCTCCCACCCTTCTTCATCTAACCCCATCAACATATCCTGCTATTCTTTCTCCTTCCTGTGCTTATCTAGCTTCCCCTTAAATGCATCTATGCTAATCGCCTCAACTACTCCTTGTGGTACTGAGTTCCATATTGTACCCACTCTCTGGGTAACAAAGCTTCTCTTCGGAATATCCAGGAAATAGCTCTCCCTAATGCCCTTCTCCCCCCCCCCCCCCCCCCCCCTGCCTCCAGTTTTTTTTTCTTGAGCCCTTTCCTGAAGGCTGTGGCCAATGCTGGTGCACAGTCCTACAGGGTATGCTGATTTAATCAATAAATCCCGTCACCTGCACAGCTGTGCCCAATTCCATCCTGACCTTTATATCCAGCTATGTGTATTTTTCCAGCTCATCGCACCAGATAGCGAATAGGCGCAGGGACTTCAGCCTTTTTTTCTCCTCTTAATGTATGGTACATTCACACTAATTGTGTTGGTGTGTAGCTGTCTCTCCTTCACGCCAACACTAAACTTGTAGAGTGCAAATCGGGAGGCGAGTCCCGAACCAACTTTAAAGCAGAGTGAGACGGTCTCTTGGGAGTTTCACTCCTCTTTGCTCTGGTGTCAGGTGAGGCATTATTCTGGATTACAGCTCCTTTTGCACAGCAGCTGTAGTATTGGTGTGAAGTTAAGCAGCTTTTCATTTGCATTACATTTATGTGAATGTACCCTTGGGGACCCTGAGACAAAATGTAACTTCCTCAAGCTGACAAAGATGACCTAACTAAGGATAGTACAGGATTGAATCTTGGATTTTTAGGGTCTGTGTGGCTCAATATTGTACTACATGTCGCATTAACCCACAGATATCTGGGAGCTGAAATCTAGACACAAACTGGAACAGTTAATTGGTGTTTATAAGCAGTCTTCAGTCAAGAATTTCATTGCCCCCACAGACTCTGGAACAAAGCCGCTTTTCCCAAGGAGTAAAACTTGTTTTCCAAATAACGGTGAAAATTACTTGATCACTCGAGGCTTCAGTGTTTTCGAAATATACAGTAGTACCTTTTTTGTCTTTGCTTCTACTGTGTAATCCAGTAATGTAAATTTTAATGGAAGACTGCCTCTTTCTGTTTGTACAGAAGAAAAATGGTGCAAAGCCTGTTCAACTTCTTCTGCCAGGCTAGAACAGTGATTTTCAAGCTTTTCTGAATGGGGTGCTCTGTGCAAATTTGGACACATTCCCAGGGACCTCAAGTTCTGGCTTTGAAAAGAAACCATCTGATGCCTGAAGGAAAAGTGTGCTGTCATTGCAGAAATATTTGTCAAAATCAGAAGTAATGTTCTAGTAGTGGATTGAAATCTGATGATCGCTCGGACTCCCTGGCATCTACTCAGGGACCACATAGATCTGTTCCCTACTTTGACAGCCTATAATCCAGAGGTGGGCTCTTCAGATGAAAAGCATCATAGAAATTTTAGCCCAGCGTGGTTTCAATATTTCCTTCCAAAAATTCCAGGACTTCCTTATTGTGGACCTTTACAAATGAGATGAATAACTCTCCAAATTACTGCATCTGCAGCAGGTTTCAGATCTTTGATTTACTATAGTTCACTTAATCAGTAATTTGTCTTTTAAGATGAGAACCTGCCTGTTGGTTTTCTTCATCCACCTTCAGTAGAAACATAGAAACATCGAAGATAGGCGCAGGAGCAGGCCATTCGGCCCCTCGAGCCTGCTCTGCCATTTGATGAGATCATGGCTGATCATCCAAACTCAGTACCCTGTACCTGCCTTCTCCCCATATCCCTTGATACCTTTATCTTTAAGAAATATATCCAACTCCTTCTTGAATATATTTAATGACTTGACCTCAACTACCTTCTGTGGTAGAGAATTCCACAGGTTCACCACTCTCTGGGTGAAGAAATTCTTCCTCATTTCTGTCCTAAATGGCTTACCCCTTATCCTTAGATTATGACCCCTGGTTCTGGACTCTCTGACCATCAGGAACATTCTTCCTGCATCTAGTTTGTCCAGACCTGTCAGAATTTTATATGTTTCGATGAGATCCCCTCTCATTCTTCTATACTCCAGCGAGTATAAGCCCAATCGACCCAATCTCTCCTCATATGTCATTCCTGCCATCCCAGGTATCAGCCTTGTGAATCTTCGCTGAATTCCTTCCATGGCAGGAACATCCTTCCTCAGATAAGGCGACCAAAACTGCACACAATACTCAAGTTGTGGTCTCACCAAGGCCCTGTACAACTGCAGCAGGACATCCCTGTTCCTATACTCAGACCCTTTCGCTATGAAGGCCAACATGCCATTTGCCTTCTTCACCGCCTGCTGCACCTGCATGCTTTCCTTCAGCGACTGGTGCACAAGGACACCCAGGTCTCATTGCACTTCCCCTTCTCCCAATCTATTGCCATTCAGATAATAGTCTGCCTTTCTGTTTTTGACACCAAAGTGGATAACCTCGCATTTATCCACGTCATATTGCATCTGCCACGCTTCTGCCCACTCACCCAACCTGTCCAAATCATCCTGGAGTTTCTCGGTATCCTCCTCGCAGCACACACGCCCACCCAGCTTTGTGTCATCTGCAAACTTGGAGATATTACATTTAGTTCCCTTATCTAGATCATTGATGTATATTGTGAATAGCTGGGGTCCAAGGACCGATCCCTGCGGTACCCCACTAGTCACTGCCTGCCACTCGGAAAAAGACCCATTAATTCCTACTCTCTGCTTTCTGTCCGCCAACCAGTTCTCTATCCAAGTCAATACCTTGCCCCCAATCCCATGTGCCTTAACTTTACGCGCTAATCTCTTATGCGGGACCTTCTCGAAAGCCTTTTGGAAGTCCAAATGCACCACATCTACTGGTTCTCCCTTATCTATTTTCCCAGTTACATCCTCAAAAAATTCCAGTAGATTAGTCAAGCACGATTTACCTTTTGTAAATCCATGTTGACTTTGTCCGATCCTGTCACTGTTTTTCAAGTGCTCAGCTATTACATCCTTTTATAATGGACTCTAGCATTTTCCCCACCCCGCTTTCTCTCGACCACCCTTTTTGAATAGTGGGGTAACATTAGCTACCCTCCAATCCATGGGTACAGTTCCAGATTCCATCGAATGTTGGAAGATGATCAGCAATGCATCTACTATTTCTAGGGCCACTTCCTTAAGTACCCTAGGATGTCGATTATCAGGCCCTGGGGATTTATCAGCCTTCAATCCCGTCAATTTCCCTAACACCATTTCCCTGCAAATACTGATTTCTTTCAGTTCCTCCCTTTCATCAGACCCTCTCTTTCATCAGACCCGATGTTCTCCAACATCTCGGAGGTTATTTGTGTCCTCCTTTGTGAAGACAGAACCAAAATATGCATTTAATTGGTCAGCCATTTCTTTGTTCCCCATTATAACTTCCCCCGCTTCTGACTGCAAGGGACCTACACTTGATTTCACTAATCTTTTTCTCTTCACATCTATAAAAGCTCTTAGTCAGTTTTTATGTTCCCTGCAAGCTTACTTTCATATTCTATTTTCCCCTTCTTAATTAATCCCTTTGTCCTCCTTTTGTTGAATCCTAAACTGCTCTCAATCCTCAAGGTTACCGCTTTTTCTGGCCAATTTATATGCCCTCTCCTTGGATCTTATGCTATCCCTAATTTCCCTTGTTAGCCACGGTTGAGTCACCCTTTTTGTTTTATTCTTATGCCACACTGGGATGAACAAATTCTGTAGTTCATCCATGCAGTCTTTGAATGTTTGCCATTGCCTATCCACCGTCAACCCTTTGAGTGACATTTCCCAATCAATCCTACCCAATTCGCGCCTCATACCATCGTAGTTTCCTTTATTTACATTCAGGACCCGAGTCTCTGATTCAACTGCTTCACTCTCCATCCTAATGAAGAATTCTATCATATTATGATCACTCTGACCCAAGAGGCCTCGTCCAACAAGATTGCTAATGAATCCTTTCTCGTTACATAATACCCAGTCTAAGATGGCCTGATCTCTGGTTGGTTCCTCGACATATTGTTCCAGAAAACCATCCCGTAAACATTCTAGGAATTCCTCCTCCACAGTACTGTTACTAATTTGGTTAGCCCAATCTATATGTAAATTAAAGTCACCCATGATGACTGCTGTGCCCTTACTGCATGCTTCTCTAATTTCCCTTTTAATGCCGTCCTCAACCTCCGTATTACTGTTTGGAGGTCTATATACCACTCTCACTAACGTTTTCTGCCCCTTGTTATTTCTCAGTTCTACCCATACAGATTCCGCATCATCAGAGCTAATATCCTTCCTTTCAATTGTGTTAATCCCCTCTTTAACCAGCAATGCTACCCCACCTCCCTTTCTTTCCTAAATATTGAATACCCCTGGATGTTGAGTTCCCAGCCTTGGCCACCCTGGAGCCATGTTTCTGTAATCCCAATCAAACCGTATTCATTTACCTCTATTTGCGCAGCTAATACATCCACCTTGTTCCGAATGCTCCTTGCATTAAGACACAAAGCCTTCAGGCTTGTTTTTTTAACGCTCTCAGACCTATATGAATTATTATTTACTGTGACCATGTTTGATTTAAACCGTTGAGTTCTTTGCCTTCTACTTTTGTTTTTCTCCTTCCTGTCTTTAGCTTTTATCTTTGTTTCCCTTTCCTCTGTCTCCCTGCTCAGGTTCTCAACCTCCTGCCACTTTAGTTTAAACCCTCCCCAACAGCACTAGGACATCTGTCCCGGCCCTGCCCAGGTGCAGACCGTCCCATTTGTACTGGTCCCACCTCCCCCAGAACCGGTTCCAATGTCCAAGGAATTTGAATCCCTCCCCCTTGCACCATTCCTCTAGCCACGTATTCATTTGAAATATCCTCCTATTTCTACTCTGACTAGCACGTGGCACTGGTAGCAATCCTGAGATTACTACCTTTTGAGGTCCTATTTTTTAATTTACCTCCTAACTCCCTATATTCTGCTTTTAGGACCTCATCCCATTTTTTACCTATATCGTTGATGCCTATGTGCACCACGACAACTGGCTGTTCGCCCTCCCCCTCCAAAATGTTCTGTAGCCGCTCTGAGACGTCCTTGACCCTTGCACCAGGGAGGCAACACACCATCCTGGAGTCTCGTTTGCGGCCGCAGAAACGCCTATCTATTCCCCTTACAATTGAGTCCCCTATCATTATAGCTCTTCCACACTTTTTCCTCCCAGCCTGTGCAGCAGAGCCACCCATGGTGCCAGGAAATTGGCTGCTGCTGCCTTCCCCTGATAAGTCATCCCCCCCCCCCCCCCCCAACAGTATCCAAAGTGGTATATCTGTTTGAGAGGGGGATGGCCACAGCTGACCCTTGGACTACCTGCCTGCATCTCTTACTCTGCCTGGTGGTCACCCATTCACTTCCTGCCTGTACACCCTTTACCTGCGGTGTGACCAACTCGCTAAACGTGCTATCCACGACGTTCTCAGCATCGCGAATGCTCCAATATGCGTCCATCCGCAGCTCCAGCGCCGCAATGCGGTCCATCAGTAGCTGCAGCTGGATACACTTCCCAACACATGGTCGTCAGGGACACAGGAAGCGTCCCTGATTTCCCACATAAAGCAGGAGGAGCATATCACGGGGCGGAGCTCTCCTGCCATGACTTACCCATTAATTAATTAATATTAAATGAATCCCACCAATTTCACTTCAATTAAATGATTTACTCAAGGGCCCTTTCCCGACACTGGCCTCTGTAAAAAGCCCACGAAAGTGAGTTTAACGACTCACTGCTGCTGCT